>CM076569.1:975144323-975744323 GCA_034641835.2 Pinus albicaulis
ATTTTTATTTTAACAAACTAATGAAATGTTAGATGTTGTGCTCAACCAAATATATCTAACCATGTATATTGAAATTAAAAGAACAGCATATAAATCTGGTCTTCTACTTATTGTTATTAGTGATAGGATTTGTTCTTAGTGAGTGTCATTGGCCTAGGATAGTTGATGCCTCAACATTAAGCATTTAAATCACCTGGGAAATTTCAAAATACTTTATGCATTCCCTATTTTAGGTCTTGTTTTTCCTTAAGATATCTCCCATTTTATTATTAAAGTTATTTGATATTTGACTCCATAAACTTATTATAATAACCTAAAATTTGGTGATAGAGTTTGATTTCTTCTAGTTTGTCTACTAATTAAATATTATCTATTAAAAAAAACCTCGCAATAATTTATTTAGCACATTATTTTAAATATTTAAGAAGTTGAATCAAATATAATGATACACAAAAGGAAATGATAGTTGTATTTATATGGTTGAATTTCTCCATGGTTAAAATATGAATGTAAATGGTCAATTTTTATCCATCCAGTATATCCTCCATTTGTAACATTGCTAATGTGAATATTTAGACACAAATGTATTTTACGTAAGTTCTTGGTATAATATTATTCTTTGACCTCCTTTTCTTAAACCCTCATAAGTGATATGATTCAGTTATTTTCTATCAAGTTTGGATTTTCACACCCCTTTGGGGTGGCTTTGGTTATCTAGTAACAAGGCTAATTATCCAGACATGTCTAATCATCAAAATATCCCCCATCTAGCATTTATCCCTCCTTATCACCATTCAATAGGGGAACACTATTTAATGGTTGTTATAGGAAACACATGACTTTAATGTCCATCCCAAAGACTAGAAAGACAAGTTGACACTCTCACAGATCTATATAAAAAGAACTAGATCTATTAGGATAAGTAATACACAAGTATGAAATAATAATAAGCATAGTGGAATCAATAACTATAGAAGGGATGTGCATCATGTTATCAATAAGTTAGTGCATCTTATTTATAATACATATGCACATTTCTCTCAAATACCACCTCTATGGAAAAGTATGACCAAAATTTTCATTCCCACCACTCTATTTGTTGGTGAACTCATAATATAATTTTTATGGATGAGATAAGGTTAGCTTAAAAGCTTCCATAAGTCTTGGTCTCTTTACAAAGAATATAAAGCCATAGGCTTAAGATGTGTTGGTAGTGACTATAATAGCATATGTGGGACTTATCTACAATTAAAACTTCACTCTTGGATATGCAAAAGATTAGTAATCATTGTAAGAAGATCAAATTGTTTAGTAATTGTTCTATTTTTTATTAGTAAATGAAATTCCACCCTTTACAATTCTTTCATTGTTATCATTTTATCATATATTGTAGAAATTTGAATAACTGATATGTTATCCACCGAGATTCTCCTAATCACACACTATTTTATCTTCATGCACAATACAGAATCTCTTCTACCATTGATCATCACATGCGGAAATAAAATCAATTGCATGCACACATTAAAACCATAAAAATTCACACATATGAACACAGTATGTAATGGGAAAGCTTAAAGCTGAAAACCCCCAACTATCTGTATATTATATATGTCATAGAGATCATGTAACAATCATCATACAAAGCTCCTCACAAGCTCTCAGTATAATCTCCACTTGCTACACACTAATCAGGCTCGATCTTGCAAATCCCATGCACCGATCTTTGCCAGCCTTTAGCCTGCCTCTACTGCGCAATCCCTACTGAAGAATGCCTCTTGATGAGAATTAATTACCCCAGCCTTGCTCACGCAGTATTTATAGGCATCTCTACTAAGTGTTGGATGCAAACCATGCATCACTTATAGTCACAATTGATAGTCACACTTGCCCTTTCACCTATCTCTGCACTGGTCTCCACTGAAACTGTCCATGCACTGAAGTTAACTGATGTATTCTTTAGTTGATTAATGAGTTTATAATTAGTGAATTAATTAATAATTAATTCACACCACTCTTTCTAATTGTATTAATTAGTTAAACTAGATACAAATAGCTCAACTATGTTTAGATTAGTTAAACTGAACACAACTCCATTAACTCCCTCAATCAACTCCACCAAACTCTGTCACATGAGTTCTAACTGAAGTATCCATGCAATAGCTCCACATAACCCTCAGGAATAGCGTAATTCCTTCTGTTAGCTCTTGTGCCACATCTGTGCACTTAACTGAAGTGCTCCAAGAGAATAAGATAATTTTTAGAGTCCAAATATTATTAAGAGCTAATAATATTCGACATATCTATTTTTAGACTGGCAATCTAAAAATAGATTCCACCCAATATGTCTAAAAATAGAAGTCCATCTATTTTTCCAACTTGACCAACCATCCACAAATAGCATCTCGCAACTCATAGAATATGATCAACATGTCTAAAAATAGACATAGTCTAAAAATAGACTTTGCGACAAAAATCACCTGTGTGGGCCCCACCTAGTTTAGGTGATCACTTTCCAACTAGGATCAGGAATGATGTTTCAGGATGCCTCCTTCACTGTTTCTTGTTGCAATCTTCAACACTCCCTCTCAACAAGAAAGGACTGTCTTTGCATGCGACATGCAACTCCATGCATTCGCCCTGCAACCTTCACAAGCGCCATGCAACTCCATGCATTTGCTCTGCAACTCCTCTGAAACTGAATAGGCTCCAAACAACTCAATCAGTCTGATGCATCTATCATCAAAGTCTTCGACCTCTGCTTAGCTACTGCACATGTCATCAGGAACCACTGCGCTGTTGAACTCTTGCACCCATGCACTCTTGCACTTGCTGTCAACTCTGATTCGCGCTCCAATATCCGACACTGTCACTTTGATCTGCCTGCATCAATCCAACTGATCATGCTACTGTTGCGCTGTGGGCACCTCGTAGCCAGGTTCAATTCATGAGATCCACACCATCTCATGAATCCTGCCCAGAAATCTCCTCTTGGGATTAATCATGCATGTCACCCCACCTCTCACCTGGTGGTATAGCTGCATGCACTCCCTCTGCCCATTTGGCATGAAATTTCTCTGCATGAGTGGTTTCTTCCACTCCATGATCCTCATCTTGTGGCTGCTCCACATCTCGAGGTTCACTATTACCTGCATGCAAAACTTGCTCCCTCTCAAGCATCAATTGCATGTCTTTCTTGCACTTCCCAACAGTAGGAAGCTCCATAGACATCCCATCTACTTCAAGTCTGTAGAGATTCTTTGCTCGAATCCCAACCTTCTTGACTTGTCCTTCTTCATCCACACTAACTCCTACACTCCCAAGCTCATCCTTGCAGTGGACAAACTTTTTCAAGTATACCGGAATAGTGTCATTCTTCTCCATTTTTATTTTCCTGAGTTTATCCTTGAGCGCCAACTTCCTCTGGTCACTCTTGCTTTGGAACAAATCTATCAAAGCTTTCCACATCAAGAATGGAGAAGCTTTACCATGAAGGCTGGACACTATGTGATCCTTCACACCTTCCAACAGAATCCTTCGACACCTTGCTACCTTCTTTTTCCATGCGTCAAGTGCGCGGCCTCCGGCATTACGAGTAATTTGTCACCGTCCCTACCAGTCCCCGTCCCGCACAATGGAGGACCCATTATGTGACTTGTGAACACTGTCATGCCTTGAAAACATCATCAATGCATCCCTCTGAGTATGAGCTTCATTTTCCCCGAGACATCTCCCTCGCAAAATCCAAGAAAAACAAATTTTTTGCATCGCGGTAGACGCCTCTCAAGCAGCCGCGCCGACCAAACGGGAAATCCTCAGAAGAGGTCGCGCCCACTCGCGCTCCGTCACAGAGCAAAGAATCGCGCCACCCATTTTAGGGACTCGTTTTTTAAATATGGATGGCATGGTTGAGTTCAAACAAACTCACAACCATTGCCTATCTTGAGTTGGGAGGTTTGGCTTCATGAGTCTGTATGGAAGGGAAGTGGTTTTGCCACCTTCTATGGAACCTTCCTCAGTTGATAGGGCCAATCCCATAATAATAGGGATCCCAACTCCTCCTTCCCCATCTATGCTTGCTCGCATCCATGGCAGCACTGAAGTGCCGAAGCTTTGCATCTCCCTATTCCCAAGTGCCTTCAGGTCGGGGAAGAATCCCTTCTTTCCCTTAAGGCCCATTAAAGCGAGGAGACCATCGTTAGCGGTGACTCGGGAGAGGTTTCCTTTCCTCGGGCGAGCTTTGCGAGACGTGGACAACCTGAGACCCGTTCGAAGGAAGGCACGTTCAACTTGGTTGTAACTTCTATTCACATCACTTTAATAGATGACTATGATTATGGTTCCACTCCTTTTTCTATCATGTTAATGCTAGTAATATCTTTTCCCCGACCGATGTTTAGTTACGTATGCGTCGGTTCCTATGCATGTATCTCGTTCGTTTCTTCCGTGTGCAAAAGTGTTCATCCACCTGGGAGATCGTGGAAGGATTGTGATTCCGCGAGGCTAAAGGACGGGGACATCTTCTTCTTCGCATCTAGCGTTGGAATCCAGGTAGGCTCTTATCCCAAGTCTTTCATTCGTAACTAGAGTCATGGGCCATAGCATCGGTTGGCTTGTCGCTAGACCCTCGCCGGGCTAGTAGGATCGCCTCGTCCGGCGCAGGGATTTACCTCCTCAACAAATTGGCGACTCCGCCGGGGATCGTCCTAGTTTTCCTTCTCCCATTTATGATTGGTTCGCTTTGATTGTTTCTCCTTGCTTGATGAACCTTCTCCGGGTTGGATTCTTTCATTATTTTAGCCTCTTGGCTCGTTTAGCTTGTGGTCAGTCTACTTAGAATAGCTTGTTTTTTAATTTTTGTTGAAGAACTCGACCGGCGCGGGTTTTAACCCGATTAGCCGCGCCACTTGGCGCTTGTTGCATTTGTCTCCGTCTCGCGCCACCTCACTTCCGGCGCCTAGTTTCAAGGCTGGCCAGCCGCGCCCACCCCGTGACTTTTTGAGTTTCTTCATTTTTTGGCTTTCCGAGCTTGACCCGCACTTTGCTTCTTGATTTCGATTGTCCGAGTGTGTTGAGCCCGTCGACCGAACACTGCCATCCTTTGGTTGTTTGCCTCTCGGCTTCTATCGATTTCACGATTTGACTCCCAGGGCATCTAGTGGCATATGAATCGAGCCCTCCTCGGGAGTTTTGGTGTTCCGATTTCGTCTGCTCAACTCGTTGATCGATTCTCCACGCTTTCTTAGCGCCTTTGATTGTTTTGTCGCGTCTTTTGAGTGATTAATTCGTTCTTCTTATTCGTAATTGCTTGTCTGCTTTGGACCTAGATCACACCCGTCCATTGGGCGTTTTCTGTCTTTTCTTCGATTTGAGAGACTTTGGGTCGATTTAGAGATTTGGTTGCTCGCTTTGTCGAGTGAATGTTGTTTGCTTCACTCTCTTAGTTATCATTTCTCAAATTGTTCCTTTTGTTTTCGTGCACATTAGCCATTAAACATTTAAAATCAAAAAAAAAATCTCTTTTGTTTTTTTTAATTAGTGCAAATTGTGATCTTTTCCATATTACTAAGGATTAGTGTTTGAATGAAAAGTGTGCAATTGCATTAGTTGCATTAGAGACATTCTTGTTTGTATTCCGTCTATTTCGTTTGTATAAAAGCTCTCAACTCTCATTTAACTAGTTTTCATCGAACGAAATGTTGCATCGTGGCATATAGCTTGCATTTAGGAGACACTACATACGATAGGGCCCGGAAATTGGAAACTTAATTTAAGATCAACTCGTAAAATTTATTCAATTAACCTAAGGCAACATTGGAACTTAACGCAACATATTTAGAAGGTCTAGGCTAGAGACGTGTTCCTAGGCTGCTGCAAACCTAGGCAAATTGCCGTTCGCCTCGTTTGCTTTAGACAACATGCAGAGACGCACTTGCGCTCCCGTACCGTCGCGTATATAAAGGGAGACCCCTATAGGTTTTCTAATCCTTTATCCATAGAAGCCGAGTTCTGGCCAGCTCTATACCCGTGAAGTGGATACACCGAACACAAGATTCGGGGAGACTACCTGTCGCACGAAAGTCCTTTGTCGATTTCGTTTCATTTTTGAAACCAAGGTGTATATTGGTAAATACTGATATTTGGTACACCCTTTGTGCCTAGTTTTTCCCGAGCAAATAAGCTGTCTTTTCTCACTCCCTAAACTTGAAAAGACCGTCAAGCGCTTGTCCTTTCACGCTTGTGTCAACTCAAAGAGATAGAGTCATCTTTTTATCGTTTTCGACTCTGAAACATGAAACGTAGAACTTCTTATTTTCCAATGTGGTAAAATTAATCCCCCACGATTACACGCCCGCTTAGATATTGCTTCGTTTTATCGCTTCGATCGTGTGCCCTTAACTCGTTTTCAAATTCTCGTGTGTGGTTTTGAGTTTGATGGCCACTTTTTCGTAGTGTCTACTAACCAAGGAGTCCCCTCGAAGGGACTCCCGGCCTCCTTTTGGAAATGTTGGTGTTCTCATATGATGACGTTGTCCCTTCCTCGGATAATCTGATTGCCCGTTTGGTTGTTCTCAACCTCTCGTGGTCCCGAATGTCTCCACGGCTCAATCAGCTCCTCCAACGAACAACATCATGTTGATTCCAAGGTGGACCTCTCCCCTTCTTCGCTCGTTTCGCGTCCTCATCTTCTACTTCGCTCGGTGAAAGCCCGGATTCGAGTAACCAGTAGCTAAGAAGAAGAAGAAGAAGACTAAGAAGAAGAAGTCCGATAAGCGAGAGGCTAAATGTACACTACTATCCCTAAGGAACTTTCCTCGATAGTCCTTCCAACCCTCCTGAAGTCAAGTTCCCCGTGCCAGCAGTACCTGAGACCATCTTCAGACCGCCCCGGCATCAAGGTGCTCGAAGTATGGTCCAACGGCCGCCCACCGTTGCCTTTGGCTTCCGGGAGTCAAGTCAGGGGGCACGTCACCGTCGTTGATATGACTCTAAGCAGTTGCAAGATCACCAATCCTCGTAAATTGTGTGAAGGGCACCATGCCATTCACCTTTGTCCTTATATGGATGAAGCCAAGCGAGTCTTGGACAACCCAACCGGTCTTACACCACGCCTTCCACCCGGCTATAATCGCTTCGTGAGTCCTCTACCAGCCCATCCTATGGTTGGTCCAGCGTAGTCATCCTTGGTCGATCCCACTCCCCGTAAATTCAAATTCAAGAATCCGGCCCCGACCAACCATTGGTCGTAGGATCGGTTGAATTGGCCCCGCTCCGCGTGCACCGGTCTTTGTCGAGAGTGGATTCACACTGTCCTCTCGGTTTCTTCGATTCGTCGACTTGGAGAAAGATTCTCTCCGCGTCCTCGTGCCGCAAGAAGCCGGCCCTCCGCCTCCTATGATGGAGGCCCAGAGGATATTCCTCCCGCCTTCGAGATGGAGGTCATGGAGGAGGCTTCGTCTCTCGTAACATCGTGGGGAAGACCTCGCATCTCGATGGTAGCCCCTCCGAGTAGTTTGGTCGCTTCCCTTTCGACGGAATCGATTTTGCGTGATTTCGCCTTCCGTCTCTTATGTGCCTTTCGAGATCACAAGACAGCTCTTGGTCCGGTTGTACCTGCACTCACAGGCAACAAGGTGTGCCCGTTAGTATTCGTCTTCAACCACCGTGCTTCTCGGTTCGCCACCGCTCGCGCCCGTTACGCAGTCCGTTGACGTTCAATAGAAGGACGAGTCAACCGTTGGGGATCCTTCCAAGGTTACCGATTACTTTGGGAGGCAAAACCGTCCATATGGACGTGATGGTCGCTCCGTGCCCCTTGGATTTCAATCCGCTTCTCGGGGGCGCGCGATTACACCTATGCCATGGGAGCGCTCGTCTCCTCCCTTTTCGCGTGGCATGTTTTCCACATGAAGGACTCCGACACCATTGATCAACCGTCGTTCTTCGGGTCCCAATGTGGCATCCTCGGTCCGCCATCACCCCCTCCCGGGGTTTTTATCCACCGTGCTCCCCCCCGCTCCACCGCAGGTCAACTATGTGCATATCTACCCCGTGCATGTGATCGCTGATGATACCATAGTGCATAATGTGCCGGGGTATCGTGGGTCCTCGACTTCCAGATGTTTCCCTTCCATCGGAGTGGAACTCTGGAAGCACCGCCTTCTTGTCCATTTTGATGTAAGCCCAAGTAGAGCATGGTTTCCTCCCCGGGTCAAGCTCTTTAAAAAATGAAACTAGGATCTTGGAGCATGGTTCCTCCACTTGTGTCAAGCTCCTAAAACAATGTATAGAAACAAGTCAAGCCTGAGGATAGTTCTTTTACGTGTGTCAACCTCGTTAAAATAATGAAACATAAGCATATTCAATTCGAGTTTTTGTCGCCTACCAATCTTGTGTTCAATCTTCACTCCATTTTCAATCAAGTGAAGCTTGGGGCATGTGCCCTTATTTGAGACAACATGTCAGCATGCCCGGCTTTATTATCACATAGTTTGTGTTTTAAGCTTGCATAAAAATAAAACTCATTTCAAGCATAGTTTGTGTTTTAAGCTTGCATAAAAATAAAACTCATTTCAAGCATAGTTTGCATATGTGTGGGTTCATGTGTGCTTTTAAGCTTGCGTAAAACAAAATGTGTGATTAGATACATCAGGTGAATACATTTCGCATTGGGTCGTTTGTTATGTAACTGATACATTAGATTACACTTGTATACATTCACATGACATATAAAAACATCATCACATGTAAAAGAAAGATCCATCCAAAATAGTCATATGTATATGTATATATATGGTACGAAATGTTTGCACAAAGGCGCATCACAAAACTCAAAATATACATAATTGTCTTAATACACTTAGAGACACTGTATCTCTCAAAAATAGGTGTGGCTAAATCCTAGAGACTAATCAGCATGGTGCTCATGATAGCACGCTCACCGCACGCACTAGCCGCCCAGATCTCTGAGCCTGCTAAACTCCCACCGCATGGCGCCGGGTAATTCCATCTGCAGAGATCCGACAGTCGGGCATAGTCCGGGGATCCCATGAACGATCCCCTCGAGGTTCTCAACTGCCTCCTCCGAGGCCTTCCCCCTGATCTCAGGGGCAAGTTGTGTCCTCCGTGAGATAGGAGACATCCCGCCGGGTCTCTCGAGTCCTACATCCGCATGCATATATAATTCAGGTTAGGACAAGTGTGTATTAACAAAAAAAACATATAAACATAAAATCAAAAAAATATGAGGTCTTACCTGGGGCCTCTTCGTCCCGGCCGTCTCCCCTTCTGTAGCGCTGAGATCTCGGGGTCCCCCGTAAAGCCGGCCTCCCGCATAGGGCCAATCTTCCACAACGACCGCCTCGCGCCGTAACCACCCTCGAAGAACTCGGCTTCCGTGACATCCGTTGCCCGCTCCGGGAGTCCGGGCATTAGCGACGCCGCGAGCCATTCTCGCCTCTCGTGGTACCGGACTCGCCACAGCGGGCCTCTCGTCTCGGAAGGTTGGTATGCGTTCCGTAATGAACGATACCAAGATGGAACCATACCCAAACCGGCCTGGCTCTTGCACCCTTTGTGAGCCGCCTTTTCATGTCGATGGTGAGCGCCCGCGTCCGCCCGCGCGCTCTGGGACCTATGCACTCGAGGACCAAGAAGTAGCTGAGTCTTCGTGGCCTCGTGCGTGCTCCTCGCGATCCACGTTCCGCGTAATGGTGTGGAGAGGCACCCCGTGATAGTCGTGATGAAGGAGATGTATACCTTGCCTGCTCCCTAGGCCCTACCACCTGGGCGCCATTACTTCTTCCATCTTCTCCCCGATGGTCTCGCTTCCCGCCACATGGACTGACTCCCCGCGGATAATCCAAAGAACGAAATAAATGTCGTTGACCTCCAATTCCAACACTGTCTCGTATTCGAATACTTGGTCATTTTCATCCTGCAGGCTTCGATCGGGATATTGGAGGAGCTTCAGCCGGTTCTGCAAGCACATGAGGAAGAACTTTTAAGCCATGGGCCTCAGAGAATTCATGCAATCCCGGCTTCGCATGGCCTCTTCGTCCTCATCTCCGTGTTCCTGTTCTCGTTCCTTCCATTCGATTGCCATTCCTCGACCGTTTATCCGCATTCACATGGTCCAAAACCCCTTATTAGATCTTTTGTGAGCTTCAAAATTCAAGAAATTTGGCATAAGTAGTGGGATTTTAGGCGCAAATTTGGGTTCCGCCGCCGGCGCGACCGTTTTTCCGACAAGCCGCGCCACAGGCGCCGGCCCCTTTGCAAAAAGAGCTCAAAGGCGCGAACCGTGCCCGATACCCGCGCCTATCACCCCGGCCCTAAAATTTCAAAGGTGCTCCCACAAGTAGCCGATTTCTAAGGGAAATCATTAAAAAATGCATGGAAAGAAAGAGAGAAAAGGAGCGCCTACCCGTCAGCGTACGAGACGCCGACTGTTGCCCTGATCGGGGTCGCAATCGCCGTCGAAGATTCGCTCCAAAATGGACCATCATGTTCATTAAAAATAGTAAAAGTAATTTCATTTTTACCATTGAACATATTTATAACTTTTTCGACGTTAAAATGAGTTTTAAAAGTTATTTTCGTCAAATATTTATGTATTATGTCGAAAATGGATTTCACGTCATATATGTGCAAGGGATGTGCTTTTGCGACTTAAAAGGTGGAAACGAGTTGTATTTTATACTTTTTCTGACTCGGTAACACACTGTAAGCTCGGAGTCATCTTTCACTTTTTCTGAATTTCGAAGAGGAAAAGACTCGCCGAGGCCCTACTCAGCTGGAGCATCGTTAAATGGACACGAATCGACATTCACCCGCATATTTAACCCTTTTCTGGCCGTGGTCCGGATCGATTACGAAAGGAATACCCTAGCCTATCGCGACTAGGAGGTTTTTCCTGATATTGTTTTCTACCTTTTCTGGGATCCGGGGAACTATTTACGAAAAGGGACCGTGGAGTTTTTCCATTGCCTTTTCTAAACTCTCTAACATGAAAAGGCGCCGAGTTCTTCCTTTTTCGACTCGTTAAACCCCGATGACATTGGATTTCGTCGAAATGACGTTCTCTCCGAGTTTCTCCTTCCTAGGACTCGTTAAATGCACTAGGATGGATTGGCCTCCGAAGGGCTGACGATATTACAAGCATATGCTATCCCCTTCAAGCTTGTTATCAAAAATAATTGGGGTACTCGCCGTAAAATGGTGGGGGAAAAATGGAACCATCGTCGTTGTCGTCTGGCATGTCGCTCTTGAACATGGCACTTGTCCGCATTCGTGTTCCAAGCTGGGGACATCTCATCTCGTCGTTTCACTTCGCTTCCATGGGCTCTTGGGTAATCTCTTTGGACCTCTCATCCGTTCACCGCCGTCGCCATGACCTTTGATCTCGTTGATGTCAAATACCGCCAAGTCCATTTGTCATGTCATGAGGATGTTCAAGAGAAGTTGACTCGCAAATATCAACCTTCCTCTCGTTCTCATATGATCCCGATTCGCAACAAACATTATGTTTCTCCTGCCTCATTGATGATGTGGGAATCATTATGGCCCACCTTCGATCAAGGGTTACTCGTCGACTTCAACTCGTTATCCGGTAGTTGGTCTAGACTCCGATGGTGCCTGGAGCCCGCATGCCTCACGGCGGTGTTCGTCGCATTCGACGTGAAGTTTACATCATTGACTTCGATCGAACACTACGGTGTTCGACGTCGACCATTTATTCACACGCCGTAGATTGTACCCGTAGTACCTCGAGGACCATTGTCATTATTGGTGGTTCCTCTCGTCCGTGGCACCTGCCATCATCGTCGGTAATCGCGATGTTCTTGCATGTTCGACACCGCCTCACACATTCGCATGCTAGAACTTGTACTTAGTTTGGGTCGAGATGGAGCGCAAGACTCGATCGTGTCCGTTGTAACTGTGCCGCGATTGCGGATTATTATCATTATGTACATGACCTTCTTCACCGATTGATGGTCGCGACCATACCCGAGTCTATTTGTTTGATCTTGGCTGGATGGCCGCGCCCATACCCCGGATCCGGATTATAAAGATACCGTTCGATGGCCGCGTCCATACCATAGATATACATCATGTACTTGAGATATCGCTGTATCTTCTCGTGCAGTTTTCCGACGCGGGCCTTCGCTGGACATGTTCTCGTAAATCATTTCACCCTCTCTCTGAGGCCTCATGCTTGTAAGTATCCGTTACACAAGAATTTGTCACCGTCCCTACCATTCCCCGTCCCGCACAATGGAGGACCCATTATGTGACTCCGGTGGAACACCGGCCATGCCTTGAAAACATCATCATCACGATCCCTCTCGAGTATGAGCTTCATTTCCTTGAGACATCTCCTCGCAAAATCCATGAAAAATGTTCTTTTGCACGGCGCCAGAGACGGGGCCTGCTGCTCGCGCCAATCGTGGAAATCCCGTAAAGAGGTCGGCCACTCGCGCTCCGTCATAGAGCAGCCAATCGCGCCACCCATTTTAGGGATCGTTTTTTAAATATGGATGGCGTGGCTGGAGTTCAAACAACCACAACCATTGCCTATCTTGAGTTGGGAGGTTTGGTCGATGGGAGTTCTATGGAAGGGAAGTGGTTTTTCCACCTTCTATGGAACCTTCCGATAGGGCCAATCCCATAATAATAGGGATCCCAACTCCCTCCTTCCCCATCTATAAAAGCTACTCGTGATCCATGGCAAGCTAGTCCGGAAGTGTCAAGCCAGATCTCTCCCTATTCCCAAGTGCCTTTGTGTCAGAAAGAATCCCTTCTTTCCCTTAAGGCCCATTAAAGCGAGGAGACCATCGTTACGAGACTCGGGAGAGGTTTCCCTTTCCTTGGCGAGCTTTGCGAGACGTGGACAACCTGAGACCCGTTCAAGGAAGCCGCGACGTCGTAACTTGGTTGTAACTTCTGGCCTGCTAGCCCACTAATAGATGACTATGATTATGGTTCCAATTCTTCTATCATGTTAATGCCAGCAATATCTTTTCACCGATGTTTAGTTACGTATGTCGGTTCCTATGCATGTATCCGTTCGTTTCTTCGTGTGCATGTGTGTTCATCCAGCCTGAGATCGTGGAAGGATTGTGATCTCGCTGTGGTCAAGGATTCGGGACATCTTCTCTTTCTTCAGATCTAGCGTTGGAATCCAGGTAGGCTCTTATCCCAAGTCTTTCATTCGTAACTAGGAGCTTGCGTCATAGCATTGTTTAGTTTGTTGCTAGACCGCCGGGCTAGTAGGGATCGCCCGTCCGCGTAGGATTTACCTCTCAACAATCACTAGAACCCGTTTTGGAATTTATGCATCTATGAATTCTTCAACCCATTGTCATCCACCGCCTCCATCCTCCGTCCTTCCATGCAATATAATTCGAGCCGCCTCAAGGGCATACTCCAATCGCAATCCGTTGAAAGACATCTCAACTTTGACACCAAGAAAAACACCGTAGCAATTTCAAATTCCACCAAAGACAAAACTCAACCGCTTCAATGCTTTGCAATTGCTCCAATGATCAATATCGCTTCGATACCATGTATAAATTTGAATAACCGATATGTTATCCACCGAGATTCTCCCCGATCACACACTATTTTAGCTTCATGCATAATACGTAATCTCTTCTACCATCGATCACATGCGTAAATAAAATCAATCGCATGCACACATTAAAACCAAGAGAGACTAAGAGAGACTAAGTATTACACAAAAGCATTTACAACTCAATGGACTTGGCCTTCATAACCTTTTTTAGGACTTAACTCACAAAGCAACCATGCTCTAAAATGTTTTATATGCTTTCTACACCCCATATATCATGAAGTGGGAAGGTTGAATAGAATACACATATAAGTAAAAAAACACTTGTTGGTATGTAAGTTATATTGTTTAGTATAACTAGCCTCACATGTCCTTAATTCCCTATGTGTTGTAAGCTTAGCAGGTGTGTCATGGGGGGTGAGTAGCTCGGGAAAAAATAATATTGGGTGGTTTTTTGCATCTATTTTTTATTGTTTTCAACACACAATTTTCTACTTTTGGTGGTTTTGTGGCACATGATGGTTCAACACTGGTTTTGTAATTTTGTTTAAGAAATTAAGGTTGTAATATAACTCATGGTTATTGTATTAGGCATCATATGAGATCATATATATTGTATTATAAATAATGAAGTTGATTAATGATAAAAAATAGAGGTGTGGCTTTTTAAACAATTTGTTAGTTTTTTTGTTTGGATTTTTTAGGATAAGTCTCACGTATGTAATATGTGATCGTCATTGTTTTACTTTTCTATTTATTAAGAATATTTGTATGCATTGCATTAATTTATAAAGTTCAAAACTCGCAATGCTTACTTTTATAAAAAACCCTCATGCAATAACTTTAATATTATTGCATATTTTTGGTGCACATTAATATACTTTCTGAGTGGTTACACACTCTTAGTAGTGTGTTATATATAGTTAGGGTACTATAAAATGTTATGAGATTAAAAGTATGCTTTATAATTTTTATTAATACAACCATCATGGTCCCATTTTATTATAATTGTATCCTTTTGTTCCACATATATACTAAGGATACTTAGTATTAGGATCATAAAATATTTTCTTGATCATTTTATTTATTGTAAAAGGAGCGTTTCCCCTCAAATTGGACTATAATTATTCATTTTATACCATTTTTAAGGTAAAATATCATAACAATTGTATCGTAGTCCTTTGATCATAGGGGTTTTATTGCTTCAAAAACAGATCATCGTAGCATTTTTCACTATAATATTTTTTTCTATGAGGTTTCAAATGGCTATACATGGAAAATATTGAGAATACATCTCGAGAAATATTTGCCCTCGGAGTTTCGTATACTAGTTCACTATATTATTCAAAAGATATGGTCTCAAGCAAGTTAGGATCTCTAAATGCGTCCTAAATTCTATCTCAAATAAGTCAATTTGGATTTTTTGCTATAAAAAAATTTTAAGTGAGGCTTCTCAGTACCATGAAACTTGGAAAAATTTGAGATAAAATGCATGATGAACATTTGGTCCACAGTTACAGATCTTGGTTCGCTATATTTTCGTAGTTATGCTCCAAGGAAGTTAGGTTTTTTGTATTCCCCGTAATTTAGTCGCATTCGAGTCATCTTGAATTCTAGTGCTGTAATTTTTTTTCCTGTAAGGCTTCATGAAAGTGAAACTTGGGCCATATTAAGCGATGAAAATATCAGGGAATATATGGTTGCATTTTAAATCTTGGTTCTCTTATAATTTACATACGTATACCCCATGGAAGTTAGGGGTGTCTGGTGAATAGTCATGAAATAAATTTTAAACATGTTAGCTTGGTATTTTTGCTCTCTTCTTGTCTAGAAATTTTCGTAATATGAACCTCCGTGGGTTTCAAGAGACATATAGAAGTACCTTAGGTATAGGTTCCAAAATTATATTTAAGGGAATTGGACACATGGAATGGTATACAAGTTTGCTCTGTGGGAAGAGGCCAAAAATCAACAAGCTTTTGGGAAAGTTACTATAACTTTTAGTTGGCACGCTGCGTATTCAATTCACACATGTGGAATTACAAAGTAAACTATGCTTCCTTATAGTACTATAGAACAAATTTTTATATCTAGAAGGCCTCAAATCTTAGACACATAGCAGCAAAGCTTTTAGCCATTCTAATACTCGAAATTAAGGTACATAACTTACTAGTAACCTAACAAATATCTAAGAACCTCTTTTTTTGTCATAATAAAGAGGAGGGCTATTATTATTTCAACATGCCCAGAAAAGCTACTACACAAATTAAATCTACTAAGGACCCGTTAGCACCCGAATTGGACCCCTCAGCCGCAAAAGGCAAATCAAAACGGTAACAACTAAACCACGCTCACCCCTTGTACTAGCTCCTACAAGGACAATGAGAGGGCTCTCTCCGTGAAAGAATATTCAATGGAACACAATAAATGGACTAATATTAGGCTAGATAAAATGATAAAAAAAGGTTTTAATAAAATGAATGAATTTCGTGGATGTGTGGGATATAAAGGACAGCTGAAAACCGAGAATTAAATCAGACACGGTGGTATTTCATGGGGCAA
This sequence comes from Pinus albicaulis, assembly GCA_034641835.2. NCBI lineage: Eukaryota > Viridiplantae > Streptophyta > Pinopsida > Pinales > Pinaceae > Pinus > Pinus albicaulis. The sequence goes on from CM076569.1 coordinate 975,160,459, forward strand.
GATAGGCGTGAAAATTAGCAATTAAAATTTAATGAGGATGGGATGGAAAGACTGTGCAGTAGGCGAAAGGGCACAATAAATGGATCATTTTCAAACAATAGGTAAATACAGAAAGTATGAATGATTTCCTGGCTGCGCAGCATGTAAAATGGATTCTACCTTTCTATCTTGAAAGCATTCAAAAAGAAATGTTTATGGATGAATGGAACACATAAACAATTCACATATGAAACAAAGGAGAAAAACAAATGCTAACTCTCATACCACATAGATCCCACAAATCAGAGCCGCATCTCTTAATTAATTCCTATCTAACTGCATAATGTAGCGCGTAGATGTTCTTCCACACTTTTCCCCTACTTTCGAGTTACGTACTATTCGTACCTCGTACCTTCCGACTTTCGCATCGCTTACAAATGATTTACAATTACATTAAATAGGCTCTAAATGTGGGAACATAGATCCACGTAAAAGGAGTCGTTCTAACAAATTAAGAACCGAAATACAATCATAGTAAAGAAATACAACAATCCGCCCTCGAAATAAGAGACAAATATCAAGGCTTTGACTACTTGGAGATTTTAATAAGTAGGGGGTTTTTATGGAAGAAGACAGGTAACTGGGATGAATAGATTTCCTATCTGGCCGCTTTCGTATGAAAGAAAATAAGTAATCTCATGGAATGCATTCCCCGTTTCGTCGCTATTGTAACAATCTTCATTTTATTTTATTCGTAATCAGAGCCCTTTGCTTTCCACTATTTCTTTTGAATAAACTCACTTTTTCTAATAAAATATGAAATTACACCTAGTTGAAGGGAAATATTAATTTTTACATGGATAAGGAGCAGAGAAAGAGGCGTGACCCGCATCGCAATCTAATCAAGGGGTGGGAGGGGGAATACAATATACAAAGGGAGTAATAAAATTGCACCGGATCGGGAGGAGAGCGGAGGCGGAGCCGCATTACAATCGCAATCGTGAGGCAGAAGCTGAGCAAAGTGCCGTGGTAGAAATAGGGGAATAATGTGATGCGATCAAAATATTTGAAACATCGATTTATCGCACTAACAAAAGAGAAAACCCATTTAAATTGGAAAAAGGCGAAGGAACTATGGTGGGGCCAACCAATCGCAATTGCATCAGAGATGGGGAGCGTTTAAAACGCCGAATATAAAATTGCGATGCGATCGTAATCTAGATCTGAGTGAGGGCTTTTATGGTGGGACCGAGATATGTGAATCGCAATCGCATCGGGTAATCGGAAAGGGACTTGCGATCGTGAGCGGATGGAGGGGTATTGCGATTGGAAATGTTCTCCGATCAAGTGAGGACCGCCGGGACGGAGGGGGAAGATCGACGACCGAGACATTGATCGTGGGGTTGTCATGACGGAGGAGCAGACGGTGGATCGAAGGAAAGATGCGATTGGGGTGATCTAAGGAGGGACTTGCGATTTATCGCACGAGGATGGTGCGATCACATCGGCGATCCAACAAACTTTGTGATTTGCGTTTGAAGAGCTAAAAGGGGGTTTATAATATATAAATTAAACTTTATTATAAAGTTTAAGTGGGGTCATGGAAAAGGGGAAGTGGTTTATAATCTTATGACTTTATAATATAAAGGTTTTTATTATAAAGTTCTATGGCATGGAGGGGAAGTGGTTAGCAATTAAATCGCATATTTTTTAAAATAATTTATAATGCGATTTTGTAATCGAAAAGGGGAAAAGGATTTTTATTAAAGAAATATAAAACTTTAATAATATAAAGTTTAAAGGGAAAAATGGGAAATAGGGGGTATATGAGGGTATAAGGGCTTTTACTTCACTTAAGCATAAATTTCAATCCATAAGTCGGGCTGAGAGTGTAGTATACCGTTGAAAGCTCTTTCCGAGCTCTTTGTGATGGATCTACTTGGAGGATGATTTGGCGCCGAACATGCCGCTTTTAAAACTCTCTCAAGGTATGTGGACATCACTTTGTGGAGATAAAAAGCTTCGAATTCCGACTTATTACACATGATGATATATAATGAATAATAATAAAGGCGAAATATCATGTTTTCACCTCAAAACATATTTTGAGGCAAAAATTACATCAAACTAATAAAATGTCTCTCCGATTCTTCCCGAGGCCGTGACTTTGAGCTTATCGCTTCCTCATGACTTTGTTGATATTTATTTCGACATTCACCTACACTCACTTATGGTGAGACCCTAGAAACTAACAGTGCCCATCCTATGACCTACCGATATGATTTTGAGAATGAAAGTGACTAATGACTAAAGACGATAGAAAGGAAAATCAACAAGTACCTCATGAGGGACAACTCATCAAAATTACTACCATCAATGAATCTATGACCTCGGCTGGTCGGTGAAATTGATTATTATGGGATCCTAATATGCAAATGCAAAGAGTAACTTTGATCACTCGATGGCAATATGACTAGATCGACACTAACAGACCCATCCCTTGACTCATGAATAAAGTGAAGATTTTCGAATTTAGTTTTACCTCAATTAGAGAAGAAAGCTAAATAGAAAATGGATGGTAGTATGTTGAAAAAGGGTGGATTGCTTAGGTTCTCAATTTTATTTTAAAAGGAAATGGAAAAAAACAAGTAATGAATGAAAATAAGGAATACATACAAAAATCCATGATTTATAGAAAATCTCTCTCGAAGAGGCTTCAAAAGGGATGTCGTGATCCAAGGGAAATAATGAAACAAAAGGAGAATCATGTTGTTGAGAATCAATCTCATATGTGAAGTATGCTATCACAATTAGGGAGACATAAATTCCCTTGAATCTACAGAACCATAATCATGAATTTTCTCAATCCAAGATCCACATAATTAGTGCTTCGATTCAGAATACCAAGGAACTACTACATCTCCTGAATATTGATATGACAAAATTTTGATGGAAATGATCTTGGTAGAACATGGATATTTCGTATGGATTAATAATTTGATCTACACCAAGTTGCCTCCTACTAAAAGGTAAATATTGCATCCATGTTTTTAGAAAAAGACCAACATGTATGGTATCAATGATTTTGTGAAGGAAAAACAAATGATTGATATTACAATATATTTGGTCCTATTTCACAGTAGGAATGATAGCACATTATGGGGATATTATAGAGACAACACATTCTTTAGTCAATTGGTAATCTTAGTTAAAAAGGTCCAGCTTACAAAGCTAACATTCAAAAATTCCAAAAGTTGAGGCCCTCTGAGTAAAGAATATTTTAAAGGTAACTTGGCATACCTATTTATGGGTACTTTTAAATGAAAGCATCCAACATGAGGTGTGTATTTTTTATCCTAAATGATCTAGATGCATGCTTTCAATCTAACAAGGGACTGAAAAAACAAATATATTACCAGTAAAAATGGTCACTAATAAACTAGATGCATCATGTTCCTTCTTTAAACCAACAAGGTTGACACCTCAACAAATGGATGAAATAATATAAAATGGACTATGTTTCAACTATGCAAGCAAGTATACAGAAAGTGGAACAAATGCAATGAGAAGAAATTATTCTTTCACATAGACCGTGAAGATGAAGAACACCAAGAAGTGGAAACTTCTCACAAGATCTAGAGCTAGAGAAGAAAATACTCCAACAATCTATTGTCATGCATATGGTTCGCATCAATACTCCACAAACCCTCAATATAGAAGGATATATCAAAAGGAAAAGGTTAATTGTATTGATTGATCTGTAGTACCTCATAACTTCATCAATTACAAAGTGACAAAACTTCTTAATTATCGTGTATATCTAGCACTAGAATTTCAAGTAATGATTGCAGTATGGAGCTACCATAAAATTGTTTAGAGAAGTGAAATAAGATTAAAATGACATAATATATTGGAGAATATATAGGGGGTAAGTATTTTTTATATTCACAAACATAAAAAATGGAGCTCAACGTTAATGAGAAAATATAAAGTGGGGCATAAAAAATGTTAAATGAAAAATGGATACCTAGAATATCTAGTGAAAGTAGAGGTTTTTTTAAAAATGGGAATGTGTATCTGGGTTTGTATTGGTAGGAGGGTTAAATAATGTGATTTTTAGATGTATTTTCCAATATGTAGTCGATTCACAGGTATTGTTTAATATGCCACGAACACACGTGATATGTCAGGTAGGTTCATCGAATGAAGCCTCATGATGTTAATATGTCGTATGTTCAATGAGTGATGCCCCAGTTGATACCTACATGCATGTGATTCCCGTTGTTTATTCGCAATATCGTAGAATGTGAAGTCAATGAAGTTGAAGTGATGATGAGCCCGCTTTTATTATCAGAGATCGATCGGTGGAAAATTTTAAAAATTATTCATGCTTTGTATGGCCATGAGACTTGGCAATAAGTCTTTTAAAGAACATTAGTGAAAATTTAAAATTATTAATGCTTTGTATAGCTATCCAACTTGGAAACAAACTCTTTTCTAAAGAATTATATAAGTGCACAGGTCACACCTTTTTATATTTTTGTTTGCATCACTATCTTTGTATCCATAACTATGTTGAGCTGCCTTCTGCCATGTCCAAGGAAGTTTACACTAGTTGTCTTTGGGTGTCATATACAACCATGACGTAAATTAGAAAGTAGGAAATGAAGAGAGGTTTTTTTCTAATGTTATTATTAAAATAGAGAGTGTTTTTTTAATTTTATTATTAAAATAGAGAGGTTTTCTTTTCTTAATGTTATTATTAAAATAGAGTGTTGTTTAATTATTTTATGTTTTTGATTGCTCTTGAAGTTGAACATATAGTGAAACTTTTTTTTTGTTATTTAAACTTTTTTTATAAAATGTCAAAATGGATCTTGTTTTTTTTAATTTATTTTTGATGTATAAATGAATCCAGTGATGTCATAAAAAAATCTCTTGAACATTAAAAATTGTGCAGGAATTATCAAATTCTATAATTCCAACAAAATTCCTACCAAATTCAACCAAAAAAATATAATCAAAAAACTTAAAACACAAAACATCAAACAATTTAACTACAACATTCACTATACCATTCTAAAATAGACTAGAAAATAAATCTTCAATCATCACATAGTAATAATGGAGTTGTCTTTAGTGAGACTTTTTGGAAGTTTTTCCCTGCTTCATTTTCTCTAAAATTCAGTAGGAATTCATTGAAATCGCAAGCTTGATAGCTAAACCCTACACAATAAAAGTGCCCTAAAAGTTTTCAAAGAACTGAATCTATATATACAATCAAAAAAATATTTTAAATAATGCAAATAAAGATTTCACCTCAAAAAATTTCGTCACATTCACCACCAAAAATTATAAAAATAACTCCATAATGAATGTAAATGCATTGACAAGAAAAAATAAAAAGAATCTCTATTAAGTCCAATCAGATTCCTTGACCGCATTGAACTGATAGGAGAGTTTGTTCCAATGTCACGTGGCACGTTTGTAGCTGATTTTAGAGCTAGTCACTTTAAACCAAAGGCCAATGTGAATCGTAATTTTTAATTGCGTTGTGCCTCTAATTATATAAGAGTTTACTTTTCCAATATAATCAAATTGCTAAATAATTACTTTAGGTCCAGTATGTAGTTTCGAGAATGTGGAAGAGAAATATAGGATTATGATCTAGATTTAGAAAGAGAATGAAAATGAAGTAGAGATGTATAATTAAAAATATAGAGGTATAATAAAATTTGATTTCAATTAATACTGTAAAATGCAGAAGGAAAAAAATTACGTAGCAATATTTACCAAGAAAGTTGTATATCATATGCTGTATAATATCAAAAATGATGAGAAATCTTTAAACATCTAAAAACACTTGTATTTTAAGAGATGAAACACACTTAAAAAAAACTTGTAAACCCGCTAATGATGCTAGTTAGTACATCAACTTCTTAACTTTCTACATATAATATTCATTTAGATTGTTCAAAAAACTCTACTTCAAACATTACACATTTAGACCAACCCAAGCTCTACCCTAAGTGGCTATATCCTATATCTACTCTCTAGGTAAGAATTACACTGAAGCCAAGACAAGATCTACTGAATTAAGGGCTCTACCTATGGCTATAGCCTATGTCCCTGATCACGTCAAAAAACATCAGGTAAAACCCCAAAACATTCCCACAGGAAGACCTCATCTATACACACACCACTAAAATAGAGGATTGTGCTTTAACTCAAGTCGTCTAAACTATTGCACAACTTGGAATTTGGAAAATATTTTGACAAATTCCCGCAAAGATAATATTTTGACAAATTCCTGCAAAGATTTATCATAATCTTGTTTACAGTTGTTAAACTTCAGTGTTTTGGGTGCCCTGGTTTTTTATAATGCTAAATTCATTTCCACTATCAAAAATGCAATTCAAACACTTCAACTACCTGATTTTTTGAATTTATTTTACGAAATTCCAACTACAACAAAAAACTTTAATCCAAACTATTCTGTTGGCTAAATAAACAGCTCCTTTACCCAATAGAATAAATGGATACCCACCCATATCCATCTAAATCAAATTCAGCCATTAAAAAAAACCACAACTGAATGTAGTCGTATCTTAACTGCATTTACACCCTAAGGTTTTTGCGCATTCAGATGATATAGCCATAAGCCACTTTCATGTTAAAGAAAGGAAATGACGCCATAACAGTTTCCCTACTTAGGTTAGGTATTTGCTGTCATAATTGTTGTGGAGCCACATCATTTTAAAGCAATTTTCCAACAATGTCTTGCAAGTGTTTTTGTCTGGCCTATTTTCCTGGTATTTGCCCAGATTTCTTCCAGTTTAGATCTGTTGCCTATCGAGCAGATTATAGTTCTGGTCGATGTGCAACTGTAAGCGGTATTCCTTATGCTGGGAGTTGCTGCAGATTGAGTCGAACAAAATCCAAACTCAGCAGCTTTTTTCTTGTAATAATCAACCCATCGCTGATAGAGTTGTGAGTTGCAGATTCATTAATGACTTGTTGTACCAGATCAATATGATAGCATTAAAGCTGTAAATTTAGGTAACAAAGCTTTACTCAACTTGTGCCTCTAGTGTTTATTTTGTTTGCATTGAACAAATTGGTTTCGCTGAACGGATTGGACTCAACTTCAGCCTCTGGTGTTTATTTTGTTTGCATTGAACAATCTTGGTTTTGCTGAACGGATTGGAGGGTGCACTCATTCAAGCAGCACACAAGCTAAATTCACTCACACAGACCACGGTAGAAGACATCAATAGTTTCAATTCTCCAACAAGAAAACACAGCCTGCACCTTTATAGAGGATTTGCCAACCAGCATATGTTAGTTTAACACTGGCAACTATCCTAGCACTCAGGCATCCCAGGGCTCTACAGAGCACACTCTGTCAGGGCATGTTAGAAAGCACACACATTTTTGTGTTTATCATGTTCTCTACAGGGCATGATAAACAAACAAATATTGTGTGCTTAATGTATTTAACATATCACTGCAAAGTAATCTATTCCATATTTTTTTGCTGACAGTAAGTAATATACAGTAACATATTAAATTTTATTAAATTTTATTCTATTTTCTTAATAGATATTGGAGGAGGCAAACCAATAATAAGTTCATGAAGTATTGTATTTTGCATCGTTTCCCAGAGCCAGTCTTCATAAGAAAACTATACCAACAACTCGTTATTTGGCTTGCAATTAGCTGAGCACTGAAATTGCAGATTAATCAGAATTGTGAAAAATGTATCACAAGATAGAGATGGTATTGTTGATATGCCACACGTCTCACAATACCCTATTAACCATGTAAAGGTGTGTATAATGAATAGTTATAAATAAATGTAATTTGTAATTTAACATTAAATATTAATAAAATAAAATAAAAATATAATATGTTATATGAATAAATGTAATTTAATATTTAATATTAAAGACTAATAGTAAAGACTAAGTTTTTTAAAATATAAAAGTTATAAATTATTTAATTTATTAAATATAAAAGTTATAAATTTAAAAAATTAAAAATAATAATAAATAAAAATAAAAGTAAAAAGAGTTTTTATGAATTAGAGAAAGATATTATTATTGTGTTATTTTTTAAATGTTTGATATTATTTTTTTTGGTAATTGAGGTTAAACTATATTGATCTTATCAAAACATTGATATGTTATAGGTTAAAATTGGCAGCCACGCTTAACCAATCTCGCTTGTTGCTTTCATGTCGTTATGCATAGGCTGCTTTTTCGAGGAAACCAAACAAATAACATCGACGAAAGATTACAAAATGTGTCATGGCACCTATGAAAGTAAAGGTTTTATGATAATACTTGGAATAATGTAAAACTAAAAAAACTAAGCAACCGTTACCATGGTGTGTATGATCACCCCGTGTCCGGGAGCTTCTTCCTCGACATAAACAAGCATACTCGCTATGGCCTCCTTCAACAATAGGCCGCCGCGAGGCTCAGAGGGCATGTGCGCAGGATGGGAGCAAACCTAGTAACCGCATCCGCACACGAGTCCAAGTTCCCTCCATGTCCACAGATCCAAACGTCGTTGTCTTCCCCCTTTTTCTCCCAAACCGGAAGAGGCTCGGTTTACAGGCCCGGGGTGCCTCGGTGCGCAATGGTGGGATTTCCTTGGTCCACTTTTCACCTCTTGTGTTTCATGAATAGGGGCTTCCTCCTCCTCGGTCGTACTTGTGGCTCGGGGGGCAATCCCGCGTGATCGGCGAAGAGGAGCCCTCAAAGGACTCTGCAAAACGCGTTATTGGGCCCTCGTTGGTAGTCTGTGGAACACACTCCTTGGTCGCCCGATAGTTCTTTAGCGCAACTTCCCGAGCCATGATATTGAACCGCAGGGTGGTGGGGAGTTGAGAGGTATGGAGAAGAGGCTCAAACCAAAGACAACGAATGTGAGCGTGGTGCCGTTGGGCAAGGTGGTGCGCAAGTGGAGATTGCGCAATTAGGGGGCTTGGTGATGAGAACGCATTGGTTGATAAACTAGCAAGGCAAAGGACTTAGGGGAGGCGGATTTGGGGTGACAGTGCCACGTGAGGGACCCAGCACATCGCTCTGGGTACGGGCAAAATGGGCAGGCGCGCATGTGGGTTGAAACCTAAACATGTAGCTTTAAGGAAAGGCATTTTGAGTGACACTATATAGAAGGGATTCTTTGTATGCCTATGGCACAAGCGCATATGTTGTGCATTATTATGACACGCTCGTAGATGGCTGTCATACGCTTTTCATGGGAGCATGTGTTTTGAGTTATGGCAAGAGTGTCATATCCATCCAGAGCTCATTGAAATGATTGGTACCGAGAGGAACCACCCATGGTGGTTACTGCGTATCTTCGATGCTCGCTCCGTCACCCCATGCGAATTATTGGGCAGAGGTGATCCCACTTTAAGTGAAGGCCTACGTTGTAGATCTTCATCATCTCGAAAGGGAGGATTGTGTCCATATGTGTGTCCCATGTCACCCGCATCCGAGGAAATGTTTGATATTATTATTTTTGTGTTATTTTAAATGTTTAATCTTACTTAATTAGTGATTTTTAATCTATATATTATTTTATTTGGAATTCAGACACTGAATGGGAGGAGGTATGTGGGTTGTCTATAAAACTCAAATTAAAGAGGACTTAAATTGGGGTAGTCATTTTGTTCAAATCGCCATGTCAATTCAAATTACTAGTGTTTGAATTATCATGCTACTTTACAATTCAAAAATGATCAATCGTTAGTAGAGTTTTAATATGCTATTGAGTTCTTAAATTCTGAGAGCTAGAATTATCATTATACCAAGAAGATTTTCAAGAGAGTCTTATTTAAGTGTAAACATTTTTAGAAACTATTATAGAAATTACATCGAGTTATAAAATAAAATAAAATAAATAATAAAAAAATCATATGAATTATAAAGAAAAGAATGATTTATATTTATGATATTTAAAGAATAACTAATATGTTTTTTATATATTTACATATTTATAATTATAATTAAATTATTTTTAAATGAAAACAATAATAGAGACAAATCATTATTGATTTTCTAAATCAAACTAATTATCATTTTATCACAAATTCACATTTGTATATTATTCTTCAATTTCTTTTAATCAAAATTATACTAATCAATATTATTATAACTAATTATTATTCTTTTATTATATGTTTAATATTTATATATTTTTCTTAATCTATAATCAAAATTGCACTAATCAACATAATTTATAACTAATCGATAAAATTTTACATTTTATGGTATAATAAATTTTAAAGTACAAAATCCTCAAATAAGTGTAGGTTCCAAAATTTCCCTATGTTGCCCTTGGACATCTAAGAGTCGAAATCAGAAGTTGTAGTCGTAGCTACACTGAAAATTGGAGCAATTGGGAGAGTGAATTCGTCAGGGCTTGCTTCGATGGATTTTCCGTGGTTGGTCGTACCGGGAAGCTTCAATCTAAATTGGTTTGATATAGACAGAGAGTCGTAGAGGTTATGTACTCATGGTAGGTCGCGTGGGGGTTGGAGTTTGGAGGTCATAAACCCTGTACTAAAGGTTTCAAAGATTGGTTAAAAGAGACGAGCATGGTGTCTTGCTCTCGCACTAGTTGGAAGACATGAAGGAACACCCGTATTTGGATTCTGCAAGGCTTCTAGTTTATGATCCACAGTGGAAACTCTCGTGGCCTTTAAGGTCTCTTCTTTCGAAATGCTGGGAAGCACTTTGTTGCCAGGGATTGGGACTGAAAGAAGAATAATGGCTCTAGGACCCGGATGTTCCTAAAGTATCGTGGCAAAACAGGGGAATTACCCAAGTGATGGAAATGCTTATTTCAACCTGGCTTATTCAAACATGACAACAAGGCAAGAAATTTCAAGACTTGTTAAATAAATGATCTAGGACAAGTTAAAATTGCCTCATCAACTAAAGCAGGAAGTGGATTTGGGTCAATTCCAAATAGTTTCTAAGTATTTTTAAAGCGAAGACCAGGCCCGTCTAAAATGGGGAGCAACATAAGGAAAATGGGCCTCAAAGCCTAAAGTACTGCCCTTCGTAATAAGCAATATTAATTTGAATGCATGTGGCAACAATAGGCCTAGAGGAAAATTCAATGATGATTTTACATTTTATAGCCCCACATCCACACCTCTCACCCAGTCATATAATAATTAATTGGAAGAATTGCTAAATGTAAAATATAGAGGTCACAGTGCTCAGGGGAAGCTAAAGAGAAAGAAAGAGATCGTAAAAATTCATGCAATAACAACCAAAAATCAATCTTTAGCATAAAGTGTTAAAAGTTTTGAAGAGCAAGTGCATCACACAAGAAGCTCTCTTAATAGGGAAGAGAGAATGGTGACGATGAAGATGGATATGCAAAACATGAATAAATTCTATAGAGGAAAGTAAAGAGGTGGTGAATTCAAACCATCTCGTGACAAGGAAAGAGGTTACCCAACATTAGAGAAATTTTGAGGTCTAAAATAGATCTCCTAAGGAATATTATAAAATAATAGGAAACAATAAAACAAGATTAGATTACATCATCAAATTTTATAGGAAAAAAAGAAAAATCGGTTTTTAGCTAACTTGTATTTTCAACTTATTTCCCTATAGTTTTACTTCAAAATTTCAGCGGAGCACTCGTTGGATATAGAATTTAATTCCTCATCCAAAGGATAGCCATATCGCATACCTTCGTATATTGAAGTACACGAAAAATGAGCAAAACATGAAAAATATATTGCAATACAATTTTCATGATTATCCATGTAGCAAGTCGCATCGCAAGTATCAGCTGCGGGGTACTCTCGCATGAGGAATTAAATTTTGCATCCAACGAATACTCCCGCTGAAATTCGATTAAAATCGTAGGGAGATAAGTTGTGCAACACGAGTTGAAAAAAATAGTTTTTTATTTTTATTTTTTATTTTTTTAATATTTTTTACTTTTTTACTCCAAAAATGGTGAATCATCTCATGGTTGACATCATCATCTTGACCCTATTGGTTCTTATAAAGTTGATTTTCGTTGCACATTTTTGTTTTTGGAGGCTCATTTTAGACCTCAAAATTTCTAATGATAAACAACCTTTGAAGTGAAAACAAGAGAAGAAAGGAAAGGAGGTTTCACAAAAGTTTCCAAAACTTGAGCACAAGTTATTAGCAATTTGTTAACATGAAATAAGAAGCAAATATTCGAGTTACAAATATGAAAGATAGAGAAATCAAAGAAAAGTAAGATAAAGCAATGAACATAATTATTAAAGGGTGAAATATTATGGGAAAAATGTGAATGTACTCTTGACCTTACAAGGGACTTAAAAGAAAAGTTTCTTCGGAAAGGAAAAATATGCCAAACATGGAGGGTGGTAAGATTATTGGTGGAAGAATCCTGACCCATAAAATTCATCATGCCTAGCATGTGTGATAAACACATCATTTTAAGCAAGAAGTGGTTCTCACGCATTCTAGCTTTTTCTAGAAGAAGGTTTAACTATAAGACAACAAGAGGAAAGGAAGAAGGAATTTCAAGGTTAGGGCAAGGGGCGAGGGAAAGAGAGAATTAATTTATAAAGTTAAAGCTTTGATAGTTTTATTTTGGACCTTATCTCCAAAATAGATGCAGATGGGAACAAAGAAGAGGCAACAAATTCTTTAGCAGGATACCATGCAACAGTGGTCAATATGGGTATAGTGATAAAGACTCAACCGGTGAGTCTTGTATGTCAAAAAAAATAGCAATCAAGTCATACATTGGTTTCCTTAAGTTTAGTTTGTTGGAACTATAGAGGTTACCCATGGATATGAGGACCCGGATTAAGCCATATTGCAAAAGATAGATATTTGTCTCATAGAAACACATGAGCATGGAGGGTGCAAACACCTTTGCTTGAAGGGTACTAAAAGATGGAAGTGTGGAATAAGGTAGTAGGGAAAATGAAAAGGGAACTAGGTATCATGGTGTTATTGGAGGGGAAAATAAGGTCTTTCCATTCAATTAGAAAAAGAAGCATCAAATAAACAATTCATTTGGTTTAAATTATCCTAAAAAATGGAAATCACATTAACCGAAACATGTTATTTTGCGTCATGTTTCAAAAACCACAAAGTAGATGGCTTGACCACAAATACCCTTTGGCAACTTCAGTTGCGATATTGCAACATATTTCCTCACTAGTTGAATTCCTTATAGTGGGTGAATTCAACACTAGGATCGTAAGTTAGCAAGCTATCATTCTTGTTGTAAACAAGATTGTGGCCTTATCTCGTTTACATAAGAGAATAATCATCATGAGAACAATTTCATATGACAAGGGTTTTAGTCTCTTTGATAAGCAATTTCTTACTCTATGTGGGGCTTTCAATTTAGTCATTTGTAATGGTTTCGAATAGATGGGTAAAGTTCTGGGTAATTTCACTCTGCACTACTTACAATGGAGCAAGTAGTATAATAAGTGTAATTTTCTCGCATGGTTTTTGTGAGAAAATGGAGGAATTTTTTATTGGAGAACAACTTTTGATTTAAAACTGTATCACAAGCCAATTTATTTAAGTTTTCTGGACCGGAAAGTTAGCGCTTAGGTCAAAAACTCAATGTGTTCAACAAAAACCTCCCAAAGGGAAGAATTCTTTTCGACTCCGTACAATTGTGGTAATACCTTTAAAATAACACTAGAGAGTGTTCCTCGAGAAGGACAAAATTATGGATCCACATTTCATAGTCATGAAATTAACACAATTAGTTCAAAGTGCACTCACAGAATGAAAGAGAAAAATAAGAAATTATAAAACAAATTTCTTTCCTATTAATGCTTGGTTTGATGAGGAAATGAAAAAGGCAAGGAGAAAGTTGAAAGAGTCGGGAACAAGGATAACATAAACTCAAATCTTACAAGTATATATTAAGAAAGAAAAAAGCTTTATTTCATGGTTTCAAGGGAGGGAAGAACTAATCTTCCTTTTTGGAAAAAAATAACTTTCAAACTATTTTGGAAGGAGCTCCAACCGAGAAAGATACAAACTAAAAATAGTATTACACCTTCTAAATGGCTTGACTATGCAAAGACAACTTTATGATCAAGAATCGAGTCGACCCTCCTCCCCCGTGTTCAACATCGCTATCGAGCTTCCTTTCATTGCAAAAGAGGTAGAGATGGCATTAATAAGTTGGTTGTTGGAAAATAAAAAGACTTAATTGAACTCCAAGCTTTTAGAAAGTATCTAAAGTGAGTATTTTCTAAAATTCCTTTACACCTCACATTACAAAAATTTTCAACAACATCATATAACATGGGTTCCCCACATATTGGACAACTAGTCCGGAAATAGCCCTTTTCAAGAGTGTTGACGTCAATAATCCCCTCAAATTTTAGGACCATAATGATAAACCTATCAAGCTAAAAGTTATTTGGAAGCATTCTGTAGTGTCAGAAATCAGAAAATGCTATAAGAATGAGCTAAATGTAAAAGCAAAGGAAAGCAGGTTTTAGATCTAAACATTCCACAATTAATCACAGTATAACTTTAAGGTTGGCCATTGAAAAATTCGCCAGTAAAAGGAAGAAGCCTTTTGTTGCTTTATTGATTTCATAAAATCCTTTGACACCATTTGTAGGGATAAAATTTGGCATGGGATGCATGAATCGGGGGTTTTGTGGCATATTAGAGTAACAGGGTATAGGCTATACAAAGAGGAAAGTCAAAATTATAAATTATTTATCAAGTACATCTCTCGAAAGTTTCATAAGTGATATCGTCACAAGGTTGCCCATTATCTCCTACCATTTTTCGATTATATATTGACAAACTTGAAGAGTGTATGAATTTTCAAGGGGGTGAAAATATCCATCTAGGCAAGTTTGTTATAAGGATCCTTTTGTATGGGGATGACCCTTATTTTTTGATTGCTAAACTACTCTTCATTTGCAAGAGCACATACTTTCCTTGAAAAATTTTTAAGAATGGTGGAGATGCTAGTCAATATTAGCAAAACAAAAGTAGTGGTTTTATCTAACAAAAAGAAACATAACCAATGATAAGTTCTGATTTTGAAGGTTGCACTTCGAAGAAGTTGCGTATTACAAGTGTTTTAATCGTACTCAAAAGAAATCGAAGTTGGGATGGTTGTAGAAAGAAAAAGAACTTTCAGTGAAGTTGGAAAGAATTTTATGCTTTTCAAAAATAGGTGCAGAGAGGCAAAGTTAAGGACTAAAGACCACTCAAACTATTTTTGGAATTTTATTGATTCTCGTGATTCTCTGCGCTAGAACTCTGGGACAAGATTACATCCGACATGCAAAGGAAATAAAATCTGAGAAAAATTCGAAGGCGGATTAAAAACAAGTTCAAAATTAAAAGTGCATTTTTATGATATATTGTTAAGTGAAATGGGGTTACTCCTATTGAAGCAATCACAGTGGTTTGAGTTATAAGATATTACAAATGGAAGAGTGCGCATTGCCCAAGGTTGTATTTCGACATATTATGCAAAAGGAATAAGAGTTGATGTTAAAAATAACAAATGGTTTAACAAATGGGGTATTTGCTTGAACATGTGTCCCACAAGCGTAAAGAGATAAAATATTTTTTTATGGATAAGTTCCACAAGCGTACTGGGATATGAGCTGTAGAGAAATAAAAAATACTATATCGAACATTTTAATCCCACTCATAATCATCAACAAAAAGAATAAGACAGGACAATATTTCTCGAGAGCCAAAAATTTTTTTGCTGTCGCTTTAAGGACTATTCTCATCAACTCCCTTGTGAAACAGGTATTGAAAAAGGCCAAAAGTAGTGTGGGAAGAAAGAGTATTTTTTTCTCTTCCTGAAAAGTGGAAACAAAAAAATATTTAATTTTAGAATGTGAGGCCTCAAAGACAATAGGGAAATTTACAAGAGCATGCTCGTAGCTAGCTCTTGGGATAATTTATTCAACGAGGGGTTTGTTGGAGAATCTCGAAGAGTTCATTATGAGGCTTCATAGGAAAAGGTTAAATGTTGGAATCATATGGCAATGAAATTTTTCCCGTAGGTTATCTTGCATTTCGTGAACGTTAAAAATTTCTTTCTTTATTTCGATAACAAATGTGCAATGCTACATTTCTAAATCCACTTCATACGCTTTTTGTACTTGTTATGAATTTGATTTCTTGTTAAATACTTAATTGGTTACCCGCATGTTAGGATGTTTACAAATACTACAAAGGCATTCTTGACAGAGAAACTTACTAAGTGCACAAAGGCATTTGCATTAGAAATCACATTACCTAGTATACCTCCAACACAAAGAAATGCCACCAACTAATCAAAAGATGTGGATAAGCCTTAACAAGAGACACCTTTATTTGATCGAGAGGTGTTTCTAAGTGATGGAATTTTTTTTAACCAATGCCTCCAACTCCTTACTATAACTTTAAAATCAAATTATAAAAAAATAAAAATATGAAGAGCAATAGGCCCTTTTTATATGGTTGCTAGAAATATGTAGAAATTATTTTAAAATGGGATTTTAGTGGAGAAGCAAGCTACACAATAAAAGTTAAAAGAAATATATAAAAATATTAATATTATAATTAATAATGAAAAGGTTATAAGTCAATATAGATTCATTTTAAATTTCAATTTATCATGTGTGAAAGGATCAAATTTGTAATCCAAAATAGATTTTCATTTTGAAGAAATTGGTCTCTCTCGTCACATAATAACTCCAAATTTGTTAAGATAAATACACACACATATGAGAGATGTTCCAACTTTATGTTCAACACTAAAAGAATTACATATATCCTTCATATTGAGTAACACAATCTACCTTGAAGTAAAAATGACCTATTAAAGAACTATACATAAGAGACTCATTTTTGTAGATTGATTTTGACTACTAAAATCTATAGGTGTACATTATCTACCCCACCGAGTTGAACGTATACTTTTAGGAGGAAATACATGTTCTTAAACATTGCGTTTACCTGTTATAAATTATTTTACTTAAAGTAAAATTGAAATATTCTATTTACGACCTGCATTAAAAAGTATTTTTATTATTAATATTTTTAAATGTTACATGTCAAATCTATGTTGAGCTTAGAAGTGATTTAAGCACATCTCCATCGTATTTACTGTAGAAAGCATCTTTTCGACGACGCAATGATTTAAAACTAAAAGTGAAAAAGTAAATGTTTTAATAAGGTGGGAGAAATTTAAGAATGGATATTTAGGAAAATACTAACGACGTGCAACATAATCCAAAATATATGCATAAAATAAAATAAAATAAATCAATGTGTACGTAGCGTGGAGACCAACCACCTGATAAAAACAATTACTGTCCTTATGAAATGTGTTCACGTGAACCTTCGAACAATGAACGAGCTTTTGTTCAAGATCATACAATATAGCCAACAATGAAAGGATGTGAGGACCTAAATCGAGATCTTTTTAACCTAGAATTATCATTTCGATGGAACATAATAACAAGGAAAATAATATATTTTTTAATCAACATTTATTTGATTATAACACACAATTAAAATCCATTTGCATCATAATTTTAAGTAAGAAATTTCATTTTTAATCATTTATATGAGTAATCAATAATCGAAGAATACATGTACGTAGCTTGGTTGAGATGCCCCTTGATTTATGTTTAGATGCTCCCCGCTACGTTACCCGACCGGATTTAATTTCCACCAACCAGATTGATTTCCCAGCTCAGAACCTCCACTTCGGCTCCTAGCCCTCTCGAGTTCAAATCCAAATCAGCCAGTGTGCCCAAGTTGAATAAACGCCCTCCAATACCAAACAATGACCAAGGATCTTTTCCAATGCCAAACAACATCATGATCTCCTCTTCACCTCTCATCCTCCTTCTCTTTATATCTCTTCCTCTCATCCACCTCAACTACTTACCATTAATTCCATGACTACCCCTCATCCTTCTAATTTATTAATCCTTGACTTTCTTACGATATCTTATCAAAATTAGATATAGATATAGATATTTTATTCAAAAATAAATGGAAGAAGACCAAAATGTAGATTTGAGAAGACATATTAAGTCTCAGAAATCTAGATGTTTGATTTAGAAATAAATGAGAGAAGGTCATACCTTATCTACAAGTTGGAATTGAGAAGACATATTGGATGTACAAAATCTAGATATTTGATTTAGAAATAAATTAGGGAAGACCATACTCATCTAAGATTTTATTTGAGAAGACATATTAGAAATTAAATAAACATAAAAGTCATACCATTAAAAATGAAGCACAAAATTACAAATTCACAAGTGTAGATATTACTCAAAATTTTAAGTCATAATTTCACAGACAATTAAACACTAATCAAAATTTTTCTTATGGGATCATAAACATTACATACACCCATCCCTTCCTAAAATTTCAGCCCCAAAGTTAGAGTGAAAATGACACAAGGATTTTGAAAATAAGGCATAAAAAAATAGAGATAGATATAGTAGTCAAATTATGAAGCAATGATACCACTCCCATCAAGAGTCTCCAATTTAACTTTTAACCTCCTATCCTTCCCAACCTACTTATGCCCCATCCCATTCATTCCCACCGTAATATACTATGACATTGGCTATATCGATCTAACCACCGATAAAAACCAATATGGTGGAAGCGTCGACTATATCGACCTAAATTTCAACACGCAACCGGAAATCATCATCACACGTCCAGGGAAGCGTGTCCATCATCGCTCCCACGATTCCGTGATTGGAGAGGCTACACGATGGGAAATGCCCTCCACCCCTCCTCAAAACTAGGTTCAACACTCTAATATGCCCACACCATGGTCGTTGGATACTTGTCATCGAATAATCCAATTAGGTGGTTCATCACCTATATCATTCACTTTAGGAATGTCACAGTATATCAAGTAGATACAAAATGTAATAGAACAATGTACATCATACCATTCCTATTTGACATGTCAACATTTCCATCGTGGCGATTTTGGTTGTCACATAGTTATTTCAATCAGAGGGTAGTTTCTATTCATGCATATACATAACAATAAAAACATATATAGATGAGTGATCTTAATCTCATGTTATTAAGTCCAACATCCATGTCTCAGACTTTGGGTACCCATAAAAACATACCTGAAATAAATCTTACATTAGATAAATCACAATTTTGATAAGTCATTCATTAGATAAATCATATCCCCTTAATTCATACATTAAACAAGAATAATCTCAATCATAAACTAGATAAATCATAACCAAGTAAGTCACACATTAGGTAAATCATACATCAAATATTTTAATCAACAATACCTAATATATTCATCGATTTATATAAGTAGTTTCATTCCATATTCAACTAAAATGAAACAATATTACATAGCTACCATAAAATAACATGGAACTACAAATAGAGTCTTAGCATAGGTAGTTATTCCACAAAATGGGTACCGTTGCATACCGAAAAGTGAGGGGGTAGTCACAAACGTATAGTCTCGTATCCTCCGGTAGCAACCCGAGTTATACTTGTCCCACCGGACCCAACTCGGTCCACCATGCGACGTTTGAGATGTTGAACCCTATGGTTCAATATGCGTAATGGTTCGACCATTACGGCCTTGCATCCGAGACCTCGCAATTCCTCCAATATATTTTTTGCAGATTCATTAGAAACATAATGTCGTAAAATAGATACATGAAAAACATCATGAGTTTTATGCAATGGGTGGCAAGACAAGACGATAGCAATCGGTCCGCCTTTCTCCTTGATTCTAAAAGGTCCTATAAACCAAGGTGACAACTTTTCCCTTTCCCCAAACCGCATTATTTTTTTAGGTTGAATGCAAATAAAAACTTGGTCTCCTACCTCGTAACTACGATCAATCTCATGTGCATCGACATAACTCTTATGTCTATCTTGTGCTTCCTTTAACCTTTCCCCGAATCTATCTTATCTCGTTCCTCCATTTCTTATACCAACTTCCGGCCCAACTATTACCGTCCTCTAACTTTTACTAGCTCAATGACATCCGCATGGCCTGGTACATAGAGCTTGATAAGGATACATCCCAATGAAACTTTGGTAACTATTATTATAGTCAAACTCTACCAATGGTAAGTACCTTTTTCCAATCGAGTCTAATTATCCATGACGACATTATGAGCATGTCTTCTCCATAACTCGTATTTACTTTTTCGCTTGTTCGTTTGTTTCCCCGGGATGATATGCGTGCTTCCGTGCTCAACCGAGTCCCCAATGTTGACCGGTAAACTTTCCAAACCTAGATGTAAAACGAGAGTCTCTATCGTGAAATGATTCTTGAGTAAGTAACCCGTGTAGCCGAATAACTTCACTTATAAAAACTCTTGCCACATTAGTAACATCATAAGTATCTCTCACTCGGGATGAAATGGGTACTTTGGTTAATTTATTAACTACAAATCAATACATTATTTTTCCTCCGTCAAGTGAGTGGAAACCCACAACAAAATCCACAGAAATGACCTTCCACTTTCTGTATACAGGGATGTCATGAGGTTGTAGGAGTCATGTTGGGATGGTGATGATCACCCTCACTCGTTGACATTCAAGACATTTAAGCATAAACTCGGACTATGTCAGAGCCTATGCTCACTTCAAAAGAAGAAGCTTCATGGAAGCATACATCTTCTTCACTCCAAGATGTGCACACTAGAGTGCTCTATGTGACTCTTCAAGGATGGTTCTTCTTATACTCTTCCTTAGGGATGTACATTCTTCCTTGAAATATCACTGTGCCAACTGTTCAAGGATGATAACCCTGCAGTTCTGGTTCTATCTCGTTCTACTCCGGGAGTGTTGATATAAACTTCGTATACCAACTATATTTAAAGAGTTTTTTCCAACAACGTTCCCCTCAAATTAACCCTCAAGGGTACTAAAGAGGATATTTGTGCCTCCCCGCTTAGTACTCCGCCACCACATTATCTTTTTCCTTAATATATGAGATCCCAAAATCATACTCACCAGAATTCACTCCACCACCCTCCGCCTAGCATTCAAATCTTCCTCTCGAGTGAAAAGGTACTGGTGTTTTCCTAACACGCTATTAACTCAAAGCTTCTCCCAACGAGGTAATGTCTCCGCATTTTTAAAGACAAAAACTGCTAAGCACACCCCAAATCATGCAGCATACGCTTTATTCATGTTTCTTCAACTTTTCTAGATGCATAAAGCTATTACTCGTCTCTTGCATCAACATTGCTCCCCAACTTGCTTTCAAGCATCCGTGGCATATAATGAAGTCATTTTCCATGTCGTACACTTGAAGTGACCTGGCACTAGTTAACCCTCTTTGGGCTTGGTGAATGCAATCGGCCACATTCATATGTCCATTCATACCTAACCCTTTTCGCCGTAATGTGTGATGGGTTTCTTTGCAATCTTTGCAAACCCTTCTGGCACAACCGCGATAATAACCTACTAGCCCCATGAATCTAAGCACTTACGAGTATTTTTCGCTGACCGGCCAATCCATTAAGGTCTTTACTTTTTCCGGGCTTAAATCCCTTCTCCGAAATGATGTGCCCAAGATAATGAACTTTCTTTTGAAAGAAGGAACATTTTGAAAATTTTCCATACAATAGATTTTCCCCACAAGTTAGCACAACCCTAAGGTGTTTCATGCTCCTTTTCATTCTTGAACATACCATAATATTGTCCGTAAATATTTGCACAAATTGGTCCAAATACTTCCGAACACACC
Organism: Pinus albicaulis; assembly: GCA_034641835.2. Classification (NCBI taxonomy): domain Eukaryota; kingdom Viridiplantae; phylum Streptophyta; class Pinopsida; order Pinales; family Pinaceae; genus Pinus; species Pinus albicaulis. The sequence continues at coordinate 975,182,209 of CM076569.1, forward strand.
ATTCATGAGACCTATGAACACCGTTCGTGTATCACAACCAAATGGTACAACTACTTAACTCGTAGTGCCCAAACCGAGTCCGAAATGCGCTTTTGGGATGTCACCTTGTAGAAATTTGAATAATCGGTTTCAATTATTCACCGAGATTATCCCGATCACACACTATTCGAGCTTCACATAATAAATAACTCCTTCTACTATCAACATCAACTTCCATGGAAATATAAACAATCGCATGCGCACATTAAAACCATAAACAATCACACATATAAATACGTATTTATGGGAAAGATTAAAGCCGAAAACCCCCAACTATCTCGTATATTATAATGATAGAGATCATGTAACAATCATTGTAACAAACTCCTCACAAGCTCTCGCACACCTCCAATTGTTACACACTCATACGTTCTATCTAGCAAAACACATGCTCCAATCGCTCCACCTCGTTAGCCCGCCTCATCGCGCAATCCAAGATGAATAATAGCCCAACTGGTTCGTCAAATCCCTCTCATGCACCGCGCAATCCTCATTGGAATATCCATCAATGTGTGGTGCAAACCTGGGTGCACCAAGATAGCCCCAACAATTGATAGTCACACTTGCTCTTTCACCTACCTCTTCACCGGTCTCACCGAAACCTGCTCCATGCAATCGGGGTTAACTGGCGGGCCTTAGTTGATTTATGAGTTAATAATTAGTGAATTAATTAATAATTAATTCACACCCACTTTCACTAGTATCAACTTAGACTAGATACAACTAGCTCAACTATGTTTAATCGAGTTAAACCGAATACAACTCCACTAACTTCCTCAATCAACTCCACCAAACTCCGTCACATGAGTTCTAAATCGAAGTCTCATGCAATAGCTCCACTTGACCAGGAATAAGATAATTCCTTTTTTCAAATTTCTGGCATGTGCCACTTCTATGCACTTAACCCGAAGTGCTCCAAGAGATCGTATAATGCTAGAGTCCAAATATTATTAAGAGCTAATAATATTCGACATATCTTTATTTTTAGACTCCGGCAATCTAAAAATAGATTCCGCCTGTGATGTCTAAAAATAGAAGTCCATCTATTTTTTCCGACTTGACCAAACTCATTCAACATAAATAGCATCCGAACCATAGAACATGATCCATATGTCTAAAAATAGACATAGTTCAAAAAATAGACTTTTGCGCCAAAAAAATACCGCAGCCCACTTAGTGAAGGCGACTTCTTTCCACTAAGCTCATCATCTTGTTGCATTCTCAACACTCCTCTCAACAAGATATGGACCGCAACCCCATCCGCCCCCGTGGTATTCGAATCTGCTCTCGGTGAGCGCCTTCATCAAGATATCGTATCCCGATCCTCCGCAGGAATGTATGAAAGTAACATGATCTTCCGCCACACACAATCTCCGATATGATGATACCGTGATGTCAATGTTTTTAGATCTACTGCGTAAAATACTAGATTAACCGAGAGTTTGATGCAACTCGATTATCACAATAAATCACGTAGGATCTAAGTGTGAACCGAACAACCCGACCAGATCTTCTCATCCATATAGCCCCCGCATGCGTACCTAAACTTCATCGCCATATACCTTTTACTTATTGAACCTCCAGTGCCACGATTCGCTTTCCTATTGTACCAAGAAACTTCTTCTTGTCGACCCGATACCGAAAATCCTTCCGTATGTGCTCTTCTCGTCCGTTGGGCTCCCTCGCTCAATCGCATCCGTGAAGCCACATAGCTTCACCTCATCCGACCGTTCGTACCACAAACCATATCCCGATGTGCCTCTCGAGATATCTCAATACATGATTGCCCGCCTTCCTCCAAAGAGCTTGGTTGGCCTAACCATAAAGGCCCAGAAAGCTAGTTAACAAGATAAAGACATGCTCAAATGCAGGCTGACCAGACACATAAGCGACCCCACCAATCGTCGATAAACAAAGGGCATCCACTACCTCCGCTCAAGTAGCATCCCTCTTCCTCCAACCACCAGAAGAGTAGCATCACTGTGGTTGGGTACCATGCATGTTTAACTTCTCCGCATCTCTCATGGCTACTACCCCGAGAAACAACAGCCCACCACCACGCCGCCAAATTTTTGAATCTCAGAAATAACGAAGGAGGCCCAAGTCCTTCTCATCTCTCAAACTCTTTTCGAAGATCATCCTTGCATGAGAGTATCAATGTACCATCACCGTCAAAATCAAATCATCTACATAAAGCACAATGATCGCAACTTACCTCCACCACAATCCGGTATAGGTTGTGATCCGCCTCACTCTGGAGAATCCAAGTCCGGCAGTCAACTCGTCTCATCCGTGTACCAAGCACGAGGTGCTCGTTTCAACCCATACACGCTCTCTTGAGCTCCCACACATGCGACTCGGGTCAGTTTTCGAAGATTCTGAAACCTTCAGTCGCTTCTATGTACACCTCCTCCCTCAATCACCCCGTTGAGGGAATGCGCCTTTCACATCCATTCGATGAATGCCACCCCATCTCTACCGAGAGACAGAATTTGTTCCGTATCGAATAACACCATGCATGGGTGCAAAGGTCTCCTCACACCCATCCCCCATTCCGTGAGTTTCTCGCAACAAATTCGTCTGTACTTCTCCACACTCTTGTCACCGCTTCTCGCTTCGTCAGAGATCCATTCCTCGAACTCCACCATCGATTTCTTCCGTCTCGGGACAATCTCTCATGCATCTGCTTTCAAAATCGAATCATACTCTTCCACGATGTGCACCACCCATGCGGGATCCTCCATGCGCTCTCGAAAGAGGATGGTTTCATCACGATACACTTGCTTCACAAGAGCCATGTATCCACAGGCTCCATAGGGTGACTGCTCGTCACACCGTGATGTAGGTGCTCCTACAACCTTCTTCGCATTCCCGAGCCGCCGCTCACTTCTCGTAGTGCGCTTCCGCCCTTCGATGGTTGGCACTACATGAGTGGTCTTTCCACCCATGAACCTCATCTTCGTGCTGATCCGTTCCGAGACTCATCCCTAGAACTAATAGCTCCTCATCCTGCATGCGGCTCCCTCTCGTTGTATACTCATGGCTTTTCCTCCTCGAAATTCTGATATCCTGCCGCACAATGCTCTCGCGACCCGTCCGGAAAAATACACACGATAGTTGTAAGGACGGTTGTACCCTACAAATATCCCAACCGCAATGCCTCCCGCCTTCTCGGGAACTTTGTCACATGAATGTAAACAGTGAACCAAAAATCGAAATATCGTGATTTTTACTAGAAAACGCCCCTGTGTACCATGCCAAGTAATCAGAGGACAACGGTTTTGCACATATACTCTCCAGCATTGCATACCGCCCACAAGTGAATGGGTGGCCCTAATCATGCAACATCGCCCCCTGCAACACCCACGATCGTTCGTTTCTTCCGCCCGCAACCTCGTTCGTCAGGTTGGGTGAGGTGTGCTACAGCCGACCCTTTCCAGACCGCAAAAGTCCTTGAATTCGCCGAGATGAATTGACCACCATTGTCACTTCCAAGAGCCTTCACTCGTCTCCCGCATTCTTCTCAACCAAGCACTTGAACTCACGTAACTTTGAGCATGTCTCACTTTCTTCCTCGCATGAAGAAGATCCAAGACTTCCTATAAAAATCATCAACAAATATCACATAGTACCCCGTGCTTGGTCGTCGGCCATCGAGAAAGGTCCACACACGTGTGTGCACCTTCTCCTTGCCGACTGCCGTGGCATGACTATCCTTCGGCAAGGTGGATTTCACAAATTTTCCCATGTACATCCCTTGCCCCCATCCGACCGCGCAAGAGTACCTTAGGAATCCCATTAGAACATGCTACGCATCTTCAAAGCTCCACAGAAGGTGGCCCAATCTCCGTGCCACAACTCGCTATCATCCCGGCTCACCACTCCTTCGCCTTTGCTCACCACAAGCTGCGCAGCCATCTACCCTCGCACTGATAAAGTTGCTCTTAACTCGAACCCCTATCCTCCGGTTCTCACCGCTTTCCCCATCGCGTTAGGAAACTTTTTTCCTCGTTTAAAGACAACATCATATCCTTGTCTTCTAACATCGCCATTGCAGATAAGATTCTTCTTCAATCTTGGAACATGCAGAACACTTCCTTCAATATGAAGGGTTTACCGTACTCCCTCTCAAAGGGAATGGTACCGTACATCACCGCACCGTATCTACCATCGATCGCCCATCTCGATGTGCACTCCAAGAAGATCTTTCTCATCCGTACCGGAACAAATCTCATCTTCCCCGTCATGTGAAAGACGCACCATCGCTCCGTAAAAAACCACACCGAACCCATCACACTTGGAGACCAAGCATGTGATCACGGTGTCCAATCCTCAAACAAGTGCGAGGCTGGGAGTTTAGCGTGCGAGCATCCACCGTTTATTTTTCTTTCCTTTTCCTCGACAATTTGTGGCATAATGTCCGTGTTGGTGACAAGAAAGCACTTCACCTTGGACATGTCCTCGTTCTTGCCTTTCTAATCGAGCTCAGAGAAGCTTTCTGCTCTTCCCCTTCTTGCCGTGCTAAAGCACAATTCTCTTCATCGCATTTCCTCAAGGAAGATCCGTCCCCTCGTACTTCGCCTTATTCTCTCGTACAAGATCCGACCAAAGTCGCTCCTATCCCTGCGGAAATTTCTCCCGACCACGATGCAGTCTTGACAGGAATGCCAACTTCTTCTGAAGCCCAAGGAGAGCCAAGCTCACTAAGTCCTCACACTATCAATGTGTCACCCCTTGCCAATTTCACCTCATCCTCGCATTGTGAACTGAGGTACTTGGGCATACTGCCGCTTCATCTTTTACAGCCTCGTAGTTTATCCTTGAGCGCCAACTTCCTCTCGGTCGCTCTTGCTTTGGAATAACCGCTGCTTTCACATCAAGAATGGAGAAGTTCTTACCATGAAGGCCGGACACCGTGTGATCCTTCTTCACGCCCACCGTAATCCTTCGACACTTTGGTCGTCTTCTTTTTCCATGCGTCAAGTACTGGGAAAGACGCAGAAGAAGGCTTTGGGATCAAAGATCTACAGAACCTTCAACCCATTGTCATCTAGCACCGCCTCCATCCCGTCCTTCCATGAAATATAATTCGAGCTGCCCTCAAGGGCATACTCCAATCGCAATCCGTTGAAAGACATCTCTCAACTTCGACACCAAGAAAAACACTCGCTCGCAAATTCGAATTCCACCAAAGCACAAAAACTCAACCGCTTCAATGTTTTTGCTGCCGTTTCAATGATCAACACGTTTCGATACCGTGTAGAAATTTGAATAAATGTTCAATTATTCACCGAGATTATCCGATCACACACTATTTGAGCTTCATGCATAATACATAACCTCTTCTACTATTGATCATCAATTTATGAAATATAAACAATCGCATGCGCACATTAAAACCATAAACAAAATCATGCACATATAAACACAGATTTATGGAAAGATTAACGTCGAAACCCCCCAACTATCCGTATATTATAATGATAGAGACCGATAACAACTATTGTACAAACTCCTCACAAGCTCTCAAGACAATCTCCAATCGTTACACACTACACAAGCTCGCATCTAGCAAAACACATGCTCCAATCGCTCCACCCGTTAGCATGCTCTACCGCGCAATCCAAGATGAATAATAGCCCAATATGAGTTCAAACTCGTATGTACCACGAATCCTCATTGGCATCTCCATCAATGTGGTGCAAACTCATGCACCAAGATAGTCACACTTGCTCTTTCACCTACCTCTTCACTCAGTCTCCACCGTAAATCGTCCATGACCGAAGTTAATCGATGTATTCTTTAGTTGATTTATGAGTTAATAATTAGTGAATAATTAACAATTAATTCACACCACTCTCACTAGTGTATCAACCGCTAGACCAGATACAACTAGCTCAACCATGCTTGTCTGAAAGGAACCCATCGTCAACTCCACTAACTTCCTCAATCAACTCCACCAAACTCCGTCACATGAGTTCTAACCAAGTTCCATGCAATAGCTCCACTGACCCTCGTAACAGCGTGTTCCTTCCTTGCCACCGGTGATGCCACTGCGGCACTTCGAATCGAAGTGCTCCAAGAGGATCGTATATCACTTAGAACCAAATATTATTAAGAGCTAATAATATTCGACATATCTATTTTTAGACCGGCAATCTAAAAACAGATTCGCCCCCGCATGTTCAAAAATAGAAGTCCATCTATTTTTTCCCGACTTGACCAACCATCCGTCAAATACATCCCGCAACTCATAGAACATGATCCATATGTCTAAAAACAAAATACATAGTCTAAAAATAGACTTCTATGCCCAAAAATAAAGACAAGGCTCACTTAGTGAAGCGTTTAATTTCTTTCCACTAAGCTCATCATCTTGTTGCATTCTCAACACCTTCCTTAATCCCAAATTATGGCATCCATATCACAGATCTATCTTTGAGAAAATTGTTGCCCTTCATTTGGTAAAATAGGTCATCTATTCTAGGTATTGCAATTCCTATTCTTTATTCTCGTTTCAATTCCGAAGTCCCCATAATCTATGCATAGCCTTAATGACCCATCCTTATTCTTAACGAAAATGACTCCGGTGCACCCCAAGGTGAAATACTAGGTCTAGAATAAATCCCAAGTCTAAAATATCTTTTAACCGCATCCGCAACTCAAAACATTCTAGGGTTGTCATCCCGTAAGGTGTCTTCGAGATTGAGCCTCTCGGCTTCGTGTTTAAGTCGATTTGTAATCAATCTCCTTTAATAGTGGTAAACTCCAGAAATTCTCTGGGAAAACATCCTTGAATTCTCGAAAAACCGGGTATTGATCTAGGGAGGGTCCTTTTCGGTCACTTACAAACCTCAACTACATATAGTTTACAATCTTTGTTGGAGACAATTCGTTTACTCATCAGGAGATGAATCGTAGGACACTCATCTCTTGATGCCACAAATCACAATTGACCTACCTTCATCATCTAAACAAATCACCTCTTTTTTTAAACAAATGGCCAAAGATCGATGAGATTCTATCCAAGGTCCATTCCACCATTACATCGTACGTCCTCAATGCTATGACGTATGCCTTCAACTTAGTTATACACACCCCGAGATTCACTCGACATTGGTTAACACTAGGTCCTACTACTTGTTTTACCCTAGAAGCCATTTCGACTTGTTTAAAGTCATCGTGCTCATAGGCTTCCAACCCACATTTTTCTAATGCAACCGGTGAAATGAAACTATCTATAGTGCCGTAATCAAACAAAATTTTAACTTTTACATTGTTTATCATACCTCGCAATGCTTTCTACCGTGTTACGAATGGTATTCAACTTGATGTTAATCAAATTCGCATAGATTTGATGGCAGTTTCTTTCTCCCCCCATTGGTGCTTTTCCTTCTCTATAGTTTTTACCTACTTATAACTCAAGACAATCACGCTAGTAATGAGGTCCCCCACATACCCAATAAGTGATGCGAGGTAGACTTCGAAACATGTTGTGGAGTTATTTGGAAAGAGATCCTTCCCCCTCGAGACCCCTACCCCTATTCGTGGCTCCTCGTGTCCGACCGTGATTTGCATGAGTCCTTTAACTGTCATGGAAGTTGTATTAGCAACCATTGAAATCCCCACACGCGTTCGGGCACAACCCTATTTGCGAAGGGTTCCCAAACTTTCCCTCCTCGGAGAAGGCAATGCGCTCTTCTCCACAAACCTTGGCTGGTGGGGAAAATGGTTTTGTTTCCACCTTTCAAGTTCAAGTGCTCTTCAACATAATGAGCATGTTCAATAGCTTCTACAACCGAGGATGGTTTCCAGCATCCGGCATTCACTTCAATCTCGTGTTCAATACTTAAAATGGAAACCTATCCGTTTGTCATCGATCAATGTCCATGTAGGAGACATACTTAAACCAATTCCACAGAATTCCAACAGCAGATATGCCTCGTACCGTGCGTTTCCTTGTACTAAAGCATGGAAAGCTCCTACTTTTGTTCTTCATAAAATGTTGGTAGGTAATTTTTCCCCGAATCTCTCCTCAAATAACTCCAAGTAACCGTGTCGCAATGAGGTAGTTAACGCTCTGGGGCACCCCACCTCGGGGCTCGAAAGGACTATCTCTAAGTTGGAATATCGCTATTTTATCTTTTGAATCTAAGTATAACTTTAGTGCAGCACCTTCTCATTCTCTAACTGCTTTCCGCTCGTTTACCTACATTTGCTCCAAAGAAACTCGGGGAGCTGACCTTGAGTTCTTTGGGCAGTTTCCTCGAATGGAGGTCCTCTATCTCGAATCTCTTGATCCAGAGATTTTCAGCCTTGATGGAGGTGTCTTACCTCCACCTTAGTTGTTTGGCGCCTCTTAAAGTCTCATTAAACTTTTCTATGTGAGCGTAATACGAGAGCAAAGCTCGTGATGGCAATGGGTTATTTGTAGGAGTGTCCTCGTGATGACCTCTTTATTGGACTCTATTTCCTCACGTCCTCACCATTTTGAATTGTCCAAATATCCGTATGACACATAAGACTTATTAGTGTAATCTTAGGACCTTGTCAAAAAAAATCAATTCACGTATGTTTTGCGAAATGATAGGTGTAATTTTTCCTTTAATATGATTGTAAACGTGTGTTACTAATACTAAGAAGATTCAGATGTTCCCTAACAAATCCTCTTCATCACCTGCTACAAGTTTTGTAGATGCACCTTTAGTCATTCTCAAATACCTTTAAAGGTGCATGTCAAATCATATCCTAAATCCATATTATATATTTTGAGCATTCACATAAATACTAAATTACCATTTTTAATCACATTATTATAATCTAGTGTATCTTTTTTAAACCTATAGTTTTTTTAACTATCTTTTTTGTTTTCAAAGTATGTACCTAACAGTTGTTTTATCGACTCATTACTATCATTATGGTTAGATATTTACTATCCAATCGATGTATATAGAATGGCTAGTGCTACATGTTTGAAGATAACAATATTGTATATTGTTTTTAAAAGTGGTTGTAACATATCACCAATCGTTGTTCACCTTTTTGTTACTTTAATGTATTAATATCACGCACAGAAATATGTTTTTGCGTAATGCAATGGCACTTGGATAAGTATTATGTTCATATAAACGCATTTTCATATGGAATATATAAAATTTTATGCATCAAGTATTCTTTCTGGCGATATGTTTTTTCTACTGCTGATATTTTTCTTTTGTATATTGTGTATTTATTTGGCTTCAAATTAAGAATATTTTTATTTTTAGTTGAACAAAAATCATGTAATATATATAAATAGTAGTTATAAATTAATATCCATTTTACCATATAAATTAAAATAATAATCCCTAACCATATTTAAATTTAATTAATTTAGATGCCAAGAATACCTCGTATTAGTAGCTTGCTGAGATGCCCTTCGATTTATGTTGAGATGCTCCCCGCCACATTACCTTAAGTGATTTACTCCCACCAAATAGATTGATTTCTAGCCTATGAACCTCCAGCTGTGCCCTTAGCTCCTCCTAGCTCAAGTCCAACCAAAATCGTAGTGTGCCTATGCCAAATCAATACCCTCCTAATACCGAAACAAATAACAAGATCTTCCTTCACCTCTCATCCTCCTTCCCTTTTACATCTCTTCCTCTTATCCACTCCCAACTACTTACCATTAATTCCATAACTACCCCCTCATCCTTCTAATTTATTAACTTTGACTTTCTTACCATCTTACTGTCAAAAGTAGATATGAATAATAAAGATATTTTAATCAAAAAATAAATGGGAGAAGACCAAAATGTAGATTTGAGAAGCAGACATATTGTGTGTACAAAATTTGGGATAAGCTGATTTAGAAATACATGAGAGAGCCAAAGGCCTTATCTACAAGTTGAATTAGTAGTAGACATATCAGTGTACAAAACTAGACATTTGATTTAGAAATAAATGAGGAAGACCGTACCTTATCTAAGATTTGATTTCGAAAAAGACATATTAGAAATGAAATAAATAATAAAACTATAACAAGAAAAAATAAAATAAATTACAAATTCACAAGTGTAGATATTACTCAAAAATTTTAAGTCATCATTTACAAATTAATGAAACACTAATCAAAATTTTCTTATGGGATCAAGTTAGGAATTACAAAGGAGCCCACCAATAGCCCTTCATTCTCTCCTTGGCACCCAAACTGTCACAATATTTTAAAAGATAATTTGTGGAACAATATCCATATAACAATCTTGAGGTACAGCATAGCCTCCGCCCATCATGTAAAACAATTTGTTGCAATTATGATATTATTGGCTCCTGATAGTATGTTAGTGGATTTATAGGTCATTAAGCTTTAGATATTGAGTTATTATAATTAAATTGTTATATTAATGTTTTCTTCATCAAGTTGGCTAGAATTTTTAATATTGACTAGACATTTTTAATCAGAATATGATATTTCACTCATATATATAAAAGAGACCTAGCTTTAAAGACTATCTAACTTTGTGCTTCTAATATATCAAATGGTTATCCTTCAAAAAGGGTTTTTATACATTATTTTGATTTCTTTTTAAATGTGATTTGCAAAATTTTTCTATTTGTATGGTATTTAAAATTTGGCATATAACATCTACCTTTTGTGAGCATACAATCCTTGGTTTGTCTATTCCATTGTCATTTCACCATTTTCACTATAATTTTTTTATATAATTTTAGATAGTGAGATTGAAGGTTCATAAAGGACATATCGAAGTACATTACATCAAAATTTCGTGTTCTGGGTGACTACACTTCCATAAACATAAAGCTATGAAAATTATGGTTTTTTAACCACTCTTAAAACTAATCCTCAAACATGGATTCTTGCTAAAACAATGATATTTGAAGCTAGAAAAATCCAACTAAAGCCACCAATGTTGTTGGAAAGAAGACATTATAATATTTTAATTCCAAATTTCATAATCATGATTAAGAATTTTGACACATTAAATATTATACATGTGTGCTTTTCTAATATGGTCAAAAGCAATCAGCTTTTAGAAATATTACCATAATTTTTTTGGCACATTAGAATTTAGTCAAACTTGTAGCAATGAAATAAAGCATATCGCAGTACCACAAGAGAAAATTTTGGACTTAGAGATGCAGTTTTGGAGTTGTTTACGTGCAAGTTTGACATATGAAATAATATCCATATTAGGTTTTAAACAAATATGTTATATTAAAAGTTATATTTGAAGTGATTCTATATTAGTCGCACTTACAAAATTCATCCATGATTTATAATAATAAAAATGTCAAGACTTAAGAATCTAGTTATCCCAATTGAGAAACCAATTTAATGACACATGAGAACAAAAAGGGGAAAAGTTAATTTGGTACATTTGCAAAGAATTCTTAAAAGCGATATTGAAAAAAATTAATTGGAAAAAATGTATGGATCAAAAAATTCAATGATTACAAACTCTCATGTAAGCTATGTTCTTACGTACTCCTAGATGAGAGGTTCCCTAAAAATGATATAGTCATACAAATCATGAAAATATGAAAAAACAAACATGTTGAACCCCAGTGGACATATGGGAGAAAATTTCTCTAACACAATCTAGGTCTCAAAACCATGATAATTTATCACTTTAAAATCCAAATATCAAATGTTCAACTCGAGACCAAAGAACTACTTAATTCCCAAGATCGATATGAAGAAGATCGATGATAAAAGTCTTATACATTGATATTCCAAATGGATTTTATCTATGCCAAGTTTTTGTTATGAACATAAATATGTATAAATAAAAGTGAATAATAGTTAATGAAAATTCCAATAGCTTCCACATCATTTTATTTAGAACCCTAAACAATTTTTCTAGCACCAATAATAGCTTTGTGAACTAAAAAATAACTATATTGACTCGCTCAATTGTTATGAGTGAATTGATAACACATTATGAATATATTAAAAGCAACTTATTTTTCAATCAATTGATAAATCTTCAACAAAAACTCCAATTACAAGGCAAGGTTCCCGTGTTGATTTCAAATGCCATGGCCGAGTAAAGAATATTACAAAAGATAGTTTGTTAAATCTCTTTCATAGTCTCTTTAAATAAGAATATCTTAATTGGAGGTGGCATTTCTTAGATCCTAAATTCTTAGAAAGCACAATTTCTCGTGTGACAGAATAGTTGAAAGTCAAAAATATAGATACCGCGATGATGGTCAACAACAACTATAAGAGCACCAAGTTTCCTCTCATAATCTTCTCCTAGCAGTACAAGGTCGACTCCTCAACAAATGAATGAAAGAAAAGCAAAGTGATTGTTTCAATTATGACGATGAGTACAATGAGACACATAGGTGTAGTGGAGAAGAAATTATCTACACAAATTGTGAAGAAAAAGAAGATCAAGAACTAGAATCGTTGAGAGTTCTAGAACTAGAAAATACTACTCCAACATTTCATGTCTTGTCTTGGTTCCGAATTAGTGCTCAAACTCTCAAAATAGAAAGGCTTATCAAAAAATTTAAATTTAAAATAGCAATGTTAAGCATTCTAGTAAATTTGTACCTTCAAGGAATTGAAAATTAACCAAAATTCTCAATTGCTTAAGTTTCACGTAATGATTGCAAATGGAGTGTACCATACATTATTCAAGGAAATGGCATATATTAAGCTCCCGCATAGAAATATTTATTGCAAAGTCCAATGATTACAATTGAAATGAGTGTTGTTAATTTTGTATTAGTGGTTACAATCATCGAGAATAGTGACTCCTAATTTTTTGAAACATTCCATGAGATTTTTGTTGAAAGGCAGGAAATTTACTCGGAGTCATCCAAGGAATACAATTAGAAGTGATAAGCTCTAATAGTGTGACAAAATTGTTGAAATGGACATCATGGTGTAGTTGCACAATCGTGCTTACTAGATGTTCAAACATCGACCTTTATTCTCATGAACCTCCAATAATCATTCCAAGGCATTTGCGTAAATGTCTAAAGGTATTCCACCTACTCAAGATGATGACCATGTTATTCACTTGCAATCATAAAGTGTTCCACCTCACATAAGACCTAATAGGATCAATATTACAAAAGTTATGAGATTGAACGTACGATCCAAGCAATCATCGGGCATTGTTCAACCTAGTCAAATTGTTTTCTCTTCACAGAGTAAGTATATTACAAAAGAAGTCAACAAAGTATGCATCCAAATTATGCATAAAAGGGGAAAATAGATCAATATCATATAACCTAACCAAAGAAGTGCATTTCCACCATGGCGATGGTTCACACATGTGTTCAAATTATAGAGAGCTCAACAAGATGTCCATTAAATATTAGTTTTGTATTCCTACCATCGATGACGTGTGTAAGTGAACACTAAATATCATCAAATATCATCAAATCAAAAACAATGCAAGAATACATCCTTAAAAACAAAGACGTTTAAAATGCACAATATTAGGAATTTTTGGCTATGCCATTTTCCCTCGTTAATATGCTTCATACATTTCAAATATTTAAAAAAATTGCGTTGTTATTTTTTGATGGCTTATTTCAGTCTTATTTACAAATTTTGGAAAGAGTATGTCCAACATGTTGACGTGATCTTAAAATTATTGAAGAAATAACAACTCTATGTGAAACATTCCAAGTTGTTTGAAATTCCGTGGACAGTGAAAGGGCCTCAAAATTTGAATGATACATGCAAACTAAAAGGCTTATCCTATTAACATATTTATGGTACATGATAGTTACTTATGAGATTGTCAAGTAGCTTTATTATTATGTTTTTTCTTTTTCATCATCAAGTGACCCTAAATGCAGAGAATTCCCCAGTTTTTACTGCCATGAAGAAATCCGGTGTCCTGTCTACCTGTATCCCAAAGGCTCATTTCTTTCCCGAATTTATATCTTGGTTAGTTTCTTCAATGTACCCTGGAAAGTGCTTCATAATGAATTCGCTAAGAGAAAATGTTCTACAGGTGTCGACGCAGCTAATCCGCCAAGCATTTTTCTTTCCCGAACACGAGTCACCACTACAATTCTCCTCTCCAAGACTCATCGGCGATTACTTTGAATACCTTTTTCGTGAAAGAATTGGATCAATGTATGTCCCATTTGAGGACTCAAATTCAAAAGAAGTCTGTCCAGAAGGAGAAGAATCTTGCTTTGAGCTGATGGTATTTGTAGACCAATTTTGAGTTAAAGGCTGAAATTTAAAAGATAATGACCTTACAATTGATAAATCAGTATTGGGAATGTACGCGATGATGATGAAACCAGGGGTAGTTCTGGATATTCCATATTTCTGGCAGGAGATTTTCAATTCTCAGTTGATGGCCTTTCCTCTCACAAGTTCCTTTAAATTCCCCTCATTGATTGTTCATTTATTATTATATCAAAATGTTGAGGAATTTATGAGTTTGGGGTTGAATATAGTGGATGAAAATAAACAGAAGCAATCAGTTATATTTTGGACTGACATAATTAGAAGAGAGGAAAATGAAGCAGGATTGTTTGAGTTTGCCAGTCATTATATGTCCATTTCTTATAGAGTATTGAAAGGGGTTTCCCCTCCTTGTTTTTTACCAAAAGCCCGGGAGTTTCTACAGTTGGGACCTAGTTGCAGATTTTGGGATTGGTTTTTGTTTGAGGAATATTCGGAGATAAGATTGTATGGAGCTAGTATTGAGCCTTACAGGCTCCCAAATTTTGTGCCTATGAGGATTTTTTCTCTTGAATTCATCAAGCAGAGTCTAATTGTAGATCAGGTGCATTTTCTTCCCAAGAAGAAAGGTTTCATGTATAAGTTGCCCATGAGTGTGGGGCCCTTTCTGGTAAATACAAGAAAAGAATTTGATGAAGTGTCTAAGTTGTTGGAAGATACACATCTATTACTGGGTGAAAAGTGGTCATATGATCCTCATGGAGTGATTTCTCGAAGGAGAGTTGAAAATGGATACTCGGCTTTTACTCACGAGAGCAGACCTGAGCAAGAAAATCTGGCAAACCCTGGAGAAGCAAATACATCAAAAGCACGCATTCAAAAACCTGTTATAACTGAAAGGGTAAATAAAAGAAGTAGGGATTTTGTTGTTGAATTATATGATGAAGAGCCAAGAGAGGAGAAGAGAACCAAATTGGCTGAAGATCATTCTTCAAATTCACCAGGTTTTACCTTTCATATAAATGAAGAAAAAAACGCTCCCTCTTCTCCTGGAGGTCATGAGCTTTACTCAGAAAAGGCATCCTTAGTAAAACAGGTATTTACATATATTGAAGAAAGGAATCAAAGAATAAGAACTAATATGGAGGCTCAAGAAGAGTATCACATAGTTGCTAATCAGACTAGGTTGCTGACTGTGATGGATCTTAAAAAGGATCAATTCAGAATGGCTTTAACGCATCCAACAAGGATGTCCCTCAGATCTTCGAGCAGTTTTAATGTTGTAAATATAACTATGGATGTTAAGAAAATCCCACTGTTGAATAAGATGAATCTTCATGTGTAGTCTGGACAATTAATTGTCAATGATCTAACCAAAACCAATGACACAGCTGTTAAAGCTGAAAACATGCTAGCAAAGGCTATCAAGCAGTTTAAGATGGAGAAGGCCAATTCAAGGGCATTATCAATTCAAAATGAGGAATTAAAAATGATTATCATGAAGATCAGTGTAGATACAAATGACAAAGCTGCAGTACAGAAGCTCATGAAGAGTGCAGAAATAGAGATATCCACCCTAAGGAAGAAACTAAAGTTACCTGCTGCAGAGCATTCACTGGTTGCAGAAGTAGCAGAAGTGGAGAAAGATAAAGAAGAACTACATCTGCAATTGCTGCGGAAAGAGGAAGAATTGTCTAAAGTAAAGCAGACTGCTATTTCGTTACAAAACCATATTGAAAATCATACATGTACTTTTTTTTTTCCTAGAGGTGATGCGGACCCTCAAGCACAGATTGCACAGCTCAACACAGAGATGAAGATGGCAGAAAGAGATCGCAGGCTAGCTCAATCAGAGTTAGAAACGACCACCAAAGTCATACAAACTCTAGAAGATAAAGCAGAGGAGAACAAGCAGAAATTATAGAAGGCTGAAGATGAGATTAAAGATATAAAAGAGAAGTTAAAAGGTAATATCTCCCTTATAAATGCTAAAGATATCATTTGGGGTGAAATTATCTTAGAAATGAAGTCCAATTGGAATTTCCTGAATATAGTTGCTAAGGAGAAAAGCCTTATCTCAGAACATGAAGAAGAGATACTATCTGATAAGAAAACAACAATTAAGAGAGAAAATTGGGCTAGGAAGTTCATAGATTTTATCAATTCCAAGTCAGATGAGGAATTGGAAAATATTGAGATACAAGATAGATATTTTTATGCTCAAGAGGTGAATAAAATGATAATCAGGAATGATGTTCGGAAGGTTGCAGAAAAGAGGCTACTAGGAATTAAAGAGACAGTAAAGAAGTTTGATATATCATTTGATAAATTGACAAGAACATGTTTACCTTCCTATTGGACAGAGAAAGGAAATATTATGTCATGGAAGTTTTATGAAGATTCGTTAGTATTGGCAAAAAGAAGGGTGGATAACAGGCATGAAAATACGCAGATTTTAAAAGGAGAAGCAGTGTTTAACTTCTTGTAGAGACATTTAAATTTGCTATGGATGGTGAAGACTCTCTTCACAGAAAGACCTACCCATAGCCAAGCTGTTTCATTCACATTGGAGTATCATATTTTCAAGAATGCCCCAATAACCCAAAGTGAGTTATGGAAAAAATGAAAAACATTCTCAATGGACACAGCGAAAGGGATCCCAACGTCTCAACCAAGAGTAACCGTTGATTCAGCAACTGCGTCAGAAGCGGCTTTCATTATAGATTAGAAGTTTTCAAATTCACATTATGTTATTTTCTTAAAATCATGCAAATTGTAATAAGACCCTTCGAGGCATGTACCTCTGTAACTACCAGTAGATTAAGCAGTTAGAATTAGTTTAAGCAGTTGGAATTAGTTTCATGAGGAGAAATTGTTTTGTGACCTTGTATTTAAAGGAAATTTCGAGAAATAAAGAGGTTCCGAGTTTTGAACCTTGAAGCTAAATTTTGTACTGGAGAATAGAAAATCAATGAAAGAAGTATGCAAGTTACTATTATTCTGTTTATGCTAAAAAATTATCTAGTTTACACTATGTTTCCATATCTGTGAATAAAATGGAGTAATTTGAGCTGCAGGTCTCTTTATACATGTGTATTGAAGAGTTATACAAACCTTAATGTGCGCTCCTCTATTTTAACTTTATCTTTCCCTATTTATTCAGGGTTTTATTATGATAGATTCTGTTTTAGACAGCATATCAGATTGAAATCCTCTTCTCTTTTTCTTTCATTCTTTCATTTTGGCATAAATGGAATATGGCATTGCAGAACATTTCATGGATTTAATATTTGAATTTTATATAATTAATGTTTAAGGGTTTATAAGACAGAGACAGATATATATTTATTTTGTGACATATCCATATAATGTCTTGAGCATGGATTCCTTTACACAACAAGGAATTGTTTCTTAAGGTACACACCTGCAAACAGCAAATATCACAATAAGTACTTAGTATTATCACATAAGTTAAAAACCCGCAAAATATAGAACGAGCCAATGTGGCCACTCTGTGAGTCTTATTAATATAAAAAGAAAAGCTACATATGTGTCTCTCATAAACGGTTACCGGAAAAATGACCCTCCATGTTTTAACAGAGACCAGGAATTAACAATAGGGTGTTAAACCATGGACTGCTAACGCACTGAGAGAGAGAGTAATTCAGATCACTACAAATCGTGACCGTCAGATTATAAGTTACAAATGTACATAGTAAATAAACACACTTTACCTAACTCTACACTAGACCAAGTTATACTTAACTATTTCCTATGTGTTAGAATATCCTAACATCCCCCCTTAAGAACAACTTGGGATAGGATTGAAGGATTTACAAAGGTGACACAAAAGGAGCCTATTTCCTATGTGTCGAAATATCCTAACATCCCCCCTTAAGAACAAATTGGGATAGGATTGAAGGATTTACGAAAGTGACACAATAGGAGAAGGAAGGAGGCATTAGAGCCTATCCCCTCAATAACCCTCTCGAACTCATATAAGCATGCATCAGTTTGTAACCCCGCTCTATGAGAGCCTTTGTAAAGATATCGACTACTTGATCATTGGTTGGACAATACTGCAATTCAGGAACACGATCATGAATGAGCTTTCTGATGAAGTGTATGTGGAGTTCAATGTGTTTCATACAATGATGCTGAACTGAATCTTTACATAACTGAATGGCACTCTGATTATCACACCAAAGTGTAGTTGGAAGGCCAAATTCAGACAGGATCTGACGAAGCCACATGGCTTCCTTGCTGGCTTCAACTGCACCAAGATATTCCACTTATGCTGAAGAAAGAGAGATGGCACTTTTTTTTCTTACAAGACCAAGTAATAGGTCCCGAACCAAGAGTGACGACATCCTCGTACCAGATTGTCCATCATGGTCACCAACCCAATCTCTAATCAAAAGAAATTGAACCTACCACGGATGCCCCACTTTGGGAATCAAAATCCTAACTATACTCTCAGAACATATTGAAGTATTCTCAATGCTTTCCAAGACTTTCACATATTTGCATAAACTGAGCGACAAGACCAACGACAAAGGAAAGGTCAAGACGGGTATGGGTTAGATACAAAAGTTTACCAACAAGTTGACGGTATAAGGTAGCATCAACTTCAGGGGTAGTACAGTTGACTGAAAGCTTGACTCCAGACTGAAAGGGAGAAGGGGCAGGCTTACAGTCTTCCATGTGAAAGTGGTGTAGAAGATCATAGGCATACTTGGACTGAGAGAGGGTAATGCCTTCCTTGGATTGCAAGACTTGAAGACCAAGGAAATAATGCAAGTGTCCCAAGTCTGTCATTTCAAACTTCTTTTTGAGGCTAGACTTCACATGGTTTATATGGTTGGGATCACTACCAGTAAGGATAATATCATCAACGTAAAGAACAAGGATGGTGAAGGACTTACCCACTTTCTTGGTGTATACAGTGTTGTCAGAATGACACCCAGAAAAGCCATTATTTAATAGAAATCTATCCATTTTGGTCGTTACCAAGCCCGAGGAGCTATTGGAGACCACAGAGACTTTGTTATGGGACAAGCAAGGTCGGGAGTCATTGGGATAAAGCTGAAGGTTCATGTAGATTTCTTCTTCATGCAAATCTCCATGTAAGAAGGCAAATTTAACATCCATCTAATGGAATTCCCATTTAAAAGAGGCAGCAAGGGAAAGAAGAAGGCAGATACAATTCATTTTGGCAACAGGGGAGAAGGTTTCAGTATAGTCAATGCCTTCAACTTGTGAAAATCCTTTAGCGACAAGACGAGCTTTATGTCTATCCACTTTTCCATCTGGTCCAAACTTTGTTTTGTAAACCCATCTACATCTGACAAGTTTTCTTCCTTTTGGAAGAGGAACAAGATCCCAAGTATCATTCACCAATAAGGAACAATATTCTTCATTCATAGCTTTATCCCAATCTGGATGAAGGGAGGCTTCTTCAAAGGTTTCTGGATGAGTATTTTCTGGAACTTGAGCCAATAAGGAAGAGGCTCTTTCAAACTGAGAAAGTGTACGTCGTCGATTGGCAGGGTCACTTGCAAGAGAACCCGCCGTAACTCGGGCAAGGCGCGGACATATCCCCGGCCGTGGAGCAAAGGAATAACTTAAAGAGGAGAGTATGATTGTCATCCACTTATCCGAACTAGAAGGAATGCTATTAAAATAGAAGAGAGGAAAAGTATAGAGATGGTACACACCAGTTTGAGGACAACCCTATGTTGACACTTTCCAAACTATAGCCTTGTAGCCTAGATTTTCATCAAATTTTACATCTCTTCTAATGATTACATTTTGGATTTTGGTTGAAGAAGTCTATATCCTTTGACATCTTCAGAATATCCAACAAAAATGCATTTTTCACTCTTAGGTTCTAAGGCTTTATGTTTCGCATCTGGAATATGGGCCCAAGCATCACTTCCAAAAACAAGAAAGTGACTTACATCTGGTTTGATTGAGCTCCAAGCTTCTTCTGGAGTTATATTCTTTAAAACCTTAGTAGGAGTGTGATTTACTATGTAATTTGCACTGTTAATTGCTTCTTCCCAAAAATTGAGACTCAGTCCTTTAGATTAAAGCACACAATTAGCCATTTCTTTTAAGGTGTGATTCTTCCTTTGAGCTACACCATTTTGTTGTGGAGTATATGGAATGGTATGTTGCAATTGAATACCATTCTTAGTGCAGAAGTTGATAAATTTTTTGTTAACATATTCTCCTCCATTGTCTAATCTTAACTTAAGAATTGGATGTCCAAATTGTTTCTCAACAAAGGCCTTAAATGCCAACAACATGTTAAAAACTTGACTCTTGAGTTTTAAGAAGTATACCCAAGTGCTTCTGGAAAAATCATCAATGAAAGTTAAGAAGTACTTGCAACCAGAGAAAGAAACAACATGAAGTGGACCACATAAATCACTGTGCACAAGCTGCAAAGGGGTTGAAGCATGCCAAGAGGCACGTTTTTCAAAACTACCCCGATGATGTTTTCCGAGTACACATCCAGAGAAAACACCATCTTGGCAAGATACCATAGGTAGACCCGTCACCATATTTTCTTTACATAGAGTTTGAAGAGAGCGATAGTTTAAGTGACCAAATCACTCATGCCAAAGTTTTCTCACATCATCATTATGAGCAACAAAAATGGAGGGAAGACTGGAAGACCCAAAGTTTTCAAACTTATATAACCTTGTGGAATCATCAGTAACACTAGTAACTAAAATATGTCTAGGATATTTGAGGTCCTTGATTACAACATCATGAGGTGAGAATTCTACTATTTTCCCTTCACCTGAATGAGTTATATGATAAACAGGGAGAAGGTTGCATGACAAGGTAGGAACACATAGTACATCATTAAACTGACCATTATCTAGATGAATGGTTCCAAATCCTACAACACTAAGAGATCTATCATCACCAACATAAATATGTTTGGTGTTACAGTCATTTAAAGAAGAAAACATGGCTTTATTTTTGGCCATGTGGTAAGAAGCTCTAGAATCAATGAGTCACTCATGAGAATGAGAAAAAGAAGATACATTTAATGCATAACTAGATCTTGATGCTTGACAACCACAAGCAGAAAGTGCCATTCCTGAAGATGAAGGTGAAGAGTGCTCCAAATTGATGTTGTGATTCTTCATTGCTGCTTCTAAGGCTTCCATCTTCTTAAAACATTTGGACTCTATATGGCCATCATGATTACAAAAGTTGCAACATCTATCTGTCTTCTTCCCTTTGTTTTCATTTGCCTTATCATTTTGGTGAGTTTCTTTTTTCATTTGCGGCTGAAATTGCTTGAGACCCTTGTTTGGCTTCGGACCATACTTTTTAGGATATTTCTTCTTGGGATTCTTTTGATATGATTGATGTTGGGCTGCCAAGGCTTTCTTAGAAGTGTTTCTAGGAGTGATAAGACCAAGGTTTAAGAGTTTTTCTTTTTCTCTTATCAAATAATTGAAAAAGGCATCAAAAAAGGGGTTCTTGTAGGTGGTTCCTGAAGAAATGATGGCTTCTCTAGTGGAATGGAAGGTGGAAAAAAATACAGAGTATGCAGGGCCAAGCTTAGTAAAAATTCAATAGATGAGGCTACCATCTTCCTTTTTGACCTTTCAACCTTCTAAAATAAGTCTAGGGGTCTTGAATTTGGACAAAAAATCTTCAATAGAGGAGAAATTATTGGGGTCCAAAGTAAGAAACTCATTTTCAAGCCGGTGGGCCCTGATTTGATTTTGAATGCCAAAGACAATATTTAGCTTTTCCAGGGCTTCATGAGGGGTGTCAATGTCAAGGATATGAGATCAAATATCTTGAGCAATGGACATTCCTATCAACCCTCGTGCTTGATCTTGTTTATTTTCCCATTTAGCGACTTTATCATCATCAGAAGGTTTAGTTTCTTGTCCTATGGCTATTCTATAAATCCCTTTACTTTTAAGTATATCTACCATGTGAGGTAGCCATTGGAAATAATTGGTGTTGTTAAGAATAATTGGGCATACACTTTCCATTTTAAAAAAAAAATGAAGCTGAGAAAAGCTGAAACTAACTTCTCCAATGTAAAGATCTCGAAAAATTAAGTCGATTAAAAAAAAATAGCTCAAGAAACGACTTCCGAATGAACAAGTTATGCCTTTTCAAAAAAACTAAGTTGTAGATACCGAATAGTTACGGGAACGGTTTGAAATTTGATGATGAAGTTCAACTTTAAAAAAAAAAATCCCACCTCTTTAACAAATTTTTTTTACAAAAAGAAGCTTGAGAAAGAGACTTGAACCCAAGACGTCTATTCTCATAAACTAACTCCTCACCGAGTGAGATAGTAAAAGGATTCTGTAATTGTTTGAAAGGAGGAAGGGTTTTTTTTTTTTTTTACTCTTCGGTGTGCATGCTTTTTCCTGCACAAAAAAAACAAAAATCCGAGCAAAAAAAAACAAAATGCAAGCCTTGCAGAAAAATGTTAGATTTTCAATTAGCCTTACTAGAAACTATATATTTTTCACTATTTCTGATTTCCCGAGATCGCACAAAGATGCGGGGAAAGAGCATACGTAGCCAAAAAAAAAAAATCCCTTCTTCCTGTTTCTGATTTGCCGAGATCGCACACAGCGTAGAGCAAAGATCATACATAGAGAAGAGGGTATAGATCTGGCAAATAAATAAAACCTAAAACTGAAATAAACAGAGGTAACCAAAATAAGCAGAACTATTAACAAATGTTGTGAAACCAGCTCCAAAAATAGAAGAATAGATATATCAACGCCTTAGAAATAAGCCACTTTTAGGGGGCAACCTCCAATACATTACATGAATGAAAAATCCTTGGATGATACAAATGAAAAAACCTCCTTTCTATATATAGGATTCCATGGGGCCACAGTGTAATCCTAGCCGACCTAACAATACTGATGTAAGGGCACAATAATAACAATATGGGGGTTATAGGGGTACAACAATAATGATAAGGGGATCTACACTAACATAATAAGGGACTACACTAGTAATATAGGGACCTAACATGCCCCTCTCCTTCAAACAAGTGTTGTCCTCAATGCTTGATTATTTCTTGATGCTTCTGTATAAAATTTTCATCCTCCCATGTGAAATATTCTACATGAAAGTTCTTCCACTTGCTGAGATAATCTAAAATTGATTATACTTGTCAAGTTCTTGTTTCTGTGACTGCTTCGGAACTTCTTTCGATGTGATGTTGATCTTCCAGTTGTTTCATTTGATTTTTCACCAAAGTTAGGTTATCCTTTGAGAGTTGGAGAACTTGTTTTTGATGCTTGATGTGATATTCCACTACTTTATCATCCATATTAGATTTCATTTGATCCTTAAAACCATACAACTTAGCCTCCATTTATGCTTTTAAACCATCTATGTCATCTTCTGTTGCTCTTCGTAAGATTGAAATTTGTTGCACTTGGTACCGTGTTGGGGCCCTTGTTTTGAAACCTTGGTTGGAACATTTTGAATTTTGAATAAAGGATGACCTTTTTGAGTTGCGGCATGAGGAAACATGGCAATCGCGACCGAGTCGCAACTACCGTAAGCGGAAGAGCTATCAAGGTGGCACAGAAGCAAGAGATAGCTGAAGAAAGTAGATGCACGAGTACAGATAAAGAGAATATACAGAAGAAGACAGGAAGCGGAACACACAGACAACAAGAGAGAAGTCGGAAGCAGCTGAAGAAGGACACAGAGAGGAACTAATAGTTGCGATAGCAGGTGAATAAATAGCAGTCACCTAGACGAAAGAAGAGGGGATTGTGATAGGAGAAGGACTACAGAGCGACTGAAGGAGATCATGCATGATATCCTTGTAGTTCCTAGGTTTCTCTATTCTACCTTTCTGTTCTGTGAGGCATGTGTATCAGACTTGTAAGCTCTTCTTGCGAGAGCGATGTAACTCTGGATTTGGCTTACGATATCAATACAATTGCAGGTTACGGTCCTACTATGTGATTTGTATGCATGATGGTTGTGATGCTTTAAAATTTTATTTGCTTAATACCTATTCATGCTCTAAATTTTCTTGCGTACATGTCTATGTTTATGCAATCTATTTAAAGTTAATCATGAGTTGCGGATCCGTTCCTTGCTATCGATCCATTCCCCTCCTACATGTGGTTGTGGCACGCCTCAGGTGAGACTCTCTGCTCTCCGAAGTAGGGTGATAATGTCGGTGTGGTTCTAGACTACAGCGGATTCCTTTGTTGGCCACAACTCCTGAACCTGGGTCTTGCCTGCGAGACCTGATTCCTCGCCAACAAATGGTTCCGTTGCCGGGACCTACATTATATGAGGGGAACTAGATCATAATCTCAAGGATCTACAAAGGTGAAATACGGTGATGGTGGGATAATCATCTTGACCAATTTATTGCTCAGCAAACAGAGTTGACCCAGCAAAAGGAGGCGGCGATCAAGGAGCTTGTCCTTTTCTCAGATTCAGCCAGTGATACGTACGAGATCCTCTGGGGAAAGTTCCCTAGTGACCTCTACAACTGGTTTCGGAGGTTACAGACAAAGGTGCCTAAGGACGACTCGCGGAAGATAAACCGCAAGTGGGTGCATGGGGATCTGGTGGCTCTCCATCGGTTGGACACTGAATTGACCCGCGCGGTGGATTTCTGGGTAGAGACCACTTTGGATGGATATATTGTGGAGTTTGCTGCAGAGTGCTACCAATCGTTCTCGAAGGCTGAAGCTACCTTTCACTCTGGGCTAAGAGGGAGGCTGCTCAAGGAGATTCCACTGTGGATGAAGGGCTAATGGAATTCCAAAAGGCGAGTATGGAAGCGTAAACCTCTGGTGCTGGGGGAAGGGCTGAAGGGACGGATGCTACATAGAATGTGAGGTGGGGAGTGGAGAATGGATGCTGAGGCCGCACGGAAGTTGAGGGAGTGACGTGCACATCGGCGGGCGCAAATCGCCGATAGGTGGTGAAAACGGGTGATGCGGGATTTGAAATGAAGGGAAACCGATAGGAAGAACTAGAAGGAGGTGCCTCGGAGGATAGGAATTATGGACGCGGATACCCAGGAAGGAGAAGGGACCGCTGTGGGAGTGCGGCGGGTGCATGGGAGCCCAGATAAGCGAGAAAGGGAGATGGTGATTGACAAAGATGATGCAGGTATGCATCCCGACGAGAGTTTTGATGGTGAATGGTACGTCGTGATGCAGTGGTTGTTTCAAGAGAGGACGACATTCATTTCTCCAGGCAGCCCCGCTTCCAACATTCTGCATGGCAAGGATCTCTACCTTCCCCTGGTACTTAATCAACCTTTGAGTAATACTTTCGTTAAGTTACAAGCATTGAGTCAATTTCATAGTAGTTCATTGTTGACAGCGACACACGTTAGTAGTAGCGGCACCAATAATATTGCATTCCCTAGTGGCATAATCACGCAACCAGGACCTGGAGGCTTTATCCTGGTCAACCCTCTGCAAGTAAATATGGCAGGGTCTTTCACCTGGTATCCAGAGTTCTCTGGTCGGGGCAATGATGATGTAGAGCAACACTGGTATCTGTGCGAAGCTATATGGAGGGCTTGGCAGACGCCAGATGCAGGGAAGTTAATAGAGTTCCAAACCATGCTCAGAGAGAGGGCTCTGCGATGGTTTATCAAGTGGTCCGAGGCCCATCCTAATCCAGTAATTGCAGACATTAAGCGGGATTTTGTCCAGGAATTTAAACTTCCCCGGACGGACCAACAGGGTCTGTCCGAGCTCTGGGAAATTAAGCAGAAAGAAGGAGAGACCGCATGGGAGCTGATATGTCGATTCAAGGACGCGATCGGGAAACTCAGCTACCCGATCGACCCAAACCATCAGAGGGACTGGTTCATCAAGGCTTTGCTTCCCTTGACGCGAACCCCCCTCACCCAACAGAAGATCGACAACCTGCAAGATGCTTTAGAGCAAGCCATGAAGATAGAGGCCATGGCAGGTTACCCTCAGGAATATCGAGGAGGGCCGGCCCCACTGGATCCCTCCTTGGTGGGACTACAGCACCAGATCGCTAGTCTGACGAAAAAGCTCAAGGAGATGCAACCTATAAGACCAGACAGGCCGAATGTTTGGTGCACTCACTGCCTAGTTGAAGGCCACGTCGCAACTAAATGCCCTCGGCTGCGTGGCACAGGTGTGGGACCCTCGGTCGCGGAAATCTAGGGGGGTCCACCCACCGGGGGTGGCGTGGCGATGAATCCGCAAGGGGTATACCAGCTGCAACAGCCTTATGCGGGGTTCCCACCTCAACCGAACCCCGCCACCACAGAGTACTGCGAGATTTTCCAGACAATGGGGCATCCACCTTGGATGTGCCCGATACTACAGAAGTACTCCAATGTCCCAAACAACGTATACTGTGAGTTTTGTGCTTCCACAACACTGAGCAGTGCAGGGCTCTCAACGCACTCGCAGACCGGTTAGACCGATCCTCCTATAGGGTGAATGAGGCTCCTAGGGGGAGAGGAGGCAGTATGCTCGGAGGCCATACAGGGGGACGAGGTCCGGTGAAATGTTACAACTGTGACTAAGAGGGTCACGTGGCTTGGGAATGTCCCCTTCCGCAACGACCTTAGTGTTCCCAGTGCCATGTGAATGCCCATGCAACAGAGGACTGCCCAGAGCTCATCAAGAAGTGGGAAGAATGGGCGTGACAGAGGGGAACGAATTTGGTAAACTTAGAGCCGCGAGGGATCGCGACCCCGGCCATGAAAAATGTCGCGATCGTGATGCGGGGTGGCAAGAAGACGGGTGAGGACACCCATGGAAGGGAGACAGTCTGAGCTATTCGACCTGCCTCCCCCAAATCACTGATCCGGCCAGACGCGCAGAAGAAGTACTTTCAGGAGGCCATGGAGGCCTTTGCTTAGCTAAGGGAAGCCGGGGGCCTTGAGATCCCCCCGACGACTAGTTCTGGTGAACAGAGTGCCACGGGGACCTTGATTAAGGAATGGTTTCACCTGTTCCTCAAAATTGTTGACAATGCTTCGCTGCAGGACCAGCTCAAGCATACTCTGTAGGATGCACTACAAGGGAATATCGGGCCGAGGGAACCTGGGGACATAGTACCTCAGTGTGTGCGGCAAGTTAAACGGAATAAGCGACGAACGGGAAAGGAGTTTCGGCTTAACACGCAGGTTGCGGGATTCCAAATCAGCGACACCATGCTTGACTTGGGATCTGACGTCAACATCCTATCGCGGAAGATGTGGGAGGCTCTTGGACGGCCATGGTTGACCTACTCACCAATCCAACTTAGAATGGAGAACCAGTACTGCATTCTGCCGATCGGCCAACTCGAAGGTGTCGAGGTCGACATTGCGGGGGTGAAGACTTACACAGATTTTGAGGTTATTGATATTATGGGGGACAAGGATCCTTACCCTGTCCTGCTAGGCATCGATTAGGCTTTTGAAAATTATGCCATCATCGACCTCAAAAAGGAGCTAATGATCTTCGAGGATGGGGAGGTCCGGGTCACGCAGCCCCTCGACCTGTATCAAGGTTCGTGATATACCGAAACTGTGGACAACTGGGAGAATGCTCAGATGATGGATCACCTTTATCAGATGAATTCAGGGAAGGGAGATGATTATATCAACCCAACGACAACCGGCTCCGTCAGCTGGTGCAGTGTCCAAAGCTCGGAGTTAGGTTCAGAACTCGCGTGGGAAGACTGGCAGCAGGGGGTACGAGACCAGCACGCGAAGATGTGCAGCCATTGCCTAAGTCAGTTGGATTGGTGCTGAGTTCAGAGAATACCCCACCCTGTCGAACATGCAAGCTATGAATACCTTTATTGCAAAGGTGGAAGACACGGTTCTAGAAGGCCGTAGAATACCACTTTTGGACATTGCACTACAGTCCACATCAACGAGGTGGTGGAGGAACCACCACACCACCTTATCGCGGTGGAGTTGCGTGACTCAGGCTTTAAAGGCACAGTTTAAAGAAGACGAAGGCCCTCGAAGCGGGCACAGGTAAAAGGGGACTTCCAATCCGCGAGACCACTTGAAGAGCTGTGAGGAACAGTGGCAAGGTCTGGGATACCCACAAGAGCTGTGGGTACATCAGTTTATCCACTCCTTGGATACAATCCCCCAGGCCTGGTACTTGGAAGAAGAGCGGAAACGATGAACCCGCTCTTGGTAGGAAGTCATGGACAAGTTTTTTCGGTGCGTCTCGTTCGAAGGGAAGACAGAGCAGGAATCTCAGGCACTACAAGCGATCAAGGAGGTCCTGTTTTTCTGCAACCCCAAGGCCGATGGGGGCACGGTTGCATCATGTCCTGAGGCCAGGCGCGAGTTGGTTTGCCAACGGATAGACGAAGATCTAGACGATGACAGTCTGGAGGACCTCAGGCACCTATATTTTGAAGAAAAGGAAGGTGAGAAGAACCTCAACGAAGAACCGACCACTGAAGGCGTCCATTTACAGCCGCTAAACACAAAGAAGTTGAACATCGGTACAGAGGAAAAGCCCAAGTTGGCTACTATTGGATATTACTGGGATGAGGAGATGACAAAGGAAATTTTCAGCCTCCTCCAGGAATACGAAGACTTATTCCCTTCGTCGGTTGCGGATCTGAGGGGTATCAAGGGTGACCTCGGAGAAATGCGCATTGTGCTGAAACCGGATACCCGACCCGTAAAGCATCAACCCTACCAGCTGAACCCACGAATCAAAGAAAAGGTCAATATGGAGATTGACAATATGCTGGCTGCCGGTCTCATCTTTCTAGTGGAAGAAGAAGAGTGGGTGAGTCCTATCGTCATTCAGAATAAGAAGGACAAGGTGGAGATACGTGTCTGTGTGAATTACAGAAGTCTGAACAAAGCCTGCATCCATGATCCATTTCCCACTCCTTTTAGCGATGAAGTCTTGGATCATGTTGCGGGAAATGAAGCTTATTCCTTCATGGATGGTTTTTTAGGTTACCATCAGGTACGCATTGCAGAAGAGGACAAGCCAAAAACGACATTCACCACTGAATTGGGATCGTTCGCATAGCACGTAATTCCGTTTGGCTTGAAAAATGCTCCAGTCGTGTTTTCCCAGATTGTTATTGCTGCTTTTCAGGAGTACATCCACAAGTTCCTGGAAGTCTACATGGACGATTGGACTGTCTACAGTCTGCTGAAGAAACATGCCACCCTGTTGCATATTATGTTTGATCGATGTCGCCAATTGCAGATTTCCTTGAACTTGAAGAAATGTATTTTTGCAGTTTCTTTCGGCACGTTGTTAGGACACGTGGTGTGCAAGCAAGGGGTCTGTGTCGACCCCACCAAGGTCATCGTAATAATCCACATGGAAGCCCCCGAAACCGTGAAGCAGTTGCGGGCACTGCTCGGGCACATAGGATATTACAGGCGGTTTATCCGCAATTATGCGAAGATCACTGCCCCTTTGGAGAGATTACTGTGGAAGTCAGAAATATTCCAGTGGACGGAGGAGTGTCAGAAGGCTCCTGAAACTCTGAAGGAGAAGCTGGCGACGGCACCTATACTTGTTCACCCAGACTAGGATAATCAGTTCCATGTGCATATTGATGCTTCCAGTATTGCACTTGGGGTTGTCTTGGTGCAACCAGGAGAAACGACAGTCGACCATCCAGTCTACTTCGCCAGCTGCAAGTTGTCTAATGCGGAGAAGAATTACACCACTACCAAAAGGGAGGCCCTGGAAATGGTGTACTTTCTCCAGAAGTTCCGCCACTACCTTCTTGGAGGAAAATTTAAGTTCCTTACGGACCACTCTGCATTGAAGTACGTGGTAAATAAGCCTGTTTTGGAAGGATGGATCTGTCACTGGTTGCTGCTCTTTCAAGAATTTACGTTTGAGGTGATCGTCAAGACCGGGAGGTTGAACGTCGGGCCTGATCATTTATTCAGGTTGGAGACGGGGGAGAGCGACGGCTCACTTGATGATTAGCTATCGGATGCTAACCTCTTCCGGGTCGAAGCGGTACTGGATTACTTGGCCAACATTGCCACCTATCTGACCACGGGGCAATGCCCTTAGTATTACACCCCGCTCTAGAAACGACACTTGGTCATCCATGCTGCCGAATACCAACTGATTGTGGGGCAGCTATACAAACTGGGCCTTGATGAGGTTTTGCGCAGATGCGTACTTGACCACGAACGTGAAGCCATGTGGGAATGCCACAGCGGAGTTGCGAGAGGACATGTGGGTGCGAAACCTACCGCAAGGAAGGTGCTCCAAGCTAGGCTATGGTGGTCGGCGATCCATGTAGATTGTAAGACATTCGTTAGGAAACGTGATGTCTGTCAGCGTATAGGGAGGCCCTCTCACAGGGACGAGCTTCCGCTACACCCAGTCCATGTGTTGCGGCCGTTCGAGAAGTGAACTATAGACTTTGTAGGCCCCATCACCCCAGTCGCCAGGCACTCCAAGGCCGGCTATATCATTACCGCAACTGACTACCTTACTAGGTGGGCCGAAGCAGTGGCGGTACGCGACTGCACAGCAGATACAACAGCCTAGTTCATTTTTTAACACATCATCAGGCGGTTTGGCTGCCCGCGAATTTTAACCAGCGATCAGGGTACGCATTTCATTAATGCCACGGTCAAGTCGCTGTCGGACACCTTCATGATCCAACACCACAAGAGCAGCCCGTATCACCCGCAGGCCAATGGTACGGTTGAAGCCTTCAATAAAATTCTTGAAAAAGGCTTGACTAAGATCTGCAATGCCCAACGTGACGATTGGGATGAGCGCCTACCAGTTGCATTATGGGCCTACCGGACCACGATGAAGCGCTTGACCAATCAGACACCGTTCCAGCTGGTGTATGGCCGGAAAGCTGTGATTCCCGCCGAGTTCACTATACCCAGTCTTTTAATCGCCACGTCTCTCCAGTTCTCGGAAGAGGAGTCGCTTCGGGAACGCCTCCACGAACTATAGGAACTGGATGAGGCCCAATTTCTGGCCGAATTTTACCAGAAGGTTCAGAAGGCCCGGCAGAAAGCGTGGCACGATCGCCACATCAAGCACAAAACATTCCAGGTTGGCGATAAGGTCCTCTTATATGACATCAAGTTTCAGAAGTTTCCAAGAAAACTGCAAATGCACTGGCTGGGACCTTACTTCGTCATTTAGATTAGAGATTCCGGAGCCGTCTGGTTAGCTCAGCTGGACGGTACTGTTTTACCTGGGTGGGTGAATGGCGCACACCTAAAACCCTACCAGGAGTAAGTACCCCTCCTTTTTCATCAATAACTCTCGCACCCGAGAGCACCCATAGAGTAGTGTAGCTAAATAACTCTCCCGCAACCGAGATGAGCATAGGTAGTCTTTTCCTTTTCCGCATCACTTGTCAATAACCGTTCTGTTGCGGTGACCACACTCCAACCGACTGTGGTTGGGGAGGGGCGTTTCCAGCGTTTCATCCCTGTAGGATCCATAAATGTGCCAGTGTCAGTCCAGGTCATTTCAGTCAGTACTTGTGTCAGTCCGTAGGATCGTCCCGATTTGCATCATAAATTTCCATAATTGAAAGTAACCTTGCCATAATCATTTTTCCATCATCCGCCGTGACCTCAGCCGTCGCTTCCACCCATTTCCCCATGCCACTGTCAGCAACTATCAGAATACCCATTGGCATGCAATTGATCGCACGATTATCAGAGAAAAGAATTCCAGCAGGAATTAACTCGTTATGGGGTCTCATCAACTTCACTCGTGCCAGGCAATTACATCACTTGCATGAAGAAAAGCACGACAATGCTGGAACACTTAGCATTAGCAATTGCAGCAGCACAGGAGCAGTAGGAGCATTCAGGCGAACAACATCGAGAGAGGATACCGAGCCGAATTCTCCACGTCTATCAGCGCCGAGCAAAGATGTCGAAGGCCCTCCTATCCGTCGTCGAACCAGAGCTTGACAATAGGATTCACAGGACAGAGTCTCTGCTTGGGAAATACGACAGTGCAGCTTTGAGAGACGCCAACCTTTTCGACTCGTCCGAATTCCCGGTGCTCAATTGGCAAGTGTATATGGAACACTATTACAGCACAGCCGGGCACTCCGCCAACCGAATTTTACCAGCATTCTAGGGGCTTCAGCAATCTTCTCTCTTGAATCTCAAAAATCTTCTGGTCTTCGGGACCACCGGACCGGTTTTGCAGTGCACTCGTTTCTTG
Source organism: Pinus albicaulis (assembly GCA_034641835.2). Classification (NCBI taxonomy): domain Eukaryota; kingdom Viridiplantae; phylum Streptophyta; class Pinopsida; order Pinales; family Pinaceae; genus Pinus; species Pinus albicaulis. The sequence goes on from CM076569.1 coordinate 975,214,630, forward strand.
CTTAGCCGCATTCAGAATGGTCCTTATGGCTGAACAAGGAAATTCCCATTCACGCTGAAGACATCCATCGTCTGACTGGGCTCTCACAGAATGGTGCGGATGTCTCGACCGCATGTCAGACCACCTCTAAGCACGCACGAAAATCCTGGGATGCAGACCTATACAGCAAATATGGCACCTGGCGAGGAGGGAAGGGAGCCAAGATAGAGCTCATCAATACGCCCGAGATTAAATTTCCTTGCTACCTCATTGCCCATAAGACAATGAGGCATTACTCAAAGGGCGAATGCACCTTGGACACTATCTCTATTGCGGAGCACTTTGTTCAGGTGCCAAGTTGAATTGGTGCTCCTTTCTCTTGAAGAGCTATTTGATGCATGCGAAGAAAATTACAAGCATACGACCAGTTTCATTTATGGATACTTGATCATTGCTTTTGCCATGTGGAAGTGGCACACTCCTCTTGTCAGGATACCAGCAAAAATTCCATAGGGCTAGCCTCTTGCAATGAAATTTTCTCCATGGAAGGTGTCGGATGATCCAAGCACTAAGCAGGCGAATGCCGAAGCATTTCGGACCTGGTACGGTTTAATGACAGACGTCGTAGCCAGCCTGCAACGGGTGCCCAGAAACCTGTTAGATGAGTATAGCGAGCAAGTGTGGTTCGGGGTAAGTCACAGGCATACTTACCTCCAGCCCACTTGCGTGTCGGTGGACACCTTCCACATGAAGCCATTGAAATTACAGCTGGAGGATGTTGCATTCCACAATGAAGTCTGTGGGTGGCCGGGGGTCACGATGGAAGTCTGCGACGGGGTGCCCAAGTACAAATTTGAGCGGATGTCACCACAGAAGTAGCCTGCCGAGACAGATGTAGAAGCACCGCCACCAGAACTCCCTCCGCCGCTCGTCCCCGTCGTCCGCCACTTTAATACACAGGTGCAAAATTTTAATGCGGCAGCCCAGGTTATTTCTAGCGGTGCCTCTCCGTTCCCTTTATTTTCTGAATTTTAGATTTCTCGGTCTACTTTGCACACCCCTACCACTCCTCTTACTTCTCCCCTCCCGACTATTTTATTTACCTCTGCAAGCCCAATTATCACCCCAGTGGGAGGAAAGGGCCCGACCCTCGAGTAATTAGAAACTCCTCCGGCCAAGCGGGCTCGCACTACCGTAGCCAATCTAGTGGTGGACCTTACTGATGATGATCCACCCCTACCCCCAAATACAGGGGCACTGATCCAAGAAGAACCCCTTATTGACCCTTCCGAGTTTATTAACATTCGCCCTCCATCCACAGCTCCACCTCCGTCCACCGTTCCACCTCCACCTACCACTTCATCTGCTCCATCCAATTCATCCGCCACTGTGTCCGACCCACTCATCCGGGAAATCTTTGGCGGGGACCACGGGGCTGAAGTTGACTCCAATACTGCTACCGTAGTACCACCAGTCGACCTCGTGGGCACACCCCAGGTTTTTCTATCTGCTATATTTACCCAGTTAGCAAACATTGGGGCTGACTCGGTCGAGGCTCAGCTTGAGCATGCTGACCCTTCCCCCACTGGCCACCCTGATCAGTAGGAGCAGCCAAATTTGAATATGGCCAACTCAACGTAGCAACAGACACCACCGTCCCCTCCAGAGCATTCCAACCGCTCAGTTGCCAGTGGGAAACCCCTACAAGAAAGGAGGCCGGCCTAGGGTGCTTCGGGCATAGATAACTTAGAAACATGGGGTACAGCTCAGCTGTACTTATTCATTCAAAGGGCAAGCCAGCAAGCCGAAAGGCTTCACTCAGAGTTGCAGCAGCGGTGCGAAGAGAAACAACAATAGATCGTGGTGCTTACTGAACAACGCAACCAGCTTATCATGGCACAGGAATGCCTGCAAGGTCAGATAGCCAATGTAACTCAAGTATTTTCAAACCTATGGCCCTCTGTAAGGGCTCATTATACCCCGCTGCCTGCCGATGTAGCGGAGCAGAGTGCCGTCGCCCAGGTTTTCTACATCCAGACTGCACTCATTGGTCTCCACTGGGAAAATACAGAGCTCCACGCAGCATTAGACACACGACCAGCGCTGCCCAACCCAACGGCTGCCTATTCAGCTCAGGTTGCCGCAAAGCAGGGCCAGGCAACTCAGATGCAGGAAACCCTTAATTCTGTAGTATGTGAGGCCCACGACCTCCTGAAGGGTCTCCAGGAATGCTCACTGGCCCTTACAGTCAAGGCGCAGCCAATATCAGCACAACTACAGCAGGTGTCCCGGGAAATTCAAGAGGCGACGGACCCCGCCAGGTTGGACCAATTATACACCCAGGCTGATGAGCTCGAAACACAGATCCAGCAAACAGAAGCCAATTTCGCAGAGGCCAAATGGGTAATTCAGGAGCTCCACCCGCCCCTTCAATATAGCGCCCGGACAATGCAACAGCTTGCCGCTGAGGCCGAAACCCAGCTTAGCACGATGTTCGGGGTTGTCCTGGCACCCCTAGAAGAGGTCGTTGTCACAAAGATCGCTGAAGACACAGTTTCACTCTTGCAAGGGTGGCAGCAAGCTGTATCGGCCTTCACGGAGCTTAAAGCTACAGAGTTTCGTAGAGTCCCAGAGTTGGGGCCCTTGTTTGAACAACAGGTTGAAGGCGCACAGCAAGAACAGGCACAAGCTGAAGGCACACAGTGCGAACAGGGCACAGGATCAAGCGGGGAAATGGAGATAGAGACCGTCATTTGTGATTGACTCGGGGATGAGTCAAGAAACTATGGTCGGGGCCTATTGGGGCCCTTATTTTGAAAACTTGGTTGGAACATTTTGAATTTTGAATAAAGGATGACCTTTTTGAGTTGCGGCATGAGGACACATGGCAATCGCGACCGAGTCGCAACTACTGTAAGCCGCGGTGCTATCAAGGTGGCGCAGAAGCAAGAGATAGATGAAGAAAGCAGATGCACGAGTATAGATAAAGAGAATATACAGCAGAAGACAGGAAGTGGAACACACAGACAACAAGAGAGAAGCCAGAAGCAGCTGAAGAAGGACACAAAGACGAACTAACAATTGTGATAGCGGGTGAATAAATAGCAGTCACCCAGACGAAAGAAGAGGAGATTGCGATAGGAGAAGGAATACAGAGTGACTGAAGGAGATCATGCATGATATCCCTGTAGTTCCTAGGTTTCTCTATTCTACCTTTCTGTTCTGTGAGGCATGTGTATCAGACATGTAAGCTCTCCTTGCGGGAGCGATGTAACTCTGGATTTGGCTGACGATATCAATACAATTGCAGGTTACGGTCCTACTGTGTGATTTGTATGCATGATGGTTGTGATGCTTTAAAATTTTATTTGCTTAATACCTGTTCATGCTCTGAATGTTCTTGCGTACATGTCTATGTTTATGCAATCTATTTAATGTTAATCATGAGTTGCGGATCCGTTCCTTGCTATCGATCCATTCACCTCCTGCATGTGGTTGCGGCACGCCTCGAGTGAGACTCTCTACTCTCTGGAGTAGGGTGATAATGCCAGCGTGGTTCTAGACTACAGCGGATTCCTTTGTTGGGCACAACTCTTGAACATGGGTCTTGCCTGCGAGACCTGATTCCTCGCCAACATACCGTAATTTTGATATCTCATATTGCAATTATTCCTCTTCATGCGTCATAGTATAGATTTATGAGGGCTTAATGGGTATGGAATTATTTTTAGGGGCCATTTTAGAATCCAATACTGATATCTATCTTACAATATTCCCTTGGAATCAATTCAATTTGATTCTTCAAACAAGACTTATGCAATTCGGAAAAAAAAATACACACCTTTTACTTGCTTTTGAGGAGCTCGATATTGAAATTGAATTATCTCTATAATTACAGATCCTCAATATCTAAAATTTAGCCCTGTAGTAGCCCTCTAAAGCTTCTTTCAAATTCCATAGGTCTGATCTGATTTGGATTCTTCAAGGCAAAGTTATGTCCAATATCCCACAATGACCCAATTTTGGATTGGTTTAGTAGAGTGAACTTGTATGACTTACCACATGTCATTGTTTCCTCCTTTGGATTTGCAATTTATAGACTAAAAATTATAGTCTGTGTACTTGTGTCCACTTTTTACATCATTCCAATCCGATGCTCAGAGGAAGAGATATGAATATTTTCCCACGATCACCTCTTTTAGATGAAATTCAAAAGCCTCAAAAAGCCCTACATTCCACAGATCATATCTCCGAAAATGTTGCGAACCAATATCTGAAATTTTTTGAAAATGTTCTTTAGGATTGTAGCTTCACACTCTAAAAATTTCAGCTTCTGAACCTTCGTAGAAAAAACGTTATTATGAAAATACCACAATGACCTGTTTAGGTTAAATTCAGGAGCCTGCAAAATGACCTAACTTGCACAGATCATATCTCCGAAAATATTGCGAACCAAGCTCTGCAATTTTGCGACGATGTTACTCAGGATTTTGGCTTCGTAGTCTAAAAATTTCAGATTTTGAACCTTTGTAGAAAAAACATTATAGAAAAAATGCTACAATGACCTCTTTGGAGCAGCGAAACCCTAGAATCTCAAAGCTCTAATACCAAATGTTGTGAAACCAGCTCCAAAAATAGAAGAATAGAGATATCAACGCCTTGGAAATAAGCCACTTCGAGGGGGTAACCTCCATTACATTACATGAATGAACAATTCTTGGATGATACAAAGACAAAACCTCCTTTCTATATATAGGAGTCCATGGGGCCACAATGTAATCGTAGCCGACCTAACAATAATAATGTAAGGGAACAATAATAACAATATGGGGGTTATAGGGGTACAACAATAACAATAAGGGGATCTACACTAACATAATAAGGGATGACACTAGTAATATAGGGACCTAAAAACGAATACTTTATACCTCCAGATCTAAACTGACATAACTTGAGCAACCTAAAACCTTTTCGCATGAAACAAAAGGTGTTCCTCACTACAACAGATGCTCCAGACAAAAAGGAGTAGTTCTCAGGCCCAAAAATGTTCATAAATAATAGATCTAGAAAACGGCAGTCGCAAGCAGTCAAACCGGCTTCGGATTTGGATCAACAACGGATGCAGCCCTCAAAATAACTCTAATACCATGTAGGAATTTATATGGAAAGTTCCGTAGATCAAAAACCAAAGGTCATCGCTCACAAATAGATGAAAAATCAGTACACCAATATTATCACGTGGTTAAAACCCTCGAAGAGCGAAACAATCCATAGTCTAAGCCAATGCAACCACTTTAGGAAATTTATTAATATAAAAAGAAAAGTTACATATGTTTCTCTCATAAACGGTTACCAGAAAAATTACCCTCCATGCTCTTTAAATAGATATCATGGACTAATCAGGTGTTAAGCCACAGAAAAAGTGTCGTTAATACCGAGGAGAGAGAGAACCATCAGATCACTACAAATCGTGACCATTGGATTATAAGTTACAAATGTACATAGTAAAGAAACACTCTTTACCTAACTCTACACTAGACTAAGTTATTCTTAGCTATTTCCTATGTGTCGGAATATCCTAACATCTATTTGTTGACAACTATCACAACTTCTCACATAATTCTTGTGTAATATTCCCAATTAGCAATCGCTAATTGGAAATATTAATTTTTGACTACTTTACTTTAATAAAGTTAAGTTGGAAATAAAGTGGGTGAAGAGGGACACTTAACTCACACTTAGGATTAAATCATTTCCTAAAGTCACTTGAGAGACATGATTAATTGGCAGTGTGGGGCCTAGAGGTGGAAGTGGCAGCGTGGGGAAAAGGAGAGCTTAGGTAGTGTGGGCCCAAGCCAACGCCAAGAGAGAGGGACAGTGTGTGTCAAAGAGACAGCGTAGTTGATGGTGGGGCTAAGAGCAAGGCTCTCCAAACATAAAAAGGGAGAGGGTCTCCTCATTTGGATCATTCTGACTATGCATCTAGGTTATTTATCTTTTGACATTGTGCACGCTTGTTGTTGAGAAAAGTCTGCACGTACTATTCAGTACACCAGGTGTCTCCGTGCGGAGATCCCAACCTCAGCCCCGAGGGACTTCGAGGGCCTACTCGGTTGAGGATTTCCATATTTGTTTTGTCAGAGAGAGTTGCAGCAACCACGGTTGGGAGATTCACTGGAAGAGACAACGCAGTCAGTGAGAGGGAGGATGCAGTCTTAGAAGGAGGTGATTCCGGATTGAGGGTCTATCAGGGGATTCAACCCAGGAGAGTTGGAAATGGGTCATCCCTTCCCTATTCCATCATTTTGGTAGAGTCGGAGGCCATTATTTGTAGCAGATCATTTAGGGCCAGGGTTTCTCTTTGGGATAGCATAGTGCCTCAAGGGAGGTCAGACATTACCGAAAATCTCTCTGGGATTTTCTGGGTATTGGATGGAGAGGCCATTCCCAAAGTTTCACAATTTTCTGAGGTGGGGAGCAGCCCCAACTTGTCAGTTCATTCAAGCAGTTGTAGCAGCACAGTAGCAGCAGTAGAGATTATGTAGTCTTTGAGGGAGCAACCATTATGGGTTATCTTCTGAGAGTATTTCTATGCTTGCCTAGTGCAAGCCAAGGTGCCATCATTCTGATCACCTTTGTACTCATTTCATCTTTTAGTATTAATAAAATGGCTCAGCATTCTCCATATTGTTTGTTTTTCATATGATGTCTCTCTAGTTGCTGTAGTTCTTTGTTTATGTGCTTTATATTGCTATTTACTTCCATTCATGATATTACACCTTGGCATATCTAAAGATTTGGTCAATAGTGTCAGAAGCACAATATTTTGTAAGTAGTTCTCTTATCTACAAAATTCTAACCACATGGTTCATCATGACATGACCTTAAAATTTCAAATAATTCATCTTCTCTAACACATATAAGGATTATAAATTATGCTTGTATATAAAAAAGGTCTCCTTTGACACAAGAATATCTAACACTTTGTTTGATAATTTTGTTTTTTTTTATGGGTGAACAATGCAATGGTAGCTTTCCCATGGAAAAATAGTTGCCTATATTTTAAAATCATGGATTTTTAATAGATATATAAAATTAATTCTCACCAAGCTTATTAATGTGAGAAAGAAATTTGGCCACCTAATTTTCCTTTCCAGGTCGATTTATAAAAATAATATTAAATTGTTGCAATAATAATAACTATCTTAGGATTCTATCATTAGTAATAGGTTTATTCATTAAATATGTAATGGTGAATTGGTCCATATGGACAAATGCTTCATAACCAATGATATAGTGTTAAAATTTATTGACAACATGTATATTTTTCAACATATCCTTCTCCATAACAATATAATTGAGTTCAACAAGAGTCTTTTTTTTACTAATAATTAGATAACATAGGTTTGATGGTTTTCCTTTTGACCTAGGATTGCTTCTATTGTTGTATCAGATGCATCTGTTGAGATGTGAACTTGCAGTGTCCAGTCTGCACCTCCCAATATTGGTGTTGTCGAGAGTTTTTCCTTGAGAGTTTGGAAATTATTTTAACAATTAACATCCCAATAAAATTCAACATGTTTAACAAGTAATTTAAACAAGGGTAAGGATATTTTACTAAAATTTGCAATATATTGACAATAATAGCATGCATAACCTGGACAAATTTTAAACTCTTGTTGGGTTTATGGACTTGGTAATTTGATAATTGCCTCTATTTTGGCTGGATATACCTTTATTCTTGCAATGGACACATCATTCCCTAGTAAAATTCCCTCAGTTATTTACATAAATAAATTATGATTACTAAGAGTTAAATTTTATTTCCAAGAATCTTATTATAACTTTCTCCAAATAAACTAAAGCTTCTTTAAAATAATATCCATACCAAAAAATCATTCATATAATTCTCTACGCATTCATGTATTAAATTAACAAACATAGTGAGGACTGCCCTTTGGAATGTAGTGAGCACATTACATAATCCAAAAGGTAGTATTTTATAAGCACATGTTTCCCAAGGGCATGTGAAATTTTTTTTGTCTTGGTATTATAAACCTATCTTAATTTTATTATATCCATTGAATCCATCAAGGAAATAGAATAATTTCTTTCCAGCTACTGTATCTAGGACTTGGTCGATAAAAGATAAAGGAAAGTGATCTTTTAGAGTTTTTTTTTTTAATTCTTGATAATATACACATACTCTCCATTTCCCATTATTTTTAGGTACTAACACTAAGGGAGAAACCCATTGAATGTCATAAATAGTATAGATAAAGTATACTTTTGGTAATGCTTAAAGATATATTTTGACTATCTCTTTCAACGTCGGGTTCATTCTTCTCAGTGAATGTGTAATATGTTTAACATTATCCTTTATATAGATATGTTGTGTACAAGTATCTATATGGACACATTTTATATCTATGTAGTCCTAGGAAAATTCAATAGAATAATTTCATGCCAATTAGATTTTTTTTTCCTAAGATTCTTCTAACATAAAGTTAATTTTTAAACATTTCCCTGGGTAGATTTCAATGACTTTAATATGACAATTTGACATTGAGTTTACATGAAATGTTATTTTAAATAGAAATTATAAAGAATTCATTGCACAAGTTTCCTGAAAACTTTGCTCCAAAGATTATTAGTGGAGATTTGTTGAAATTTTCTAAATTGTTCCATTTGGAATGGAAATAAAATGATTAATTAATTTTTCATCATCTTCTTCTTTAATATGGGAAATAGTTAGAAGAGGATGAATAGTTTCTTCTTCAGAATTATCTCTTTAAACCATGGAATTATTTTTAATTCACTTAAATATTTAGCAAGAGGATAAAGTGTAACTTGTTGATTTTCATTACCTTTTGAAGTACTCATGCTCCCTAATTTACAACTAATGAAAGCATAAATTGTGGCCAACTAAGGTCTTCCAAGAATTAATGGGTATCCTCTCAAACCATCTTTGTATTGATTAAGTACAAAATTAATAAGATATTCCCATAAATACAAAGACATAATAATATCGTCAACTACACCGTTATGATTTACCATAGATCTATCTGTGAGCTCAACTATTGTAGGTGTATGTTGAAGATTAGATATATCTATATTTTGAATTGTTTCCATCATCATTACATTAATATCTACACCTAAATCAATTAAATTATTTAGAATATAAAAATTGTTGATAATAATTGTAACCATTGGCACATCCATATCAACATCATTTTCTGGCTACATTCACTAGAAACCTTAGTAGCATGAATGATCATAAGAGATAGAATGAGAATCTCCCATAAAATAGTAGCATAAAAAAATGTCGAGATAACATATTGATGTTTTACAACAACTAATTGCAATATGTGATGTACTAGAAGAGAGGAGGAGATTGAGTTTTTCAAAGCTATTGACTTTATGATTTTTTTAGAAAGCCCTCCTCTCTTGCAAGATGATAAAATCTTTGTGAGAGATAAATTTTAGGAGAAGTTGAATGCAACTAGGATTTCCCTAGGTATAGAGTTTGAAAACATTAATAGTTTTTGGGAGGTCAAAATAAGTAAATTGTAAGTGCAGAAACTCCTATTTGAGCCACAATGCTACAATTACAGCTCTGTACAAACTATATATTTCAAAATTCTTTCAAATTGGCTCATAGCTTCTATAAACTACAACTATGATACCATTAATTATAAAATGCCCTGAATATGATATAGTGTGTGAGCCTAACAACATGAAATACCATGCATAATTACATAACTATACATAATGATACATGAAGAGTATTTATTAATATTAAAAATACCAATTAAACATATGAATACACATTATGATAGTAATAGAAAACACATATAAGAAAAAAAATGTATGTTTTATAAAATAACTAATAGGTTGCAAACCTCAAACGTTCCACCTATCCATAGATAGTACCATTCTATCTCTCTCAATAGCAAGTCACTCCTAAGTTTGGGCTATGGCTCCACCAAGGCAAATGCTACCTAATCCAAATAGGCCTAATATTTAATACAAAGGTTTATAATTCAAGGTATAAAAATATTGTAGCAATTCCAAATAGAAATTATCATCCCCCTCAACTAGCACAACCCATTATTTTCTTCACAATCCCTCAAGTTTTTCACTTCCCTTCGATGGCTCCAACATAGTCTAGATAGGAATTATTCAAGTTGTGGCTCGAGGAACTATAGCTACACCAATGGAGTCTCAAGGAACCCTTCAAGCCTCACACAGTAGGCAATACTACCCACCCAATTCCCCCTATAGGACCCTAGTATTCCTCAAGAAACCCAAGGATAATTGGAAAAATAATCCCACCTAGGGTTAAAAAGGTTTCACAATGTCATAGGGTCTCTATATCTTCTATATCACACCCAACATATGGTATAAAAAATGAAAAGAATGGAATGGAATTTCCACTAAGCACATGATTTGAATAAGCATAACTTATTTTTGACAAGTGGTACTCAACAATCCACTCTCCCACCATTTTATAACTCATCCTCACATTTAGGAACTTAGGAAATAATACATGCATTATGACTTAGGACTTATGAATATACTATTATGTTCCTTGGATTAGTCCCTTAGCTTAACCCCTTTTGCTTAATCCCTTACCCCTCTTTCCCTCATGTGGAGTCTTGGCCCTTCGTACTCTTATGTAATATATCCAGATCAAGTCAGATCCACATTACTAAAGCTCAAGGTTTGATACCACTCTAAAAAATCCCACAAAAGATATGATTTTGATACCGTTCATTAAATATTGAAATATGCATGCAGAATAACAAGCAATCACATGCAAAACTCATGAAAAACCCATAATTACAATCATGGATTTCTCACTAAAATTATTCAACATTTTAAGCAGTAAATTTACACTAAAATAACACATCATAATAACATAGAAATCAAATCACGTATCTTATGAGAATATGCCACCAATTGGTTGCATGTGAGTGTTGTTCCTAATAGCCATAGGCTTTACTGTTCCAATTATCTCAACAACATGCCACCCCTGAGTTGGGGCTATGAGTCCATAAGGAAGGCATGACCCTTATGGTTGGCTATTGTCCATGTAACTACCCAATACTTAACAAATTCATAGTGACATGAATCCTATAGCATATCCAACTTCCTAGTTCTCTTCCCCGTCAGTTTGCAAAACCGAGGGAATGATATTTCCTTATTTTCATTGTAGTCCCTTAGATAATGCTCATCCCCTCTAGGGATCCAATATAGACCTACCAATATTCTCTTAGTTGGGAGCTACTATCACCTAGAAATAGATCATATAAATACATTTGATTAAGGAAATAATCATCAATAAGAATCTATACCATGTAATTAATATGCCCACCAAATGAATTGCATAAAACCTATGGAACATGAGCTTTGTGTATACTTGCATTGGTTTCCTTCATATAACCAATACAATTTGTGTGGCCCATCCCTATATATCCATGCAAGTTTGTAAAAGCATATAAAATAAGCTCTTTCCATTCTAGAAAATGCATCCATGGAAGTTCAAGTGTGAGTACGAAAAATCATTATTTTAATGCACATTTAGGTACCAAAAATCATGTCAAAGCATGAGTTTTATCAAGATAATTCAAGCCATTGTGATCAAAATTAGTTGGTATTGTGTGCATGAACTTGCACCACTCTTCGTAATAATTTTTTTCCTATATAATGAGGCCATGGGTATGCACTCAAAAAGTAGTTGGAATTTATAGGCATTTCCATTCTAGGAAATTATTTCTTGAGATCCACTATATTAAGAGCCATCAACATTTGTTTAACAAAGATAGGGAGAGATATTTGAAAGGATCAACACAAACCCTCTTGAGGAGAAGGAGAATGATCTCACTACTTCTTCTTAGTATCTTAGAAAGGCCTCTTGCCTTATCAATAGTTAATAAAGGTATCCTTTCTTTGTAGGTTTTTTTCAATTTTATGCTTTATGTTCATTCATTTATTTTCTATTTTGATGCAAGTTCTATCCAACTAACCATATTTTTTATCACATTCTATTTTTATTTAATCTCATCCTTTCCATTACTTGAAAGTATTTGGCTCATCCTAACTACATAATTCTCCAAATGGTTGGAGACTTCATCATTTGGAGACTTCATCGGGCTTGAGTTCATCCAATTAACCATTTTGATTGCTTGTAGGGCCCTCTCTATTAGCCACCTTTGTTATGAATATGCTCAAATTGGCCCCAATATGCCTTTTAACTCTTTTTTCACCTTTGTATGTGTGTGGGTTTCTCAATTATATTCACTTGTAGACTTGCACGACTTTCGAATAAATAGTCATGCAATACTACAAGCATTTTTTTATTTCTCCCCCACACAAGTTCTTTATATTACTCTTTTTAATTCTACACATTTAAAATTTACTTTTTCAATACTTTTTAAAGACTACTCATTCTATGATGTTGAATCTTCATTAAACATGCAGGTGTGACATTTGTAGATTAAGTTTATTTTTGGAACAAAAAAAGAAACCAATTTGGTATTCGAGTAAATTTTTAAAACTATAGTATGATCTCCACTTTGCGCCCATAAAGTAATCTATGTGGATCATAAAAATTTTACAAAAATTTCAGCATTTCCCTTGCCAATTAATATAAAAAACATAAATGCTAGTTAAAATTAATACCCCCAATGTGTACATACATATTTAATTTTCTGTTATTAGTATTTTTCTATCACATATATAATTAGGCCAAACTTTAAGAACCCCAAACGTGAAAATATTCAAATTTTTTTTGGAAAAGTTAGATTAAGGATCCAATTATTTTAGTTCTTAGTTAAAGGTATGAATTAAAACACTAGGGGAGTTTATTGAGGAAAGTAATGATCCCTTATATCCATGTCTTTCAATCTAGGTTTAGTTCCTTTTTCAGCATTTCATTTTGGTGCTTCGTTTTTCTCTCACATAGTTTAATTAGGGGAATTGTATGGACCATAGGGTTTTTGCATGCTACAATTCTAAACTTGTTGTTGGAGAGGTAAATCCCCTCTGCGGACAGAGGCGATCCCTACTAGCCCAGATCGGGTCTAGCAACAATCGTGTCACGCTAAGACGCAAGTTCCTAATTGTAAAAGACCAAGATACGACAAGAGGCCTACCTTAAGTCCTATGTTGTCATCTGCGGAGAAGATGGCGCTTCCGTCCCTCGCTTTGGCAGATCACAATTCTCCCGCTCGATGCAATCGAACACCTGCACGCACAAGAAGAAACAACAAACACACAAGCGTAAAACCTAACACATGAAATTGTGTATCAGTCAGAGAAGATACAACTCATAACATAAAACATGAACATCTAAGTGGAACCATAATCGAAGTCGTTTATTATTAATCAGAACAAAGAAAGATACAACCTGAGCTCTGACACTGGATCTTCCTTCGGCAGGTCGACAGAGGAGTACGTCTCAGTAAAGCTCGTCGGGACAAGGAAAAATATTTGCAAGGCATGACACTGCTTATTGGTCACAGAAACGACCCTCCAATGGGCGAGATGGGGATTGCAGGGACGGTGAAAAATTACTGTGTAACACTTGTTTACTCAGATTAAACCATAGATTCACACCTAAATAAAACATAGGTGGGCCACCTCCCCAGTTACGAACGCTTTAAAATCAACTCTAAGTCGACCAACTAAAATCATCCATCGTGAGGTCACCAAATAAAATTTTAGTTTGGTTATGAAACTAGGCTGGGGAATCCAAATAACCTTCCTCTTTCAGTCTATATTTGAAAAATAGAAGTTTTCCCTTTAGGGGATGTAAATGTTCCATAATTATTGTGTTAAAAACCCAAGGTAAAGGCATGCCCATGAAGGGTTAGTGTTTCAGATCTAGTTGTTCTTGTGGGACTTTATTGATTCAACCAACTCTTGTGAGGACCTTAGCCCACTATCACATTGTTGAAAACCTATAATCCGTATACCTACATGAATGGAAGTATCCTAGTAACCACAGCCCAAAGCATCTACTTGAGGTGGAAATCATGGGATGTGATTGAACCTAGAGGAAATTTTGAACTATTGTTATGAAAAATTGCTAGCCACTTCAGAATGTGCTCCCAATATCCCTCCATATGATCCTATTTTCATACCTTCAGTAGTATTTTTCTATGGATGCATGCCTTGTTATTGAAAGTTTTAAAATCTCCAATTGCAAATTGAGAGAAAGGATGTTAGGCCTTTAGGACTGGTGCTTTTAGTTTTCTATACTCACGCTATGATATAATCCTTGCTATCAAAAAAAGTTAGACATATTACATTGCTTTATCACATCATCATAGTCTATTCATGTTTATTTGCTTTCAATAATCTGTATTGCACTTTTTTAGTTCTTGCCACTCACCACACATATCACCAGAACATAGGGAATCATGCTAGACCCTGCTAGTCTCAATGTATGTAGGGTCTCCCACCATTATTGGGATTTTTTTTTTGGTATTTGTACATCACCTACTAGATCTCCCCCCAATTCAGCTCTAAGTGTCACTCTTTTAAGCACAACTTTACTTGGGGTGTGTTTGTTAGGTATTCCTATTACTAGTACTCGACTAAGTATTCCATCCAAGCTAATGAATGGGAACATGCCAAATCCTAATATAGTTGGGAATGTACAAAATCCTTACCAAAAGTCCAAAATAGAACCAACTTTGTGCTATTCAAATTTCTTATCTCGATTTCTAATGGAGACAAGCCATAAGACAAGTATCTTTTCTCATATATTTTAACTTTAAAATACATCTTGATCTATTTTCTTGAATGCCCCTATATCTTGAGCCTTTATTACTACCGCAGATGGGATTTTCACCAAAATTTCATAATTTTTCTTAACTCTGTTTCATTTCTTTCAATCAAATTTGCACTGCTACTTTCATGTACGAAATTTTGAAAAATAAGCCCATTGTCAAAATATTGATCACTATACTATTATTGACAGGGGGGAGTTACCAACTTGAACGATTTGAGCATTGGCCCTATCAGGGTCCCAAGTAGATCCCTTTTCATTGGGTTGGTTGTATACTCCCCGAAACAAAGGCCTGGTTGCCTATTCTATCATAAAAATAAACTAAATGAATACTACAATTAAACTAGATTGGGGGAAATATATGACATAAGATAATATTAATAATTAACAAAAAAAATATAGAAATTGTTGTGTGTGTCAGTGGGATCGGATTAAAAGGTCAAACGATAGTGAATGTTGGGGAATGGGAAATTATTCAAACATAATACTTAAAAGAAAAATATTATGAATCTTTGAATCTAACTAGAATTTGGTTCTAGTTAACCACACAAAGTATTTTTTGGGACCATCTTTAAAGAGTTCGTGAATGTTTTTTTATATATTTTATATTTATTTGCGTGAAATATACTAAAATAAATTAACAGAAAGAAATTATATCTCAAGAATGAGAGCTAATTAATCAACTAACCTTTCAAACATCAACAATTATTATCAATGATAAATAAACAAATAATAAGTCTATAATGCTTGACAATTTTGACAATAAAAAATTATACTGAAATTTCTCAAAAGAAATATTTAATAGTACATCCTGACATTCAGCAGAAAGTAAAAAGTAGATAAGTGAGAGCATAAATACCAGAAGCATCTATTAATTAATTAAAAATATCATAGGATAGTAAACTCATGACTTGGGAACACATTAATTTCTGAAAGTGGTCTTCAAAAGTTTCAAAATAAAAAATCTGATTACTCAAAGGTAATGAGTCATATAAATAACAAAGAAAGATAGGATAAGATATGATTTTCTAGCTAAGGCTATAAAATCTTAAAATATTTTCTCCTAAGATAATGTTAAAACTAAAAGTCTTATCCTTATCAAAGGATTTTATCCTAAAATATGGGTGGGTTGTTTCAATCTTCCTCGCTATGATATGCTTTGGATGTTTCAGATGATAACAAATTGTTATGAAACCAACTCCAAAAATATAAGAAAAGAGAGATCAATGCCTTAGAAATCAGCCACTTCAAGGGGGGGAACTCCTTTACATTACATAAATGAACAGTTCTTGGATTATACAAATGAAAAAACCTCCTTTCTATATATAGGAGTCCATGGGATCACAATATAATCCTAGCCAGCCTAACAATAATAATGTAAGGGCATAACAATAACAATAGTGGGCTATTATGGGGCACAATAATAACAATATGGGGACTACATGGGTACAAAAATTACAATAAGGGGGCTACACTAATAACAATAAGGGACTACACTAGTAATATAGGGCCCTAACATGCCCCTCTCCTTTAAAAAAGTGTTGTCCTCAACACTTGAGGAGTTCTGGATGCTTTTGTATAAAATTCTCATCCTCCCATGTGGAATCTTCAGTGGGTAAGTTCTTCCACTTAATGAGATACTCTGAAATCGATCGATTTTGTAGCTGTCAAGTCCTTATTTCCGTGACTGATTCAGGTTACAATATGATTTTTCCTTCGTCATCATGCTCTGGAAATATTGTTTGAACCGGAATTTTGTCACCAATAACCTTCTTTAAGCATGAAACATGGAAAACTGGGTGCACTGGGGAAGATGCAAGAAGCGCCAATTTGTATTCCATACTACCAATATTTTGCAACACCTTGTAAGGACCATAGTACTTTGGCGATAATTTATTATCCTTCTTATCTTTCTTGAGGGACATTTGTTTGTATGGTTGTAGCCATAAAAATATTGGGTCTCCTACATCAAAAATTTTCTCGCTGTGATGTTGATCTGACTTTTGTTTCATTTGATTTTGAACCAAATTTAGGTTATCCTTTAATAGTTGGAGAACTTGTTGTTGATGCTCGATGTGAAATTCCACTGCTTGAAACTTAGAATTTTCTCTTAAATATGTTGTGATGGACAGTGGATGATATCTATAAAGTTCCATAAATGGGGTCGTTTTTGCTGCAGTTTGGAAGGAATTGTTATACCACCATTCAACCAGAGGTAACCAATTGACCCATTGTGTTTTTTTATCAGATACAAAGCAATGAAGATATCCTTCCAAAAATTTGATCACTATTTCAGTTTTCCCATCGGATTGAGGATGATAAGATGAGCTATGAGCTAGTTGAGTAACCAAACAAGAAAATAATTCTGTCCAAAAATTTCCAATGAAAATGGGATCTCTATCACTTACAATAATCTTTGGGTTTCTATGTAGTTTTTGAATTGTTTCCATAAATGCAGTAGCAACTGTACTTGCTTTAAATGGATGAGATAATGCACAAAAGTGGGCATACTTGGTAAGTCTATCAACTACCACCATGATGACACTCTTTCCTTCAGAATTAGGTAAACCTGTGATAAAATCCATTGAAACATCCTCCCAATGTTGATTGGTAATGGATAAAGGTTGTAGCAGTCCTAGGGTCTTAATTGTCTCAACTTTATTTTGTTGGAAAAACAAATATTCTCCCATAAAATTTTGAATATTAGATTTAAGGCCATCCCAAAAAAAATCTTTCTTCACCCTGTGGTAAGTTTTTAAAATCCTAAGTGTCATCCTAATGGATAGGTGTGCAATTCCAAAAGAATCTTTTGTTTTAATTGGGAATTTTTACAAAGATATAAGCGATCTTTGTACCATAAGGAATCATTTTTCCAAATAAGCGTATCAGATGTAATGGAATCTTGTTGTAACTTTTGAATGGGTGTCCATACTTCTTCGTCATTCTTCCATTCTTCCCTTGCTTCGGTTATCCAATCGGGTTGGATAATAGAAATGGCACAAATAAATTCTTCCACATCCTCATCCTTTCTTGAGAGTGCATCTGCAACAACATTTAGCTTCCCTTGTTTGTAGATGATTTCAAAGTCATAACCCAACATCTTTGTGACCCATTTTTTCTGCTCTTCTGAAGATAATATTTTTTCCAATAAGTATTTAAGACTATCATGATCAGTTTTTACCTTGAAGTGTCTTCCCATTAGGTAAGGTCGCCATTTCTTTAGTGCATGTAGTATTGCCAACATTTCCTTCTCATAAATATCTATCTGTAAATACTTTCCTTTGATTGGATGGCTTTCAAAAACAACGGGTATTCCTTCTTGCATTAAAACAACACCAATTCCATTTCCTAAGGCATCACATTCCACAATAAAGGTTTTTGTGAAGTTTGGCGTAGCTAAGACCGGTGCTTGGAACATTGCCTATTTAAGATGCTCAAAGGCCTTAGCTGCTTCAGGAGTCCATGAAAATGCATCTTTCTTCAATAATGCTGTTAGAGGTGCTGCTATTCTCCCATAATTTTTAACAAACTTGTGATAATACCCTGTTAACCTGAGAAATCCTCGCAACTTCTTTATGGTTGTGTGGACTTTCCATTCCTTAATGGATTTTATTTTTTTATGGTATACCTTAACACCCTCCTGAGATACAATATGACCTAGATATTCCACCTCTTATACTCCAAAGAAACATTTGGAGGTTTTTGAATATAATTGTTTCTCCTTCAATAGTTTGAGCACCCTGTCAACATGTTGAACATGATCCTTCCAAGACCTGCTGTAGATTAGTATATCATCAAAAAGTACTAACACAAATTTTCTAAGGAAGGGTTTGAAAATGGAATTCATCAACCCTTGAAATGTAGAAGGTGCATTTGTAAGGCCAAAGGGCATGACCAAAACTTCATAATGACCCTCATGAGTTCGAAATGTTGTTTTCAGAATGTCTTCAGTCTTCATTCTAATTTGATGATATCTTGAATGAAGATCCAACTTGGTGAAATAAATTGCTCCATATAATTCATCCAATAATTCATCAATCACAGGAATGGGAAATTTATCTTTAATAGAGAGCCTATTGAGCTCCCTATAATCCAGACACATGCACCATGATCCATCCTTCTTGTGCACCAATACTATTGGAGCAGAAAAAGAACTTTGACTAGGTTGAATTATACCAACCTCTAGCATTTCTACAATCATACGTTCAATTTCTCTCTTTTGTACATAAGGATATTTGTAAGGCCTAATGTTTGGAGGAACACTTCCTGGAATCAACTGAATAACACGATCATGATGATGAATAGGTGGGAGTCCTTTGGGAGTTTAAAACACCTTGGAATGATTGTCCAAGACCTTTTGGAGATCTTGAGAAATAGATGATTTTGATGTTGGAACTTATAGTGAGCATAATTGTGCAATGACGACTCGTTGTTATTTATTCAGAAGCTTTGTCTTAACATTAGAGCTTATTATCTTTCCCAACTTCCCTGTGATACCTCGTAGTTCAACTTCCTTTCCTTTCGAAAAAAAATTCAAGAAAAGTTATTGAAAATTAAAATCTATTGTCCCCAAATATTGTAACCATTATATTCCTAGTACAACATCAGCACCACCCATTCGAATGGAAAGCATTGTAATATTCAATACATATTTCCCCATGGTTAGCTTGATATTATGGCACTTTCCAGAGAAATTTATAGTTCCTACATTTTCCACCATCACTTGACACTCTGGTGTTGGGTATAGGAAGCAATTCAATTCCTTGGCTACCTTACAATGAATAAAATTATGGGTACTACCCGAATTAATAAGCACTATTACATTTTTTTTCTCGATATGTCCTTCTATATTGAGAGTTTGAGGAGTGGTAATTCATGCCAATGTATTACAGGATATGGTAGGATTCATTTCTTCTTCCTCTACAATTGGTTCCTGGTGTATATCTTCTTCTTTTGAAGTTTATTGTTCCTTTTCTTCCTCCTCTTCACAATCTATGTAAACTAATTTCATCTCAGCACACTTATGACCTTTAGTGTATTTGTTATCACAACTATAGAAAAGCCCTTTTGCTCTTTTTTCTACCAATTATTGTCGTGTCAACCTTGTAGGTTGTGGAAGTCTAGGAGTAACAACACTTCCATCTGTATAGTTGTAAGTGGTAGACTTCCTTCTCACCATAATTTTTCTTTCAATTTGTCTTTCCAGCCTGAATTCCTTCTCCAATGTGTCAAGTTCCCAAAGGCGAACATCATGTTGGATGTTATCCTTTAGAGTCCCTATGAAGACATCAATCCTATGTTCCTCTTGAATATTATTTACCACTTATATTAAATTTCTAGAAGTCCTCAATGTGCTAAATCATTGAACCCTTTTGTTTGAGATTTATCAATTGGCTAAAGAAGGTGTTTCTCTTTTTATCGTCATAATGTGATATCATTTCCTCCATAAAATTTTACCAAGTGACGAGTGGTTTACGATAACAAAGCCATTGATACCATACAAACTAATTTTGTTCTAAATATAAAGTTTCAATGCGTACCTTTTGTGTGTGTTTGCGTATTATGGAGCTCAAATTATTGCTCCATTTGCAGTATCCAAGTTATCAGATCCTTACCATCAAAGTTCCTCATATCTATATTTGGAATATGGTGGGTCTTAAATCCAACATTAGATTCTATTAAATCATGATTAACATTTATTTTGTTCTCTAAGTTTCCTCTACTACTTTTTCGCCATTAGGAAGTTTTTCTTGTAGCAACTTTGCCAAAACTTCCTTCAAACCTTCCATGTCTTTCTTCAAATTTTCCAGGTTACCTTCTATACCATTCTTCAAACCATCCATATTAGCTTCCACACCCTTCTTCAAACCATCCATCTTAGCTTCCATGCCTTTCTTCAAACCATCCATATTAGCTTCCATGTTGCCTTCTATACAATCCATATTAGCTTCCACGCCATCTATCTTAGCTTCCATGCCATTCTTCAAACCATCCATCTTAGCTTCCATGCCATTCTTCAAACCATCCATCTTAGCTTCCACACCTTTCTTCAAACTATCCATCTTAGCTTCCACTCCTTTCTTCAAACTATCCATTTCATTTTTTGTTACTTTTTGTGAGAGCAAAATTTGTTACACTTGTTCTTGTAATTTTGATATATCATGTTGCACTTCTTCCACTTCATTGGTCATAGTAGAGCCTTTTGAGGGCTTAATGGGTGTTGAATTATCTTTAGGGGTCATTTTAGAATCCAATACTGATATTTGTGCCTCAATATGCCCTTGGAATTCCTTTAAACTGATTTTACAAACAAGACTTATGCAATTAAAAAAAAAATACACACATTTTTCTTTCTTTTGAGAAGCTCGATATTGAATTTCATGTATCTCTATGATTTCGAATCTCCAATAATTATTCTTCGGTCCTTTATTATCCCTCTAAATATTCTTTCCAGTGCCACAAGTCTGACCTAATTTGGATCCTTCAAGACAAAGTTATGCCCAATCTCCCACAATGACCTAATTATGGACTGATTCAGTAGAGAGAATGTGTATGGCATGACATGTGTCGTTGTTTCCTCCTTCAGCTATGAAATTGATACACATGAAACTACAGGTCATGCACTTTAGGCCAATTTTTATAAATTTCCAATCCGTTGCTCAGAGAGAGATTTATGATGATTTTCCCAAGGTCACCATATTTTAGATGAAATTCGGGAGCTTGTAAAAACCCTAACTTCCACAGTTCATATCTCTGAAAATATTGTGAACTCAGATCTGAAATGTTTACACAAAGTTCCTTAGGATTTCTTCGCAAATGGGTTTTTTTTTATAATTTGAACCTTCGTAGCAAAAAATTTATAGCGAAAATTCCACGATAACCTATTTGAAGTAGCGAAACCCTAGAATCTAAAGCTCTGATACGCATTGTTATGAAACCAGCTCCAAAAATAGAAGAAAAGAGAGATAAATGCCTTATAAATCAACCACTTCAAGGGGTAAAACTCCTTTACATTACATAAATTAAAAATTCTTGGATGATACAAATGAAAAAACCTCCTTTCTATATATAGGAGTCCATGGGGTCACAATATAATCCTAGCCGACCTAACAATAATAATGTAAGGGCACAACAATAACAATATTGGGCTATTATGGGGCACAATAATAACAATATGGGGACTACATGGGTATAACAATAACAATAAGGGGGCTACACTAATAACAATAAGGGACTACATTAGTAATATAGGGCCCTAACACAAGTTCAGAGCATTGGCTTGAATATAGGTCGACCATTCTGAAAAGTGTTCATTTATTAAATAGAAGTGCACATGAATGAAATGATCAATACTAATATGACTTTCAACCATGAAATTTAGAATATATGTTTTATTTTTCTTATATCTGGTGGAAAAACTTGAAAACAACTTAATTTTTTCAAATGGAAACTAAAGTAATTTCTGAAATTCTTGTTGATTCCATACTCTAATTTCTTTGATTATTTTGTCATTTGTTGCTCTCTTTTCTTCAACCTCATCTTGATTGATGATCCCTGGTAATTATTCCCTTGAATTCTTTGGGTTTGGTAAATCAAATTCCTTGATAATATCAGAGCCATAATCCAAAACATTATCACAAAGTTGAATAAAAAATTTAATCCATTCCTAAATTTCTTTAGCATAAGATCTTCTCTGCCCTAATGAGGTAAACATACGCTTTACATTTTTCTTGGTAATTATTACAATATTTTTTGGCTTGCACTATTTTTCCCAAACCATGATTAAGCTAAATCTTTTCTTTATATTTTTGTCTTCTTCAATTAGAGACTCAATCTTGTCACTAATAGTAACAATATTTGAGTAAAATATATATTTTTTGTCCAATTGCTTGTAAAACTTAATTTTATTCTTTCACAATAATTAATTAACTTGCAGGGTTTATTGCTTGAACGTGATCTACTTTGATCAACTTCTTGATTTTGTCTTACCTACAATTTAAGAGCTTCAACTTTTTCTTTTAATGCAGAAGCTATTACCTCTATTTTAATTACAGCTTCTTCATTTAGAATTATGATCTAATCCTCATAATTTCTTATATTTTCAACTTGTTGTGCATGTTTGTTCTCCATTTGTACCACTTTCCACTGCAATTCATTATTCCAATTTGACCTCTCTCCTTTGAACTTTTCCTCTAACTATTGTTCAGATATTGCAAAACGTTCTCTAAGAGTGGAAAATTTTGTTTCCCATTGTTCTTCTTTAAATATTTTACTCTTTTCTAATTCATCCTCCAGTGGTTTGATTCTCTTAATTTCTTATCACAATCAATATAAAGTTCAGTCATTTAATTTTTTTGGTAATTGAAAAAGGAACCAAGAGCTTGAGTGGATTCTTGACATTTTTCCTTATGATCACTAGTAGTTTTCCAACTGAATTCTGATATTGTTTGAATATCATCCAGATGAAAAAAAAACCTCTGTCTTTAATAAAAATTCAAGCCCTCGATCCGGATATTAGTTTGATATCCTTGAACACCCATTAATTTCGGAATCCATACCTTGTTCATGGTTAATTTAACTACGCAGTCTCTGATCTAGAGACCATGTTGGAAGAATAACCGCTGACAAAATGTTGCAGGACCACACAATATATATCTCGCACACCTTTCATCAGTGATCTGCATAAGCTCGTTTCCTGTCTATCTCCTACCTCTTCTTATGTCTTTTAGGTGTATAATTATATACAAATGGATTTCAAACGAAATTGGTTTAAATCCTTAATTTACTCAACAAATCCCTAATTCTTCAAAGTCCTCATTAATTTCTAGAATCTCTCTTTATCCCTAAGGATCCTCTCTAATCCCATAGTTTCATGCAACCAATTCTTAATTTAAAATCTACAAAAATTTCTCAATCTCTCAATCCCTAATTCTCTCATGTTCTCCAACATTCGAGAAAATTTACAATTATGTTCACAATATTAATTAAATCCTATTTTAAATCACTCAAAATATTTAAAATTACACTTAGAGAACCAATTTATCTTTAAAACATAATATTCCCTAAGTCTCCCAAATAATCAACAAGATGCTCCTGCATCATTCCAACTTTATTTTCCTGGTCCTTTTGACAACTAATTTGGTTTGAGAATTATAATAATAATCACTGACATTTGGCGTTGTGTCAAATATTAGTTCAACTTCAGATAATGGTTTAAATTTAGATATCATTATAGGAATATTGGTTGAAATAGGTGTTACTAAAACATTTGGAGATGCAATCTTCATAGAAAATTATGGAGTTTGAAAAGACTTCATAGCTTTTCAAAACTTTATAACACTATTTGAAATGGTCTAAACTTCTTTGTTGATACTGTCATCAGATTTTTGAACATCCTTTATCTCTTTAGCTGAATATTTTTCTTTTCTTATTTGGCAATATATTTTCTTGATTTGTTTTCCACCTAACTTGTTTGTTCTAGAGAGTCAACATCAATAATTAACATCTTGTGTGTAAGAGAGGTTGGATTTTGCACCAACTTTGTTTATGTAGAAGGATCTTGCTCAAGAGGACTTTTTTCTTTTTCTACTTGAGCCTACTTTTATTGCTTCATAATATTGTTATCTTTATCCCCTTCTGGCAATAAATAAGAGATATAAAATAGATCAAAATATTTTAACATTTTTTCATATTTAGGCTCTTGTTTGTGTGGAATATGAGTAAAATCAAAAGATAAATTTTCATATAATTTTAGTTTCTCAAAAGGAATTGAAATTTGGAGACTCCTCTGTCTAAGAAACTTTTCATAAGTATCATCCCTAAATTTATGAACTATGACTTTCGCTTCTTCCTCCATGCAATGACCTCTACTGTTCACTTTCTCAAAATCATAAGCACAAACAAATACATAATCAAATGGAGGGTTTTGATTTTGATAAGTTTTTGAATAATTGGCTGCTTTATAATGATTACTAATGATATTTATAGGATCATAGTTGTAAAAAGGGTCATGAATGTAATCAAACACTTTGAAGTGTCTACGCTTTAGTCCTTGCATGACCTATGTCTATTAAAGTCATTTGTCCAATTTTATTAGGAAAACTAGGCCACACCTTCTTCTACAACATACTTAATTTATTGGTTTGTCCATACAATGTAGTTTGGTTAGATATTTCTTGAATAACTAATCTTTCAAGAATGAATTTTGGCAGAACATAGGGTCTTACCTCATTACCATATATTCTGATGAAGGAGAAAGTCTCCTCAACAAACCAATCACCAATTTGAGATACAGTTTCTTGAAAGTCCTTAATAATTCTTGGGGGAGATGTTCCAAACAAATTCTAATATAATGGGATCATAAGTTTATCAAATATATCATAAAAATTACCTTTACAATTATTTTCCCACAAAATGGTTGTATAGTCTAGGATAGATTGATGATGATCAAAAGAATAACTCCATATCGTTAAAGGAAATGGTATTAAAGGCATTATAATATCCAAAAGATAAGAAAACATATAGAAAATTTTCACAATACCTTGACAATATGACAATGAAAATTTTATAACATCTGACATGCTTTTGGACAAGATGTCTACCCAATTGAGCCTCTGTGATTTACTGAAAATTCCATGAATTGGGGGCACTCATTCAACTATGAAAAGTTCAAGGTTTTCTTCCCCATTAAGTCTAGACAACATTTTGATTATAAATCTAAAAGGCCCTGCTTGTCATCCCTAAGCCATTCTTTAACAATCTGGTTGAAGTATTTATTTAATTTCTTGAGGACAATATAACTAAATTGATCCAACAAGTATATTAGAAATATTTCACGAGGATCGAGTTTATAAATTGCAGATAGTACTTCAGGTCTCCATGAGGCAAAAATGTTTTAATTAGAGTCAATAACATAGCAAGTTCGAATATCAACATGTGATATAATAAACATAGTATTGCAATTCTATGTAATTCAATATTTCTAATGGATTCATAATCAATTCATCTAAACTATCTTATTGTTGCCACTCTCTTTTTTCAAAGAAATTGAAAATTTATACCCAATGGAGCTTACTTTCATCTTGAGTTTTGTATGTAGTGCTAGAGATCAATGAGGGGTTTTCATTGTAATCCTCTGGCCCTCGTGTTTCAGCCATACTTACTTTGGACTTAATCTCCTGAACAGACTTTCTGGACGTAGGTGACTTTTCCTTTTTAACCATTTTATGACATGTAATAAAAAAAATTAGAACAAATAAGAATTTATTATTTATAAATGAAAATTTAGGAGTGATTGAGTTGAAAATAAGTTAATACTAACCAGGAAAAGCATAGTTTTTTTTTAATTTATTGACTATTTCTTCGTTAAAACTTGAGAACTTAATTCACAGTTATAGAGAAGACTTCAGGCAGAAAATTAAATTTGCAATGCATATGTAATTTTTTAAAAGAAATTATGGTAAATATTTTAAAAATAAAACCTTAAATACATGACAGATTTCATTAATTTTCGTAAATGTGAAAAGAAAGGTAATCATTTCCCGCATTTCTGGATAAGATTGGGAATTTGGAAGGGTTTATTAAGTTTTTAAAAATCTATAAAATATTACCGAATACCAATCATGCGAATTATTTATTAAGAAGTTGAAAAATCAAAATAAAGAAAAAATACAAAAAACGTCAAAAATCGAAAAACGACAAAATAGACCGGGAGGTCGGGGTGGTCAGTAAGTCAGGAAGTCGGATGGTCAGGAATTCCTAACAAAAATACTTTGGACTAGAATGTTCTGACCCCAACCCCGATATGGTCGAGAAGGTCGAAGAGTTGAGACAAAACTTTGAAACTAAGTGTTTTCACTTCCAACATATGACTTATGTATACATATTTTTCAGTTTTTTAATATTTGAAAATATTAAAAATTAAGGTTCCCATTTTATTTTCTTTCTTTTTTCACAACAAAACAATAAAATGGGGGTTGTTGTAGTCCTAACAACAACTATATTGTATTGAACAAACTTACAGGCTTGAATCACCCTTAACATATTATAGATTCATATACTTTTAAATTTTTTAAAATTGAATCATATGTTCAAATTATATTATCTTTCAAATCTTACCCATATGCATCAATATTAATCCAACCACTAAATTAAAACCTCCAACTCAAATTAGATTCTTATGGCATCTTCCCCTATTCTCATTGAGCCATTTTGTCAAATAATGGGTATGTAATTATTAAATTTCAAAGTCCCACATATTTCCTACACATGACAATCTAGTGTTGTAAATTGGGAATCATACCACTCTATAATGTCTTCAAAATACTCTTTGGCCATCAATGTTGAAAATGTAGCAAGAAATTGCTAATTTAATTTTCCCTTGAATTAAATTAGGAGAAAATCGAAATTCCACATCCCCAGACAATGTGAATGAGTTAAATGAGTTATTATCACTCGGTTAGCTTCGTTAATTCGATTTGGGGTCCTAACTTGAGTTGTGTACAATGATTCCTAAATTTTGGGATCCTAGGTTGAGTTAATTTCAGTTGTAACAATTTAATTTAGTTAAATTGAGTCAAGTTCAGTTAAACTAGTTCTAAGTATTGGAGGGACTAGTGAGAGGTTTAGTAGTGGGGTGCAACTTCAGTGTTTAACCAGTTAACTGATCAATTGCATGCACGCATGAAATTCGAGTTACCCAGTTGATATTGGAGTTCAAGGGCAGTGTACTATCATTTGTAGAATTTTCCAAATTGTACAAGTGGTACATGTAGTCAAAGAAGGGCCTAATAGAATTACATAATTACCCTAATTAATAGGGGCTAATTCCTCATCAAAGAGCACAAGGAAATAGGAGCTTGGAGGCTAGGAAAATTGGCTAAGTGTTGGCCAAAGTCAGTCAGTCAGGAAAATGATAGAAGATACTTGTGCAGATTGTTCTCAAGCTTGAGAAAGCATATTGTATTCATCTAGATCCTTTGAGTAATGCAATACAGATAGGAAGGGGTTTTGAGCATATGATTTCCCCTAGATAATTTTTTTTATATGTGTGTTGAATCATGATGCACGTTTTTTATTTGTGTTCTCGATCGTGAATTTGCTTCCGCGAATAAGTAGGGTATATTTGAGTCTTATGTTTTAGTAAATTATAAGAGTAGTTTTGAATCTACAAGTAATGTCTACATGGCATCAGAGATAGATTCACAGTAGAGAAGAGAATTCAAATTTTTTCATTGCAGGAGTTTCGAATTTCAATATCAGTGTTGCAGGTTTACTCCAAGATTGAGAAGATGGCTTTCATTGGACTCAGGCTTGAGTATGCTTTGGAAGGAACCACAAATTTTGTGGTATGGAATATCTGCATGTAGGGAGTATTGGATGACAATGGGCTGCTAGAATACATCAAGACATATGTACTAAAAACCCCAGCATCTGATGCTCATGATATCGCTCAGTGAAAGAAGGATGTGACTAAAGTGAGGAGAATCATATTGGAGGAT
The DNA here is from genome assembly GCA_034641835.2 of Pinus albicaulis. NCBI lineage: Eukaryota > Viridiplantae > Streptophyta > Pinopsida > Pinales > Pinaceae > Pinus > Pinus albicaulis. The sequence goes on from CM076569.1 coordinate 975,242,905, forward strand.
TTCAAGATCATATTGTCTCGAATCTCCATGGGAAAGATATTTCGTTCGCGAAGTGGAAAAAATTGACATATTTATTTGATAACAATAGTGACCACATGAAACTAACACTCAAGGACAAGCTTCGAAGTATCAAGATGCAAAATATTGAATCAATTCCAGAGTACTTGAGAAAGTTTACATAGTGTCATGATGAACCTGGCAGGGTCGGTGTTACTATCCATGAAGAAGGCTTGGGAAGTCTAGCTCTTTTGGGTCTTCCCAAGAGTTAGCACAATTATCAAGATTTTGTAAATGGTAGAGAGAAACTACCAAGATGGGAGCGGTTATGGCCTAATATATTGCAGGAAGAAATAAGGCAAAGCAAAAAATATGAGAATTCACCCAAGGTTGAGGATGAGGATACTAGTGCCTTGGATGGTGTTAGTCAGCTATATTCTAGACTATCACTAGAAGACTATGGTTTTTCTATCCTCTGCTAAAAAATGAAATTCCTTGAATATCATCTCTCAGAAATCTCACTCCCTTCATTATCTCTATTTATCCTAATTCACTATCTTTCATTTTGCCTCTTCTACTCACCTTCATGATCTTGAAATCCCATGTCTTTTTCCTAAAACCCCTCATTCTCACCTTTTTCCCCTACCTAAAGACTCACTTTCATTTCTAAAAACCCCGTTCACTCCTCCCTTTTCATTCATTTCCCTTATTTTCTCAAAACAATGTAAAAAATCATTTCTACATTGTTTTATGACCAAATTTTTATTATTATTCAGGACCCATTTCTTTAATTAAAACTCGTTTTAATTAAAAATGTCCAACACCCCTTCTATGTGTCAAAACCCGCCTCCTCTATGCTTTAAGCCCCCCTCTTTAGAGCCCTTAACCCCGCATAAATTCTAACCCCCACGACCATATAACCCTATCCTCGCACTATAAAGGACCCCACCATACATTCTGCCTTCCGCCATGTAACCCCCGAGCCCCACCATCTGGACTTGCCCACCGCTCCATTTAACCCTGACCACCGTTGATCTCCATCTTCCCGATCCAATGACCCATGTCGCATATCACATGTCTAACAGCGCAGGGGTTAACAAACTCAAACCTTGCAAAATGGGCAGCATCCCTGCCCGTAGCTCATGCCACGTGGCGCCCATTCTCTACCGATACCACTAACCACCTCTCATCCCATGCGAAAATCGCCTTTTTCTCTCCCGCCATAAACCAAAACCGTTGCCTCCATTCAAATGTTCCAAAGGCCCGTGCCTTTGCAATAAAACCCCACAGCCATGTGTGCCTCTGCAAACGTGTCCAAAAAACCCGATAAGCCAAACAAACGTAGGTTTTATTAATGAATTGTTTTTAATGTGCAGGTGGTCGAGGTATCAATGCATTAAATGCATTTCTGAGGTCCCAAAAATTTTCAAACAGACTCCCTAGGTGACGATTCAGCAATTTTGTTCACTAAGAGGACCAAGAGCACTAGATTAACGAATGAACATCAATGGATCATGACCATTGATGGTCATTCAAATGCACCAAAGCAGCAAAAGATGCTTCAATGCACAACAAATGCAGACAGAGATACAACCAAATGAAGAAACACATTCAGAGGACGGATTAAAGGGTTAATCACAGATTAAAGGAGAAAAATTAGACTAAAGCAATTAGACAGTCAGCAAGAGATAAATCCATATTTAAAATCCAAATCAGGGTTTAAAGGATAAATTAACAAAAAATTAACATAGAAGACAGATCTGAATGCTAAAGCAAACAACAATTACTCCTCATAAACATTTTGGACACCTACAGGCTCAATAAAAGCAGCAACAGTTATTGAAACAGTCAACTGAACGGATGCCCAACACCCAATGAGCTACAACTCACCCAAGCACCACCCTACCACCCTACAAAAGAATAAAAGAAGAATGGACTCTTGTACCAGGGAAAATGGTCTACTTTACAATGATATAGAATGATGTAGAAGAATAAGACACACTAAACCATAACCTCAACTATGACACAACCACCTAATGATGATCCTAGACCTCTTGATACTGCCTCTTCAACTCTTGGCAGATAGAGACTAGAACAATTTTTACAATAATGTATTTACAATGACTTAGTACAATGATACCTTTACAGTGACTATATGTAGTGTTGCCCACATGAATACTTCATGTGATGAACTTCCTACTGCTATTCTGCACCTTGGTTTCTTCTCTTTTCATGCTACCCTCTGTTGCACCTTTCTTTGCTTTTTTTCCCTAGAAATTTTGGTCCTTTGCAGCCCTTGACAACACATGATCTAGCTTTTTCTTGCCTTCCAAGAGCTCGATATTGAATCTGGTGTATCTCTATTATTTCAGATCCCCAATATCTGATTTTTGGTCCTGTAGTATTCCTCTAATTCATCTTTCCAATGCCACGGGATTTACCCAATTTGGATTCTTCAAGAGAGAGTTATGCCCAATTTCTGATAATTCCCTAATTATGGACTATTTCAGTAGAGTGAACTTGTAGGGAATGACACGTGTCATTGTTTCTTCATTCGGCTCTCAAATTGATATAGAGAAAACTACAATCCGTGCGCTATCTACCACTTTTTACATAATTCCAATCTGATACTCAGAGGGGGAGTTATGATGTTTTTCCCAAGGTCACTCCTTTGAGATGAATTTCAGGAGCTTGCAAAAACACTGACTTCCATAGATCATATCTCCGAAAATATTGCGCACCTTGGTCTAATATTTTCACAGGAGCTTCCTTGGGATTTTGGCTTTGCCTCATAAACATTTCAGATTATGAACCTTCATAGAAAAAAATTTAGAGAGAAAATTCCACGATGACCTGTTTCGGATGGCAAAATCACTTACATAAGGAGGATATGATGATCACAATTTATATAAATGCTTAGGTTGAGAGGGGCTTCAACAAGTGAATGTGGGAGGAATTTTAGGAGCTTAAAAAAATATTAATTATGACTTTTCAACGACCCATGCCACAACCCCATGGGGTTTTAGCCCACTAACTGGGTTACAAACTTCAAACATGAATATCTCTCAAACCGTGAATAATTACGTGGCATGCCATATATCAACGGAAACATCTCAACAAGTAGAACCATCAAAAGAATTCTTAACCCAGAATATATTAATTTGGTAGGTCAAAATTCCCATGCAATATTGGGGTAGCCCCTGGTGTTTCTTGGGTTAACATCAATGACAACCGCTGATCAACACTTAGAAGTTATGTTAAAGTTAATAATAATCCTTAAAAGTGAAAATATCCCAAAAGTTAGCTCAGCAGTTAAATTAGAAGTTATTACTACAGTGAGTCAGTCAAAGATATTTTGCCTTGGGCCTTACATGGTCTCAAAGGTGAAAATACATTAACTCTGTAATAAATAAAAATCTGAACCTCCTCATTTTGTAGATAAATATTGCATGTATTATTCATTTTTAGTGTTGGTTGGTTAGCTAGTTGGATGTTTGATTGTTGGATGAGATGCTAGGCTGGATTAGATCAGACTCTGAGTTGCAGAGATTATTTTACTAGAGTATTGTAACTGTTTTTAACATCAGTAATACAAGCACATTCAAAGGATTCTTGATCTATGTTAATGGTGAAGTTATCCTTCTTTGTCAAAGTTTTCCTTCTGTTTTTTCCATTATCTCTCTGATAAAAGAACAGAAAATTTAGATTAAGATATGCTGCCTTGGCACCTTAATTCTGTCTGCTTTCTTTCATCTTAATGTTTTCTTCTGCAAGGTCTGATTAGAGAGTTCTTAATTGCTCTCTATTTCCACCTAGATTGTTGCCTTGAAATGATTCAGTAGAGTCCAGCCAAAGCAGTCTATGGTATGCCCTGTCCTTTGGTCTTGCTTGAAATGTTAATTTTAAGGCCTTCTTTGAAGTTTACTTAGTAGAGTCCAGCCAAAGAAGTCTATGGTTAGCCCTGTCCTTTGGTTTGTCTCAAACTATTGCTGCAAAGGTCTTTTTAGTTTGATTAAAGAATTCTTAATTTCTCTTTGATTATACTGATTGTTATCTTGAATGTTTTCTTTGTCTGAAAGTAATTCTAGGATTGTTGGATTGTTGTCTTAAGGTTTGCTTACTAGATTCTGGCCAAAGAAGTCTATGGTTTGCCCTGTCCTTTGGTTTTTCTTAAACAATTACCTAAAATGTTTTTCTTGTTGAAGTAGAGTTAAAGGATTCTTAACTGACCTTTGTTGATTTCCCAACTTACTGTCATTTCATATTTCATCTAATCTAATAGATCCACTTGATATAGTTAACTTTCCCTATGAAAACCCTTGTAGAGTTTATGAACAATTAAATCCTTTTATGACTCCATAGCCCAATGGATTAATGCTTCCCAAAGTCTATCTATTCAACTGAAACACTCAATCAACTGATTACACAATCAATTAATCAAACAAAAAAAAGCAGTCCTAAAACTTCATAAATAGCCTAAAATCAGAAAACAAAAGCATAAATATATATCATTTAAAACACAAACATAGAGAGATGCCTCTCTAAGTTCAGGAAGGCTAGGTCATTGGACTCCAAAGTGGTTTGATATGGTTCCCTGCAGAGTTGTTCTTGCCAATCTTGAAAACCACAGGGAGCCAACATAGTGGCGACCATACTGGGGACTGAGTCATTAGATAGCTTAATATTACCTCAAGAACTCATAAAACCCCTTCAAATTTAGATGAATCAAGTGTTAGCAAAGAATGGTATCCGGTTGCTGATGGTGGACAACAGCCAGCCATAAAACAATTAAAAATCATCCACCTGGTGACTCCATTAGTTTTCATTAGGCCTGCTAACTCCACTGGTTTTCTACACACTCCATTGGGAAATTATTGAGAAGTCCTTATATCATTAAAACTCAACAAAACCCAATCAAGAATACTTTTTGGATTAAGTATTTCTTTCACAAATTGGTTTGTTTTTCAAAACTGTTATAAACTCTCAACCTCTCTAAAATTTTGGGTCCAAATTATGGCTTCTAGGAGAATCTGTACCAGATCCTATCCAAACCCAAACCCTTCCGCAATAGTTGAAAATCCTTAAAGCATCCTTAGGAAATATCCTAGATCTAGAAACCCAACTATTAGCAGACCTATCCACAAAGCAAGTTCCCTACCTGAAAACCTTAAAGACTTGCAAAATATCCTCTTTGGCTCACCCCTAGAACAAGGCTTTTCTAGGCTTAGAACTCAGAGTTGGATAACCCAAATAATCTTAGACTCATCCATCTTACAGCAAAATATTTGTGTACTAACTTCAACCCCCATTCATACACCCCCTGTTCACCTCCCTCCAATTAACCCTTTACCTCCTTTTGTAAACCCTCCACCTATTAACCCTCCTTTATTTCCCCAACCACAACCATGGAAGCCTGGTATGCCCCACTGGTATTACCATGGCCTCTATTACCTATACCACAGGACTACCAGTCTAAGATCCCACACTTTGATGGAACTCATTCTACAACTTCTAAACAGCATGTAGATAATATGAATGATGCTTTCGATTGCCAAGAAATAGAAGATGAGACCATCAAAATGAGAATGTTTACCCAAATTTTAAGAGGAGAAGGTAAGAAATGGTTCAAAAAATTAGCCCCTAATAGCATCCATGACATCCCTACTCTTCATCAAGCATTCATAAATAAGTTGGAGATAAATAAAAAACCTCTTCAAATCCTGTCAGAGTATGAGAACCTCAAAAGGAATGTAGGAGAAAGTGTTTAAGATTACTGCACTAGGTTCAACAGCATATATAATGCACTTCCTCCTCACATGAAACCCCCACAATTTTTAGCCCTAGTGAAATTCTCAAATGGTTTTGATCCAAAGATGGCTTATCAATTAAGATAAAGAGAACCCCTTACATTAGAATACATGCAAAGGGGAGCAGTAAGTGTAGAAGCCAATTTGATTTCCAAAAGGGCCAGAATGATGACTGAAAAGAGGGTCACATACAAGGAATAACTTGTGGCCCCATCATTTGATACTAAGATTGATAACCTTGTTAGAACCATGGAAAGGATGATGGAGAGAATAAACATAAATCAGAGAGCTTCCCCTATAGAAAACCAAACAGCTCCTCAAAACAGAAATCAAAACCAGAACCAAAACCAAAACTTTAGGAGAAATCCCCCTCAAATAAGACAGAGAGGTCCTGATCAACAAATCAGACCTCCTTTCCAATAAAACTATGTTGATGAGGAGGGGGTGATTGAAGAAACAGAAGAAAGTCATATCAATTTAATGGGAGTAAATAATGAGCATACTATTTTCCTCACTGAGGAAGAGCGAGGCATGTTTTCCCCAACTCAATTTGAAGAAAAAATCCTATAATATGAAGACTATAAACAAGGCTTTGAAAATTCCATCATGGAAGTAAATAGACATTATGACCTTAGAAGCACGAAAGCCCAAGATACTCCCAAGAGAAAGAACTTTGAAATTTCTACTAGGAACATCCCTGAAAATATTCCTAAAAAGACAGCAGAAAATCCAAACATAGTGGCTGAAAGTTATGATAGAAGTAAAAACAAAAATAGCCAATATAGTGGTGACCAAAGCAACTCTAGCAATCTAGCTAGTATCCCTAACAAAAAAATTTTAAATAAGTTCCCAAATAAAAATCCGCAAGTTGAAACTGCTGTAAAAACAGTGTCTAATAAGACTGATTTTGACCTATCAAAAACACAGACACCTTTCAATATTGAGAATGAAATTCCCAAGATTAAAACCTCCATACCTCTTATTGAATTAGTTGCCCAAGATGTATATAGATCCCAAGTTTTTAAATCTTTAAACATAGGAGAAAATGATGATTCTGTAAATTTAAATGATGACAAACCTGAACTTTTATTTGGACCTAAAATAGAAGGCGAATTTAAAGAAGGAGGTGCCACTCCATTTTATGTCAGCTTGAACATCCATGACAAAATCCTTCATAATGCCATGTTAGACTCAGGAGCTTCACATAACCTCATGCCAAATGTAGTAATGGAAAGACTAGGCCTTGAGATAACTAGACCATATAAATATTTATACTATTTTGATTCCAGCAGAGTTAAATGTCTAGGCCTAATAAAATATCTCTGTGTTAATTTAGCACAAATACCAGCCAAGAGCCTAGTAATGGATATTTTAGTGGCCGACATTCCTCCTAAATATGACATGCTCCTTTAACACTCATGGGGATCTAAACTTCAAGGTACCCTCAAAATGGACATGACCTATGCTACCATACCTGTCTTTAGCCAACCAAGAAGATTATATAGGGAAAACTCATATGAAATACATGGTTAGCAATCAAGAAAAGACAGATAAATCCCCTCTTTATTTTATTCACACATACCTTGATTCATTTATCCTTTACAATGATGAAAACATTAACTAACAGATAGCAGAAAATGAGAAAACAATTGTAGAGGAAGAAAAAGAGGAGGGACAATCAGAACAGTTAGGCCAAACATAAAATGAATAGCATAATAGACAACATATTGGCAGCCACAATGACCAACATAATGATAAATCTAAAATTGAACATCTTTGTATTATGAGCTTTGATGGGTCTTGTGGAAAAACTGGTTCAGGAGCAGGTGTTTGGGTACATAACACTAAAAATAATCATGCAGGATGCCATTCATATAAGATGAATTTTCAATGCACAAATAACATAGCAGAATATGAGGCACTCCTCCTAGGGCTACAACTAACCATGAAATTAGGAGCTAAAAGGATTTCTATTCATGGGGATTCTAAGCTGGTCATTAGGAAAATTAAGGGAGAATACATAGCCAAACATCCTAGACTAAGAGCATATAGGAATGATGTCCTTGACCTCCTAAAAACCTTCCAAGAATATGATCTTACCTTTGTCCCAAGAAATCAAAACATCCTTACCAATGGTATAGCATTTGTAGCCAGTACTTGTCAAAAACCTTATCATAACAAACAATACACAGTGCAAGTCTAATATAGACCAGCAGTCCCTGATAATATAAAATATTGGCAGGTTTTTGAAGGAGATAAACAGATGGAAGATTTCCTTCAGTCCAGAAATGAGTTTGAAATGCCAAATTCAGACTCAGATCATGAGGAAGACTGCTCTTCCGAGGAACAAACTTACAAAGAAGAACCTCCTAATCAGGCTAATATAAATCTATTAGAAAAAGAACACCCACATGAGACAGAACTATGCATAAATTCAAAAAAAGAAGATTTTGAAGTGCTACAATCTAGAGACAATACTTTTCCAAAGAGACTAGTTCCCCTACAAGAACTTTTTGATTTTAATAATGTGGCTAAAAATCCAAAGATGGAATCCACTAAAGCTGAAGTAGAAGAATGCAATATAAGCAGTGAACAAGAACCCAAAATGATAAAACTGTCCAAAACACCACCAGCTCATATAAAATAGGAATACATTAAGCTTTTCAGAGAATTTAGTGATGTGTTTACTTGGAGCTATGAGGACTTGAAGTCCTATGATACTAAGATAATTCAGCACAAGATTCCTCTCAAAGAAAACCAGAAACCCTTTAAACATAAATTGCATAGAATAAATCCTATACAACTGCCACTGGTTGAGAAATAAATAAAGAAATTGTATGATGCTGGAATAATAGTCCCTTTGAGATACTTAGAATGGGGTTCAAACCCGGTACCGATAAGGAAGAAAACAGGAGAAGTTAGGCTATGCATAAACTTCAAAAATTTAAACAAAGCCTCCTTAAAAGACAACTACCCTTTACAAAAAATGGATCACATTTTACAAAGGGTAGTAGGCTCCAAAAAAATTTCTCTACTAGATGGTTTTTTAAGATACAATCAGGTTCTGGTACACCCAGATGATCAACACAAGACAACTTTCACCACACCCTGGGGCACCTTCATGTATGTTAAAATGACTTTTGGTTTAATGAATGTTGGTGCCACCTTTCAAAGAGCAATGGATATTGCTTTCTCAAAAGAAATAGGTTACTTCATTGTGATATACCTTGATGACATCACAGTCTATTCAAAAACTGATGAAGAACACCTCGCTCACTTAAGAAAAGTCTTTAAAAAGTGCAGAAAATATGATTTGTCTTTGAATCCCAAGAAAACTTTGTTTGGTCTTCAAGAAGGAAAACTTTTAGGTCACATCATATCTGAATAAGGGATCAAGATTGACCCAAAGAGGATTGAAATAATACTACAAATCAACCATCCAAGAAAAATCAGAGAGCTGCAATCTTTCATTGGAAAGATAAATTTCTTAATAATGTTCATACCAAACCTTGCAGAACTTCTAAGAAACATTACTAACTTGCTGAAAAGAGAAACCAGAGTTAAATGGACCATAGAAGCAAATCAATCTTTTGATCTGGTAAAACAAGCTCTTACCCAAACACCAGTTCTAATCAGCCTTGATATTACCAAATATTTCTTCATTTTCTCCTTTGCATCAGAACACAGTTTTTGTTGTCTTATTGCAAAAAATTATAAAATGACAAGAGCATCCCATAGCATTTTTCAGCAAGGCATTAAGAGACGCACCTCTAAAATATAACATCATGGAAAAACAGGATTTTTCCTTGATCAAAGCATTAAAGGATTTTAGAGTTTACATTATGCGTTCACACAACATTGCATTTGTGCCTCACATAGTAGTAAAAGACATCTTGACACAAGACCCTAATGGCAAAAGAGGTAAGTGGATTGCTGTCATTTTAGAATATGATCTGGAAATCAAGCCCACCAAGCTAATCAAAGGGCAAGGACTGGCTAAACTCATGGCTGAGACAAATTTTCAAGCACTGTACATCAATATGATTAATGCATTAGATGAACAAGAGGAGCTGGAAATTCCACCTATTAAGGAAACATTTCTGAAATCATCTTAGTATGATGATATATTATATGTGCTTTTTAATATAAATTTTCCTCCGGGTTTGTCCAAAACAAAGGCTAGATTCTTGAAGTTAAAAGTTGTGAATTTATGCATTCTAGATAAAGTTTTATATTGGAAAAAACCTGGTGGTTTATTGCTTAAATGTTTTCCTGAAGAAGATGCAAATAGGATCAAGCATGAATTTCATGAAGGAGAATGTGGAGGCCAACTTTGTTGGAAAACCACTGTCAATAAAATCCCTAGAGCTGGTTACTATTGGCCCACCCTCTTTCAAGACATCCATAAAATGGTAGTTTCTTGTCATAAATGTCAAATGTTTGAGGTCAAAAGAAAACTGTTGCCATTGCCTTTACAACCAATTTCTGTTGAAGCTCCTCTTCAACAATGGGGCCTTGATTTTATTGGAGAAATCCACCCTGCCTCCATTTCCCAACACAAATGGATCCTTACTGCAACTGACTATTTTACAAAGTGGATAGAGGCTATTCCTTCTATAACTTCCACAGACTCAATAATTATCAAATTCCTTGAAAACCACATTCTTTCTAGATTTGGCCGTCCTAGAAAAATCATTACTGACAATGTTGCTACCTTTAGATCCCAGAAAATGGTGGACTTTTGCCACAAATATCAAATTACATTGGGACATTCTACAGCTTATTACCCTCAAGGTAATGGGTTGGCTAAATCCTCAAACAAAATCTTGGTAAACATCATCAAAAAGTTGTTGGAAGAGAACAAGAAATCATGGCATAGCAAACTACTACATGCACTATGGGCAAGACAAATTAACAAATAAAAAATCAATTGGTATGTCACCCTATCATCTAGTGTATGGAGCAGATGAAATTTTCCCAACAAGATTGGGAGTGCCAGTAATGAAACTCATTCAAGAAATATAGTCTAAACAAAATGATATGCAAAGAAGAATAAACCAAAGTTTCCAGTTGCAACAAACCAGAAAAGAAGTATACAACAGAACATAGCAAGTACAAGAAAACATCAAGAAACTGTTTGACAAAAGGACCAAGGTAAATGATTTTAGCATTGGAGACAAATTGAACTGGGATTCAAGAAGAGAGGACAAAGGCAAGCATGGAAAATTTGACAATATATGGAAAGGTCCATACATCATCCATTCTACAAGAGGTAACAATGCATTTTTCCTGCAAGAAATGGATGGAACAGAACGATTTGGAGGTCCTGTCAATGGTAGGATGCTCAAGCGTTATTTTAACTGAAAATCTCGTTTTAAAGCTTTGTTCATTGTATATAACATTGCTGAAACAAAATCTCAGAAAAACAATCCAAAAAGAGAGATAAAGAGAGATAAGAAGAAAAGAGGGCAGATAAAAGAAAAGGTAAAGCCCCATACCAAAAAAAAATGATATTTCTAAAAGTGTGCAAGTCCAAATGCCATTACTTTTGAAAATGAAGTCTTGTTCAATCATATAGTCTAATCATGATTGAAACAAATTTTGAATTTATGTTGATAGGATAGTGAATGAAGATTTTCCAAACCATTTAAACTTGGTTTATCATTATATAGATTAGAAAAGATATTGGTTCCAAAGTTCAAATCTGAACCAAACAGAAAAGAAAGGGATGAATGACAAATTCCAAATTATAGCCCTTAGTTTTTAGTTTTACTTTTTGCAAAAATAAAATCTGTGTGTAGCTTGTACAAAATGCCACAGTTCATGACAATCAAATTTCTTAATCTTGATTTGGTCATACTTTGAATTTCATGTTGATAGATAGAGAATGAAAATCTGTCAAACTGTTTAATCTTAACAGATAAGTAGATTAGGTAGAGAATAAAAATATCTCATCAATCTAATCTGAGCCTTTAGATGATATAAGCGTAGAAATAGATAGATTTGTGCTTTCAAAAGAAAAATGATGTTAAGGGTTTTCCAGTCTAAATGCACCCAAATTAAGAAAAAATGCTAGAATATAAGGATGGGTAGGTAGAATTGAGTTGCAGCAAGCATGATTTTAAAGATTTGAAGGTCACAGTTACAAAGAACAACAGCAAATCAGAAGTTGCAAAATGAAAAATCTACCAAGTATAAACAAGACACTGATCTACAAATTCCAGAGATCTGAATCTGAGGTTCTTGATACCTCCTAAAGGAGCTGCTCTCCCCAACTGGAGCCACTGTTAGTCATCTGTATTCTACACTATCAATAGATGACTATGGTTTTTCTATCCTCTGTGAAAAATGACATTCCCTGAATATCATCTCTCATAAATCTCACTGCCTTCATTATCTCTATTTATCCTAATTCACTATCTTTCATTTTGCCTCTTCCAAGCACCTTCATGATCTTGAAATCCCATGCATTTTTCCTAAAAAGCCTCGTTCTCACATTTTTCCCCTACCCAAAGACTCACTTTCATTTCTAAAAATCCCATTCACCCCTCCCTTTTCATTCATTTCACTTATTTTCTCAAAACAATGTAAAAAATCATTTTTACATTATTTTAAGACCAAAGTTTTATTATTATTCATGACCCATTTCTTTAATTAAAACTCGGTTTAAATTAAAAAGGCCCGACACCCCTTCTATGTGGTAAAACCCACCTCCCCTATGCTTTAAGCCCCCCTCTTTAGAGCCCTTAACCCCGCATAAATGCTAACCCCCACGACCATACAACCCTAGCCCCGCGCTATAAAGGACCCCACCATACATTTCGCCTTTCGCCACGTAAACCCCAGGCCCCACCGTCTGGACTTGCCCGCCACTCCATTTAACCCCGACCACCGTTGATCTCCATCTTCCAGATCCTACGGCCCACGTCGCATATCGTACGTCTAACAACGCGGGGGTTAACAAACTCAAACCTAGCGAAATGGGCAGTATCCCCGCCCATACCTCATGCCACGCAGCACCCATTCTATGGCATCGCACGTTCTCTGCCGATACCACTAACCACCTCTAATCCCGTGCGAAAACTGCCTTTCGCCCTCCCGCCATAAACCAAAACCGTCGCCTCCATTCAAATGTTCCAAAGGCCCATGCTTTTGCGATAAAGCCCCGCAGCCATGTGAGCCTCTGCAAATGCATACAAAAAAACCGATAAGTCGAACAAATGCAGGTTTTATTAATGATTTTTTTTTAATGTGCAGGTGGTCGAGGTATCAATGCATAAAATGCATTTCTAAGGTCCCAAAATTTTTCAAACAGACTCCCTGGGTAAAGATCCAGCAAGTTTGTTCTTCAAGAGGACCAGAAGCGCCAGATTGATGAATGAACATCAATGGATCATGACCATTGATGGTCATTCAAATGCACCGAAGCAGTAAAAGATGCTTCAATGCACAGCAAATGCAGACAGAGATACAAGCAAATGAAGAAACACAGTCAAAGGACATATTAAAGGGTTAATCACGGATTAAAGGAGAAAAAGTAGACTAAAGCAATTAGACAGTTAGAAATATATAAATCCAAGTTTAAAAGCCAAATTAGGGTTTAAAGGATGAATTAAAGACAAATTAACACAAAAGACAGATCTGAATGCTAAAGCAAATAGAAATTACTCCTCATAAACATTTTGGACACCCACATGTTCAATAAAAGCAGCAACAGTTATTGAAATAGTCAGAGATATTTCCCAGCTACTCATAAGTTATGATAAATTTAATAAAAAGCATTAAAAGTCAAAATATCCCAAAAGTTAGCTCAACAGTTAAATTAGAATTTATTACTACAGTGAGTCAGACACATATATTTTTCCTTGGGCCTTGCATGGTCTCAAAGGTCAAAATACATTAACTATGTAATAAACACAAATCTGAAACCCTAGCTTAGGGAAACCTCCTCATTTTGCAGATAAATACTGCATATATTATTCATTTTTTTTGTTGGTTGGTTAGCTGGTTGAATTTTTGATTGCTAGATGAGCTGCTAGGTTGGATTAGATTATACTATGAGCTGCAGAGATTATTGTACTGGAATATTGTAATTGTTTTGAACATCATTAATATAAGCACGTTCACAAGATTCTTGAGCTATGTTAATGGTGAAGTTATCCTTCTTTGTCAATGTTTTCCTTCTATTTTCCATTTTGTCCATTATCTCCCTGATAAAAGAATAGAAAATTTAGATTAATTGTCTTGGCACCTTAATTATGTTTGCTTTCTTTCATCTTAATGTTTTCTTCTGCAAGGTCTGATTAGAGAATTCTTAATTTCTCTCTAGTTCCACCTAGCTTGTTGCCTTGAAAATGATTCAGTAGATTCCAGCCAAAGAAGTCTATGGTATGCCCTGTCCTTTGGTCTTGCTTGAAATGTTAGTTTTAAGGCCTTCTTTGAAGTTTACTTCTTAGAGTCCAACCAAAGAAGTCTATGGTTAGCCCTGTCCTTTGGTTTGCCCCAAACTATTGTTGAAAGTGTCCTTTTAGTTTGATTAAAGAATTCTTAATTTCTTTTTTATTATACTGATTGTTATCTTGAATGTTTTCTTTGTCTAAAAGTAATTCTAGGATTGTGGATTGTTGTCTTAAGGTTTGCTTACTAGATTCTGGCCAAAGAAGTCTATGGTTTTCCCTATCCTTTGGTTTTTCTTAAATGGTTACCTAAAAGGTTTTTCTTTTTGAAGCAGAGTTAAAGGATTCTTAACTGACCTTTAGTTTTGTTTATTTCCCAACTTACTGTCATTTCATATTTCATCTAATCTAAGAGATCCACTTGATATAGTTAGCTTGCCCTATGAAAACCCTTGTAGAGTTTATGAAAAAATAAATCCTTTTATGACTCCATAGCCCAATGGATTAATGTTTCACACAGTCTATCTATTCAACTGAAACACTCAATCACTTGATCACATAATAAATTAATCAACCAAACAAAACAAATAGTCCTAGAACTTCATAACTACCCTAAAATCAAAAAACAAAAGCATAAATATATATATCATTTACAAACAAAAGCATAGAGGGAGCCCTCTCTGAGTCCAAGAAGGCTAGGTCCTTGGACTCGAAAGTGGTTTAATGTGGTTCCCTGCAGATTTTTTCTTGCCAATCTTGCAAATCACGAGGAGCCAATAGATGGAAAGGAAAAGAAAGGGAAAGGGAGGAAATCCCAATCCAAATGAGATTTCGGTCAAGGGGGAAAGAATAAATACTTGTCCAAAATCAAGTGATTTCACTGTCATGAACTGGGACACTATGCCACAAATTTTCCACAAAAGAAGGAGGGAAAGAAGCCCTCAGGAGGATTGATAGGTGAAACTCTAGCTTCACAATTAGAGCTTGATTTTACCCTGATTGCATGCATGACAAGCACAGTGATGGGTAGTGTTTGACATCTGGATAATGGCACCTCATTCCATATGACGGGAAACCAAGAAATTTTTAGTGACTTGGAGGAGAAATACCTCCAGATGCACATCGATATGGGAGATGATGTGAGGTATAGCACGACTGGTATCGGTATAGTTACTATTTAAAAGGATTCTAGCTCCCCTCTCAAGCTCAAGGATGTAATGTGTGTTCCGGGTCTAAATAAGAACTTGGTTTTTGTCATGGTGTTCGAGGACTATGGCCACAATGTGATATTCAGTAAAGGAAAGGAATTTCTGAGGCACATCACCATGGGAAAAGTTAAGCAGATCATATTTTAGGTGAAGAACCTCTACAGGTTGGATGTGGCAGATACTGTTGCTTTGAGAAAAAAGGAGGAGAAGGTGCAGAGCTGAGATGTCAATGAATTATGGCATAGAAGACTTGTCCATTTTCACCATGGATCTTTGAAGATCATGGATCATATCACCAAAAGACTCCCCAACAGAGCACTAGAGAAACATGATACATGCAAAGGGTGTACCTTGGGGAAGTAAACAAAATCCACCTTCAATGATCAAGATAGCAGGGTGCATGCAATCCTTGAAAGGATCCACTATGATGTCTATGGACCTTTTGTAGAAATTATATAACTTATGTGTTATATATCCAAGATTCTCCTTATCACACACTATTTTAACTTCATGCACAATATAGAATCTATTCCACTATTGATCATCACATGCAGAAATTAAATCAATTGCAATGCACACATGAAACCATAAAAATTTACACACATTAACACAGTTTTTTAAAGCCTGAAGCTAAAAACCCCAACTATCTGTATATAATATATGTCATAGAGATCATGTAACAATCCTCATACAAAGATAAACATGTCAATCTCTCAGTACAATACAATCGCTAAACATTAACCAGGCTAGATCTTGCAAATCCATGCACCGATCTCTACCACCTGCTAGCCTGCCTCTACTGTGCAATCCCTGCTGAATAATGGCTCTGGATGAACTCGAATCCACCAAGCTTGCACTACGCAATCCTCATTGGCATCTCCACTGAGTGTTGGATGCAATCAATGCATCACTATAGTCACAACTGATAGTCACACTTGCTCTTTCACCTACCTCTCCACTGATCTCCATTGAAACTATCCATGCACTGTAGTTAACTGATTTATTCTTCAGTTGATTAATGAGTTATTATTTAGTGAATTAATTATCTAATTAATTCACACCTCTCACTAGTGTATCCATGAGTTAGACTAGATACAACTAGCTCAACTGAGTCTAACTGAGTTAAACTAAATATAACTCCACCAACTACTTCTATAACTCCACCAAAATCTGTCACATGAGTTCTAACTGAAGTCCTCATGCATTAGCTCTAGTAAACCCTCAGGAATAGCGTAATTCCTTCTGTCAGCTGCTGTGCCACATCTTTGCACTTAACTGAAGTGCTCCAAGAGAATAAGATAATGTTTAGAGTCCAAATATTATTAAGAGCTAATAATATTCGACATATCTATTTTTAGACTGGCAATCTAAAAATAGATTCTGCCCAATATGACTTAAAATAGAAATCCATCTATTTTTCCAACTTGACCAACCATCCACAAATAGCATCTTGCAACTCATAGAATATGATCGACATGTCTAAAAATATACATAGTCTAAAAATAGACTTTGTGCCAAAAATAGCCTGTGGGCCCACTTAGTGAAGACGACTCTTTTCACTAAGCTCATCATCTTGTTGAATCTCAACACTCCCTCTCAACAAGATAGGGATTATCTACCACCCCAATCCTGTCTCTATGGTATTCGAATTTTCTCCTGGTGAGTGCCTTCGTCAGAATATCTGCATCCTGATCCTCCGTAGGAATGTAAGAAAGCAACATGATCTTTCGCTGCACAAAATCTCTGATATGATGGTACCGGATGTCAATATCAGAACCAACCAACCTGACCAAGATCTTACACATCCATATAGCCTCACATGCAACCAAACATGTTGCCATATACTCAGCCTCTGCTGAACTGAGTGCCACGGATCTCTGTTTCCTGCTATACCAAGAAACTGTTGTAGACTCAATGCTGAATATCCCTCTAGATGTGCTCTTTCTGTCCATTGGGCTCCCTACCTAATATGTATCCGTGAAGCCATGCACCTTCAACTCATCTGACTGTATGTACCACAAGCCATATCCCGATGTGCCCTTGAGATATCTCAGGACATGCTTGCCTGCCTTCCAAAAGAGCTTGGTAGGCTTAACCATATCTTGTGAAAGCTGGTTAACAGCATAGCATATGTCTGGTCGTGTATTGAATAGATACATGAGTGAACCAACCAACTGTCGATAAACAGTGGAATCCACTACCTCTGCCAATGTAGCATCCTGTTTCCTCAAACCACTAGGAAGAGAAGTGTCGATAGTCTTGCAGCCTTACATGTTGAACTTCTCCAGTATCTCCCGGGCATACTTGCCTTGACACACAAACATTCCACCCTTCCGCTGCCAAATTTCCAATCCTAGGAAATAATGAAGGAGGCCCAAGTCCTTCATCTCAAACTCCTTTGCAAGATCTGCCTTGCATGAGTGTATCAACATTTCATCACTTGTTAGTATCAAATCATCTACATAAAGTACAATGATCAACAAATTACCCTCCACCACAATCTGGTATAGGTTTGGATCCGCCTCACTCTTGGTGAATCCAAGTCCGGTGAAATAACTGTCTATCTGTGTGTACCAAGCACGAGGTGCTTATTTCAGCTCATACAGCGCTCTTTTAAGCCTGCACACATGCAACTCGTTGCTGAAGATTTCGAATCCTTCAGGCTGCTCTATGTACACCTCCTCCTCAATGAATCCGTTGCGGAACACAGTCTTCACATCCATCTAATAAATGTGCCAACCCATCTGTGCTGAGAGAGCAAGGATGGTCCATATGGAATAATACCTTGCGACAGGTGCAAAGTTTTCTTCATAGTCGATCCCCTTGATCTGTGAGAAGCCCCAGGAAACAAATCTTGCCTTACACTTCTCAACGCTCTCGTTAGCAGTTTTCTTCACTTTGTAGATCCATCTCGAACCTACCACTGATTTCCCTTCCGGCCTTGGGACAATCTCCTATGCATTGTTTCTGACAATCAAATCATACTCTTCCACCATGGCATCTACCCATGCAGGATCCTCCACAGCTTCCTTGAAAGAAGATGGTTCTGTCATGATACACTTGCTCATCAAAGCCATGTATCCAGTAAATCGGTTAGGTGATTGTCTCTGTCTGCATTGTGATGTATGTGCTCCTACATTCTACGTTGCATCAAGATTCAGTCACTCAGCTTTTGTAGTGCGCTTTCGCCCTCTGATGTTTGGCGCTGCATGAGTGGTTTCTTCCACTCCATGAACCTCCTCTTGTGGTTGATCCACATCCAGAGGCTCATCTTTAGGAACTATTAGCTCCTCATATGCATGCAAGTGTAGCTCCCTCTTAAGCGACAACTTCATGGCTTTCTCCTCATGAAATTTAATATCTCGTCGCACAACAATCATCTGACTCTCTGGAAAATACACAGGATAATTGTGGGGTGTTTCTGTGTACCCCACAAATATCCCAACCTCTGCGGTTGGCTCCAACTTCTTCCTGGCATCCTTTTTTTCATGAATGTAAACAGGTGAGCCAAAAATCTTCAAATGAGAAATATCAGGCTTCTTACCAGAAAATGCCTCTTCGGGTGTACTCATGTCAAGTACTCTATGAGGACAACGGTTTTGCACATAAACCGCAATGTTGCATGCTTCAGCCCACAAGTGTATGGGAAGGCCCTGATCATGCAACATCGCCCGTGCAGCACCCACGATCATTCTGTTCTTTCTCTCTGCGACCCCATTATGTTGTGGGTTATGAGGAGCTATGAGCTCTTTTTGAATTCCTTCTGCATTGCAAAAGTCTTTGAATTCGCCAGAGATGTATTCACCACCATTTTCGCTGCTTAGAGCTTTCACCTGCTTCCCTGACTCTTTCTCAGCCAGCGGCTTGAACTCACATAACTTTGAGTATGTCTCGCTCTTCTTCTGCATGAAGAAGATCCATCATTTACGAGAAAAGTCATCAAAAAATATCACATAATACCTTTTCTTTGTTGTCGAAGCTACTGAGAAAGGTCCACACACGTCTATGTGAATTCTCTCAAGGATCATCGTGGCGTGACTATCCTTCTCATGAAAATTGGTCTTCACAATTTTCCCAAAGTACATCCCTTGCACTGATCTGACTGCGCAAGTGTACCCTTGGGAAGCCCAGTAGAAATCTGCTACAAAATTTTCAAAGCACCATGGTGAAGATGGCCCAATCTCCTGTGCCACAATTCACCCTCATCCCAACTCACCACTCCTTTTGGTTTTCCTGCCATTGCTGCGTAGCCATATACCTGCAATTGATAAAGGTTCTTAACTCAAACCCCTATCCTTTGGGTTTCACCAGTTGCTTTACTACGCAGGAAAGCCTTTCCCTTTCTAAAAACAACACCATATCCCTTGTCTTCCAACATCGCCACAGATATCAGATTCTTCTTCAATCCTATAACATGCATGACATCCTTCAATATGAAAGGTTTACCAGACTCCCTCTCAAAGGAAATGGTCCCGATACCAGTCGCACTATATCTACCATCATCGCCCATCTCGATGTGCACTCCAAGATCCTTCTCATCTAGATCACTAAACAAATATTTGTCTCTGGTCATGAATAAAGATGCACCACTGTCAAGAAACCACACTGATCCTATCACACTTGAAACCAAGCATGTGATCAGTGAAAAATCCAGCTCAAACTGTGAGGCTAAGGCCTCTCCAACTGCAGATCCAGCAGCCTGCTTATTTTTCTTCTTCTGTGGAAAATTAGTGGCTTAATGTCTTTGTTGGTGACAGTGAAGCCACTTCACCTTGGACAAGTCCTGCGTCTTGCCTTTCGCATCAGATTGAAAAGGATTTTTCTTTACCTTCCCTTTCCTTGATTTGGCAGCCAAAGTGAAATTTTCTTCATCTTCATTCTTCGATGAAGATCCATCCCTGGTACCCTGCCTTATCTCCTCCTGCACAAGATCCGACCAAAGTCGCTCCCATCCCAGCAGTTTCTCCTGACCATTGACAGAGTCCTCGTAGCTATGCCAACTCTTTGGAAGCCCAAGGAGAGCCAAGCTCACCAAGTCCTCATCATCTATAGTAACCCCCACACTTCCTAGCTCATCCCTGCACTGGACAAACTTCGTGAGGTACTTGGGTATACTGTCACCTTTCCCCATTTTTATTTTTCTGAGCTTGTCTTTAAGTTCCAACTTTCTTTGGTCGCTTTTTCTTTGGAACAAGTCTATCAAAGCTTTCCACATCAAGAATGGAGAAGCTTTACCATGAAGGTTGGACACTATGTGATCCTTCACACCTTCCAATAGAATCCTTCGACATTTTGATGTCTTCTTTTGCCATGCGTCAAGTGCGGATGCATCGCTAGAAGCAAGTTTTGGAATTTTTGCATCTATGAACTCCTTCAACCCATTATCATCCAGCACCGCCTCCATCCTGTCCTTCCATGTAATATAATTCGAGGTGCCCTCAAGGGCATACTCCAATCGCAATCGGTTTAAATACATTTCAATGAATGCTCAACTTCGACACAAAGAAAACACTACAGCAAATTCGAATTCCACCAGCACAAAACTCAACCACTTCAATAATTGAAATTACTCTGATCAATATCGCTCTGATACCATGTATAAATTATATAAATTATGTGTTATATATCCAATATTCTCCTGATCACACACTATTTTAACTTCATGCACAATACAGAATCTATTCCACTATTGATCATCACATGCGGAAATTAAATCAATTGCAATGCACACATGAAACCATAAAAATTTACACACATTGACACAGTTGTTTAACGAGAAAGCCTGAAGCTAAAAACCCCAACTATATGTATATAATATATTTCATAGAGATCATGTAACAATCCTCATACATGTTGGGTATGTGTTATATTCTTTCCACGACTAGCCCCATGCACTGTACATTGCGACAGGCGCAACAGGGGAGTCACAGGGGGGGGCGGAAGCCCCCCCTATTGGGGTCCGGGGCAGTGCCCCGGCGATTTTTTTTTTTCATATGTGGTCCCACTCATAGGCGGACCCACCCATGTTTTGTGCATGAGTTTGCACATGGTTTTTTGGGGTACGATGGTTTTCGACCCCTGGTATTTTGTAGATTCGGTCAAGGGAACTACGGTTATGTTCTAATCCAGGGTTAATGGATTGGGGTTTATGTATGCTTCGGCATGTATATATATGTGTTGTAACACTAAAAGGAATATAATGAAAAATCAAGCTGGTCGTCCCGATTTGGGATCCAGTGGAAAATCTCTGTGTTTATCTGTTTTATGTTTTATGCTCTTGCTATTGTTTATTTTCTGTTATAAGAATCGTGTGTAGATATTTCTGTTCAGGGTTAAAACCTACATTTGGTATCGAAGCTGTTTCGGCTTCAAGGGGACGCCTTTGTTGTTGAGGGTTTTTTGCTCGGGCCTGTGGTAGACCCTGTGCAGTGGGAGATCTGCGGGATCGATTCTTGCGGTGAAAGAATATGGCGAGCGGCGGAAAGATAGAGATCGAGAAATTTAATGGTAAGAGTTTTGAGTTGTGGAAACTCAAGATGGAGGATCTGCTGGTGGATAAAGATCAGTGGATCGCGGTAGATCCAGGTACTAAACCAACGACAATGTCAGATGAAGACTGGAAGAAACTGGATCGGAAGGCTAAGAGCACAATACGGTTGTGTGTCTTAGATTTAGTATTGTTGAATGTATCTGGGGAAGCTACGACGAAGAATTTGTGGGAAAAACTTGGGACTTTGTACCAATCTCAGTCTCTGGTGAATAAGTTGTTCCTGCGGAAAAAGCTGTATAACCTGAGGATGAAGGATGGAGACTCGGTGACAGAGCATCTGAATGCCTTCAATACTGTGGTAAGTCAGCTGTCATCTGTTGATATTAAAATCTCAGATGAAGATAAGTGCATCAGCTTGTTGTGTTCTCTACCAGATTCATGGGACAGTATGGTTATTGCAATAGGTAGCAATACAACTACCTTGAATTTTGATGACATTGTCTCAGCCTTGCTATCGGAGGAAATGAGACGGAGAAATATGGAGGGCCAGAATGGAGATGCCTTATCTGTACGAGGAAGGTCCCAAAACAGAAACAAGAATAATGTTTCGAGTGGGAGATCCAAATCTAGAGGGAGATCTAAATCTCCTGGAAAGTTTGTAAAGGTATGCTGGAAATGTGGAAAGGAAGGGCACTACAAAAAGGAGTGCAGATCTAAAGCTCCTGAGAAAGGAAAGGGATCTGATGATGCTCCTTCTGCAGAGGTAAAAACCACCTCGGATGAAGGTGGGGATGTGTATTTGGCTTCTTCCTCAAGTACACATGTAGATCATGAGTCATGTCTAATTGACTCAGGTGCATCATTTCACTTCATGGGAGTGGTTTTGCGAGTATGAGAAATATGATGGTGGTGATGTCTTCCTAGGGGATGATAGGAAGGTCAGAATCACTGGACGTGGAAAGGTCAAGCTGAAGCTACAAGGTGGAAGGATTATAACACTTCCTGGTGTTCTGCATATTCCTGGATTGGCCAGAAATCTGATTTCTATAAGCAAGATGGATGATGTAGGTGTAAAAACAGTGTTCGAGAAATATGCCTACAAGATGGTTCGGGGAGCACTGGTATTAATGCGGGGAGTTCGGATTGGAACTCTGTACAAGCTACAAGGTAGCACTGTTATTGATGGGTGTAACAGTTCTGTGGTTCCTGAAAGTGGAGCGGAAAGCCTAGCCGTCTCTGGAGAAAAGACCATGCTATGGCATCAAAGGCTTGGACATATTGGAGAGAATGGCCTTCGGATACTACATAGAAATGGTATGGTAGAAGGTGTGTCTAATTTCTCTCTGGATTTTGATTTCTGTGAAAAATGTGTATATGGGAAGTTGAATCAGGTGAGTTTTCCTTCTAGTGCTAAGAGGGCAAACAAGATATTAGAACTTGTGCACAGTGATGTGTTTGGACCTGTGTCAGTTTCATCACTGGGAAAGTCTGCGTACTATGTTTCATTCATAGATGACTTCTCAAGGAATACATGGATATATTTCTTAAGGAAGAAATCTGAAGTCTTTGACAAATTTAAAGAATTTAAGGCTCTGGTGGAAAACCAGACAGAGAAGAAGATAAAGGCGCTGAGGACAGATAATGGTGGGGAGTTTTTCAAGAAGGAATTTGAAGAGTTCTGTAAGAAGTATGGTATAGCACGATAGAAGACTACTCCATACACACCTCAGCAAAACAAAGTTGCAGAAAGAATGAACAGAACACTGATGGAAAAGGCAAGAAGCATGCTTAGTGGTACCAGGTTAGGACAAGAATTCTGGGTAGAGGCAGTGGAGACTGCATGCTATCTGGTTAATAGATCACCTTCATCAATGTTGGAGGATAAGACTCCACATGAGGTATGGACTGGTAATAAACCCTCTCTTTCACATCTAAGGGTATTTGGATGTGATGCATATGTACATGTTCCAAAGGAGAAAAGGACCAAGCTTGATAATAAATCTGAAAGGTGCATCTTTATTGGGTATAAGGATGGTTTAAAGGGTTACAAGCTTTGGAACCCAGAAACAAGGAAGGTTGTGTACAGATAAGATGTCGTGTTTAGAGAGGTGAAAGATGTTGTTAGACATGAAGTCCTACCAAAGGAACCTGAGAAGATAGAGTTTGAGCTAAAGGAGGATGAATCAGACTCTACAACAGAAGAAGACTCAGAAGTGGAAGAGCCACAAACTCCAGCTGTGAGAAGATCAGTTCGGGAAAGAAGGAAACCAGAAAGGAATAGTCCATCTGCTTTCTGTTCAGGTTTTGCCTTAACTATAACTTATGATGATCCCAGAACCGTCAGGGAGGCAGTAGATTCAGAGGATGGAAAACTCTGGAAGGAGGCCATGGTTGATGAAATGGCATCCTTGCACAAAAATGAGAGGCATGGTATTTGGTGGAGTTGCCGGCTGGAAGGAAGCCCATTGGGAGCAAATGGGTGTTTAAGAAGAAGATGAATGTAGAAGGCAAGGTGGAGAAATACAAAGCTCGGTTGGTAGCAAAAGGTTATTCCCAGGTGTCGGGAATTGATTTTTGTGATAATGTTTCTCCTGTTGCCAAAGTTACTTCTATTAGATTACTTTATCTGTTGCTGCTGCATTTGATTTTGAGATAGAACATATGGATGTGAAGACATCATTTCTTCATGGGGATCTAGAAGAGGAGATCTACATGAAGCAATCTGAAGGCTTTATGGTGAAGGGTAAGAAAGAACTAGTATGCAGGTTGAAGAAGTCTCTGTATGGGTTAAAACAGTCACCAAGGATGTGGTATCAGAAATTTGATACCTATATACGGGGACTTGGCTTCACCAGAAGCAAGGAGGATCACCGTGTTTATTTTAAATTAATTGGTGACCGTGTTATTTATTTGGTCTTGTATGTGGATGATATGTTGTTGATTGGAAATGACAAAGAAATTATCCAAGATTTGAAGACCCAACTGTTTTCCAAATTCGACATGAAGAATCTTGGTGCTGCAAACTATATTTTGGGCATGGAAATTAAGAGAGATCGGGCAAAGAGGAAGCTCTGGTTAAACCAGAGGAAGTATGTCGAGACTATATTGCAGAGGTTCAATATGCAGGATAGTAAACCGGTGAAGGTTCCTATTCCTGTAGGGGTAAAGCTGTCTGCTAAACAGTGTCCTAAGACACAAGAAGAAGAGGAGAATATGTCCCGTGTTCCATATGCAAGTGCAGTGGGTAGCCTGATGTATGCAATGGTCTGTACTAGACCAGACATTGCACATGCAGTGGGAGTATTGAGCA
Source organism: Pinus albicaulis (assembly GCA_034641835.2). Classification (NCBI taxonomy): domain Eukaryota; kingdom Viridiplantae; phylum Streptophyta; class Pinopsida; order Pinales; family Pinaceae; genus Pinus; species Pinus albicaulis. Next base: position 975,268,113 of record CM076569.1, read on the forward strand.
GGTTTATGTCAAACCCAGGGAAGGAGCATTGGACAGCAGTGAAGTGGGTTTTCAGATATTTACGTGGCACTAGTAATTATGGCTTGTGCTACCAGGGAAGACCAGGATTGGAAAGAATGTTGGACATTCGTGGTTTTTTTGATGCAGACTGGGCTGGAGATCTGGACCAAAGAAGATCTACAAGTGGGTATGTGTTTATCCTATTTGGAGGTGCAGTCAGTTGGATGAGTAAAAGACAGTTTGTAGTGGCGCTTTCAACTATAGAGGCAAAATACATAGCAGCCACTCATGCAAGCAAGGAAGCAGTTTGGTTTCAGAGATTGTGTTCAAGTATGGGGTTGGTACAGCAAGCTATAAGGATAGACTGTGATAGCCAAAGTGCAATTTTCTTGGCTAAGAACCCTGCTTATCATTCAAAGACAAAGAACATTGATGTTCAATATCACTTTGTTAGAGATATGGTTGAGGCTAAAAGGGTGTTGCTGGTAAAGGTGGACACTTTGAAGAATGTTGTAGATGCATTGACAAAGTTTGTGAGCACTCAGAAGTTCTCTTGGTGTAGAGAAACAATGGGTGTTGAAGAATTGGCCAAATGACTAAGCTCTCCTGTGGCCCCCTATGGAAAGAAAACAACAAGTGGGAGAATGCTGGGTTTGTGTTATATTCTTTCCACGACTAGCTCCACGCGCTGTACGTTGCACCAGGCGCAGTGGGGGGGTCACAGGGGGGGCAGCAGCGCCCTGGCGAAATTTTTTTGGGTATGCGGTCCCACTCATAAGCGGACCCACCAATGTTTTTTGCATGAGTTTGCACATGGTTTTTGGGGTACGATGGTTTTTGACCCCTGGTATTTTGTAGATCCAGTCAAGGGAACTATGGTTATGTTCTAATCCAGGGTTAATGGATTGGGGTTTATGTATGCTTCAGCATGTATATATATGTGTTGTAACACTAAAAGGAATATAATGAAAAATCAAGCTGGTAGTCCCAATTTGGGATCCAGGGGAAAATCTCTGTGTTTATCTATTTTATGTTTTATGCTCTCGCTATTGTTTATTTTCTGTTATAAGATTCGTGTGTAGATAATTTCTGTTCAAGGTTAAAACCTACAATACAAAGCTAAACATGTCAAGCTCTCAGTACAATAAAATCGCTACACGCTAATCGGATAGATCTTGCAAATCAAGCACGTATCTCTCGCCACCGCTAGATTGCCTCATCGCGCAACATCGTCAAGAATGGTCAATGAACTCAATCACCAAGCTTGCATTGCGCAATCCTCATTGGCATCTCCACCGAGTGTTGGATTCAATCAATGCATCACTATAGTCACAACTGATAGTCACACTTGCTCTTTCACCTTCCTCTCCATTGGTCTCCACTGAAACTATCCATGCACTGTAGTTAACTGATGTATTCTTCAGTTGATTAATGATTTATTATTTAGTGAATTAATTAACTAATTAATTCACACCACTCTCACTAGTGTATCAATCAGTTAGACTAGATACAACTAGCTCAACTGAGTCTAACTGAGTTAAACTAAATACAACTCCACCAAATACTTCTATAACTCCACCAAACTCTGTCACATGAGTTCTAACTGAAGTCGTCATGCATTAGCTCCAGTAAACCCTTAGGAATACTGTAATTCCTTCTGTCAGCTACTGTGCCACATTTGTGCACTTAACTGAAGTGCTCCAAGAGAATAAGATAATGTTTAGAGCCCAAATATTATTAAGAGCTAATAATATTCGACATATCTATTTTTAGACTGGCAATCTAAAAATAGATTCTGCCCAATATGTCTAAAAATAGAAGTCCATCTACTTTTTCCAACTTGACCAACCATCCATAAATAGCATCCTGCAACTCATAGAACATGATCCATATGTCTAAAAATAGACATAGTCTAAAAATAGACTTTGTGCCAAAAATAGCCTGCAGGCCCACTTAGTGAAGGTGACTCTTTTCACTAAGCTCATCATCTTGTTTAATCTCAACACTCGACAACCTCGATGGCCAAGCACAGGTATTATGTTATATTTGTAGATGATTTCTCACGTAAGTGCTAGTTGTTCTTCATGCAGAAGAAATAACATACATTCTCCAAATTTGTTGAATTTAAAGCACTTGTTGAGAAAAAAGCTGAAATTAAAGTGAAGGCTCTTAGGAGTGATACGGTGGTGAATATGTGTCGAATGAGTTTAATTTATTTTTTGCAAAGGAAGGAATTCTAAGGGAGTTGACAACACCTCATAACCCACAACATAATGGGGTGGCTGAGAGGAAGAAAAAATTTACTGTGGGAGTTGCGCAGGTGATATTGCATGATCAAGGCCTGCCACTGTACTTGTGGGATGAAGCATGAAACACAACGGTATATGTGAAGAATAGGATTCCCCACCAGATTCTAGGGATGAGTACACCATAAGAATATTTTTTAGGGAAGAAACCAAATGTGTCACACTTCAGGATCTTTGGTTCATCATTGTATTGTCATGTTTCCAGGGAATAAAGTAAAAATATAGAGTTGATAGTAGATTTGGGCATACTTATGGGGTACAATGATACACCTCACAACTATCAAGTGTACTTTTCATCTCTCAGTACGAGATTTGTTCGTAGAGATGTGAAGTTCAATTAGGATAAAGCAATGAGGTGTTCCCTTGATAGGGAGATTCAATTGCGTTCAGATGAGGAGTTTTTGGCTCCAAAGGAAGAACCTCAAGATGTTGCAGAGCATCCACAAGCAGAGGAGCGGATAGTGGAGACACCCACTCATGAAAAGACATACATATAAGGAAGGGAGCACACCAGGGGAGACACCCACTCATGCAAAGACATCCAGATAAGGAAGGGAGTGCACCAGGGAAGCTGACATATTATTGAATTATTATATAGATAACAAGGGAGCGCCCACATCACAGTGTAGGCAGAGGAGGCCACTGGATTAGTACACACACTACATGGCTCTGATGAGTGAACTAGTAGAGACAAAATCATCCTCATTCGAGGAAGCAGTGCAGTAACTAGTGTGGGTTGATGCCACGGTAGAGGAATATCATTCCATTGTTATAAACATTATTTGGGAAGTGATACCAAGACCATAAAATAAGTCGATGGTAGGTTTGAGTTGGATCTACAAGGTGAAGCAAGCAACAGATGGAAGCATTCAGAAACACAAGGCCAGATTTGTGGCCAAGGGGTTCTCTTAGGTGGAGGGAATTGACTACGTGCATACCTTTGCTCCAGTAGTAAGGTACGCTTCTATCAGATCAATTCTAAAACTTGCAGCACAGATGGGATGGAAGATCCCTCAGATGGATGTGAGGAAAACATTCCTCAATGGATTGAATGAGTAAGAGGTGTACATTGAACAATCAAAAGGATTTGAGACCTTACAAAAAGAGTCACATGTGTGCAGAATCAAGCGAGCATTGTATGGATTGAAGCAATCACCCCGTGCTTGGTACACCATGACCGACAACTATTTCACCAAGTTGGGTTTCACCAAAAGTGAAGCAGATGAAAACATTTACCATATTTTTGTTGAAGGTAAATTTTTTATTATAGCCATGATTTGATTTTAACTAGTGATGAGAAGTTGATCAAATATTGCAAAGATAATCTTTCAAGAGAATTGAAGATGAAGGACATGGGACTCATTCATTATTTCCTCGGTTTGGAAGTATGGAAAGGAGATGGGGAATTGTTTGTCTCTTAGGGAAAGTATGCTAATGAGATACTGAAGAAGTTCTGCATAGAGAATAGAAAACCCATGGACACTCCTCTAGTAGAAATTTGGAGGAAGGAGTATGCCACTTCAGGTGAGGAAGTGGAGGCCACTATTTACAGGTAGCTTGTGGGTTCAATTATTTATTTAGTGAACACACAACCAAACATGTGTTATGTAGTTAACCAACTTAGTCACACAATGGTTAAGCCAATCAAACTGTATTGGAAGGTGGAAAAACATGTGTTGAGATACCCTAGAGGCACTACTCAATTTGACATTTGGTACAAAAGGACAATGGGAGTGAAGCTTCATGGATTCACAGATGCATATTTGGCAGGAATTCCATCATATCGAAATAGCACTTTAGGAGGAATTTTCAGTGTTGGGTCGGTAGTAGCTTCTTGGTACAACAGAAAGCAAAGATCAGTTAGACTCAGCTCAACAGAAGCAGAGTACATAGTTTCCAGTCAAGAAACTTATGAAGTTATCTGGATGAGAAATATTTTTGTTGGGTTATTTAGTCAAATGATGGATCCTACTATGATTTACTGTGACAATCATATTTGTATCAGAATCTCTAAGAATCTAGTTTTTCACTATCGATCCAAGCACATTGATATTTGATACATGATTGTCTGCAAAGGTAGATCACGTTGTTGGAATACATCCCTAAAGAGGAACATGATGCAAATATTTTGACAAAGGCCTTGTCAAGAGGAAAATTTGAGTTCCATAGTGATATTTATTATTGGGAACTACTGAGGGTAACCGTAATTCAAATTATTTACTTTTTCTCAACTCAATTTTTTCTTTTTATGTAACTAATGGTTTATTTTCATGCTCTATTATTATTGAATTCCTTTTGTAGGTGTCAAAGAGAGAAATTTGTCGATTTATTTATCAATAATCCAAGAACATTCACACAGCATTCAAGAACCAACACATGAAGAGTGGAAACCTCAAAGGGAGAAAACCACAAATTTTAGGTTGAAAGTGATGTGAAGGCATGTTTCTACTCCTTATTACATCAGTTTTTTGTAGGCTCCAACCTCCAATAGGCTCTTACCTCATAGGAAGCTCCAACTCCCTCAAATTTTCTGCAGGATACAACCCACATGAGGCTCCTACCTCAATAGGCTACAACTTGTTCTTTTTCAAACTACAACATAGAAAGGGAAAGGAATCTCTCAATCACGACATCAAGTCACAAATATTGGTTACCTAATTTATAGTTATGATGTCAAGTCTATTGTTGCACTACTTCTCCTTTTACACTTTGTGTCTCTTCTGCTACAACTCATCAACTTTCTTATGCAGATTGTTTCACTTCCCAAAAAAATATATTTGTTTCCATTCCACATTGTATATTTTATAAGCAATCAATCTTGGTTGTTTGTATTCTTAGCATGAATATGAAATGAAGCATCGTCTCTTGGACCTCCAAAAACTTCTCATAAGCATGTCTCTTCATTTTCAGTTCTGAAGGAAAAATTTTAATATAAAATAAAGTTGAAGTAAAACAACTCAATCAGTAATTTGGCTTTATCAGCGTGCTAAAAAAACCAAAAGGAATTTTTTGACATAAGGAATTATGATTGCTTGGCGTAATAGACAGATGTAATATGGTGAATATTGCATATGGTGATTTCTTGGTGATAATACTCCAATAATGAATGAAACAATAATATTATTGTGCAGTGATAATAATTTATGTACTGATGATAATAATGGTGCTCCATAATGTATTGCTCAATCAAATAGAATGTCGATACAATTTTTGCAATAATATTATTTTGCAGTAATAATAATTTATGCATCGATAGTAATAATGGTGAATATTACATCTTTCTAGCATAGATATATTCTCCAGCGTTGAATAACTATTGTGCAGCAATAAGGCTATTATGTAGTGATAATAATAATTCCATCAAACGCTTCATAATGCCATCAAATGCTTGATAATAATAATAATTCCATCGAACAATAATAACCATCTTGATAATAATAACAATAATAATTTTTGATAATAATAATAATTCCATCGAACATTAATAACCATCTTGATAATAATAACAATAATAATGCTTGATAATAATAATAATGTCATCAAACAATAATAACGCTTGATAATAATAATAATGCAATCAAACAATAATAACGCTTGATAATAATAATAATGCAATCAAACAATAATAACCACTAACATTGCTCCAAGGTAATTAATGTTGAAGGCATTAGTAAAAATTCTCCAATAAAAACGTTGCAATGAAATATATTAACATTGCAAGTAATTTATTCATGAATAGTGTATCAAATGTTGGGGGTATCAATATTTACACCATATTGAATAATTATTATTCCACTTCTAGGTTGTCATCATTGTTTATGGATCATTATTCCACTATTAAATTATTATTCCACTGCTTCAGGGGATTTCATGTTGTCTTAGGGAATTTTAGCATTGCTCCAATCCCACTAATTGTCAATACTATGTATGGGCATGCATTTCTGTCCTTGACATTTCATCTCCAATCAAATTTTGACATTCATAATTGCACATAAGCGTTACTCTTCATTTTCCTTGCGTTACCTTCCTTGCCATTATTCGTACCTTTTCATGATATATAGAAATCATTTTTTTGAGATTTTGGGGTAGCATCGGATGTGCTCTAGCTTTGAAAATTTATGGAGGGGCTAGAACACATGATATATCAAAGACCCAGAAATGGTTTGGATAAATTCCACCTAGTGTAAAATTTATTCAAATAATTAATTTTTTTAATGGGGACCCTAAGTCTAACTTAGGGAAATTGAAAAATTAAAGTGAATTAATTTACACATGTGGTGAGAGTGTTCTAAGTGACATGGATTAAGGTTTCTCTAATCTTAGCCATTTATTAGTGATTAGATCATGTCCGTTGATTTCTCAATGATAAAAGTAATAAGTAAGGCTTGGAGTCAGTTGGAGAACACACACACAGAATCTAAGAGATCGAATTCTTCTCACGGAGCAATGCTCGGATGAAGATTAGATCTGATTGATTCAGAGAAGAAATGAGGGGAAGATGAAGTGATTGGTCAGAGGACCAAGAGTACAAAGAATAGCACGGGCAACAGAGATGGAGAGGAGGAAACACAGCCATCAAAGAGTGTGATGCAGGCCCTAGAGTGGGTGATGCAGGCCCACTTAGTGCTTACGCAGGGGCAACATGATACCTCCAAGGGACAATCCAAAATTCACTGGAGATCGGGGTTACTAAGCTGGCAGGGCTGAAACTTGATTCCAAGAGGCACTGATCAGCGTAGAGGAATGGTGACACAGTCCTTCAGCCAGGCCCACGCAGGCTTACGCAGTGGCAGCATAGAGACTGCGTAGAGCTAGTTATGGTTTCACCACTGGCTAGTCCAGATTAGCTGGGACTTGCAGAGTGAGTTAAAACTCACATTTATCTCTGATTTCCAAGGTTTTTCTCTATTGGGTGGGTAGGATTATGGCACCCTAGATGTACTCAGAATTGCTGCTTAATAATAAAAACCCTCATAACTGTTACACCGATTTTCTTGCATTGGGTTTTTTCCAGGGACATTTGTTCGAAAAATCATGTGTGTCCTTTTTCATATGTGCGTTATGTTTCTGTAAATGATCTATAAATGTGTAGGTTTCTAGTTGTGTTTACTTCGATATTTTATTAAAATAAATTGTATAATTAAATCACAAGAAGGAGAAGTAAATCAAGATACTATTGTAGGGTGTCTGTAATTTTGTATTCATAAATTTTCACATGGTATCAGAGCGATTACAGATCAAGTTGATTCCATCAACAAGAGGATGAATACTTTTGCTGCAGGAAGGCCAATTGATGCAGCACAGATCCATGAGAAGGAAGTGCAACACCAGGAGGGCCACAGACCTAGCAGAAGGGACGCAAAGCTAGTCTGCTCACGCGTAGGCTGACGCAGGCCCTAGTGGGTGGCGCAGAACCTCTCAGGCTCACGATCGGCTAACGCAGGACCTAAAGTGTGACGCATTCCGAGGTGGAGAGATGTTGTGCCAGTTTTCATGGCTGAAAGTGCAGCTTCTCATCTTCAAAAGTTGCTAGTGGGGCATAGGTTCTGTCCATGCAGGACAATGTCTAGAAAACTTGAAAAAGTAAGGGGAAACAGTCCCTCATTAGATTTTCTTGCCAAGAGATCTTAGATTCGATTAGGAGGGTGATCGTAGAGGGGTGATTCGACAGGATTGGAGAAGGATTTCTAGGAGGGAAATAAATTGTCAGAGGGAGTAGTTTCTTTAGAGGGCTTCTATCACCAAGAAACCCAGATCCGATCTTATGTTGAGTGCAGCAGCATTAGAAGGGCGAAGAGGACATGTTTCGACTATTTAAGCAAATATGGCCCCATATGTATTGAGAGATCAGGATAGGTTAGGCAGTGTATCTAACTTTGCGATCTGGAAAGCCAGAATCCTAATAGTCCTAGAGGAGTATGGCATCAGAGACCACGCGCGAGACAGTTCTAGTTGTGCCAACCGATGCGGATGCTCTAAAGAAGTTCAACAAAAATCAGGCATGGGATAAGTGCTTGATCATGGATGGAGTAAAGGATCACATGGTCCCACACATTTCTGAGAAGAAGACGACAAATAAGGTGTGGAAAACTCTGACCGCACTGTATCAAGGTAGCTCCATCTAGTGGAATATGCTTCTAGAGAACCAAATGTGGATGTTCTGGATGCACACGGGAGAGGAGTTTGATCCCTTCCTTTTCATATTGGAGACTATCCAAGACCAACTGATTTCTATGGGGTCAACTCTGGATGATGGGCTCATGGTGAGGACTGCCCTGAATGAATTCACCGATGAGTGGGATACCTTTGTCCAAAGTATCTTGGGTAGAGCACAACTCCCAAATTGGGGAGACATGTGGGCAATCCTTCGACAAGAGGAGATCCAGAGGGTGACCAAGAGGGAATTCAGCAGTGGAGGAGTCAATATAAAGGAGGAGGAAGATTGAACCCTAACATATAAGGAAAAATGACAACAAGGGAAGAAGAAGAAGGAAATATCCAAGGTCTGGTGCTTCAGATGTTGTGAACTTAGGCACTTTGCCAGTACTTTTACTAAGAGGAAGGATGTCAGAACAAGGTCCCCTAAAAGCTTCAAATTTTGTACAATTTTGTATATTTTTGGTCTTAATTAGTCTAACACAAGGGTTTTGGGGTGGGTCAAAGCCCCGAATGCATTGTAATGGGTCAAGGTAGACCAAGAGTCCGGAAACCACGGTTTGTGGATCATTTGAAGCATAGGCTAAGTCAATACAAATAGATGAACATTTGAGTCTTAAGTTAGGCAATAATTAAGTCTGATGCTAAGTGCGAATTGTTAGATCTATTTTTGGGTCGTTAGGGTAAGGACTCCTGTTGGCTTTGTGCGTGGAGATCCTCAGTCCTACTGTGTGCAGATCTTGTTAACTGTGTGCACAAGTTGTGTTGGATTGTATTGGGTTTTTTATTTTAATATATGCCGATATGGTTAAAGTATTTCTGTGTCATCTGATCTAATGTATTACTTTGATGCGAATTATTGGGATCTGTTACGAATACTGTTGGTTATCTATTTATGCTGTGAATATGTCTGTGCTATGGTATAACTGTAATCTATTGATGATGTGTTATGATAATATGTGCTGATAACTGTTGATATGCAAGTGGATGCAAAATTATTAACTAGATATGTGCATGATAATAGGTATGTATATTGCGATTATACTGTTAACAACCCTACAAATAGATCTGTTTGGTGCAAACCTGATAGGTTGCGAACGTGGATCTGCTTGACTTACCTACTCTCTATCAGGGTGTGGAAACCTGGTTCCAGCACCCTCCCATACTGCTTCGAGTGAGACTTTGGCCTGTGCAAGCAGGTCACTGCCGAAAGGGCCAGTAGTATAAGGGTTTGTTGGCAAAACTTAACCTCTGAACCTAGGTCAGGACCCCTCGAGCCAACAAATGGTTCTGTTGCTGGGACCAAGAGAATTTTAAGAGAGGGATCAGGTAATGCCAAGAGAAAAATGGAGACCTAAGAAGAAAGAAATTGAAGAGTGGTTTGAAAAGCAGGTTTATGAATTTGCGGTAAAAGAAAATCGCAGTGTAAGGCTGACAACAGAGAAGTGGAAGAATAAGTACATTTTTACAGAGGTCTACGAAATCTTCTTTGTGACATTTGCAACCAAGCTTCAGGAGTGGCTTGCAAGGCTTGTAGATTTCCAGACGTGTTGGAAGGAGAAACAGGTCATGCAGTGGACTCTAGAGTTGATCCAGTAGTTAGAAAGGACTGATAATACCATCACTCATACGGTAGATCACTAGGTGGATAGTGTTCTAGGAGGATTTGTGATGGAATTTGCGATCGATCAATTCATGTCCTATTTGGAGGGAGAGCGGAGGTTCTTCAAGGGTTTCTAGGGTAAGTTTATAAAAACCTTACCATTAGTGATTAAGATATTATTGTGCGAAAAGAGAATTTTGTGTAGTCATATAGAATGAATGAGATCTGATCAGAGTGAGGGTACAATGAGAAGTGGAAAAAACTACAAAACTAATCAAGAAGGAGATAGATCTATCTACAGTCTAGTAAGGGATTCGGCTGCGCATAGTCCCCTAACCACACCACCTTCAAGTCAGCATAGGGGTAAGAACTCACCCATACCTCCTCCACCAAAATATGATATGGCCTTGCACATGAAGCTACCTACCTTTAAGGGCGTAGGGGACGAAGATATGGATCGATTCTGGTTTTTCGCAGAATCGGTATGGACTGCGCAAAATGTGGCCAACGATGTTGTGAAAAGGGCACAGTTGTCCCTTGCTTTTGAAGGAAGAGCCCTGGACTGGTACATGGGATACATAGCTTAGCATGTGAATGTGACCATTAAAGAGGTTAAGAGTGCCCTAAAACAGCAGATCTGAAAGCCTACATCCTACTCTCAAATAGTAAACGATCTAAAATATTTCAAGAAAGGACCCTCTGAGTCTGTATGGGAAGTTGACCAGTGGCTGAAGAAGGTAATCAGAGAAGGGGAATTTCTGTATGATGATAGACAACACAAGGAATGGTTCATTGTTATGTTACTGCCTCACCTTCACGTACCTATGGGTCAGCAAGCCATTGAATCGCAGGAAAAGGCCTTGGAGATTGCTATGAAGTTGGAAGCTTCATCGAGAGATGATACCCAGTTGGGAGTACAAAAAATCCAAGAGAAACTGGGGGCAATGCACATGGAGATCCAGAACCTGTGAAAAGGACCGACGGAAGGAAGCTAGTCTAGACATATGGTGCATATGATGTAAGGTATCTGGGCATACCAAGGATCAGTGCCCACCACTGGAAAACTACCTACAGGCGGGGGGACCCAGTCCTTTGCACCCAGGGCCAAGTGGACCAACATTGTGGTGCGATGATTGTCGCGTAGCCGACCTGCATGATACTAACCACTACCCCCGTCTCGACGCTTATGTCCCAAAACTGAAGCAACGATGGTGTAGGTTTTGTCGATCCGTAGGACATGATGAGTAGAATTGTTGAACTTATGATTTGATGATAGACCGAGGAAACCTATATAGGGTACAATCAGACCCTTCTTCACCAAGAACCCCCTCAGGCATAGGTGGCTCCCCATCTAGGGGCAGGGGAGGAGGCAAAGGTGGAAGTGCAGGTAGGGGAAGAGGACAAATAATATGATATAACTATGGAGAGGTAGGACACTTTGCGAGGGACTACCCGAACCCTGCAAGGAAATATTTTAGGTACTATAGACAGCTAGACCATGTGATTGAATATTGTTTGATTCTGATCACAAAGATGCAGGAAAACCAACAGACACCTACGTAGAATGTACAAAGGGTTAAGGCAGAACCTCGAGACGAAGGACCAAGCATTAACGTCATAACACGAAGCGGCATGGATACTAGGGGAGATGAGGAGAAAGCTACGGCAGAGCCTCTGATCTGGAAAGCAGTCATTAAGCAAGAAGTTTTGGACCTACAAAAGGAAAAGGAAACCTTTTTCGTAGCCTAACAAGACTTTGCTAAGGCTGAGGCATCTACTTCTTAGACCCCCGCAAACATCAAAGCAGAGGATGAGGTCAAACCATTTTTGCAAGCGTGTATGAAGTTATTGTGCAACCAACGGGTCGTAGAAAACCTCTAAGCACTAATAGACAACTACGCAAAAAGAACTAATCCACCCCTGGAAATTAAAGATGTGCACAAACTGTACAAACATAAGAAACACACTAGTAGAGAAATGCGGCTAACATCGCAAATTGGTGATTATGAAATGGATTAGGTTATTTTTGACCTGGGATCAAATGCGAACATCTTGCCCAAGAAAAATTGGCATCGAATGGGAGAACCTAAGTTGAAATGGTCCACTATCTAGCTGTGCATGGTAAATCAGCAGAAGATCATACCGTTAGGAAGCCTATTAAAGATCGTGGTAGATTTCGTAAGAGTTAAGGCCCGGACTAATTTTGAGGTCATTCATATTGTAGAAGATGTGGACCCCTATCCTGAGCTCCTAGGATTGGACTGGACCATAGATATAGGAGGTATTATCAATTTGAAGAAAAGAAGCATGGTATTTGAAAATGAAGGTACGCGGGTGATAGTACCATTGGACCCTGCAGAAGGAGAACGATATACGGAGCCAGTGCATGAAGAGGAGGACATGGATCAAATCTATAAGTTAACTGCGCGGGACGAAGATTGGATCAATCCTACGACAGATGGTATACTTTGCTAGGAAAAGCACAATGAATGTTTTTCTGACTCCAATGGGGAGATGGAAAACTGGCAGAACCGGTTACATGATGTATCTGCGCTACGATGCCTTAGGATCACAAAGGACTTCTGATGTATCTCCTCAGAGGTAAGAGAACTACCCTAATTTGATGGTTCTAGTAGTATTAAGAAGTTTTTGAGAACATTTGAGGCTGAGGTTCCAAGAGAACTAAGGCTATGGGCCCTTAATCTAGCCATGCATGCAACACCTGCGAGGTGGTGGGACTTGCATAAGGGGGTGTTCCAGGATTGGGAAGAGTGTCGGGATATGATAATCTTGCGATTCAAACCTCCGACCCACTTGCACGTAAAAGCATTGCTTGGCCCTGGAGACCCACGCGAGCATCTATTCGCTTGGATGGAAAAATGGTGTGACCGGACTACAGAAGAATGGGTTCACCTATTTATTCATGCCTTGGGACCAATTCGCACCGCATGGTACTGAGATGTGAAGCTACATCAGCACACCCACCACTGGGAAAAATTAAAGGATGAATTTGTGGGGACAATTGGGTTAACAGGGGGAACGGAGGCACTTGACAAAGCTCTGCAAGATATATATACCTTCATATTTGATGAATCACGCCCCTACGCATCCCTTGGGGTACCGACATGGGAAACACATATGCAAGATATTGCCAACTGCCGCAATATAACCATAGAAGAATGTGATGAGGATTTGCGCAATGTCTCTATCTCAGAGTTGGAGGGCGAGCGCGTAGTTGTGGGACCTCCACTACAAACTGTGGATGTTACGAAGCCTTTAAAGTTGCTAGAAGTCAACATTGGCACGGAAGAGCAACCTAAGTTGGCTAAAATTTGGGATTATTGGGATGATGATATGGTAGGCAAAGTTTCTGAAGTGCTCACAAAATATTAGAACTTATTCCCGAAGAATTTTTCGAAGCTTAAGGGGATCACAGGGGACCTAGGGGTCATGCGCATCACGCTAAAACAAGATGCACGCCCTATAAAACAGTGGCCTTATCGGCTAAAACCTAAATATAAGCAAAAGGTTAAGGAAGAAATCGATAAAATTCTCACCGCAGGTATCATCGAACTGGTCGAATAGTCGAACTAGGTAAGTCCGATGGTGGTTCAGGAGAAAAAGATGAAGAGGGCAATACGAATCTGCGTGGACTTGTGTAAATTTAATGATGTGTACGTAAATTATCATTTTATCGATTTCTTCCTTAACCTTTTGCTTATATTTAGAATTTAGCCGATAAGGCCGCTGCTTTACAGGGTGTGCATCTAGTTTTAACGTGATGCACATGACCCCTAAGTCCCTTGTGATCCCCTTAAGCTCTGAAAACTTCGTCGGGAATAAGTCATGATATTCTGTGAGAATTTCGGCAACTTTTCCTACCATAAATGGCTAGCGACAAACGCGGCCCGGAGTTGATAGCTGCTACGAGCCCACTCTGAAACAATACCCAAAATACTTGGTTTTCCTCAATGCGTTGTGCATCCTTAGAGTCCCACAAGTTCATATAACGAGTCCCTTTGCACATGTCTTGGGTGACCTCAGGGAGGACTGATTCCTCAGGTGCTTCCTAGGCGACCAACGCAATGAGAAGCAACAACCAGGAATAGCAAAAGGTTCGTCCCCACTCCTAAGATTCTTGGACATTGGCCAAAAACTCGTCGCACAAATATTGGGGCCAATTAAAGCAAATCCCTCTCCCGCATTGGCCTGCTAATTGAATTACATATGTAGGGATGATGGTGACCTGGCATTTTCACATCATCTTGCATGCCAATAACATGGTACCCAACTGTGTACTAGGGTCACTGATGGACCTAGGGGTCATGCGCATCACGCTAAAACCATATGCGCGCCCTGTAAAGCAGCGGCCTTATCGGCTGAATCCTAAATATAAGCAAAAGGTTAAGGAAGAAATCGATAAAATTCTCACTGCATGTATCATCGAACCGGTCGAATAGTCGAACTGGGTAAGTCTGATGTTGGTTCAGGAGAAAAATATTAAGGGGGAGATACGAATCTGCGTGGACTTGTGCAAATTGAATGATGTTTGCATACATGATCCCTTTCCTACACCATTTTAAGATGAAATCCTTGATAACGTAGGAGGGCAGGAAGCATACTCATTCACTGATGGATTCTCGGGATACCATCAAATCAAAATCGCACCTGAAGATCGCAGCAAAACTACGTTTGATACTGAATGGGGATCCTTTCAATATACTATCACGCCTTTTGGGCTCAAGAATGCCCCTACCATCTTTTCGTGGGTGGTGGTCATAGTATTCAAAGAGTTCATCCACAAGTTTTTGGAGGTGTACTTTAATGAATGGACTATCTTTGACTTGGTTAAGAAGCATGTCTCAAACCTGTGGATGATGTTGGATGCCTATAGAAAACACCATATCTCCCTTAATATCAAAAAATGCATATTCTACGTACCCTTCACTTGCTCGAGCATATAGATTGCTGATAGGGGTTGATAGTTGACCCTGCGAAAATCATAGTTATCATAAATCTAGCAATACCTACAACTAAGAAAAAATTGTGTTTAATCCTCAGACATACAGGCTACTATAGGAAGTTTATTAAGGGATACACGCTGATCACAGCACCTATGGAAAAACTGCTTAAGAAGGATGTTTCATTTTTTTGGGATGACGAATGTCAGAAAAGCTTCGAGCTACTTAAAGAGAAGATGGTCTTTGCACCTATTCTCATCTTTCCTGACTGGGCGAAGGAATTCCATGTTCACGTCGATGTATCAGGAATCACCCTAGGAGTAGTCCTTACGCAGCCTGGAGACAACGACATTGATCACCCGGTTGCATTTGCTAGTAGGAAACTCTCTGGTGTAGAGCGCAACTACTCTACCACGGAACGGGAGGGCTTGGCTATGGTCTATGCATTACAAAAGTATCGACACTATCTATTAGGAGGACACTTCAAAATGTTTACAGATCATTTGGCCTTGAAGTACTTGGTGAATAAGCCTATGTTGGGGGGGGGGGGGATCTGTCGATGGCTACTACAGTTCCAAGATTACGACTTTGAGATCATTGTCAAGCTAGGAAAGTTGAATTTTGGGCCAGATCACTTGTCCCGCATTGAAATTGTTGAAGAGCTAACAAAACTAGAGGACAGATTGCCTAATGCACAACTATTTGTTGTTAAGGTAGTGGATTCGTAGTTTTCCGACATCATTCAGTCCCTGACTATAGGCATGGCACCTGCAGAGTATTCGGTACAACAGAAGAAAGAGTTGGTAACCCACACTGCAGATTTTACCAACATCGCAGGTCATCTATATAATATGGGAGTTGATGAAGTGCTACGAAGTTATGTTTTAGAGAATGAACATCATGCTATCTTGGTAGAAGCCCATGACGACGTAGCTGGAGGTCACTACGCAGGGAAAGAAACGGTGCAAAATATCTTGAGAGTTGGATTATGGTGGCCCACCCTGCATAGTGACTCTCATGACTATTGTAAGGCCTGTGATACATGCCAATGAACAGGGAGGCCATCACGCAGAGATGAAATGCCCCTTCAACCACAAATGGCCCTACAAGCCTTGGACAAATGGGCCATCGATTTTGTAGGACCTTTCCACCCACCCAGAAAGAATAAAGGTGCATGTTACATTATAAATGTTATTGATTATGTAACTAGGTGGGCCGAGGCACAAGCGGTAAAGGATTGCACTGCAGAAACCGTGCACGCTTCATCTTTGAGAAAATTCTGACCATATTTGGATGTCCAAAAATCTTGATGAGCGATAGAAGTACACACTTTGTCAATGAAACAATACAGACCTTGACGGAAGAATTTCAAATCCATCATGCGAAAAGCACTCTGTATCATCCCCAAGCATGATCACCCAATCCAGCAAAGTGACCTTAGGCAGTCGAACTAATCAATTGGATACCACCATTTTTTCGGCTCTATAGGCCCTCCAACGCACACCAAAGAGCCTTAATGGCCTGCGCACCTACCTGCAGATGTCGCTGACTCTAGGTGAGGTCCCCGTTATTGGCGAACCTTTTGGAAGGCTCCATGAGGTGAAATTTTATGATCATGACTTGGCCAATTTGGAGGCCTTCCCTCAGTTGGCACCCAAATTATACCTTGACATAATTCAAGAAGACGATGGGATAAATATTGTCCCCATGCACTGGGTGCGTGGATTGGCCAGGTCTGGGCTCTTAAACCTGTTAAGGATTCCACACTTTGGCCACTACAATATCACAGACCGTCTAGCACGTCAGTTGCTTTCCCTGGTTCATGATGGTTGCTTGTGGATCCAGGATCACATCCCCTTCGATACTGTGCTCATTCACCGAATTACTGGTCTTCCCATGAAAGGACTAGACCCTCTGGAGCGCATTGGTAAGAAGTATGAGGGGGAGACTACTGAATATGTGCGCAAGACCTACCATGTGGAGCGAAATACTCGAGGCTTCATAATCAAATCCATCAGTGACCCTACTACGTAGTTGGGTACCATGTTGTTGGCATGCAAGATGATGCGAAAATGCCAGGTCGCCACTGCCCCTGCATATGTAATTTAGTTAGCAGGCCAATGTGGGAGAGTGGTCTGCTTCAATTGGTCCCAATACTTGTGCGACGAGTTTTTGGCCAATGTCTTAACAAGGACGAGCCTTTTTTTATTCTTGGTTGATGACTCTCATTGTGTTGGTTGCTTGGGAAGCACCTGAGGAATAAGTCCTCCCTGAGCTCACCCAAGACATGTGCGAAGGGACTCATTATACAAACTTGTGGGACTCTAAGGATGCGCAGCGCATCGAGGACAACCAAGTATTCTAGGTATTGTTTTAGATTGGGCTCGCAGCAGCTATCAACTCTCGACCGTGTCTGTCGCCAACCATTTATGATAAATATAAAAGCATTGTTGCTTTGCAGGCGACTATGCATAGTTTCCAAATTATAGGCCGCAAGCATTCTCCGTGGGTTTCACTCCCCTACATGGCTGTCGACAAAGAGATTGATCAGTTAGTTGCGCAATGGGCTCCTCACTGGAAGCTTGGCTTCAAAACAAGTGCGAAGGGCATTAAAGGGATAAGAACACCAAAGGTTACCCCGCTTGTCATCACCAAGGACACCGGCAGACCGAGTAAGAGCACGGGGAAGGGCACCGACGCTGCCTCGTAGAAGGGTTCGCAGCCCGATAAGATTACGGGGAAGGGTGCAGAAGTAGCAGCGTGGAAGGATGCATAGTAGGACCTTAGCACCAGAGGTCAAGAGGAAGGAGGTGCTAACTATCCCTGTGAAACAAAGCGAACTGGTGAACCGACTAAAGGGCCATGAAAGAAGAAGCACTCTCAACGAACATAACGCGACAAAATTGTTACACTGACAGAAGGGGACCTCGAGAAAATCATAAACGTGGTTACCTTGGCTGCTGAAGAAAAATGGATGGCTCTGAAAGAGCAGCAGAAATCCGTGGTCGACACACTTCAGGCCGAGCTCCGAGCCCTACAACTAAAAATGGACACACTGAAAACAAATATGATTCAAGTACGAACGGCCTTAGCAACTAGCAGTGCAGCACTAGTTACAACGAAAAGCCGCCTCTATTCCCTGCCACGCCTAGCGCTCACGATAAGTCCACCCGACTTAAGAGCGCAAGTCCAGGCCTGTGCAGAGGTCTAGCTGGATCTGGCCAGATTGCTGCATTAAGCGTTGTAGGTTCTCCATACCTCCTTGTTCGAAGAAATTCAACACAGGTATCATCGAGTGCCCTAGCAGCTCAATGTAGCTAAGCAGACACTCGAGGAAAAGAATGCTGAAGTTTCCCAGGTACAGGTTTCCTATACCCTCACCACAGCGCAGCAAGAAAAGCTGGAACACTTAATTAGTAGACTCTACATGGATGTTACAGAAGAAATCCCTGCCACAGCCACCCCTAGGCCAAGATTTAGGGGTTGGTCGTAGCATTAAAGGCCTCTAGGACAGATATTCAGGTGGTCAAAAAGTAGATGGAATAGCAGATCGTAGACTTGCAGGCCAAGTTGCAGCCAGAGACACCACCAAAGGTATGGGCCCAACGAGTTGCACTGGTTACCGTAGCTACAAATGTGATTACAGGACAGATTGCTCAGGGTTCCCAATTGTTGGATACATCCATGTAGTTATGGAAAAAGGTACAACGCGGCCCAATGCTATGTGAAATCAACTAGGACCTGTGGCAAAAGGAAGAAGCATTCATCTCGAAGCCACGATGCCTACTTTGATTCCTGCTCAACCATTAGCGTGACTACAAACTAGCCATGCCCTTCGGGATGATATCGACGAACTCTACCAGAAGAAGAAGACTCTCAGTGACCGTCTTAAGCCATGGGCTGATGAAGCCCTCAAGCTCTCCCAAGATATTGATGTCACTGTTAAACAATTGAACCAGACTCTAGAGAGTGTCACAGCTGCAACAGAAGGACCAACTTCGTAGAAGTTAGTGGATACTGCTTAGAACGTTGCTTCTTAGAGTGAAGGAGTGCTACCCCCACTGTTTGAGGTGATCAAACTACTGCAGGCGTAGGTGGAGACCCCATAATTGCAGTGACTCGAGACGATTCACAAGATTTTTTTGGGGAACTGTTGGAATAGGGTCCCCTAAAAGCTGTGAATTTTGTACAATTTTGTATATTTTTGGTCTTAATTATTCTAACGCAAGGTTTTTGGGGTGGGTCAAAGCCCCGAATGGATTGTAATGGGTCAAGGGTAGACCAAGATTCCGCAAACCATGGTTTGTAGACCATTGGAAGCATAGGCTAAGTCGATATAAATAGATGAACATTTTGAGTCTTAAGGTAGGCAAGAATTAAGTTTGATGCTAAGTGCGAATTGTTAGATCTGTTGTTGGGTCGTTAAGGTAAGGACTCTTACTGGCTGTGTGCGTGGAGATCCTCAGTCCTACTATGTGCGGACCCTGTTGGCTGTGTGCGCAGGCTGTGTTGGATTGTATTGGGTTTTGGATGCTAATTTATTTAGATATGGTTAAAGTATTTCTGTGTCATATGATCTAATTTATTACTGTTGATGAGAATTATTTGGATCTGTTACGAATACTATTAGTTATTTTTTTATGCTGCGAATCTGTCTGTGTTATGGTATAACTGTAATATGTTGATGATGTGTTATGATAATATGTGTTGATAACTGTTGATACATACGTGGATGCGGAATTATTAACTAGATCTCTGCATGATAATAGCTCTGTATATTGCAATTATACTGTTAACAACCCTGCAAATAGATATGCCTGGTGCAAAACTGATAGGTTGTGAACATGGATCTGCTTGACTTACCTACTATCTCTCAGGGTGCGGAAACCTGGTTCTAGCACCCTCCCATACTATTTTGGGTGAGACTTTGGCCTACGCAAGTAGGTCACTGCTGAAAGGGCCAGTAGTATAGGGGTTTGTTGGCAAACCTTAACCTCTGAACCTGGGTCAGGACCCCTCAAGCCAACAAAGGACAAGGAAGCTTCAGATTCCAAGGCAACAATAAATAGAGGGGACAGTGGAAGTGAATATGATGTGGCCATGAGTGCTCATGAACCTCGAGAGAAGAGGTGGGGCGATATAGATTTGTAGAGTAGCTAGAGATGATGGAGGAAGGATCCTTGAGGTGCCCAAACTCTTGGACCACATACGAGCTACGTGAGCCTTAAGACAGTAGTAGGATGATTGGAGTTAGTGGGTGCAGAAGATTATGGAGAAGCAAAGGTAGTACTGGGATGCTGAAGTCTCGAGCAACGCAGAGGAGAGGCATTAGAAGCGTGGAAGCAATAGCGTAGAGTTTGATGGGATTTCAGCAGCGCAAAGGTAGTGCTTACATAGTGCATTGCAGCAGACAACGTAGAGTTTTAGAGAGACGGTGCAGAGTAGCAGCAGAGGGTGCTTCGGTGATGAGATGCAGCTAAACTGACTTGTCTGTCAATTGATTAGGTGATTTTCCTTCATTTTATTACTTATTAATAATTGAGTTGCAGTGCAACAGTTAGCAGTGGAAGTGCTATAGGTAGCATGATGCAACAATTTGAGAGGGAGCTACAGTATAGATGTGGCAGTGTCAATGGCAGTGACATGGGAAGTAGTGCAGAAAGAAACAACGCGATGGATGGAGGGCAGCAGGACAAGAATCAGTAGCGTGGAGACCGATGCCAGAGATCATGGTGATGCTTCAATGGTGAAGTGTTGCTAGAGCACATTCCTCGCTAAGAGGGAGTGTTGAGATTTTGGGGTAGCATCAAATGTTCTCTAGCTCTGAAACTTTGTGGAGGGGCTAGAACACATGATATCTCTAAGGCCTAGAAATCGTTTGGATAAATTCCACCTGGTGTAAAGCTTATTCAAATAATTCAATTTTTTATTGGGGACCCTAAGTCTAACTTAGGGAAATTGAAAATCTAAAGTGAATTAATTTACACATGTGGTGAGAATGTTCTAAGTGATGTGGATCAGGCTTTCTTTAATCTTATCCATTGATTAGCGATTAGATCGCGGTCGTTGATTTCTCAATAAGAAAAGTATTAAAGGAAGGCTTGGGGTTAGTTGGAGAACACACATACAGAGTCCAAGAGATCGAATGCTTATGATGGATCAATGCTCATACAAAGATCAGATCTAAGTGATTCAGAGAAGCAGTGAGGGGCAGATGCAGTGATTGGTCAGAGGGCCAAGAGTACAAAGCAGAGCAAGGGCAGCAGAGACACAAAGGAGGTAGCGTAACCATCAGAGAGTGTGACACAGACCGTAGAGAGGGTGACGCAGGCCCACGTCGGGCTCATACAGGGGCAACATAAAGACTCCAAGGGACAGTCCAAAATTAGCTAGAGATCAGGATTTCTAAGACGAAAGGGCTGAAACTCGATTCCAGGAGGAGCTGATCAACGCAGAGGAAGGGTGATGCATTCCTTCATCCAGGACCATGTAGGCTTATGTAGTGGCAGTGTAGAGAATGCTCAAAGCTAGCTGGGGTTTCAACAGTGACTGATCTGGATCAGCCGGGACTTGCAAGGTGAGGTAAAACTCACATTTATCTCTGATTTCCGAGATTTTTCTCTATTGGGTGAGATAGATTATGGCACCCTATATGTACTCAGAACTTTTTCTTAATAATAAAAACCCTCAGAACTATTGCAGCGGTTTTCCCACATTGGTTTTTTTTTGGGACATTTGTATGAAAAATCATGTGTGTCCTTTGTCATATGTGCACTATGTTTTAGTAAATGATCTAGAAATGTGTAGGTTGCTATTTGTGTTTACTTCGATATTTTCTGAATATTTTCTGAAAATAACTTGTATAATTAAATCACAAGAAGGAGAAGTAAATCAAGATAATGTAGTACGGTTTCTATAATTCTGTATTCAGAAATTTTCACACCTTTTGAGCACTTGGTTCTTTTTGATGGATGCCATTTCTTTCCTTGTGCTTACTTTCTCAAATTTCTTGAATTTTTAGGTATCTTCCCCCTTTTTTTGAATATTTTTAGTGTAGGAAAGTGATCAATACTAGTGATGCCTTTTTTCAATGGCATACGTTGGTAGCCTCTTATTCAACAATTTATTGTTCTCAAAATTTTCTTAGAATTGAATTCCGAGAGGTTGCATCTCAATGAATGTAGAGAATAGATCTGAAAATACAATGGATTTGAATGTCTGTTCATTTTCTTGTTATGAGATGTATGAGGTTTATTTTCTACATCTTGTATATATATGGATAATTCTCTCTTTGTATGATTCCATTTCTTCTTTTGTAACGTTACTGATGAATTGAATCTTCATTTAATCTTTTGGATGTAGGAATTTATTATTATTCAACTGAGATGTTGATGCTTTGAAGAATTTCCTCAATAATTTCACTTTGATTATGTAGCATTAATATGATCCAAATATTTAGCCTATAATAACAAAGTTGAAGGATTTAGAGAAATCCTAGTGATGCAATTGACTGCAGCACAATGCTTCAATCACATGATGACCTTCTAATTGGAGAAGTGTTTTCATAATTTTCTCCAATGGTAGTTATTTTCAACCACATGGGTATCTATGCATGAAATGATCCTTTGTAGAAATTTTTTCTTGCTCATCTATTGAGCTACATTCCTTCATATGGAAGGAACACATAAGGTGAATCATATGTCGGCCTCATGATTCTTCATGTTGGAGGCTTCTTGAAAACTCTACACAAAGATGAATAAGGTCTGCTCCTCTAGCATTTATGGTAGCATACATATTTGAAGATATCTCAGTTTTGAATGTAGCATTGTAGCTTACGTACTAGCTGTCCCTTTTATTTAAGATCCAATTTCCATGGTAGTCTCTTTTCTTGCATGTATATACTTGAATGAATATTATATCAAATGTCAGTTAATACATGGATCATCATAATGTATATCGATTTATTTCATATAAATAATTAGATTCATCAAAAGATGAATAATTTTTGAGAAATTTTAGTTGGTGTCAACATGATTCATCTAGATATGTTAATGTTCATTTGAAAACATTTATTTACACGCTTATATACGAGATATATACATATGTACATTTTTCTATAAAAAATTTAAATTAAAGACTGAACTTTTGAATGATGCACCTAATTGATGTTGCTTTCTCATGAAAAAGATGATTTGATCTCACAATTTGATGATGCCTTTGTTTTTGTTGCTTCTTAACTACTTCAATTTCTTGACAAAATCATGTGCTTCATGTCCTCTTCTTTACTTCTTCTTGCTCCTGTAGTCTCCCCCTTAGATGGTGCATTCAATTTCAAGTTTTAGATTCTCATTTTGAAGTTATATCAGTGAGAAGCATCTACATGCACTATCTCTATCTTATTTCTCATATATTCAAATGGTTCTCTAGCAAGAGGCTTTCTAAATATGTATGTTATTTGTTTTTTTGTGGGTATTTAATCCATATTCACTATTTTCTCAGCCACTTGTTCTCTAGGAAAGTGGTACTTTATAGGGATATGTTTATTCTTTTAATGAAGCACGTGATTTTTCGAAATGATTATTACACTTGTATTTTCACATTTGATAGAGATAGGCTCACTGAAATTTACCTTCATATCCTGAAGTGTCTGCTTCATCCACAACACTTTTGTGCAACAAGCTACAACTATTATGTATTCAGCTTCTGTTGCATATAGAAAAACTAATGTTTCTTTCTTTCTTAGTCATGCCACCAAAGACTCTCCTAGGTAGAATTCACCACCACTTGTATTTTTTTTGTCATCCACACAGTTGGCCCAATCTACATCAGTATATGTTGTCAATGAAAAGTATGTCCCTTTTGGATATCATAGACCATATCTTGTAGTTCCTTTCAAGTATCTGAATATTCTCTTTGTTGCTAACATATGACTTAGTTTGGTTGCTTATTGATATCTTTCTATTGATCCAACTACCAACATTATATATGACCTAGAAGTTGTTAGGTATAGAAGACTTCCTATCATAGATATGTAAAGCTTTTGATCCACAACAGGTGATTCATCTTCTGCACATAGCTTACATCCAGTCGTCATAGGGGTTGAGACAGGTTTACAGTCTTCCATTTGGAACCTTTTCAGCATATCTCTTAGGTATTTCTCTTGATAAATGCATGTCTCCAGCCTTTTATAGGATTTGGAGTCCTAAGTAGAAGTTAATCTCTCCAATCATTGACATCTCGAACTCAGAATTCATATATTTAGAAAACCCTTTTACTAGATGATCTTTATTGTGGAAAAACATGATATCTTCCACATACATAACCACAATTAGTAATTCATCTCCATCAACCTTTATGCACAAATTACTATCATTTCCTCCTTTCTTGAAGCCCTATCTTTGAAGGTACTTGTCCAAGCTAGAGTACCATGATCGTGGTGCTTTTTTAAGACCGTACAATTCCTTCTTTAACCTGTAGACATAATTAGGTTTTTTAGATAACAAAAACCATTTAGGTTGTTCCATATAGACCTCTTCCTCAAGTTCTTCGTTTATAAAAGTAAACTTCACATCCATTTGGTATAGTTTGAAATCCTTAAAACAAGAAAAAGCCAAAAACATCTTGATTGCCTCTAATCTCACAACTCGTGCAAAGGTTTCTTAATAATAAAGGCCTTTTATTTGTGAGTACCCCTTGCATACTAGTTTGGCTTTGTTTCTCACAATATTTCCATGTTCATTCATTTTGTTCTTGAATACCCATTTTGTCCCAATGATATTTTATTCGATTGGTCTTCGTGTTAGTTCTCAAGTATTATTATTTTCGATTTGATCTAACTCTTCATTGATAGAATCTACCCAAAATTGGTATTTACTTGCCTCATCAAAGTTCTTTGGCTCTATTTGTGACAACATAGCTATATGAACTTGCCCAGTTTTTTCTGCTAGTTTCCTCCTTGTTTGAACTCCTTCACTTTTATCACCAATAATTTTATTTTCAGGATGATTTTGTTGAGTGTGTCTTGAGGGTCCTTTTGACTCGAGTTTATGTTGTTAGAAAATTATATATTATAGAGAAATGCAACACATAAAACACGCGAAAAAAAAACACAGAATACATATAAAACAAGAGAGATGCAGATATACGTGGTTCACCAATTTGGGCTACATCCACCCTGAACAACCAATCCTTCCTTTCTATTATCCAACAAAATGAAGAGACACAACTTACAACAGATCAAATTTAATATCCTATGTTCTCTCTCACAGTCTCCCTTTCTGTTTCTTGCTCATAATACTCATACAACACACAACCATAATACAATGCCCTCATACAAAACGAGGGGTTTCATTCTAGGGAAAGAAACCCTAAATTAAACATAAATTCTATTGTCAGATCATCCGCCTAATGAACGACCTAGATTGACTATAAATTACAATAATTTTACAAGGCAATTTTAAATCTATTTTAGCTTTGGGGGCATTGCCCCTGAAACCCCCCACTAGGGGGGGGCTCCATAAAGTTGCAACACCCCCCCCCCCCCCCCGGACCCCCTAGGCAACGTTAAATGATGAGCGGAGTTGTCGCCCCGTTAAGAATAGGGGTCAAACGTTGTGATACATCTTAATAAAGAAGATAATCAGGCTCCACACCCAACCATCTCCCACTTGGAGACTGATTGTAGCAACTCCTCTTCTGCTTAATTTGTTGGAAAATTACTCCACTTTGGACCTGGTTTTTTCTCATCTTCATCATCATACTTGAAGACCAATTGAAACTGAGCATAATCTCAGTTTTTCCTTGGTTGCAACTTTGTTAGCATATCTGCATGATTCTAGCTAGTGTGTATCTTTTCTACCTTCAACCATCCATCTTCCAACATTGACCTTATGAAATGGTACTTGAGTTGTATGTGTTTAGTCCTAGAATGAAATACTGAGTTCTTTGCAAGAAGAATGGCACTTTGGTTGTCACTATATAACATGCTCATATCATTCTTCTTACCCAATTCATCCATAAACCTTTGTAACCAAATAATTTCTTTACTAGCCTCTGTAGCAGCAACATACTCTTCTTCTGTTGTTGAAAGTGCAACAACACTTCGGATTTTTGAAACCCAACTGACAGTTGTTCCACCTACAGTAAATACATACCCTATAATTCTCCTAGTGATATCTCTATCACCTGCCATATCTGCATCAACATATCCCTATAGAGCAATGTTTGAACTACCAAAGCATAATTCTTGATTTGTGGTACCTCTCAAATATCTAAGAATCAATTTCACTACCATCCAATGTTATTTTCTCAGATTGTTCATGTACCTACTTACAACACCCCCCTGCATGTGCAATATTAGGCCTTGTGTAGACCATTGCATACATTAAGCTTCCAACTGCTAATGCATATGGAACTTTAGACATATAATCCATTTATTCTTGGGTCTTGGGGCACATATCCTTACTAAGGTTTAAATGGATAGCCAAAGGTGTACTAACTGGTTTTGCATTCTGCATATTAAATATTTTAAACACCTTTTGTATCTACTCATTCTGAGACAATGTTCATTTGCAATTTTTCCTGTCTCTAGTTATTCTCATACCAAGGATTTGTTTTGCAGCTCCCAAATCCTTCATTGCAAATGAATTTTCTAATTTTTTTTAGCACATTTATTTCCTACATGTTATACCCTACAATAAGGATGTCATCTATAGACAATAAAAATATAATATAACTAACATCATTTTTCTTTTTTATATAAACACAATGATTAGAGTGACATATAGTATAACCTTGTTCAGACATAAACCTGTCAAAATTTAGATACCACTACCTTGGAGCTTGTTTTAAGCCATACAAGCTCTTCTTTAACCTGAACAGTTATTTCTCTTTTGCTTTGACCTCATATCCTTCTGGTTGCTGCATATAGATCTCTTCCTCCAAATCTCCATGGAGAAATGTTGTCTTTACATCTAACTGTTCAAGATGAAAATATTCCACTGTTACAAGACTTAAAATAGTTCTGATTGAAGTCATATTAACAACATGAGAAAATATTTCATCAAAATCAATACCTTTCTTCTATGAAAACCCCTCCACCACAAGTCTAGCTTTGTACCTATTTTTTCCTCCATCTTCTTCCTTCAGCCTGTAAACCCATTTATTCTGCAATGTTGTTTTATCTATAGGAAACCTAACTAAGTCCTAAATCTGGTTATGTATTAAGGATTCCATCTTGTATTTTATGGCTAGCTCCCACTTATTCCTAGTTTCAACCTGCATTGCTTCTTCATAACATTTGGGTTCACCAGAATCAGTCAGCAATAAATAGTATAATGAAGGAGAGTATCGTTCAAGGGGTCTACTTATCCTGGTAGATCTTCTGACACCACTTTCAGGTGTTTGAGGTGCATGTTGTTGTTGTTGTTTTGGTTGTTGATTATTAGTATTTTCAAGTACCTTTACTTTTTCTGTGATCTCATCAAGAACTGTGTATTCTTTGTTTTCTTTTTCTTGTAACTGATTCTTATACAAGACCTTGTCATTGAATATTACATCTTTGCTCCTAATGATTTTATGATTTATATAATGATATAAGTGATAACCAAAATCATTAACACCATATCTAATAAAGGTACATTTCTTTGATTTTGCCTCAATATTTTTTCTTTTTTCTTTACTAATATGGACAAAGGCCTCATAACCAAAGGGATTTAAAAATGATTAGTTTACCTTTTTACCTGTCCATGCCTCCTCTAGAGTACCACCATCCAAGGAACCTGAAGGCCCTCTTTTTATTATGTAAACAACAGTATCTACAGCATCTGCCCAAAATTGTAAAGGCAATCTTGCATGCAATCTCATGCACCTTGCGCACTCCATGATTGTTCTGTTCATCCTGTCTGACACACCATTTTCTTGTGGTGTTCTTGGAATTGTCTTCTCTCTGTGAATTTCATGCTATGAACAATACCTATCAAAATCTTTGTTGCAATATTCACCTCCATTGTCTAATCTCAGACACTTCAACTTCTTTCTTGTCTCAATCTCAACCAAAGCTTTCCATTTCTTGAAAATCTCAAATACATAAAATTTATTCTGAATACAATAAATCCAATTTTTTCTAGTTGTGTCATCAATAAAAGTGACATAATAATGAGAGCCACCGAGAGATGATACCTGATTAGGTCCCCATACATATGTATGCACAAGCTCTAATTTTTCGCTCTTCTTTTCTTTCCCAAATCTAAGAAATCTAACTCTCTTCTATTTTCCATAAATGCAATTCTCACAGAAATCCAAATCAATATTCTTCAAACCCGATAACAAATTCCATGAGTGAAGAATATTCATCCTTGTCTCACTCATGTGCCCAAGCCTATGATGCCATAATGTTGCATCTTCTCCTTTGGAATGTAAAGCATTAATAGAGTTAGAAATACCATTTCATAAATACAATGTACCAACCTTTTCTCCTTTTCCTATTACTAGGGCTCCTTTAGTTACCTTCCAAGTTTTATCTGTGAAAATTGTCACATAACCTTCACTGCCTAACTGCCCTGTTGAAATCATATTTTTCTTCAAATCTAGAACATGCCTTACCTCCTTTAATAACCATTGGTTTCCATTATGTTGTTTTACAAGAACTTTACCCATTCCAACAATTTTACAAGGTTTATCATCACCCAAACGAACTTGTCCAAAATCTCCTTAAACATAGTCATGAAAATATTTCTTATCAGGTGTGGCATGGAATGAAGCCCCCTGACGCTACCACCTAGGAATTAGTAACATTTTCTAAAGAAAGAATCAAAGCATCTTGTAACACATCACCTGTCACATTTGCTTCATGATTTTTTTCTTATTGTGTGTCTCCTTCTTTTCCCTTATGATATCTATAGTCTTTCTTCAAGTGTCCTTTCTTTCCCCATTTCCAGCACACTATCCCTAATCTGGACTTCGATTTGTCTTTCCTTTATTTATTGCGATATCCTGAGCTCTTTCCTCTTTCCATTTTTCTTCCCCTAGTCTCTGCACTCAAATAATTACCCGATGTCTCACCAGAGCTTTTCCATCGCATTTCCTCGCTAAGAATAACACCGACAACATCATCAAACTTTAAAGTACTAGATCCAAAGACAGGATTACCAATGGCCATAACTAAACCATTCCAACTTTCTAGAAATGAGCACAGAAATAAAAAATCCCTAACTTCATCATCAAAGTTTACCCCTACAGAACTTAACTGAATTGTAACCGTATTAAAATCATTTAAATAGTCAAAAATAGATCCACCTTCTGACATATTCATATTAAATAAAATTTCATAAGAAATACCTTATTTGGGGTCGAGATTTTTTCATATAGTTTCGCAAATGCCTTAATTAAACCCTATGTTTTTGTTTCCTTCGAAATATTGAAGGCTACCGACGCCGCAAGGCACAACCGTACTGTTCCAAGTGCCTTTCTATCGAGAATCTCCCATCCTGCGTTTGTCATATTCGTCAGCGTCTTTGTTTTTCTGCTCAATGGTAGATACATATCTTTCTGATACAGATAATCTTCCATCTGCATCTTCCACAACAGGTAGTTTTGGTCGTTAAATTTCTCGACCCTAAACTTACCATCTTCCATCATTTCTCCCACTTGAACCAAGAACCCTTCTTTCCTATGAGTTTATCAGCCAAAAAAAAATTCGTCTATGATACCAGTTGTTAGAAAATTATATATTACAGAGCAATGCAACACACAAAATATGTGAAAACACAAACACAAAAAACATATAAAACAAGAGATACACAGATATATGCGGTTCACCCAATTTGGGCTACGTCCAACCTGAACATCCAGTCCTTCCTTTCTATTATCCAACAAAATGAAGAGGCACAACCTACAACAGATCCATTGTAATATCCTATGTTCTCTCTCACAGTATCCCTTTCTGTTTCTCGCTCATAATAATCATACAACACACAACCGAAATACAATGTCCTCATACAAAACGAGGGGTTGCCTTCTAGGGAAAAAAACCCTAAATTAAACATAACTTCTCCCATCAGATCATTCGCCTAATGAACGGCCTAGATTGACTAGAAATTACAATACTTTTACGAGGCAATTTTACATATTTTTTTAGCTTCAGGGGCACT
Source organism: Pinus albicaulis (assembly GCA_034641835.2). Classification (NCBI taxonomy): domain Eukaryota; kingdom Viridiplantae; phylum Streptophyta; class Pinopsida; order Pinales; family Pinaceae; genus Pinus; species Pinus albicaulis. Next base: position 975,298,288 of record CM076569.1, read on the forward strand.
GCCCCCGAAACCCCCCGCCAGGGGGAGGCTGGGGGGGCTCCATAAAGTCGCAACCGCCCCCCTTGGACCCCCCAGGTAGCGTTCAATGACAGGTGGTGTTGCTGCCTCGTTAAGAATAGGGGTCCAACACTGTGATACATCTAAAGAAATAAGATAATCAGGCTCCACACCCAACATATGTATCTTCTAATGCTTCATCTTGTACTTCATTCTCTTTATTGTCACAATCGCGATGATCTAGAGGATTAATAAAACCTATGCTTTTGTTCTTATCAGATAGCTCTTCATCAAACCTTACATCTATGCATTCTAAAATATTAAGCAACCCCTTATTGTAACACCTATACTCTTAATTTTTGACAAATATCCCAAAAATATTCCTTCATTGGATCAAGCATCAAACTTTCCTAGATTTTCATCATTAGTTTTTATATAGAATTTACTCCTAAATACTTTAAAATGCTTGATTGATGTTGGTTTCCCGTGCCACGGTTCATATGGTTTCTTATCAAAGTTTGGTATGAGATGTGCCTTATTGAGAATATGTACTGATGTATGCACCGCTTCAGCCAAATAGGTTTGAGGATTGTTTCTTTCTTGCATCATGGCTCTGACCATTTTCTGAACAAAATTGTTTTATCTCTTTGCAACTCCATTATTTTTCGGTGTGTCTGAAATATTATACAATCATTTTATGCCAAATTCATTACACGGGCCTGCAAAATCATCTGATGTAAATTCACCTCCTTTGTATGACCTTAAGCACTTTATCTTATACCCTATTTGGTTTTCTGCCAGTGCCTTGAATATTTTGAACTTTTCAAATGCTTCTAGCTTATTTATGAGGAATTCCACCCAATTCAATCTCGAATAGTCATTAATTATCAACATGAAATATTTTTCTCCTCCTGGTGCATCTATTTTGGAAGGCCCCAAAAAGTCCATGTGAACTAGCTGCAAAGGCTTACTACTTGATAGTTTATCTTTGACTTTGAATGATGTTTTTGATCGTTTACCCATTTGACATGACTTATTAATAATGTTTTGAGGCTTTTTTATTGTTGGTATATCTCTAACTACTCTCTTCTTGCTGAGTTTGATGATGTGATCAAAGTTTATATGCCCCAATCTCCTATGTCATAGCCAGGATTCATCATGTTTGATGATGTAGCATTCCTCATTCTCTTCACTCAAGATAAATAAATTATTGTGGGAAAGTACATCTACAACAATATGACCACAGTGTCGAATTGGGTCAAGTCATATATACAAAATACTAGGCTTGGTTTAAATTTAAAAAAAAAAAAAAAATCGCATTGTGCTAGAACATATATCAATTTCTAATACAATTATGTATTATTTATATAATTTCAATGGATAGTAAATTATATACGTGAATTTGAATGGATCATAAATTTACCTTTAACATAAAAAATTACCACATTGAATTCCAAATTAAGTAAAATTTTAAACATCTTTACTCTTTACTAAAGTCAATACCATTTCCTAAATCAAAGGAAAGAGTTAATTCAACACAAACAATCAAAATCCAAAATCTTTTAATATTTCTTTTAATTAAATATTTGTAAAATTAATTTATACTTACTCTAGAGCTATGGTAAATAAATAAAAATATATATAAACTAGATGTATGGTAAATAAATAAAAATTATTTTTATATTTATTCCATAAACCTTTTTATATTTAAAAAAACTTTAAAAAGAGGTTTTATTTAGATGAAGCCTATGGGACAAATACCATGGGACAAATTAATATTGATACCATGGTCCAAATACCACGGGTAAATAAATAGATATAAAAGAGGTCTAAACAAGTATGATAAATAAATAAATAAATATAAAATAGATATAAAGAGGTATGGTAAATAAATAAATATAGAAGAGGCATAAAGAGGTAAGGTAAATAAATAACAATATATCAAATAGGATTATAAATAAAAATCTAATTATATAACAAGCCTATGGCCCAAATACCATAGTAAAGAAAAGGGGTATGGTAAATAAATAAAAATATAAATAAACCAGAGGTATGGTAAGTAAATAAAACCTCTTTTCATATTTACTCCATAATCTGCTTTATATTTACGAATATTTATGTTCATTAGTTTACATAACTAAGAAGAAATAGAAAGAGAGAGTGATAGGGGAGAGATGGAGAGAGAGTGTGTATGTTTAGGGGTGAGATAAAGAGACAAAGTAAGATGTATGGAAAGAAGGGGGGAGAGAAGAAGTGAGAAGGAGAGAGGGAGGGATATAGTAATGTAGTTGGAGAGAGAGGGGTAGAAAGAGAGAGAGAGATAAAGGGATGGGGGAAGAGAGAGGATTAGAGAGAGAGAGAGATATGGGGGAAGAGAGAGGATTGGAGGGAAAAGAGAGAGAGAGAGAGGTGGGAGAGAAAGGGAGAGAGAGGAAGGATGAGAGAGAGGAGGAGAGTGATGGGGGAAGAGAGAGTATTGGAGAGAGAGAGAGAGAGATCATGGAAGAGAGAGGGATTTATGGGAGAAAGAGAGAGAGAGAGAGGAAGGACGAGAGAGAGGACTTGAGAGAGAGGAGGAGAGAGGGATCGATAAGAGAGATGGAGTTGGAGGGGGAGAGATGTAGGAAATAAGAAATATAGAGAGTGAGAAGTGGAGAGAGAGAAGGAGTGACAAGGGAGAGACGGAGAGAGAGCGTGTATGTTTGGGGCTGAGATAAAGAGACAAATAAGGAGAGATGGAGATAAGGGGGGAGAAGGAGATATAAGGAGAGAGGGAGGGATATAGTAACAAAGTTGGTGGGTGAAGAGAGAGAGAGAGGAATAGAGAGATGGGAGAGAAAGGGAAAGAGAGGAAGGAAGAGAGATGATGTGAGAGAGTGGAGAGAGGGAGGGAAAGAGAGATGGACTTGGAGGGGGAGGAGGAGAGAGGTAAGAAGAAAGAAATAGAGAGAGAAAGGTGGAGAGAGAGAGAGTGAGTGAGTGATAAGGAAGACAGAGAGAGAGGGAGAGAGGGGGAAGATAGAGCTATAGATGGAAGGTGAAGAGAGGGAAGAAGAGAGAGATGGGGAGAGGAGGGGATTGACAAAGAGATTGATATATATGGATTGCGAGAGTGTGTGTGTTTACGGGGGTGAGATAGAGAGATAGAAAAGAAGAGATGGAGGGGGATATAGATATGGATGGAGGGTGGAGAGAGGGAAGAATATTTCTCACACTAGATGGATTGATATAAGTGGAGATGGTGATTTATAATGCTATTTGATTATTTGCACTATATGCATTGATTTTAGTGTAGATATTTATTTCTAATGATATTTGATTACTTGCACTAGATGCATTGATTTCAGTGTAGGTGGTGATTTCTAATACAATTTGATTGCTTGCATTGAATTTGTTGATTTCAATTTAGATGTCGATTTATAATTATATTTGATTACTTGCACTAGATGAATTGGTTTCAATGTAGATGATTTCTAATCCTATTTGATTGTTTGCACTAAATGCATTGATTTCAGTGTAGATGGCGATTTCTAATCCTATTTGATTTATTTGAGTAAATGCATTGATTTCAGTGTAGATGTTGGTTTCTAGAGAGAGAGAGAGAGAGAGAGTGATAAGGACGATGGAGAGAGAGGGAGAGAGGACAAAAGGAGGAAAGAGAGATATTAATGGGGGAGAGGGAGAGAAGGGGAAGATAGATATATAGATGGAAGGTGAAGAGAGGGAAGAAGAGAGAGATGGGGAAAGGGGGTGATTGAAAAAGAGATTGATATATATGGAGTACGAGAGCGCGTGTGTTTAGGGGGGGTGAGATAGAAAGACAAAAAAGAATAGATGGAGGGGGATATAGATATGGATGGAGGGTGGAGAGAGGGAGGAATATTTCTCGCACTAGATGGATTGATATAAGTGGAGATGGTGATTTCTAATCCTATTTGATTATTTGCACTAGATGCATCGATTTTAGTGTAGATATTTATTTCTAATTATATTTGATTACTTGCACTAGATACATTGATTTCAGTGTAGGTGGTGATTTCTAATACAATTTGATTGCTTGCACTGAATGTGTTGATTTCAATTTATATGTCGATTTATAATTATATTTGATTACTTGCACTAGATGACTTAATTTCAATGTAGATGATTTCTAATCCTATTTGATTGTTTGCACTAAATGCATTTATTTCAGTGTAGATGGCGATTTCTAATCCTATTTGATTTCTTTGAGTAAATGCATTGATTTTAGTGTAGATGTTGGTTCCTAGAGAGAGAGAGAGAGTGAGTGATAAGGAAGATGGAGAGAGAGATAGAGAGGACAAAAAGAGGAAAGAGAGATATTAGTGGGGGAGAGGGAGAGAAGGGGAAGAGAAGGAAGAACAGAGAGATGGGGAGAGAGGGTGATCGACAAAGAGAATGATATATATGGAGTGCGAGAGCGTGTGTCTTTAGGGGGGTGAGATAGAGACAAAAAAAAGGAGATGGATGGGGATATAGATATGGATGGAGGGTGGAGGGAGGGAAAAACATTTCTTGCACTAGATGGATTGATTTAATTGGAAATGGTTATTTATAATCCTATTTGATTATTTGCACTAGATGCATCGATTTTAGTGTAGATATTTATTTCTAATGATATATGATTAATTGCACTAGATGCATTGATTTCAGTGTAGGTGATGATTCCTAATACTATTTGATTGCTTGCACTAGATGTGTTGATTTCAATTTAGACGTCGATTTATAATTATATTTGATTGCTTGCACTAGATGCATTGATTTCAATGTAGATTATTCCTAATACTATTTGATTGTTTGCACTAAATGCATTGATTTTAGTGTAGATGGAGATTTCTAATCCTATTTGATTGCTTTGAGTAAATGCATTGATTTCAGTGTAGATGTTGGTTTCTAATCTTATTTAATTGATTGCATTAGGTGCATTGATTTCAATGTAGAAGTTATTTTCTAATCTTATTTGATTGCTTGCATTAAATGCATTGATTTCAATGTATATGTTGATTTATGATTTGATGTAATTAGATATATGATGGTACATTAATATTAAAGTGATTAGATTAACAATATGCATTGATTTTAGTGTAAGCACAAAAAGTTATTAACAATGTAAATTGATTTTTGTGTTATAGTAATTTAAGCTATTAATATTGGAGAGCAAGAGAGACAAGGTATCATGTTTACTACAACAGATCGAGCTAAAGATTTAAATGGTTTACGATTTAAATTTTTTGTTTCATATAATCGATATGAAAAGATAACAAAACTAACAAGGGAGGAAATAAGAATAGTAGAAGAAAATAGTTTGAGATTGATTGTAACATGAGTACGTTCTTATTATTCACATTTTCTATCTTTCAACACTATTATTGTCACTTTGCATTTAAAAAAAATATTTCATCATTTTTCGTCATTATAGTTATTAACAATAATTATCATCTCAACGAACTGAGATAACTAAGAAAATTTAAAATTAAAATGACCAAGTTAATCTCATAAATATTTAGCATATTTAAAATGATTGTATTAATATTTGATATATTTACATATTACTGATAAAATTAATCATATCTTTGATAGATTTTCCTTGGCAGCACATGACTGAAATGAGCCTAGATCCATCTTACATCTCAAAAATATACAAAAGTTTTAATAATATGAAAAATGTGACGTTGATGCCTCCGACTGGAACCAGCCTAGATCCATCTAAATCTGGATCTATCATGCATCGAGAGGGATCAAATCTCTCGAGGTGCAAACCTTTCCTCAAGTTTTTCACTCAAAAAATAGGTTTGCACCTCGAGAGATTTGATCCCTCTCTGCGCATGATAGATCCAGAGTTAGATGGATCTAGGCTAGTTCTATGTTTGAACTCCTTTATCCAGAGTCTTTCTTATAGATTTTGACCTGATTTCACAGTATTGAGCTCTAAATAGAACCTCAAAACCCTTCTCACACATCTGACTTACACTCAAAAAATTATGTTTTAGACCATCTACAAACAGTACATCCCGAGCCTTTCCTCTTCCATTATTCAGGCTGACTGTAACTTTTCTTCTTATTTTTCCTGCTTCATCATTGGAAATTATCAAATGTGACTTTTCCATTTTTATTTTCATCCATATATAAAAACTTGTTTTTTTCTCCTATCATATGTCTATAGCAGCCACTATCCACATACAATTTACTGTTTTGATCTAAGCATATAGAACTAGGTCACAATTATCAACTTTCTTTTCCTCCTTCTTTTTTCTCCATTGCATGCATTCATCTATTCTATAATTATTCTGAGATGAAAATATATTGTCCTTAAGATGACATTCATATGACTTGTGCCCAAAGTTATGACAATAGAAACATGTAGTGATATCAAGGAGAGGAGCATATGCATTTTTATCTAGATTCATGTTTGTTTTGATGTATGAGAATCCATTATTATCCTTACTTATTTTAGAATTTTCCAAATCAATTCTTCTAACATAAGCTCTACAATCTATGGCTTTATGTCCAAATTTTTTACAGAAGTAACAATATCCATAGAAAAAATATCTATATCTGGTAGTGGATGTCATTTGGGGATATAACCATCTAGACATTTGAAAATCTTGTCTTCTAAAGAAGTATGGTCTTTGATAGTTTGTTGTTTGATTGTTCATTCCTTTTATCTCCTGTAATTTTCTAGTAGTGTTTCTTTGTAGATGTTCAATTGATGTTGAATTTTTGTGCCAATTTTTGTTTGCAAATTGACGAGAACTATTACTATCTCCCATGATAATTTTTACAAAAGTGATTGTCCTTTTATCGTCTACCTTGGATTCACTGGATTCTCCTTCATAACCTAAACCAGTATTTATGAGTGGAGACCTTTGAGCACTTAATATCATGTCCAGTTGTTTAAAACCTTTTATCTATTGAATTTTTGTGTTTATTCAACTTGTGCCTTCTCTAGTATCTTCTTCAGACTTATCACCTCTTCTTACAATATTTCACACTCTTAAATTTTATCTTTTATTTTTTGCATCACAATGTCTTCCACCTTCTTTGCTTCTTCAAGTTCAACTTTTAGCTTAATAATGTCTTCTGAATTTGATTCTTCTTTTACATATTTCAATAGGATCTCTTTATGTTTTATATTCTTTAGTTTAAGCCTTTCTATTTCATCCATGGCACTAATCAAATCCCCCTCAAGATCTACCTCACCTTCCTCTTCTTCTTCATATTCCAAGAAATATTTTTCAAGTTATTCCAAGGCCATCAACATGAATTTACTAGTTCCATATTCATTAGAGGATTCATTGGGGCTTTCAGATACACTTCTATCTTCTTGAGCATAAAATAATTTTCTTTTAAACGTTTTCTCTTTCTGCATTTTATTAGATTTGTTCTTCTCTTTCCCTTTAGGATGATTTTCTTCTTTCTTATAGGGACATTTTGAGGCATAATTCCCCACTCTTCCAACATTAAAGCACTTAAATGGAAGTTTTCCTTTGTACTTACTTGTACCTTTCTTCAACCTTCTAACAATTTCTTCTTCTTCATCATCAGAACCTAAGTATGAACATTCCTTTTCTTATATGCACTTGCATGCCTTGAAATTTTCCTCCCTAGTGACTGACTTCCCTTTTGGAATTATCATCTTGTACGTTGTCAAGGAACCAAGTAGCTGATCCTTGTTCAAAGTCTCAAAGTTTGTTGTCTCTTCTATAACTGAAATGACCTCAATATTTTATGAACTATTACACTTTATTTTATTGTTTCTCATAAACCTATCACGATATTTACGACTTCATCAACTCTTAATAATAATTTAGCTATATCTTCATCTTCATTCATTTTTAAGGTCTCAAATTGTGTTCTATATACTTGTAATTTTTACATCTTTAATTTTTTATCTCCTTCATGAATACTTTCTAATCTATCCCAGATTTCTTTGGTTTTCTAACAATGCATTACTATAATAAATTCAGACTCACATAGACCAATCATAAGTGTATTCATATACTTTTCATTAGCTATGAAATCTAGTTTTTCATCTTTGTCACTAATCGCTTCCTTTGGTTCTTCATATCATACCATCACAGTTGCCCAAACTTTTATTCCAATAGACATTAAGTATGTCTTCATTCTGACTTTCTAGAAAGCATAGTTTGTACCAGTAAATAAAGGAGATTTATTTTTTGAGCATCATTCTTGACTAGCCATTTTACTAACTTAGGACCTCCTTCTAGTTGTTAGACAGTTATTGAAGGAAATTGGCTCTGATACGAATTGATATTTATGATTGGGAACTATTGAGATGGGGGGTGAATCAGTAATTCAAATTATTTACTTTTTATCAACCTTTTTTTTCTTATGCATCTAATGGTTTATGTTTATATTATTATTGAATTCCTTTTGCAGGTGTTAAATAATTTGCAGATTTATTTATCAAGAATTCAAGAATGTTCACACATCGTTCAAGAACCAACACATGAAGACACCAAATATAAGTGGAAACCCCAAAGGGAGAAAACCACGAATTAAGGCTAAAAGTGATGTGAATGCAAGTTGCTACTCCTTATTACATCATATTATTTTATGCTCCAACCTACAAGAGGCTCCTACCTCAAAGGAAGCTCTAACTCCCACAAATTTTCTGCAGGCTACAACCCACATGAGGCTCCTACCTCAACAAGCTACAACTTGTTATTTTTCAAGATACAACATAGAAAGGGACATAAATCTCTCAATCACAACATCAAGTCACAATTTTTTGTTACTTCATTTATATTTTTGATGTCAAGTCTACTGCTGCACTGCTTCTCCTTTTCAACTTTGTGTCTCTTCTGATGTGGCTCATCAACTTTCTTCTGCAGATTCTTTCACTTCCCAAAAAAGAAATGTTTCCATTCCACATGGTATCTTGTATAAGCAAGCCATATTGGTTGTTTGTATTATTTGCAGGAATATGAAACGAAGCATTGTCTCTTGGACTTCCAAAACCTACTCATAATCACGTCTCTTCATTTTTATTTTTGAAGGAAAAATTGTAATATAAAATAAAGTTGAAGTAAACCAACTCAATCAATAATTATTACAAGAGACAAATCAGATTTGTATCATCTACATTTTTTGTTCAATGAAACATATGTATCTCAGCTTTTGTCTCAATATTTTTATGTCCCATTTGACAATGTTTAGTCTTCACATTGATTAGCATAGCCTTTGCACTTAACATCACTTTCAACCTTTTAAAATAATGGCATTCAACATAAATTATCACCAATGATGTTAATGGCATCAATGCCAATATTGCCAACACATAGAGGTGGGATTGGGGTATCTAATAATCCATTTCTTGTTGATAGGGTGCGTTGAAAATGCGGCAAGAAATTCCTAATTTAATTTTCCCTTGAATTAAATTAGAAGAAAATCGAAATTCCACATCACAAGACAACTTGAATGAGTTATTTGAGTTATTATCACTCAGTTCGATTATTTAATTTGAGTTGTGGGCCTAAATTGAGTTGTGTACAGTGATTCCTAAATTTTAGGAGCTTAGGTTGAGTTAATTTCAGTTGTAACAATTTAATTCAATTAAATTGAGTTAAGGTCAGTTAAACTAGTTCCAACTATTGGAGGAACTTGTGGGAGATCTAGCAGTGGGGTGCAGCTTCAATGTTTAACAAGTTAACTGATCAATCAACCTAAAGTAACTCATGCATCCATGAAATTAGAGTTACCTAGTTGAGATTGGATTTCAAGGGAAGTGTACTATCAGTTGTAGAATTTTCCAATTTGTACATGTGGTGCATGCAGTCAAAGAAGGGCCTAATAGAATTGCGCAATTCTCAATGAGAAATTTCCATAATTAATAGGGGGCTAATTCCTCATCAAATAACGCAAGGAAATAGGAGCTTATAAGCTTGAAAAATTGGCTAAGTGTTGGCCAAAGTCAGTCAGTCATGTAGATGATAGAAAATACTTGTGCAGATTGTGCTCCAGCTTGAACAAGCATATTGTATTCATCCATATTCTTTGATTAATGCAATACATATAGGAAGGGGTTTTGAGTAGTTGATTTCCCCTAGATAAATCTTTGTGTATGTCTGTTGAATCATGATGCATGTTTTTTATATGTGTTCTCGATCATGAATTTTCTTTCGCAGATGAGTAGAGTAGATTTTAGTCTTATGTTTTAGTACATTACATGAGCAGTTTTGTGTTTACAATTAATTTCTACAATCAGGGCACTTCATACAAAATTTCTTCTTCCATTAATCCATTGTGAGGCTGAATTCGACCTCTAACACTAATAATTTGGAATTCATATGCATCAACAACAAAATTAACATTGTATATTCAGAATTCATTAATTACCCATTATATTGTAGGAATAACATAATATAATATAAACATAAATCATTATATATATATATATATATATATATATATATATATGGACATTTATTTGTAAATAAATGAGTTCCATGGAAGCAATTACTGAGCAACAAATCATTGGCCAATAGTAAGAATCTTCTATGGATTCCACCCCAAGCTAGACGATGATACTACCAAGGAGAAGGAATCTCCTACAAAGATCTAATATTAGTCAATTGAACAATTTCTCTCATGACAAAACCATTGTGCTCGCTATCAAGTACTTGAATCTCTCAAGCACTGATCAATCAACGATGATAATATTTTTCATTTCCCTACACAATATAAGGAAGATATTGAATTTCTCTATCAATATTCCTTAGATATATTCTTTCCTTCCATTGTTCTTGTCAAGAATAAGAGTCCATTTTGCTAATTTTCATACATGCATACCTTTGGAAGAGAAATACTTTGCTCCAAAATATTGAATGAGTAGTTATTTCATGGTTGCATGTTCAATGGTGTGCTTGTTTCAATGAATTTGGACATTATAGCAATAAGTTATCCTTCAAATTGAACTCGTTTATCTCATATATTTAATAGTAAAAGCTTCCAATAGCTCATACCAACCATACGTTTACGGTTTTTTATTCATTTTTTTCTTCCAACATAATAGTCATGGCCTCACACACATTTACCCATTATCTAAAGAAGGGAAATCCCCATAACATGGGGGTGGGGAATGATTATTGGTGGAATAATGAAAGATGATGATAACAATTATGCAAGTCCTAAGAATTTGCTTAAGAGATACCCCACCTTTGCATGGAAACATGTCTTCCCAAGAAGTACAAGGATATATCAAAAGGACCATTAAATTTAATATTGTTGGAAAAACTTTGGAGGCTAAAAGGTAGTATATCGCAAAGAATAAGTGTCAAGATCAAATCACATATGCTTCCCCTTTCCCATTCCCCTCTTGTGGTGTCATGTCATTCTTGTTGCTTCCTCAAGCAACCCTTTTTTGGTGGATATTATATCAATACATTTCATTTTTTATACATATTTTTATATAAGCATAACATCCACACCAAAATGCTAGCCCACCACATGAGCTCATAAATATGCGTTAGTCAACAAATTTTCCTTAGGTTGTGCAATAGCAATGTTTATAATGCATTTTACATATTAGCAACATTGGATTAGTATAAATAAACATACTTGGGTTAACTTCCATTACATAAACCTCACCATACAAATAATACATGTTCTACATGTTATATTTCAAGGGGTAAAATCAAGGTAGTACAATCTCCTTGGTATTGGGTCTATATGTTTCACAACCAGTGACTCCTTACACTCATTTCTATAATTTAACGCTTCTAGAGTGAAAACCACTCTGGGTCATTAAGTTTTAGTTAGCATGGAATATAATTAGAGTCAATATTTTGTATCACATCTAAAAATAAAGAAATGGATGTATTTTTAAGAATGCAGAACAATGCACTTATTTTACTTAGCATGATAGCTCTCTAAATGTGAGCAAATTCAAGTGGAGATGCAGATGCTACACCTAGGCTAGTTGTTATAATCTTGGGATAAAGTGCCTTGTAACATGAGCAAGTACCCCTTGTTGATCCTTTGTTGGCCCATTAAGTTCACTCTTGAGCTTCCGTTATTAGTAATCCTTGACATATAGTTTGTTGCATTATTCATGAATGATATCAGAGTGTCATGGAATCTACTCTCTGCCCCAAGCTCCCAAGTACCTCAAAATTACAAGTTTGTTATTTTACCTCTAGCCATATTTGAACTAGATTAAGTTGCAAAAATAGAGTGGGGAAATAAGGGTTAGAAGGAAACTCTAGTTGATCCTTACTACAATATGGGGATGGAAGCTCACCCCAAAGATAAGGACCTTCCTTATGATGTGTGCATTATGTTAACATTTTCTTGGCATGTCATTGTGTGCTAGCTCTTAGGTGTGAATTGTTTTTTAGTTTTCGATTGCATATATTTGGTTAGTTGATAGGATTATTTGATATTATATTATCCTTGTCATGGTTGTTCTTATGACTATTTTTTCTTATAAAATGTATTAACATTGTTTATAATAATGGAAGGAAGAAACAAGTTATTGAAAAAATAAAGAATAAAAAGTCTAGAAAAATTGCAAAAAAATTATATTTTTGTCCTTCCTCTCCTATGAGGTAAAAAAGAGAATCAACGCCTTCCTTTTCATTGTCTATCATCCCTTTCTAGTCTCTAATTTTAGTTTGTGAAGGAGATAAATATATTTTATCAAACAATGTATCAAAACAAATAACCATTTGAGACAATAAAATCTATATGATGTTCAATTTTTTAGAAAATAAAGCAAGAAATTATTATATCCATAACTAATGATGTAATGAGGTCCAAATATGGAATATCTTAGTCCACTATGTCTAGTCCCCTTTTTCATACATTGAATCTACTTTGCATCATTATTATTATTATTATCCATATCCAATTTTAAGGCCATGGCCAAGCCAGACACCAAATTGGTGTATGAGACCCCCTTGTTTATGGGACAAGGGACCCACCTCCGCGCAGTGATTTGACTACTAAGTCTATGGAGGCATACATACTCTACCCCCTCTGATTTTGAACCTGTGACCTCTTAGGAGAAAATACATGGTCTTAACCATTGAATCTACTTCACATCATTTCTTGAGTAAATTTAAATCTACTAATGCCATTTTATCTAATAATCTTAATTTACCTCTCACAAATGTTGATTCCTAACTATACAATTTGGAACTCTCTTTGATTTGCAAATATGTTGCATAATACAAGAGAATTTGCAAATATGTTACGTAATGCAAGAGAAGAGAAATTGCTCCTTTGTTTTTACAACCACATTTCTACCTACTCGAAATAGCCTTTCCTACGCAACACCTTTGGTCGTCAACATCTACCTATAACATATCTTAACTTATATGAATCTTAGTTCTATCATTATTGTTAACTTAAATAGTTCTTAATTCCATCATTATTGTTGTTACACATCATAGCACTATACCATTCAAACAGTTTAAATTTAAATTTTATGTTACTGATTAAAATTGTCTGCATATTACTTCTGTTGACTTGTTTTCTCTATTTTCCATTTAAATATTTTTTTCTTTTGTAAACAAAACATTTTAACACTTTTCATACGAAGAGAGATGTAACATTTATGTACCTACTTCATAGCTACTGCGGCCAAAATACCACATTTGATTTTGATTAAATTGATTGATTGATCATACTCAACTCTGAATGCTGGGCCAGGGCGAGAATAATGATAATAATATTGAGCCGGGAACTATACAAACCATGGGTTAGGTGCCCAGCTGCCCTGCTGCCCGTTCCTGTGGACCCTTTGGTATGCGGTTAAAGAGGTTTTAATCTAAAATACTGGTGGCCAACTGTCAAATGTCCTTGTCAGACGGTGTGCCAGGCTGGAACAGTATTTAAATCCGTGCTCCTGTCGCCATCGCTAGGTTGTTACGCGCAACGGACAATGGAAATTGCAGGCTTCCATTTATTAAATCCATACATCTCAATCGCATCCATATCGACATTTCGCATTCTATCATTATACTATTCATACAAATTAATTTTGGTGGGGAACGGAACATTTTATTAATTTCGTACTTAACACCAAACACTATAGTTGCATATTTTATAACGGTAGTATTATTTTTCTTTTGAGATGTCTAAATCACATCCTAATCATTTAAAAGCTCCTTTTTCTTTTTTTTTGGTTTACAGGCGGCATGAACATAAATTATTAAGAAGAATAAATATTATTGGTATCAGCAATTATTTTATATATATATATGTTAGGAGGGGGTGTACCAATGGATTTCGTGGGATTCGACCATTGGATTGTGACATATAGTGGCTTGAGTCGATAAATGTAATTTGTAAATTATGTTATTAGTTTTAATGAGGGGGTGTAATCGTGTAACATTGGAGCTTCTTGGATTCGATATTATATATTCACTTTTCACGTGATTGTGACATTTAATTGCTGACTAAAAATAGTGGCAGGTCACATGTCATTTGTAGATCATCTAAAATTCATTTGGCATTCAAAACACGTGATAATATTGGTAGACTTATTTCCTTTTTGAAATTATGATGTTTTCCTTTAAAATAATTAAATAATTACAAAATGTTTTTTCAAGGGTTGAATTTGGTCGGAGAATTATTAGGCATTAACGAAAGGAGATGCTAGCAAAAATGGCGAGGTTGGCATTATAGATTTGGAGTTAGTTTATTGTTATAAATATTGGTGAAGTTTTATATAGAGTTGTTTGGTCATGGTGTGGTACGGAGAATGTCGGTGGATTTGGGTTTTACACTCAACTTTTTATCCATATAAATGCATGCGAGTGACAATAGGGTGGTAAAGGTATGTTGTGCATAGCAAGGGAGGCGAGGTGAACTCCTTACTCTCTCATTTCTGGTATTATGTTGCAGTGAGATACACTTGCTCTAGACTTTCAGATACTCGTTTTGGGTTGCATGTTGAGGAGCTAGGCTTTGGTGGTAAATTGGTTTCTTTATTTGAGCTTACTTTCATGTTGATGAACACAGAGGGTCAATGTTTTTCGTTTTATATTTGCACAACATAACGAACGACCTTGTCTTTGAGTTGGTGGTTGTTTATGCCAATTCGCCCCTTCTAGATAGCAATTTCATAGGTATTCCTTATCCTTGTCCAATGTTGGTTTGTGGTTGTTGGTATCCTGGGCATTTTTTTGTGTGGATGTAAAACAAAGAATACTTTATTTTCTTGGTTGGAGGTTCATTATGCAATTTGGGTTTCTAGAAGCTCTTTCTTGTGTAAAACTCGGTCACTCCATGTGTTGGTGATTTGGGGTTTTGTTTACCCAATTGTGGACCCTCATAGTTTCTTCAAGTTTGGCATCACAAATTTTGTGCAGTCATTCATCTTTAGAATTGGGTATGGGTCTGTAGCGTATGTTGATATTATATTTTGTCAAGTGGTCTCTTATTGGTGAGGTTTTCTATGTCTTATGCCTTTAGTGTGTGGAGAACTGCCAACTGTCCTTGAATTAGGTCCCCTCTTGTGGAATTTGGGGGACGATATTGTGGTTTTTCGGTCGGGTTTCAAAGGGGTAATGTTTCATCCCTCTGCTTCTTTTGCTGGTCAAGGTTCCCTTAGTGGTTGCCTGCATTGCTCTCTGGTCTTAGCTTCCATGCGCCCACGTCAATGAATGACGAGTAAAAGAGGTGGCGTTGGTCATGTAGGGGTTAAACGTGGTGACCCATTTTCTTGGGATTATGTGGCATCTTATTTTGATTCAGACCCTCTTGAAGTGTGTCGAGAAATTTTGCTATTGGAATCTAAAGAGTCAAGGGATCATCCCTATCATTCAAACTCAAAGATTGGAGGAGATGGTCTAAAATGGGTTCCAGACCCGAGAACATTTTGGAAAAGGAGGTTGCATTTCCTGCATTCTCTATCTATGCACCAATAGATGGATACTCTGTTGCGCCTAGTATTCAAGGATAAGCAAGTTGACAATTATAATGTTTTTTTAGGACTGGATGATATCAAACGCATGTTGCAGAATATCAAATTCTGCATCAATGGCATTAATTCTCACTTGAGTTTTGTGGAGAACTATGTGGTGTTGGATTCTGCCTTACAAGATCTAACTTACCCTCCTGGAGACCTAACTACACTGGTTTTTAGCACTCCAGACCTTATTTTTATCTTTCCTAATTAGATCTACAATATTGCATCAAATTTTTGGCCATTTTTTTCATATTGGCTATGAGGTTGTGGCTTTCATCTATCATAATATGTGGAGCAAGTTGGTGAAATTAGGGGTGTTTTATAGGAACGCACTTGCTTGGTATGATCAGATATGCGCGATGTTTTTCCTTGTATATGTGTATGTTTTTTATTCCTAGTAGATGGTATGGTATATTAGTTTCCTGATCCCTATCTTGTTGGATTTTATTTCAGTATCTTGGTACAAGAAATTGGGTATAGCAGCGCACCTCTGGTTTCTATGTCGACCTCTAGCAGGACAAAAATATGTTTTTTGGATACAATCAGGTTGCAATGGCTATCAAATTTTTTCATGTTGTTTTTTGTACAAAATTTTTGGTCTTTCATGATATTTCTCTCTTTGTCGGAGATGGTGGTGACCTTAAGTCCTGAGAATTATTGATTTTAAAATTATATGTAGTTTTTTGGGGTTTTTCTCTCGATATGTTTATGGGTATGGGAAGTGATGTTGGTTGATGATATCCACACTCTAGTTATGGCCATGTTTGGGTCGGTCCTCTTGATGTAAATCTTGCTTTTGTTCATGCAATATATTTTCTTCTATTTACAAAAAATAAATATTTTTTTTAAAGTCATAAATGGTTGATGGGGAACTAGTAACCTCCCCAGATATATGCAATGGCCAACAAGCCACATATATCATAAAATCATAGTCAATCCTAGTACTGATACATCGAATACCACTAGAAACTGGAGTCGGGATCCTAGAGTCCAATAGGGCACCTATCCTTCCAGTCTTACTTTGACAAGCCATGGTGTCCCCCCATGGGATTTGAAAGCAGGTGGAGGGGATAACATCCCAGTGAGACAACCACCTCGTTGTCCCATGAGAAGACTACTGAGAATAATTATGTTTTTATATGAATAAGAGTCACATTCAATTAAAGTTATTAATGTTATTTATGATGGTTAATTTTATTTTGGTGATATAACTTATCAAGGTTTTTAGGTTTAGAAAATGAGTGCATTTGTGGTATCGCATATTGCATGAGCATAGGGATGGAAAAAAATCCCAAGCACATACACTAACAAGAGGGGAGAAGACAGTTGAGCCATCATACTATTTTAAGGCGAAATTGAGAAACCCTAGACTTAGACAAGAGAAAATCAAGAGGAGAAGGAAGGAGACCAGGTTAAGTAGGGTTTGAAGAATCTTGTTTATATATAATATGGTTGTAAGCTATTAGAATGTTTCACTTAGGTTTCAAATTATGTTTTACTAGCAAATTAGGTAAAGAAAGTGAACCAATTAACTAGGCTAAACTAACCAACAAGTCCTCTAATGAGTTAGAAATCCTAATGTTGGAAATGTAAAGAGAAAAATGGAAAAAACTCACATAGAATTTACTATTGTAAGTGATGAAGCTTCTTAGCTTGAAGAGGATAGTCATTAAAGAAATTTTGAGGTCTAAAATGGCCTCCTAAGGAATATTATAAAATAATAAAAATAGATTAGATTACCTCATCAAGTTTTAGAGGGAAAAACAAAAAATCATCAAGTTTTATAGGGAAAAATAAAAAACTACTTTTTCAACTTGTATTTTCAACTTATCTCCCTATGATTTTACTCAAATTTTGAGCAGGAACACTTGTTGGATGCGGAACTTAATTTTTCATCTAAGGATTACCCACGTTGCATACTTTCGGTGGACCTTACTACATGAGAAATGTGAAATACATAAAAAAACATGATTGACCCTACTATACGAAAAAAAGGTGAAATACATGAAAAATGTGATTGCAATCACTTTTTTCATGTATTTCACATTTTTTGTATAGTAGGGTTCACTGAAAGTATGCAACATGGGTACTCCTTGGATACAAAATTAAATTACGCATCCAATGAGTGCTCCTACTCAAAATTTTAGTAAAATAGTAGGGAATTTGAAAATACTAGTTGAAAAGTATGTTTTTTTTTTACCTTTTTACTCCAAAAATGGTGAATCATGCCCTGTGGTTAACATCATCATATTGAATCCTATTTTTTCTTATAGATTTGAATTTTATTGTACATTTTTGTTTTGAGGCCCATTTTTTACCTCAAAATTTCTGTAATATGTAGCAGGTCTTCAAGAGCGATCTACATTCTACAAGCTACTATATATGAAATTTCAATTTCATGCAAGGCAAGACTTGACTCAATTTCTAATATAAAAGATATATGTCTATAAATAATCAATTAACACTAGATTCAATACTATACTATAGAAATTATACAACATGCATGTATATCTTGGATTCACCTGATCTAACAATGTACTAAAGTTGAATATTGAATCGCTTCTATAAATATTTTATGGAATTAAAAACACAATCGCCAATCACATGAAGAAAAGAAGAATCAAATCAAACACAACATAGATAATCCTTAGGAAAGCTTACTACTCAAAACCCCACTATCCTCTATTTTATATTCATAATGGATCATGAAATAATTACATACAAAACTCTTCTCACAAGAGCCCTCCAGTACTCAACTAATTGTATCACACTGTCATACATAAAACTGACCAATACTTAGCCAATTTACTTCCTCCAAACAGCCTGCCTTCCTTGCACAATCCTTAATGAATGCAATCCCTAAAATATAGGAATTATGGCCTTCCTTGACTACGCAAGTATCATGGGCACTCCAATGGGTGTTTTTTGCATGTGTGCAACCCAATAATCATACAACTGATAGTCAACTTCCCTTTCACCTAGATCTCAATTGGGTCTCCACTGGATCTGACTTGCATGCAGCTAATAATAGTAAATCCTCAGTTGCATGTGAGATCACTGATTGTGAATTAATTACTATTTAATTCACTTGATCTCTCACTAGTGTATCAAGTAGTTACAACTAGCACAATTGAGTTTAACTCACTTAACTGAGTTAAACTGATTACAACCTGCATTAACTAATACACCACTGCACTTCGAACTCTATTACAACTAGAATTACTCGGCATGCCTCAACGACTACCTCTAACTCGAAATCCACAATCTAACTGAGTTTATCACTCTCAGTTAACTATTACAAGTTATTATTGATAATATATTACATTTTATTTCCCATCTTAATTAAGGGATAACTAAAATAGACATGTAACAAAAATAGCACTGTGGGCCCCACCCTAGTGTATGTTCTTAATGCACTAGGCATGGGTGCTGAAATTTTCTTGTTGAATCTCAACACTCCCTCTCAACAAGAATGGGATTATCCTTCACCCCAATCCTGTCTCTATGGTATTCAAATTTTCTCTTGGTGAGCGCCTTCGTCAAAATATTTGCATCCCGATCTTCCGTGGGAATGTACTGAAGCAACATTATCCTTCTCTGCACAAAATCTCTGAGATGATGATACCATATATCTATATTCTTTGACCTATCATGAAACACATGATTAATTGAGAGTTTAATGCAACTATGATTATCAAAATGAATCACTGTCAGATCCATATGAGAACCAAACAAACCAACCAAGATCTTTCTCATCCAGATAGCCTCACATGCAGCCTGGCTTGCTGCCATGTATTCTGCTTCTGCTGAATTGAGTGCCACAGATCGTTGGGAAAATTTTGTCGATCCTATGCTAAATATCCCTCCTAATGTGTTCTTTCTATCTGATGGATTGCCGGCCCAATCTACACCTGTGAAGCCTTGAAGCTTCACTCCCTCTGTCTGTCTATGCCATCGACCATACTCTGATGCGCCCCTCATGTATCTCAAGACATGCTTCCCCGCCTTCTAAAATATCTTGGTAGGCTTAACCATAGCTTGAATCAACTCGTTCATTGCGTAGCAAATTTCTTGTCCGATGTTCAGTAGATACATCAGTGAACCAACTAATTGCATGTAGACAGTAGCATCCACTACCTATCCAAAAAAACATCCTCTTTCCTCCAATTTCCTGGAAGATGAGTATCCACGGATTTGCAGCTCTTCATGTGAATATTACCCACTATCTCCTTTGCATACTTGCCTTGAGACACAAAAATTTCACCATCTCATTGCCATATTTCCAATTCAAGGAAATAATGAAGGAGTCCCATGTCCTTCATTTCGAACTCCCTTGCAAGATCCTCCTTGCATGAGTGTATCAACTGCTCATAACCAGTAAAAATTAGATCATCAACATAAAGAACAATAATCAGTAGTTTACCCTAAATCACAATCCGGTACAGGTTTACATCTGCTTCACTTTTTGTGAAGCCCAGTCTGATGAAATATCTATCTATCCAAGTGTACCAAGCACGGGGTGCTTGTTTCAGCCCATACAATGCTCTTTTGAGTCAGCACACATGTAACTCACCGTTGAAGCTCTTGAAACCTTCATGCTACTATATGTACAACTCTTCCTTAATGATCCCATTGAGAAACATATTTTTCAAATCTATCTAATGAATGTGCCAGCCCATCTGCGTTGAGAGTGAAAAGATGGATCTAATGAAAGATTACCTTGCAACATGTGCAAAAGTCTCATCATAATCGATCCCCTCGATCTGTGAGAATCCCAGGGCCACAAATATGGCCTTGTGTTTCTCCAACCTCCCATCAGCAACTTACTTTATCTTGTAGATCCATCTCAATCCAACCACTAATTTGTCGATCAGCCTTAGGAAAATCTCCCATGCACTGTTCTTGATAATGGAGTCATACTCCTCCACCGTTGCATCAACCCAATTTGGTTGCTGCGCTGCTTCCTGAAAGGAAGATGGTTCAGTCACAATACATTTTCACATAAGAGCCATGTATCCAGTAAATCATTCAGGAGTCTGTCTCTGTCTGCATTGTGAAGTAGGGGCTCCTACATTCGCTGCATCATCAAGTCTCAATCTATCATGTTTCATGGTGCGCCTTCTGCCATTTTTGAAGTATGGCTCTTCATGAGTGTTTTCCTTCACTCAATGAACCTCCTGATGTGGTTGATCCACATCTTGAGGCTCATCCTTGGGAACCAACAGTTCCTCCTCTACATGCAAGTCCAGCTCCCTCTCAAGGGACAACTGCATGGCTTTCTCCTAATCAAATTTTATATCCCATCTGTTGTAGGTCAATTTGGGCACCGTTCCCAATGACCTGGTTTAACTAGACATCATCCACAGAACCATGAATAGGTTCTATCATCCCCTATCATTTTAGTTGCTATATGCCCTAAGCCAAAGAACAAAGACAAATCATTCCTAACTTCCATTGCAAGGTTTCCAAGATTTGAAGTATATATTATAACACCTATGAGCTCACCAACGCAATCTCTCAAGGGGCTAAGTTCATTTCATATGGAGGTACCTCCATTCAAAGGTGCTCTGCAAATCACTTCCCAACACTCAAGGGTGTGTTGGTTAATTGGGAGCGAAATTCTCATTGTTCCGGAATCTCCACTTGGCCAGTGCCTTTTAGAAGAGTGCATATGTGTCAAACTTCGAATCCATGTGTCCATTTGATACCTCTGAGCTTGGGAACATGTCTTGCCTATTATTAGAAAGTCGTTTATTGTAAAACTACCTTCAGCTCATCTATAAATTGACCACAAATCCTAGTGCTTGAGAAGGAAGAATTTGAGTAGAGAAATGTTGGTGGAATTTCAATTGAGGAATTGATTTGATTGATATGCTGCTGGAGAGATGTTCATTATGATGAGGCTGGGATGATGCTGGAGATGGTGACATCAAATCAATCACTAGTTGTAACCTCCCCTTCTATCCATTAAAAAAGATTGTTGTTTACTTTCCCACAAATGTATTTGTATAAGCTTTTTTCTTCCATGTTATGAATTCTTATATGATGTATATGGTTCATGTTTCATTTATTTAACTGGATAACTTGAATAGGCATATGTATATTGCTATCTCTTTGATGTTTAGTGTTCATTCCTGCAGGAAATATTTTTGCGATCTAGCTTGGATTTGAAGCTACAACAAGAGCGACAGAAGGATAATTGGAAGCATTTGGACTCCAAGTAAGTTTCTTGATATGTTATGTGTGTCTATTTACTATTAGGAAAAGTATCTGCAAATTATTTAACCTGTTGTTCTAAATGCAATGCACCACATTTAAGGAAGAATGTTTTATCCGTAATTCATAATTCCGCATAACAAATTGGCAACTCCACTGGGGAGTTTACTCTTCATCCTTGGTGTATTTTTCCTCTGTTATCAACCTAGTAGCATTTACTCTAAAATATTAGGCTTTTTTAATTCAAATTTGCATTAGAAGTGTGTTTTAAAGCCTGAGTTTTTGTTCTCTGCTGCACCCAACACACTGTTGAACAGGACACAGTGCTTTGCATAGCATTGTCTCCCACTTAGGGGTGTGTTGCAACGCACTGTCTCCCCTTAGAGACTATGTTTCCCCCTAGAGCCAACCAAATTCCATTGAATTTTTCATTGCATTGGATTTCAGATTGTTGTTTGTTGTGTTTTCAAAGCGCCTGATGCCTCATATTGACCAGTGACTTTACCTACCTCTTCCTCCTTTGAAAGAAAAAATTGTTCAATGTTTATTTAAAGTGTTTTTCTTTATCATTGACAAATTATTTTCAAATTATTTTCATTGTTGCATTAGATCCATTTTCTTTCGAAAAGGAAATTGTCGTTAAATTCTTTGTTTCCTATAGGAGAAATTGTAGTTCAAATATTCATTTTTCCTAAAAAGAGAATTTGTTGTTTCATTCCTCATTTCTCAAAGTAAAAGGCATTTGTTTTTATTGATTTGATACACTTATTTTCCTTTTTTTCATTCACATTAAAGGGAGTAAAAATAAAAACTTTCATTTGCATGTAGTGGATTATGTTTTACATAGGAACAATTAGGAAAGCTGCATTTTAGTTTGTGCTCTTTGATTGTTTGCTCTCAAATTGATTGCTCTTTCCCTCTAGTAGCTAGGATTTTCATTGTAAAAACTAGAAGTGAAAAGATTGCTTATCATTTTAGTTTGCATTTTAGGAATTTCCAATACATCATTGCGGTGAACCTTGAAAGGAAAATTGATAAACAAGATCAACTTAAAATTTATCTCAATTTACCTAACAAAGCATTGGAACCATAACGATAACATTTAGAAGGTTTAGGCTAGAGACGTGTTCCGGCATCGTAAAACATAGCAGCTGTCATTAATTGTCTACGATACATTCCAAGTGTGATACCTCACTCCACGTATATAAGTATATCGTAGCTCATCCATGTACTTTTCGGTATATCGGGTGGTGTTACAGTACGAAAAGTATAAAGGGGTGCTCTCACTGTGCAGTTTCGCATTAGACATCTCTAATACGTACTTGGGCCTCCACGTACCTTTGGGTATATTTGGGAGGAAAAATTTAGGTTGCTATCCATCCATAGTGAGCCAAGTCGGTTGCTTTGTAAATTGTGATACACCAAACACAACATTCGGGGAGATTTCCTGCCCATACTTCCTGTTTCACCAAGAGGTATTTTGCAGCTCACATTTTCTTGGTAAACCTTTTGCCTAGCATTAACCTATTTTTTTTTTTTGGTTAAAATAAATCAGTCATCATGGAAGAACAAAATCCTTTTCCCCGTCGTTTGCGTAGATTAGCATTGAAACTACATTTACCGCCAGAAGTTACTCCTGGTCGGCGAAGGCGACATCACTCTACCGAAACCAATACTATCGGTACCTTTGGTGAAGCATCACCTTCTCATATACCAGAGTCGGCACAAGTTGTTTCTATATATCCTAGTCTGTCTACTGTTTTCGAGACGGAGTCCTCACGACTACTCGTGGTCATGATCCATCCAATCAGTGAGACCATACTTCCTGAACTCGACGTTGTTCAAATGAAAGTTGATCTGGATCCCATCGTGCTTTAGGGGGAAACTGTTATTTTTCAAACTGGATATCATCCCTAGGACCAATGAAATAGGGTCTATCATCCCCTTCTATTTCAGTTGCTATATTCCCTAAGTGGAGAAAATCTTGATCCCAAAGTCAAACAACCGGAATTTGTGTCTATATTGGTTACTCCACAATCTATTGTAGCCATTGAGTCTCCCATATCACACAGCCAACCACCTAAAATATAATTTGGGCCTGACGAAAAAGTTCTTCCACCTGGTTTGATTTCGATTGAAGAAATACCACAAGACAAGACACCTTTAACTCTAGCTCATTTTTAGTAGGAGATTTACCTGTACGAGTCTTTCCTCAATCACCTTCCTATGCTTTTATTGATCCTGTTTCACTTTGATTTCCCGTAGATTCTATACGGTATACATTGGGTCATTTTACCATGGCTAAGATAACATCCCAGACTGAACCATCTATTTCAGCTACGACAACATCTACTATTTCTTCATCTTCAATGTTCTGTCCATTGAATTCACCCATGTCATCATCTGGAATCCTATCTGGTTCCTCCATTATGAGTACTAAATGGCTTGATCCTTTATTCACATATTCAGTGCAATATCAAGTTGGTCCCATCAGTTATTCCCCTTGGTGGCCAGTGATTTCACAGAAATTACCCTCTGAAATTCCAAAATTCAATGAAAACCCTGGAGAAGACCCATTAACGCATGTTATAACTTATCATTTGTGGTGCCCATCAAGCTCCTTAAATGATGACTCCATTAAACTGCGTCTTTTCCAGTGCACACTCACTAGTCTAACTACACAATGAGGATGGTTCTTTTCCTGTGTCAACCTCATTAAAATATGAATCAAGTTATGAGGATGGTTCTTTTACTGTGTCAACCTCATTAAAAAATGAAACAGATTTTGAGGGTAGTTCTTTTTTCTTGTGTCAACCACATTAAATAATGAAACAAGTGCCTTTGAGGAAAGTTCCTTTTTCTTGCGTCAACCTCGTTAAAAAGTGAAACAAGTACCTTTGAGAGTAGTTATTTTTTCTTGTGTCAACCTCGTTAAAAAATGAAACAAGTGCCTTTGAGGAATGTTATTTTTTCTTGTGTCAACCTCGTTAAAAAATGAAACAAGTATATTTTAGGATAGTTTTTTTTTCTTGTGTCAACCTCGTTAAAAAATGAAACAAATGCCTTTGAGGATAGTTCTTTTTCTTGTGTCAACCTCGTTAAAAAAATGAAACAAGTGCCTTTGAGGAAAGTTCTTTTACTGTGTCAACCTTGTTAAAAAAATGAAACAGATCATGAGCATAGTTCTTTTCCTCTGTTCAGATCGTTAAAAATGAAACAAATCCTCTCCTAATTACGATGAGTCTTCCATCTGATCTCGTAAATGAACCTTCATTCCATCCAGCTATTAGTAACCAATAGTTTACTTAGGTGAATGAAATGAAGCTTGGGCGGCATATTATCTTGTAGGGGGCATTCGACATGTGCTCTTGAAGGGGGCATTCAAAACGTTCTTACCAATTGCGCGTAATCAACATTTGAAGTTCAGGGGAAAAAAACAGGTTCAGAGCTCCAAAATGCAAATGGTAACTACTGAATGGTAAAAATGAATAGAAACACTCTTTTTATTTAGTCATTTAATTGTTTGCAATGAATATTTATTGCTATGACTATGGTTTTATTATATTTTTATCATGAAACAAGTATTTTTAATCCATTTGATGTTGTTCTGAACAGGTTTTACAACTGATGATTAGATTAGTCGTGCAGATTTATTTCATTAATGATTATACCACAAAGCATACTTTTCATCCTTATTTTTCGCACTTTGTTAAAAATGAAAAAGGACTTGAAGCACACTTTTATCTCTTTTTCGAGCTTCGATAAAAATGAAAAAGGAACCACTGGAGTCTTCTTTCAGCGCTTTTCAGACTCCGATAATGTGAAAAGATTGCCGAGCACTTGTCTTTTCGAGCTCGTAAAAGTAAATGAATTGATATCTACTCAGTATAAGTTTAACCCTTTTCTGGACTGAGATAGATTATTTACAAAAAAGGAATACCTTAGTCAAACATGGCTAAAGAGGTTCTCTTAGATATTATTTTACACTTTTTCAGATCTGAGCGACAACTTTACGGAAAAGTACTTATGGAGTTTTATTTTAGTCCTCTTTTTCAAACTCTCTAAATATGAAAAAGGACCGAGCTATCACTGTCATTAGGCTCGTTAAAACATAAAATAACGACGGGCTTGTCGATCATGGCAAGAATCAAGTTTCATTTATCGCTAGACTCGTTAAATTATTAAATAGTGATATAGTGTTCACCCGAAGGGTTGAATTATAGATCATTTATATGTTATCCTCCTCAAGCTTGTTAAAAAATAAAGAGGTATTGGTCGACAAATGACCGGGGAAAATTTGGGAAAGTGAAAAAAACTTTTTACGGTAGTAGGTCGCTCTTGAACATGACACTTCACTCCATCATCGTGACTGTTTAGGTTGGGTAATATTCTTGACAGTTCATTCATACCTATGGTTCATCATACCTTCACTTCGGTTTTGGGTCAATGTTGCCAACTCATCTCAGTGTCACCGATATGTTCAAGAAAAGTCATCCAATGAATACTCATCCTTCTGCAATACTCATAAACCTTCATTCTCATGACAGTCATCCTTGAACATTGCTATATCAAGTCATCCTTTGTCTCTGAAATCAGTAACTCCCGTTTGGCAATAAAGTGGCTTCCTATCGACAGAAAATCATCATCCAGGAAGTTCACCTAGAAACATCATATTCCAGTACCATGAGGATTGTTACAGGATCGACAAGATCCTCTCTTTCGGATTTTTGACTGAAATATTCTGTTTTTCGTTCGACATCAAATCATCTATTCATGCCTTACGAAATGTACTGCAGTACCTTGAGGGCCATTGACATCAATGGTGGTTCTCTCGCATTTGTTAATAGCTCACATCATTGGCTGGTAATCAAACAATGTATTCCCATGTTCGACTACAGATCATATATTTGCATGGCTAGACTTGTACCTGAATGATTGCATGAACGAGATAAGAAGACACCGAATCTAATTTCAGCCATCCGGGCTGTGATTTCAGGATTTTTGTACACATCATCTATATGGTGACCTTACATACAAATCATCATCCGAACATGGGCCTATATTTGTAGGCATGTCTGTATTGGGAAACATTCCAATGTAGATGAATTTCTGCACTATGTACATGTTATTAGAAATTTTATGTGCTGAACATGGGAATGAATTCCCTCAACAATTTATGATCAAGAGGATATATCATGATGTAATGTATTGTAAGATTGATGCAGGTCACCACTCCACTTCAGCTCCAGCCCATCACAATGTAAAGCATCTCATTCAAAAAATATTATTATTATTATTATTCCGACTTCATGCTTTTGTTGAGAATGCAACAAGATGATGAACTTAGTGGAAAGAAGTCGCCTTCACTAAGTGGGCCCGCAGGCTATTTTTGGCGCAAAGTCTATTTTTAGACTATGTCTATTTTTAGACATATGGATCATGTTCTATGAGTTGCAGGATGCTATTTGTGGATGGTTGGTCAAGTTGGAAAAAATATATGGACTTCTATTTTTAGACATATTGGGCGGAATCTATTTTTAGATTGCCGGTCTAAAAATAGATATGTCGAATATTATTAGCTCTTAATAATATTTGGACTCTAAACATTATCTTATTCTCTTGGAGCACTTCAGTTAAGTGCACGGATGTGGCACAGGAGCTGACAGAAGGAATTACGCTATTCCTGAGGGTTAAGTGGAGCTATTGCATGGATACTTCAGTTAGAACTCATGTGAGAGAGTTTGGTGGAGTTGATTGAGGAAGTTAATGGAGTTGTGTTCAGTTTAACTAAGCTAAACATAGTTGAGCTAGTTGTATCTAGTCTAAATGATTGATACACTAGTGAGAGTGGTGTGAATTAATTATTAATTAATTCACTAATTATTAACTCATAAATCAACTAAAGAATACATCAGTTAACTTCAGTGCATGGACAGTTTCAGTGGAGACCAGTGGAGAGGTAGGTGAAAGAGCAAGTGTGACTATCAGTTGTGACTATATTGGTGCATGAGTTTGCACCACACATTGATGGAGATGCCAATGAGGATTGCGCAGTGCATACCAGGTGGATTTGAACTCAGTCAGGGCCAATTTTCATTAGGGATTGCGCAGTAGAGTTACGCTAACAGGTGGAGAAGATTGGAGCATGTGTTTTGCTAGATCTGAGCTTGTGTAGTGTGTAGCAATTGGAGATTGTACTGAGAGCTTGTGAGAAGATTTGTAAAATGATTGTTACATGATATATATATAATATACAGATATTTGGGGGTTTTCAGCTTTAAGCTTTCCCATAAATACTGTGTTTATATGTGTGATTGTTTATGGTTTTAATGTGTGCATGCGATTGTTTATATTTCCGCAATTAATGATCAATAGTAGAAGAGGTTATGTATTATGCATGAAGCTCAAATAGTGTGTGATCAGGATAATCTCGGTGAATAATTTAACAGTTATTCAAAATTTCTACATGGTATCAGAGCGATATTGATCATTGGAGCAATTGCAAGACATTGAAGCGGTTGAGTTTTGTGCTGGTGGAATTCGAATTTGCAGCAGTGTTTTCTTGGTGTCGAAGTTGAGATGTATTTCAACGGATTGCGATTGGAGTATGCCCTTGAGGGCATCTCGAATTATATTGCATGGAAGGACAGGATGGAGGCGGTGCTGGATGACAATGGGTTGAAGGAGTTCATAGATGCAGAAATTCCAAAACCTACTTCTAGTGATGCTGCCGTACTTGACGCATGGCAAAAGAAGACAACAAAGTGTCGAAGGATTCTGTTGGAAGGTGTGAAGGATCACATAGTGTCCAACCTTCATGGTAAGGCTTCTCCATTCTTGATGTGGAAAGCGTTGACAGACTTATTCCAAAGCAAGAGTGACCAGAGGAAGTTGGCGCTCAAGGATAAACTCAGGAACATAAAAATGGAGAAAGGCGACAGTATGCCCAAGTACCTCACGAAGTTCATCCAATGCAGGGATGAGATGGGAAGTGTGGGGGTGATTGTAGATGACGAGGACTTGGTGAGCTTGGCTCTCCTTGGGCTTCCGAAGAGTTGGCATTCCTATCAGGACTCTGTCAATGGTCGGGAGAAATTGCCAGGATGGGAGCGACTTTGGTCGGATCTTGTGCAAGAGGAGATAAGGCGAAGTACCAGGGATGGATCTTCATCAAGGAAATCTGATGAAGAGAATTGTGATTTGGCTGCAAAAGAAAAGAAGGGGAAGAACAAGAAAGCTTCTCAATCCGGTGCGAAAGGCAAGAAGCAGGACATGTCCAAGGTGAAGTGCTTTCACTGTCACCAACATGGACATTATGCCACTAATTGTCCACAGAAGAAGAAAAATAAGCAGGTTGCTGGATCTGCAGCTGGAGAGGCCTTAGCCTTGCAGTTTGAGCTGGATTTTTCACTGATCGCATGCTTAGTCTCAAGTGTGATGGGTTCAGTGTGGTTTCTGGACAGTGGTGCGTCTTTTCACATGACAGGAGATCGAGATTTGTTTACTGATCCGGATTAGAAAGATCTTGGAGTGCACATCGAGATGGGCGATGATGGTAGTTACAGTGCGACCAGTATCAGTACCATTTCTTTTGAGAGGGAGTCTGGTAAACCCTTCGTATTGAAGGAAGTGATGCATGTTCCAGGATTGAAGAAGAATCTTATCTCTGTGGTGATGTTAGAAGACAAGGGATATGATGTTGTCTTTAGCGAGGGAAAGGCTTTCCTGCGCAGTAAGGCAACTGGTGAGACCTGGAGGATAGGGGTTTGAGTTAAGAACCTTTATCAATTGCAGTTAGATGGCTGCGCAGCAATGGCAGGCAAGGCAGAAGGAGTGGTGAACCGGGATGATGGCGAGTTGTGGCATCGGAGATTGGGCCACCTTCACCATGGAGCTTTGAAGATACTACAATAGATTTCTACTAGGCTTCCTAAAGGTACTCTTGCGCAGTCAGATCAGTGCAAGGGGTGTACCTTGGGAAAATTTGTGAAAGCCACCTTTCACGAGAAGGATAGTCGCGCCATGACGATTCTTGAGAGAATTCACATAGACGTGTGTGGACCTTTCTCAGTAGCTTCGACAGCAAAGCACATGTATTATGTGATCTTTGATGATGATTTTTCTCGTAAGTGCTGGATCTTCTTCATGCAGAAGAAGAGTGAGACATACTCAAAGTTATGTGAGTTCAAGGCACTGGTTGAGAAAGAATCGGGGAAGCAGGTGAAGGCTCTTAGAAGTGACAATGGTGGTGAATTCATCTCTGGCGAATTCAAGGACTTTTTCAGCGCAGAAGGAATTCAAAGAGAGCTCATAGCACCTCATAACCCACAGCAGAACGGGGTTGCTGAGCGGAAGAACAGAACGATCGTGGGTGCTGCACGGGCGATGTTGCATGATCAGGGCCCTTCCATACACTTGTGGGCTGAGGCATGCAATACTGCAGTATATGTGCAAAACCGTTTTCCTCACAAGATACTTGGCATGAGTACACCCGAGGAGGCATTTTCTGGTAAGAAGCCTGATATTTCCCATTTGAGGATTTTTGGTTCACCTGTTTACATTCATGTGACGAAGGATTCCAGGAAGAAGCTGGAGCCGGCCACAGAGGTTGGGATATTTGTGGGGGTACACGTACGCCCCACAACTATCGTGTGTATTTTCCGGACGATCGCAATTCATCAACGACAAGGATATCAAATTCATCGAGGAGGAGAAAGCCATGAAGTGTTCACTTGAGAGGGAGCCGCACTTACATGCGGATGAGAACTGTGTGGTTCCTAAGGATGAGCCTCGGGATGTGGATCAGCCACAAGAGGAGGTTCATGGAGTGGAAGAGACCACTCAGGCAGCACCAACCATCGAGGAGGGCGGAAGCGCTACACGGGCGGCGGCGGCTCCAAGATGCGAGAGAAGGTTGTAGGAGCACCTACGGCACAGCGCGACGGAGAGCCGGTCACGACCCCGACTATCTTTTGGATACATGGCTCTTATGAGCAAGTGTATTGTGATGGAGCCATCCTCTTTCGAGGAAGCTGTGGAGGATCTCGCATGGGTAGATGCCATGGTGGAAGAGTATGATTCGATTTTCAGAAACAGTGCATGGGAGATTGTCCCAAGGCCGGAAGGGAAATCAGTGGTGGGTTCGAGATGGATCTACAAAGTGAAGCAGGCAGCTAACAGGAGTGTGGAGAATTACAAGGCAAGATTTGTTGCCCGAGGCTTCTCACAGATTGAGGGGATCGATTATGAGGAAACCTTTGCACTTGTTGCAAGGTATTCTTCCATACGAACGATTCTTCCTCTCTCAGCGCAGATGGGGTGGCACATTCATCGGATGGATGTGAAGACTGCGTTCCTCAACGGAGTGATTGAGGAGGAGGTGTACATAGAGCAACCCGAAGGTTTCGAGATCTTCAGCAGCGAGTCGCATGTGTGCAGGCTCAAGAGAGCGTTGTATGGGTTGAAACAAGCACCTCGTTCTTGGTACACGGAGATAAAGTTATTTCACCGGACTTGGATTCTCCAAGAGTGAGGCGGATCCTAACCTATACCAGATTGTGGTGGAGGGTAAGTTTCCTGATCATTGTACTTTATGTAGATGATTTGATTTTGACGGGTGATGAAATGTTGATACACTCATGCACAATTTGAGTCTTGCGAAGGAGGTTACGGAGGAGGACTTGGGCCTCCTTCATTATTTCTGGGATTTGGAAATTTGGCGGCGCGGTGATGGACTATTGGAATGTTTGTTTCTCGGGGTAAGTATGCAGGGAGATACTTGGATAAGTTCAACATGCATGGCTGCCAAAGCACAGGCGATACTCCTCTTCCTGGTGGATAGAGGAAGGAGGGGATGCTACTTCGGCGGAGGTAGTGGATGCCATTGTTTATCGGCAGTTGGTGGGGTCGCTTATGTAATACGAGGTGATACATGACCTGACATATGCTATGCATTTAACCAGCTTTCACAAGCTATGGTTAAGCCTACCAAGCTCTTTTGGAAGGTGGGGAAGCATGTATTGAGATATCTCAGAGGCACATCGGGATATGGATTATGGTAAAAACAGTCGGATGAGGTGAAGTTGTGTGGCTTCACGGATGCAGATTGGGTAGGGAGCCCAATGGAAAGAAAGAGCACATCTGGAGGGATTTTCAATATCGGGTCGACAACAGTTTCTTGGTACAACAGGAAGCAGAGATCTGTGGCACTCAGTTCAGTAGAGGCCGAGTATATGGCAGCGAGTTTGGTTGCATACGAGGCTATATGGATGAGGAAGATCCTGGTCGGGTTGTTCGGTTCACACTTAGAGCCTACTGTGATTTATTTTGATAATCAGAGTTGCATCAAACTCTCGGTTAATCCAGTATTTCATGATAGATCTAAACACATTGACATACGGTATCATCATATCAGAGATTGTGTGCGGCGGAAGATCATGTTACTTTCATACATTCCTACGGAGGATCAGGATGCTGATATCTTGACGAAGGCGCTCACCAGGAGAAAATTCGAATACCACAGAGGCAGGATAGGGGTTGCAGATAATCCATATCTTGTTGAGGAAGATGTTGATAATGCAACAAGATGATGAGCTTAGTGGAAAGAAGTCGCCTTCACTAAGTGGGCCCGCGAGGGCTATTTTTTGGGCAAGTCTATTTTTTAGACATATCATCTTGGTTGAGTTGCGGATGCTATTTATGGATGGTTGGTCAAGTCGAAAAAAATATATGGAC
This sequence comes from Pinus albicaulis, assembly GCA_034641835.2. Taxonomy (NCBI): domain Eukaryota; kingdom Viridiplantae; phylum Streptophyta; class Pinopsida; order Pinales; family Pinaceae; genus Pinus; species Pinus albicaulis. The sequence goes on from CM076569.1 coordinate 975,331,190, forward strand.
TTCTATTTTTAGACATCTTGGGCGGAATCTATTTTTAGATTGCCAAACTAAAAATAGATATGTCGAATATTATTAGCTCTTAATAATATTTGGACTCTAAACATTATCTTATCTCTTGGAGTACTTCGGTTAAGTGCACAAGATGTGGCACGGCGGTACGACGAAGGAATTACGCTATTCACGAGGGGAGGTTAAAAGTAGACTATTATATGGATACTTCAGTTAGAACTCATGTGACAGAGTTTGTTGGAGTTGATTGAGGAAGTTAGTGGAGTTGTATTTAGTTTAACTCAGTTAAACATAGTTGAGCTAGTTATATCTAGTCTAACTGATTGATACAATAGTGAGAGTGGTGTGAGTTAATTATTAATTAATTCACTAATTATTAACTCATAAATCAACTAAAGAATACATCAGTTAACTTCAGTGCATGGACAGTTTTAGTGGAGACCAGTGGAGAGGTAGGTGAAAGAGCAAGTGTGACTATCAGTTGTGACTATACTGGTGCATGAGTTTGCACCACACATTGATGGAGATGCCAATGAGGATTGAGCAGTGCATACCAGGTGGATTCGAACTCAGTGAGGGCCAATATTCATCAGGGATTGCGCAGTAGAGCCAGGCTAACAAGTGGAGAAGATTGGAGCATGTGTTTTTCTAGATCTGAGCTTGTGTAGTGTGTAGCAATTGGAGATTGTACTGAGAGCTTGTGAGAAGCTTTGTACAATGATTGTTACATGATCTATATTATATAATATATAGATAATTGGGGGTTTTCAGCTTTAAGCTTTCCCATAAATACTGTGTTTATATGTCTGATTGTTTATGGTTTTAATGTGCACATGCGATTGTTTAATTTCCGCAAATTGATGATCAATAGTAGAAGAGGTTATGTATTATGCATGAAGCTCAAATAGTGTGTGATCAGGATAATCTCGATGAATAATTTAACGATTCATAATTTCTACGGCTTTAGGGGGGAATCTGTTATGGGTCAATTTGGGCATCATTCCCAATGACCTGGTTTAACTGGACATCATCCCCAGAACCAATGAATAGGGTCTATCATCCCCTATCATTTCAGTTGCCATATGCCCTAAGCCAAAGAACAAAGACAAATCACTCCTGACTTCCATTGCAAATTTTCCAAGATTTGAAGTATATATTATAACACCTATGAGTTCACCAATGAAATCTATCAAGGGGCTAAGTGTGTTGCATATGCAGGTACCTCCATTCAAAGGTGCTCTGCAGAACACTTCCCGACACTCAAGGGTGTGTTGGTCAATTGGGAGCGAAATTCTCATTGTTCCAAAATCTCCACTTAGCCAGTGCCTTCTAGAAGAGTGCAAATGTGTCAAACTTAAAATCCATGTGTCCATTTGATACCTATGATCAAGGGAACATGTCTTTCCTATTATTATAAATTCATTGATTGTAAAAATACCTTCATCTCATTTATCAATTGAGCACAAATCCCAGTGCTTGGTAAGGAAGAATTTAAGTAGAGAAATGCTGGTGGAATTTCAATTGAGGAATTTATTTGAGTGATTGTTTCTGGATAGATGTTCATTGCAATGAGGCTGGGATGATGTTGGAGATGGTGACATCAAATCAATCACTGGTTGTAACCTCCCCTTCTATCCATTAATAAATATTGTTGTTTACTTTCCCACATATGTATTTGTATAAGCTTCTATCTTCCATGTTATGAATTCTTATCCGATGTATATGGTTCATGTTTCATTGATTTAACTGAATAACTTGAATCGACATTTGTATATTGCTATCTCTTTGTTGTTTAGTGTTCATTATTGTAGGAAATATTCTGGTGATCTAGCTTGGATTTGAAGCTACATCAAGAGCGACGGAAGGAGAATTGGAAGCACTTGGACTCCAAGTAAGTTTCTTGATCTGTTCTGTGTGTCTATTTATTATTAGGAAAAGTATCTGCAAAGTCTTTAACTTGTTGTTCTAAATGCAATGCACCACATTTAGGGAAGACTGTTTTATCCGTAATTCATAATTCCGCATAACATCGTCGCACAATAGTAATTCTGTTGTTTGGAAAACACAAATGATAATTATGGTGTGTTTCAGTGTACCCCACAAAAATCCGGATCTCAATTGTCGGTTCCAGCTTCTTCATGGCGTCCTTATTCACATGCACATAAACGGATGAGCCAAAAATCTTAAAGTGTGAAACATCAAGTTTCTTACAAGTAAAAGCCTCTTCAGGTGTACTCATGCCAAGTATCTTATGAGGACAACGATTTTGCACAAATACCATAGTGTTGCATGCTTCCACCCACAAATGCATCGATAGGCCTTGATCATTGTAATGCCCCACTTGATCTCATAAGACAAATTTTTATTAGTATTTAATTAATCTGTAAATAATGACTTATAATTTTTGAGTAATATCTACACTTGTGAAATTGTAATTTTATTTTATTTTACAGGTATGAATTTTATTATTTATTTCATTTCTAATATGTCTTCTCAAATCAAATCTTAGATAAGGTATGGCCTTCCCTCATTTATTTCTAAAATCAAATATCTAGATTTTGTACACCCAATATGTCATCTCAATTTAACTTGTAGATAAGTTATGGCCTTCCCTCATTTATTTCTAAAATCAAATATCTAGATTTTGTACACCCAATATGTCTTCTCAATTTAGCTTGTAGATAAGGTATGGGCTTCCCTCATTTAATTATAAAATCAAATATCTAGATTTTGTACACCCAATATGTCTTCTCAATTTAGCTTTTAGATAAGGTATGGCCTTCCCTCATTTAATTCTAAAATCAAATATCTATATTTTGTACACCCAATATGTCATCTTGTAGATAAGTTATGGTCTTCCCTCATTTATTTCTAAAATCAAATCAATATGTCTTATCAATCTACATTTTGTGTCTTATCAATATACATTTTGGTCTTCTCCCATTTATTTTGGAATAAAATATCTATATATATGGTAGGAAAGTCAAGGTTAATAAATGAGAAGGAAGAGAGGGTAGTCATGAGATTAATGGCAAGTAGTTGAAGTGGATGAGAGGAAAAGATATAAAAGGGAAGGAGGATGAGAGGAAAAGGGAGGATTCTTGGTCTTGTTTGGCTTGGGGGAGGAGGATTCTTGGTCTTGTGTGGCTTGAGGGAGGATGATTCTCGGTCTTGTTTAGCTTGGGGGAGGTTCCTTGGCCTTGTTTGGAATTGGAGGGTGTTGATTCCAACTTGGACACACTACAACTGGTTGGAATTGGGATCGGAGGGCTAGGGAGCCTGTGGAGGTTCCCTAGGCTAGGAAATCAATCCTAGTTGGCTAGGAGGTAAATCTAGTTAGATATCCCAATAGGAGTGTCTCAACAAAATCAGGAGCATCTCAACCAAGCTGGTGATCCAATTATTCCTCGATTGTTGATTAATTATATAAATTGCTGCAACGAAAATTCTTACTTGTTTAATATGTTGTAAATAAATTTTAATTGTATATTATCATCAAATAAATGTTGAGATAAAAATAGACTATTTTTCCTTTTTATTTTGTTTAATCAAATGATAAATTATAGGTTTAGTTAAAATATTAGGGATTAGGTCCTCACAATCATGTGACATCGTTCTTGCTGAACCCACAATAGTTTTGTTCTTTCTTTACAGGACCCCATTATATTGTGGGTTATGAGGCACTGTAAGTTCTCTTCAAATTCCTTATTTGCTGCAGAAGTTCTTAAATTCTTTAGAGATGTATTCTCCACCATTATCCCTCCTAAGAGTCTTCACTTGCTTCCCCGACTCTTTCTCCACCAGTTCCTTAAACTCAAGAAACTTAGAGAATGTCTGATCTTTCTTCTACATGAAGAAGATCCGGAAATTACAAGAAAAGTCATCAAAAAATATTACATAGTACTTATGTTTTGTTGTCGAACAACAAAGAATGGTCCACACACGTTTGTGTGAACTCTCTCAAGGATCCTCGAAGCTTGGTTCTCCTTCTCATGAAAGGTGGCCTTTACATGTTTTCCCATAGTACATCCCTTGCATGTGTCTGACTACACAAGTGTACCCCTGGGAAGACCAGTAGAAATCCGCTGCATCTTTCAAGGCTCCATGGTGAATATGGCCCAATCTCCTATGCCATAATTCTCCCTCATCCCGGCTCACCACTTGATTCACCTTGCCCATCATTGTTGTGCAGCCATCTACCTCTAGCCTGTAGAGATTATTATCTCAAATCCCTATCCTCTTGGCTTGTCCTGTTGTTTTATGTCATAGGAAATATTTTCCTTCACTAAAAACAACATCATAGCCTCTATCATCCAACATTGCGACTGAGACTAAATTTTTCTTCAGACCTGGTACATGCATTACATATTTTAATTGAAAGGGTTAACTTGACTGCCTCTGGAAGGTAATGGTACTAATCCTGGTAGCACTGTACCACCCTTCATCGGCCATTTAAATATGCATCTGGAGATCCTTCTCCTCCAAGTCACTAAAAAGTTCCTTGTCTCCCATCATGTGAAAGGAAGCACCACTATCCAAATACCACACAGATCCCAATGTACTTGACACCATGCATGCGATCAATGAGAATTCAAGCTCAAATTGCGAGGCCAAAGCCTCACCATTTGCAGATCCTCCAACCTTCTTGTTATTCTTCTTTTATGGACACTTAGTAGCAAAATTCCCATGCTCGTGATAGTGAAAACACTTCACCTTGGACATATACTTCTTCTTTCCATTATTGGACTCAGATCTGGAATGGAATCTCTTCCCCTTCCCCTTCTTCGCCTTGGAAACCAAAGCACAATCTTCTTCATCTTCATTCTTAGATGAAGATCCATCTCTGGTGTTCTGTTTGAACTCCTCCTGCACCAAATCTGACCATAGTCATTCCCAATCTGGAAATTTTTCCCTTCTATTGACAGAGTCTTGGTAACTGTGACAACTCTTGGGAAGTCCTAAGAGAGCCAAGCTCACCAAATCATCATCAGTGAAATTTATACCAACTCTCCCCAATTCATCCCGATATTGGACAAAATTTGTTATATATTTTGGTATGGAGTTTCCTTCTCCATCTTGATCTTCCCGAGTTTATCTTTGAGCACCAATTTCCTATGGTCGCTGTTGCTCTGGAATAGATATGTCAAAACCTTCCACATTGCATATGGTGTGGCTTTCCCATGGAGGATTGGGACAATGTGGTCTCGTACTCCCTCCAATAGGATCCTTCTCGCCTTTTCCACTTTCTTTTGCTGTGCATCAAGATTTGCAACATCTGTCATAGAAAGTTTAGGAACATCATTGTCAATGAATTCCTTCAAGCCATTGTCTTCCAGTACTGCCTCCATCCTGTCCTTCCAAGCAATATAGTTTGATATGCCCTTCGAGTGCATACTCCAACCTCAAGCCATTGAAAGCCATTTCGATCCTGAATCAGTTGTAGCACCAAGAAAGTCTTTCTACAAATTTGGATTCTATCGAGTCACAAACTCAACTCCTCATTCACAATCGTGATTTCCTATGCTCTAATACCACGTAAAAATTATACAACATGCATGTATACCTTGGATTCACTCGATATAACAATGTACTAAAGCTGAATACTGAATCGCTTCTACAAATCTTTTGCAGAATTAAAAACACAATCGCCAATCACATGAAGCAAAGAAGAATCAAATCAAACACAACACAGATAATTTCCTGGGAAAGGCTTACTGCTCAAAACCCCACTATCCTCTATTGTATATTCAACATGGATCATGAAAAAATTCAATAAAAAAATCTTACCACAAGAGCCCTCCAATACTCAACTAATTGTCTCACACTGTCATACATAAAACTAACCAATACTTAGCCACTTTACGGCCTCGAGATTTCCTGCCTTGCTTTCACAATCCCTGATGAATGAAATTCCTAAAAGATAGGAATTATGGCCTTCCTTGACTACGTAAGTATCATGGTCACTCCAATGGGTGTTTGGTTGCATGTGTGCAACCCAATAATCCTACAATTAATAGTCAACTTCCCTTTCACCTAGATCTCAACTGTGTCTCCGTTGGATCTAACATGCATGCAGATAATAATAGTAAATCCTTAGTTGCATGTGATATCACTGAATGTGAATTAATTAATATTTAATTCACTTGATCTCTCACTAGTGTATCAAGCAGTTACAACTAACACAATTGAGTTTAGCTCACTTAACTGAGTTAAAATGATTACAACCTGCATTAACTAATACATCACTACACTTTGAACTCTATTACAACTAGAATTACTTTGCATGCCTCACCAACTACCTATAACTCGAAATCCACTATCTAAATGAGTTTATCACTCTTAGTTAAATATTACAAGTTATTATTCATAATAGATTACAGTTTATTGTCCATCTTAATTAAGGGATAACTAAAATAGACATGCACCAAAAATAGCACTGTGGGCCCCACCCTTGTGTACGTGCTTAATGCACTAGGCATGGGTGCTGAAATTTTCTTGTTGAATCTCAACATATACAAAATAAATCAATGATAATCCAAAGTATAGAGATTTAAGTGCCCTTATGAGGGGTGATACCACCCTTACCCTAATTGTGATGAAACCTCACTTGAGGTGGTAGAGTTGAAACACCCTACGTATGCATGTAATTAGTCCAATGCAGGTGGCCTAAGATGAATCAACAAGATTAGGGCCAAGCTAATCACAAGAGACCATCGTAGAGGTGCCAAAGATGATAGGTGCAAGAATCATGAGGGCATAAGAGAGACAAAAGGATTTTGATCACTAATCCAAATGTCTACTTGCAAATTAGGGTTTCCAAAAATAAAATATTACAAGAGATTCCAAGGGACTTTACAAATAGGAATTATAGGGTATAGATAGGAAAGGAAATGACCTAAATATAGAGGTGTACGTTAGGTTAGTTGTTAAATGGAACAATTTGTATGAAATATTAATAGTATGCATATTGACTTCGTTTGTGAGTTTGGTAATACTTTTCCATTGGTTTTAGGGTTCACAACGACATTGCTACCTATGTTGTGGATCACAAGTGTAACACCTGTAGGAAACCCACAATTCATTTTTGCTAAGAGATCGAGTAGGATTAATAAGGTTTGAATCAATTTGAACCCATAAATAGCAAGTACAAATGGATTTGATCTACCGTGGACCTAGAATGAGGTTTTATAAGTGACCTTGGACCTAGTTGGGGGTTTCTACCCCCTACTAGACCCATGAACTTATGAAAGACCTCAAATTGGTGCCCCTAGGGTAAAGTGAACCAAATAAATGACCAAGGGCTAGAGATCAACAACATAAGAGAATGGCATGACATTCATTTGAGTTGTTAAAGTTTCTTTTATGATACTTTCACCACTTGATTGAACTAGATCAATGATTAATATTGAGGTCTTTGTGGTTAGTTGTAAGAATAATTGTTTTAGAAGAGTGAGCCTCATGTTCCTCACATAATTTGGTTTGATATATATAAGGAATTAAAGAAGGTGAGTTTGAAATGAGGCCTAAGGTTCAATTTTTGGAATTCATAGAGGAGGGAATTATATTCTAAGATGGTTTTTGATTTTGATGAGTTTGCAAGATTCACTCTTCATGTTATTGCATGTAGAACGTGAATTCATCAAATGTCCTACATGAGGTAAGTGTTTTTATATTTATTTATTTAGGAGGAGGGGGTGAGTTTTATGATAAAATTTGTTTGAAGGAAATGGTTTGTATTTTCTATCATTATCTTAGTTCACATAGTACAAGGTTGGTACTCCTATTTTAGAAGGTTGGATTGGAATTTTTGTATGGGTTACACTCAAATGATTACTAGGAGACATGTTAGTACTTCACATTTGAGTGATATGCGATAGTTTGGACATGTTTTGAGGATAAATCCAGGTGATCCTAAGATTTATTGAACCAGGGAAAATATATTTGGAAGGGATGTAAGAGGCGGATTCCATAGTTAAAGGAACAAGGGAAGAAAGAGGAGAGAAAAAAGACAGTCTTCACTCAAGAGAGGAAAGGGTTGGTAGGTACAATGTATTTTGACTCGACCAAGACATGAGTCTTTCCTAGTCATGTCAAGTCTTAGCTTCGTCAATACTCACCTCATACTCGATCCTAAACTGACCACATTCCAAGATTTGACCAATACTCACTAAACTCACCTAGATAATATTTTGAGTTTTTTTGGTATTCATTGAGTCTTTTTCAAGTCTTTCCCTATTCACAAAGTCTTTTTGATTCCTAGGTCTCCAAATCCTTTCTTGAGTCCCAATGTGACTACCTTGGTAAGAATGGGCTAGTGGAATTTCCAAAATATAGCAAATGAAGAGATACATGATACCTCACGCAATGTAAGGTCAAGGATGGAGGCCAAAAAAATTGGAAACACACACTACTTGTTACAGACCATGCACCTTAAAAATGATAATAATTGAATAATTACAGTCCAGTTCGAGGATAAAACCTCCTTTTACAATGAATATAATGTAGAAGACAACATATTATGATACTAAGACTAGGTATCCTTAGTGTATATATAGGATATAAAGGGTACAAATATAATAAAATGGGACCATGAAAGGTTCTAGACTACATAAAAATGTAATCACTCAATCTAGGGGTTAATAAGGGGTTTTAATGTTAACATGGGGCTTACATAAGGACATGAACTTCCCATTCAAACAAGTGTTGTCCTCAACACTTGAATATTTGTGGGTGTTTCTACATGAACAACTCATCTTCCCATGTTTCCTCTTCCACTAGTAGGTTATTCCATTTGATTAGGTACACAATAATTTTTCAATTTCTCAACTAATTAATCCTTGTTCCAAGGTCCATTGTTTTCGGTTGTAGTATGATTTTTCCTTCTTCATTAATCTATAGTAAAATAATTTGGACATGGATCTTCTCACTGATTACCTTCTTTAAGAAAGATACATGGAAGATGTGATTTTCCTCCATGTTGTCACACCAAAGATTCAACCACAAAAAAAATTCACATTTTCTTTAAGGCCTCCCTCCCAAAAAATGTTTCATGATCCTATGGTATGTTTTCAAAAACCATGAATTTTCTCCTATAGGAGAATTATGTAATTCCAAAAGGAGCTTTTGTTTGAGTTAAATATGCTAGCATAAGTATAAGTGATATTGATACTACAAAAAATCATTTTTCCACATAGATTTTTGTACAATATCATAATCCTCTTGTAGTTGTTGAATGATCTTGCACACCTTCTCATTGTTCTTCCATTCTATCCTTGCAGCCTCCAATCGATTAAATTATGGAGTGGAAATAATGCATAGTAAATGCTTTGTGTCTTCCTCTTTCCTTGAGAGTGCATCTGCCACAATATTTTGTTTTCCCTTTTTGCAGATAATTTCAAAGTCACAACCCAACATTTTATAACCCATTTTGGTTGCTTTATCGAAGTTAGTATTTGTTCCACAAATTACTAAAAACAGTCATGATATTTTATTTTTTTACGTTGAAGTGTATTCCTATTAGGTATGGATGTTATTTATTAATTGTATGTAGTATGGTCAACATTTCTTTTTCATAGATGTGTCTAAGTAAGTTCTTTCCTTTAAGTTCGTTACTTTAAAAGGAAAAGAAACTCCATTCATTCATTAAAACTGCCCCAATGGCATGGCCAAAGGCATCAAATTATATAATGAAGGTTTTTATGAATTCAATTGTTGCTAGGATGCGAGTTGCACACGTAGCCTCTTGAAAATTTTCAAAATATTTTGTTACTTCTTTAGTCCAAGAAAATTATTCTTTCTTCAATCATTTTGTTGGAGGTACTGCTAATTGATCATAACTCTTGACATTCCCATGGTAACATCCTGCCAATTATATGAATCCTTTGAGTTTCTTCAAGGTATTGGGGATTGGCCATTCTCTCATAGCTTTGATTTTTTTAGGATCCACTTTGGCACCGACCCTGATGGGATACAATATGACCCAAATATTGCACTTCTTGAATCCTAAAGGTATACTTGGATGGATTTTCTTATAGATGTTGCTCTTCTAGTAGTGTTAAGACCTTGTTAACATGTTGTACATGTTCTTCCCAAGATTTTATGTCGATTAGTAAGTAATCAAAAAATAACAACATGAACTTTCTATGGAAGGGTTTGAAAATAGAATTCATCAAAAACTGAAATGTTGAAGGTGCATTTGTAAGTCCAAATGATGATAACCAAAACTCATAATGACCTTCACTTCTTATAAAGTACGTTTTAGGAATGTATTTTTGCCTCATTCTAGTTTTATGATATCCACAATGTATATACGAATTGGTAAATAGAATTATTCCTTAAAATTTATCTAATAATTCATCAATGGAAGGAATAGGAAACTTATCTTTGATTGTAATTTATTAAGCTCTCTATTAATTGAAAATGTATGCCATGAACTATAATTTTTTATAACCATCACCGTTAGTGAAAGGAAATCACTTTGGCTAGGTTGAAAGATGCTAGCCTCTAACATTTTACTAACCATATGGAGTCAATATCACTCGTTCGTGCATATGGATACCTGTAATGATGCTAGGTGGTATACTTCCAGGTTGAAAATGAATAACATGGTCATTATCTCGAGAAAGAGGAAGACTGTTTGGTATCTCTCCAAATACGTTGGAATGATTGTTGATAACTTTTTGGAGATCCACTGGAGCGTATGATCTAGATGTTTGAACATATAATGAATACACTTGTGTAATTACTCCTTGGTGTCCCCTTTTTAGCAATGTTTTCATGCTATTAGATCTTATCACTTCACTAGTTTTCCCTCAGATACCTCTAAGCTCAGTTTTTTCAAAATAAACAACCATTTCTCCTAATTATTATAACAATTGGACCCATAATACAACATCAACACCACCCATTTGGATTGAAATCATGGTACTAACAAGAAAATACCCCCTCATATTTGGCTTAATACTATGGCACTTCCCTGAACAATTTACGGTACCTCCATTTGCAATCATTACTTGAAATTAATAGAAGTAAAAGTAAGCAAGTCATCCAGATATTTGTGTATCAGTTATACAGAAGTGGACCCAAAATTATAATCTAGTGGAAAAACTCTTTTATAACATGGTCATGATGTGTAATCACGGGTGTTTGATGGTTTAACCCCAAGAGGAAAAACAACCATGAAAATTGGTAAAGTAATCTAAGTGATCCAGATCAAATCTCCATGGCATGTCAAACCACATCTGGATCAGATCTCCCAAGGTGTGTTGGATATGATCAAATTATTCTCATGTTGTGTCAGCCCTGACCATGTATGTGTTAGATCATATTTGGAAGTGTGGTGTAAATAAATCAAGCTCAAAAGGTTTGGAGTGTGCAGCGGTGATATAATGAACCGGTTGAAGCAGATTAGGAAAGGAGAGAATGAATAATTTCAAGGATGAAGTCTAAGGATTCGAAGAGAACAAACAAGTTTTCTGAAAAAATGAGTGCAGAAAAGTCTGAATTTGGAGGGATGAAGTAGTTTGTGGTGTGTAGTAAAGAAGAATAGATCAGAAAGTAGTATACAGTGTTGTGAATATTAGAGCTAATACAATGTGCAGAGATGAAAATTATAGAGAATAAAGTGATGTGAAAAGTAGGATATTAGTATACAAGAGTTGTGAACAAAGAAGAACAAAACATAATATCATAAAAAATCAGGGGATAGGAGTCTCCTTCAAGTTGGTGTCCGTAAAATCAACGAATAGTTGTCTCCTTAGGGTTGGTGCTTGTAAAAGCAAGGAATGGGTGTATTATTCTAGTTGGTGCCAGTAAATTGGTGTAACATTAGGTTAGTTCCTAAAATAATATTCAAACAAATAAATTTTGTGGTTTTCTCCCTTTAATCGTTTCCATGTACATCTAGTGTTCTCACGCGTTGATTATGTGTTTGATTCTTATATGGTTTAAATTGGTCAAAATTGCCATTATATTGATTCATCCCCATTTCAATGTAATCATAATTGCAACACAAAGAAAGAGAGTAAATATTAAGAAAAGAATGAAAAAATATAAAAATAAATTTAAACTTCTAATAAATATGTATAACTTACTAGGAGCACATTTGGCGATAATGCATACAAATAAGAAACATTGGATTTTATCTCCTCATATTTTAATTTCATTTGTAACAATGTGTGTATATTTTTTTATGATATGTGCATTAAGGATGTTAGGTCCCTATATCACTAGTATAGTCCCTTATTATTGTTAGTGTAACCCCCTTATTGTTATTATTGTACCCTTGTAACCCCCATTTTGTTATTATTGTGCCCTTAAATTATTATTGTTAGGTCGGCTAGGATTACATTGTGGCCCACTAGGACTACATTATGGCCCCATGGACTCCTATATATAGAAAGGAGGTTTTGTAAATTGTATCATCCAAGAATTGTTCATTTATGTAATGTATTGGAGGTTTCCCCCTCGAAGTGGCTTATTTCTAAGGCGCTTATATCTCTTTTCTTCTATTTTTGGAGCTAGTTACACAACATTTGGTATCAGAGCTTTGGATTCTAGGGTTTCGCTGCTCCAAACAGGTCATCGTGGTATTTTCGCTATAAATTTTTTTCTACGAAGTTTCAGAATCTGAAATTTTTAGGGTGTGAAGTCGAAAGCCTGAGGAATATTGCCTAAAAATTTCAGAGTTTGGTTCGTAATATTTTCGGAGATATGATCTATGGAAGTTAGGTCTTTTTTCAGGCTCCTAAACAGGTCATCGTGGAATTTGCGCTATAATTTTTTTTTCTAAAAAGTCTCAGAAGCTGAAATTCATAGGGTGCGAAGCTGAAATCCTGAGGAACATTGTCAAAAAATTTCAGATCTTGGTTCGCAATATTTTTGGAGATATGATCTGTGGAAGGTAGTGCTTTTTCAGGCTCCTGAATTTCATCTCAAAGAGGTGATCGTGGGAAAATCTTCATAAATCTCTCTCTGAGCATCGGATTGGAGTGCCATAAAAAGTGTTCGCAAGTACACAGACTTTATTTTCTTGGATATCAATTTCAGAGACAAAGGACAAAAAGGTGACACGTGGAAAGTCGTACAAGTTCGCTCTACTGAACCAGTCCAAAATTAGGTCATTGTGGGAGATTGGACACAACTTTGTCTTGGAGAATCCAAATCAGGTCAGACCTGTGGCATTCAAAAGAGAATTCAGAGGGCTACTTCAGTGCTGAATTTCAGATATAGAAGAGCCGCAATCATAGAGATAATCCAATTTCAATATCGAGCTCCTCAAAAGCAAGAAAAAGCTATACTATGACGCATGAAGAGGAAGAGTTGCAGTATGAGATATCAAAATTACGGTACCAAGTGCAACAAGTTTCAACCTTAAGAAGAGAAATTGAATATGAAATAGATGGTTTAAAAGCAGAAATGGAGGCTAAGTTGGATGGTTTGAAGGATCAAATAATAGCAAATATGGATGATAAATTAGTGGAAGATCACATCGAGCATCAACAACAAGTTCTCCAACTCTCAAAGGATAACCCAACTTTGGTGAAGAATCTAATGAAACAACAGGAAGATCAACATCACATCGAAAGAAGTTATGAAGCAGTCATAGAAACAAGAACTCGACAAGTACGAGCAATTTCAGAGTATCTCAGCAAGTGGAAGAACTTTCCTGTAAAAGATTTCACATGGGAGGATGAGAATTTTATACAGAAGCATCAAGAAATAATCAAGCGTTGAGGACAACACTTTTTTGAAGGAGAGGGGCATGCTAGGTCCCTATATCACTAGTATAGTCCCTTATTATTGTTAGTGTAACCCCCTTATTGTTATTATTGTACCCTTGTAACCCCCATTTTGTTATTATTGTGCCCTTAAATTATTATTGTTAGGTCGTCTAGGATTACATTGTGGCCCACTAGGATTACATTATGGCCCTATGGACTCCTATATATAGAAAGGAGGTTTTGTAAATTGTATCATCCAAGAATTTTTCATTTATGTAATGTATTGGAGGTTTCCCCCTCGAAGTGGCTTATTTCTAAGGCGTTGATATCTCTTTTCTTCTATTTTTGGAGCTGGTTACACAACAAAGGAAAAAAATTATTACCCATAAAAAAAAAAAAAACCTAAGTGTTGTGTATTGAACTGCATATGGCCATTAGATCATGCCACTCAAACAAATTCACTTTCACTACCCTGTGATTTGTCATCAATATCCTATTACATGAAAACATGTTTAATTGTTTCATTAAGTTTTCATTTTTAAGGTTAGTCACTTGTTATAAAACCTTCATTTCTATCTCATTGTCCAAGGCTTACCAAAGACATCATTCATTAAGGGAATTTTGAGTTCAGAAATGGGCCTCAAAATGAAAAATTTACAGATAAAATAAAGTTTAAAAAAAACCAATAAGATTCAAGATGTTGATGTCATCACAGGGGTAAATATTTTCAAAGGGAAAATAAAAATAATTTTTTATTCATATTTTCAGTTTGTCTCCTTATAGGTTTACACAAGTTTCAAGTGTGGGCACTCGTTGGATGTAGAATTAGATTCCAAAACAAGCAATTAGTACCCACTCTACGTGCTTTTGAGAGATTTAAAAAAAATAAATTCTTTCTTTTTCTTTAAAAAATCATAACTTTTATTTATTATTTTATTGTTATCCTTAAAATGCTCATTTTAGACCTCAAAATTCATATAATGATAATTTCTTCAAGTAACTCAAATAGTATATCATATACCTACCCATCTTGATTATAATGTACACGATAATGAATACCAAGTTTGAAATAAAATTCAACTCTTATTTCAAATCTCTACTCATATGATTCAACCATAAAGGAATCATATGATTTTATTTACTTCACTCTCATTCCATGTGTTAGATCCTCACTTCTCTCCCAAGCCATATGTAATGACCCATTTATGGTAATGAAGTGTGTGTGTGTCTAAAGTGCAAACTAGAAGAATATTAAAAAGAATTTGGAAATAAATTGCATGAGATTAATAAGTGGTTATCTAAATAAAAATAAAATAATAATTTATTATTGTTAAATTTCCATGAAAAATTGCAACTACTTAGATGAATAACTGGAAACTGAAACTAGTTTACTTTCACCAAGATACAAAGTCTCTTAACAATTAATATGCAGCAGAATAAAAACAAAAAAGAAAATTGACACGTTTTTTCTTAGGAAACATAATAGAGAAAACCTGCTAGCTTGATGTGGCTATTTTATTAATTGTCCTTGGAGAAATTGAATCTATTATAAAGAAATATGTCTCTCTTGAGAAAGTGTTCTGATTCTCTCACAAATATCAGTTAATACAATTTATCTTGACCTTCCTTGATCAAAACTTGTCTTGCCTCAATTTTGCTCCTCCTTGGCCTCCTTAACCCTTGCGTTGATATCCTATTTCATAGCACACTTATGGGCCTTGTTTCTTAGCACACTTGAATCCTATTTTTAAGGACCCTAGCTCCTTTTTGCACACAACCAATCAATTCCTAAATCTTAGCATACTTTTGCTCCAATTCTTTAGGACACAATTCCTATGCTCCATAATCAGGGATCTCTCACAAAATCATGAGCTCTGTCTTGTCACAAACCTTTGTGCAAAAAACAATTGTAATGTACTTGTTCCTTTGTCCTTCCTTTATATATTTGATCCATACTGAATTAGGAAAGCAAAAATTTAGAACTTGAGTTGTGATTGACAAGTTAACTAAGTAGAATTGGTTCTCTCTCTAATAATCATTGGAGTTATAACTCATCCTTCCTTCAATCAATACTAAATATCCAACTTATTCTAACTGAACGTGATATGCCAACCAATAATGTAGTCAAATTGAGGAATACTTCCAATTAACTAAAGCTCCGACACTATGCATGAACTTGTGATGATTATTCCCATAAACTGGAAATTAACTCACCACAAATGAATTTTATCCTATGAGCTCAGACTCAAACTAGGAGAAGGACAAATTAAGGTCTTCATTGGCTAAGGCACAAGTGAGAAGACCTTGCTTGCTACATTTTCAACAATTATTAAATTTTATTCAAAAGTTTAGGGGATATATGGAAGTGCATTGAAAGGGGTTATATGTTTTTGGGAGTTTTTCTTCACTTTGCTTTGAGATTACTATTGAATTAATTCATGAAACTAGAGATTTATAGGCTAGAGGAGAGAAAATGATTTTAGCTAGTGTAACCATTGGCGATTAAAGGCTCATTTATATTGAATTAATTCATGGCACTAAAGAGTTATATGTTAGAGGAAAGCAAGGGATTTTAGCTAGTGTAACCATTGGTGATTAAAGCCTCAAGGGATCTTGGTCTCGTAATGAAAGGTATGTTGAGATGAGAGTCCCCTGAATCTTGTTTCCCATATTTGCTATTTTTTTATCAAGGTATATTTATCTTTCAATGAAAAGTAGGTTTGGAGGAGAGTTGTCTCTCAAATATTATTTCTCACATTTGCTATATTTATTTTACTTGGCTGGAGCTAATGGATGTTGATTTGAATCTAATATTTTACAAATCAAATTTTCATTGTGTATTTTTAAGTAATCTTCTGATTTCTATTTATTTGAAAAACTGAAATGATTTAAATTTCTAAAATTTATTATTTGTATTATTAAATTTGTAACAACCCTGGTGAAAATTCCATGTAATAAATGTTAAAAATAACAACCACGGTTGATGGGACACGTATTCCAAGCTGAATGTTGGGTAAAACATCCTAGTGCAGGTGTTCACATGGTTTGATATGACTAAGGAAATTGGAAAAGGCTATGGCTGAGGCATTAAAAAGGCAGAAGTATTTTTGGGCATATTTTTTTATGAAAATAATGCAAATTAGGAGAAAGGGGAGATGAAAGGTCACAAGTTTCATGTGAGGAGGAAATTGAAGGAAAATAAAGGAAAAAGAGGAAAATAGAGGCCTCTTCTATAATAATTCTTATGAGAATCATTTGGTACCTTTCGTTAGTGCATTTTTGGAGCTCTCTCTCATTATTCTCTCTCTCTCTCTCTCTCTATCTCTCATACTCTTGGGTACTTATAGTGTTCTTGGAGCACTCTTGGAGAGTGTGGATACTTGGTGATTTGGAGAAAGAAGGAAAAGGAAGAGAAGGAAAGCACATGTGGAGATAGATATTAGCAGCTACATCATGATTTGATTGCAGGTACCGAGTTTCATGTATGTTTTCCTCATTGGTTTTGGCATGCATGGTGTATGCGTGTGGATTTTCCTAGCCTTGACATTTCCTAGACAACCATGGGATTGTGGGTTTATTTCCATTGATTGTTTTTGGTTGGTTCTCATGATTCCTTTAGTTGTTGGGTTGATTTATTAGTTCTTGGATCCTTGGTTGGAAAAACGCTCTGGAGGCCGACGGACAGGCATTGGGTTAAGTTAATAATCTTGGAGCCCTAGTTGGACAAACGTTCTGGAGCCATAGGTGGGTTGAGTTACTAGTCTTGGAGTCTTGGTTGGAAAAACACGCTGGAGCCTGGGAACAATTGGCGTTGAGTTACTAGTTCGAGAGCCTTGGTTGGAACAAACACTCTGGAGCCCTGGAGTAGCTTGGCTGAGAGACCAATCTGTGATGGTTGTAATGTTCAACCGTGAGGTGGAATCACTGGTTGAGGATTGAGGTGGTTTGTCCTCTAGAAGCCATGGATTCATTGTGATTGATGTGTTTGATTAATTCCATGACATTATTTCTTGGAATATGGCACGAGGGTGATTGGCAGAAGTGAGACTTGGCTCAGCCAATCTATGGTCGAGTGGAACGTGGAAGTCCCATCTTCGGTTGGTTTTTACATCCAGCAATGAAGACCTCCTTTCTCCGATATTTGATATGAAAATATAAAATTTTATGTATGTATTTTATGGCTATTATATTCATTGTATTTATGTTATTAATATGCTAGTTATGAGCACGCATTCGATCAATGATGATGCATGGCTCTATTCATGTTTTTGCCTGTAAATGAATATCCCATGCATCTATGTTAAAATTGATTGTATGATAGCTTATGATGTAGGGGAGAAATGCTTATTACCCATTCTCAGATAAGGAAGAGAAAATTTTGTTTAAATCTGTTGTTTCTACTTGTAGATGCTATGTTTGTGACATGTTTGACGAAATTCCTGTCATGGATGGGTGGGGTTAGATGAATTCTGGTTGATGTGATTTCTTCCATATGTTTTTTTTATTTTTATTTACCCTCTCCTAAAGTTATAGGAAGTTCTGGGTAGTGACCTGGGATCAAGGGCTGAAAATGTGGCACAAATCCCAGAGCTACAGGCGGAAAATTTGTTGTTTGGGCCTGAGTCGCTACCTTGACAAGGCTAACCCATGGATCTAGGGTCTAGAACCACTCCCTTGCCCTTACAAGCCTGTGACTCAGCCTCAAAGGAGCTAAAAATCAGTCCCCCTCAGGGAACAAAGCCCTGTGAGGTTGGGTTACCTCCTGGGGATGTCAATGTTACAGTGTAAGGTGTGTTTTTGGTGTTTCTGTCAGTTCCACTTCCTTAAGGTCATGTAGGAGGTTGAATCTCATATTAGTAGCCTCTCATCACATGTTTACCCTAGTCGACCGGTTACTTGGGTAGATCTGGGAAGAGGGTGTTACAGAGTGGTATCAGAGCATTGCTCAACCCTTGGATTGGATGGGTGGTGTGTTGGTCATGATTTTATATGGATTTCTTATGTGTTTTCATACCTATATTGTATGTGTTTTTTGCGCCATGTTTTTTTGCCCATGGTGGAAGCGGTGTTGCTATGGAGGTGGTTGTGGTGTTGTTGCCAGCCAACATGTGGCCATGTGTGTATGCCTGATTGTGTGTTGTTCTTGTTTATGTATCATGTGTGCACTCTTGTTTACATATTTTTACACGTTTCATATGCATTTTAGTTCATATATTGGTCATGCTTGTGTAGTATCCATCTATGCTTGCTTGAGTGATGTTATGTGTTGAATGTGCATTGGTCGCTCATGTTGGGTTACATGTTGCTTATGTTATGTTTCGTTCATGCTTGTGGTTGTGTGTGGTCAAGCTTGCATTGGTGTGAATTTTGTATGCTTATGCATGGATGACTCGACCCCAACTAGAATCATAATTATGTGCTAGTATACCATGTGATATGATTTTATATGATGATTATGATTATATATATACATGTATCATGTTGATTGGTTGATCTTGCAAGAAGTATCCTTCCCAAACTACACTAAGGTATGTTGATTTATTATGAATTGGTTTATCTGACATATTGCAGATTGTTGGAATAATTCAAAGATGAATAGCAGGATGATAGAATACATATATTCCCCATATGAGTCATATGATAAACATGGTATTGGACATTCACCTAATTTGGCAGATACACTGATAATTCTAAAGGAAGAAATAAGGAGTTGTAAGGCAAACAATGATAGAATTATACAGGCACAGGAAAAGAAAGCAAATTTTAATGCAACCATCCTTAAAATTTTGTCAGAGTTGCATAAGAAGGGGCCACTTAGGATCAACTATGGACAGGAGGAAAAAACTAATGGGGCATATGGCAGTAGGTCCCCTGGTAGGCACATGTCAGCGAGAGCTGATACAGTGAAATATGGAAGGTTTTTGGACACCCCAGATAGGAGGAGTGATGAGCACATGTATCATTCTAGTTATGGTTCAAATAGGCATTTTGATCATCATCGGTATCATCCTTACAGGAGGAGTGACAGGGGTGATTTCAGGAAGAGTTTAAAAAGGGAAAAATCACCTGCATTTGACGGAGAGATGAAAAAAACCCAGGATGCAAAGACATGGTTTCTTAGCATGAAGAAGTTTTTCAGGTTGCATGATTACTCCGAAAATATGAAAGCTAAGATATCTACATTCAACATTAGAGGTAGAGTAGGAATTTTGTGGGAAGATGTGAAGAATTTCAAAGATATTTTTGTAGGAGGATTTGACTTGGAGTGAGTTCAAAAGGCTATTCCAAAAGAAGTATCTATCTGAGAGATACTACGATGACAAGGAAAAGTAGTTTTATGAGCTGAAGATGGGTTCCATGTTAGATGAGGAGTATACTAGTAGGTTCTTGGAGTTATTGAGATATGTGCCTTACCTCAAGGAGGAGAAAGCCAAGATTCAGAGATTTATTAGTGGGCTGCTGATTTCATTTAGAGATAGGATTGAGTTCGATGAGCCCAAACCATTGGAGGAGGCCATCCGAAAACTCAAGCATTTCTATGAGCAATCGAAACAAAGATCGGAGGCAAAGCCATATTGGAAATGTAATGACAAGAACAAAGGGAAATCAGACAAGAAGTGAGAAATGCCTCAAGATAAAAATAACAAAGAGAATGTTGTGGCACCGAAGAAGTTCAATATATCTAGTAGAGGACATGGATTTTGATCAGAGGAGACGAATAAGAATGTGAATAGGGAGCCAGTGAGGTGTTGGACTTGTGGAGGAGACCATCATAGGAGGTATTTTCCACAATATCAGGGTGGTAGTCCATAGATCTACAATGCGCAAGAGGCACAAACATCGAGAGATGTTGAGAATAACATTCCTCGGATTTATGCAGCTGTGGAAAACATGCAAGAAGATCATCAGACTTCTATCATTCAGATGGACGGTAAGATTTTTGATCAAGTTGTTTCTATTTTGATTGACCCTGGATCCAACTATAGTTATATTAATCCTGACTTGGTGGATAGGTGTGGTTTGAGTAAGGAAATGCATGCAAAAACTTGGTTAGTGCAGTTGGCCATAGTTATGAAGAGAAGAGTTCACCATTGAGTAAGAGGTTGTGCATTTCAGTTAAATGGTATGCCTATAGCAGCAAAATTGAACATATTTCCTTTGGGTTCCTATAGTATGCTATGGCGTATGGATTGGTTATATCTTCATAGGACAAAGATAGATTTCTATGAAAAAGCTATTAAATGCTTGGATGATAATGGGGAACCAAGAATCCTACAGGGAAAGAAGAAAGCCACATCAATTAGGATGGTGATAGCCATGCAATCCAAGCACAGTCATAGGAAGGGATGTGTGTTATTCGCAGTTCATATCTCTAGTGAAAAAGGTAAAGAATTTGAGGATGCAGATGTGTTGAGCAGGTATCCAGTTTTGTAGCAGTTTCAGGATGTGTTTCCATCAGTTATTTCATAGTATCCACTGCACAGGGAAGTAGACTTCTCTACTGAGTTGGTACTAGGGGTAGCTCTAGAATCCAAAGCACCTTACAGGATGAGTACACCATATTTGGTAGAGTTAAAGTTGCAGTTGAAGTAAATTTTTGACAAAGGGTACATTAGGCCAAGTGTATCACCATGGGGTGGACCGGTGTTGTTCATGAAGAAGAAACATGGTACTCTTAGATTGTGCAGTGAGTAGAGGCAGATGAAAAAAGTGAACATAAGAATAGGTACCCATTTCCAAGGATTGGTTATTTTTTTGATTAGCTGAAGGGACAAGCAATGTTATCTAAGATCGACTTGAGATCAGGCTATCATTAGATATGCATAAAAGAGCAGGACATCTACAAAACCGCATTCAGGACCAGGTACGGGCCATATGAGTTTGTTGTAGTTCCATTCGGTATACTAATGCACCATATACATTTATTGTGTTTGATGAAAAGTGTGTTGTGTCCTTATTTGGAAAAGTTTGTAATTGTTTTCATTGATGACATATTGGTGTATTCTTAAAATGAGGAAGAACATGCCGAACATTTGGTAGCAATGTTGAGGTTGTCGAGAGAGCATCAATTGTATTCTAAGCTCAGCAAATGAAACTTCTTCCAGACTGAGGTTCAATACCTAGGACATGTTGCCTCCAAGGAAGGCATTGTAGTAGATCCAGAAAAGATAAGGGCCATCATGGAGTGGGTAGCTCCTAAGAATGTAGATGAGGTGAGATCATTCATGGGATTGGAAAAATACTACAGGAGGTTCATCAGGAACTTCTCACAGATTTCTTATCCTATCACATCTGTAGAGAAAAGGTAAGAAGTTTGACTGGACAAAGGAGTGCAAGGCAAGGTTTGAGCAACTTAAGAAATTACTTACACATGATCCATTGTTAAATATAACATATCCATACAAGGAGTTTGTAGTATGCACAGATTCTTGTAATAGAGGACTTGGTGGAGTCCTTATGCAAGATGGATAGGTGGTATGCTATGAGTCGAGAAAACTGAATGAGAACGAGAAGAACTACCTGACACATAATCTTGAGCTAGCAGCGATCATTCACACACTGAATATGTGGAGGCACTATCTTCTTGGCATGCGGTTGGTACTTATGAGTGATCACATTGGGTTAAGGTACTTGTTTGACTAGCCAAATCTAAATGTCAGGCAGACTAGATGGTTGGATACGGTCAGTGAGTTTGACTTCGAGATTAGGTAAGTCAAGGGAAAGGAGATCAGGGTTGTAGATGCTCATAGCAGGAAGGTACAAGTAAATCACATAACAGTTATGAGCTCCTATGGGATAGACTTACATGATAGGATTTTGCAGTCAGAACAGTTGGATCACAGGTGTATGGATATTGTGTTTGGGTTTCAACAGAGTACAGGTACAAGTGTTGGCATACGCATAGGTACAAGTTTTGTTACAGGTACATGTATTGTTATGAGTACAGGTACAGGTGGTACTACATGTATAGGTAGTGGTACAGGTACAGGTACGGGTACAAGTGCAGGTGTACAAGATTTAGATTATCATCTCACAATGGATGGATTGGATAGATTTAGAGACAAGATATATGTACCAGAAAACGGTTAGCTCAAGAAGGTGATCTTGAGGGAGTTTCATGAGAAACCATATTCGGGTCACCCAGGCTACCAAAAGACTTTGACTGCAGTGAAGAATTTATACTATTGACCGAATTTGAAGAGGGATGTGGCAGATTTTGTAGCTAGACGCTTGGATTGTGAGATGGTTAAGGCAGAGTGCAAGCACCCAGGTGGATTGTTACAACCAATTGTGATTCTAGAGTGGAAATGGGAGGTCATTTCCATGGATTTCATCACAGGTTTTCCTAGGACAGCTAGACAACATGATTCTATTATGGTGGTTGTGGATAGGTTAACAAATGTTGCACATTTCATACCGGTGAAGACTACATACTCATCTAGTGATGTAGCATAGGTGTCCATTAGAGACATATTCTAATTACATGGTGTTCCAAAGAAGATTGTGTCCGACAGGGATGAGGAGTTCACTTCCAAGTTTTGGAAGGAGTTATTTGCAGGTTTGGGCACTGATTTGGCCTTTAGCACAACGTATCATCCATATACAGATGGGCAGATTGAGAGGGTCAACATGATATTAGAGGATATATTGAGGATGTATGTGATGCGTTCACAACAAAATTGGGAGGAGTATATTCCACTAGTAGAGTTTTCCTACAACAACGGGTATCAAGAGTCGTTGAGGATGAGTCCATTCGAGGCATTGTAAGGATGGGGTTGAAACAATCCTATCAGTTGGAGTGATCTAGTTAATAGGGTACTTATTGGACAAGAAATGGAACAGGAAATGTAGGTGATAAAGAATATCTTGAAAGAACCACAGGATAGGAAGAATATTTATGCAGAAAGGAATAGGTTGTTCAAGGATTTTCAAGTTGGGGATTGGGTTTACTTGCGTATCAAGCACAAGAAGAGCTCCTTGCGAATTGGATCATGTTCCAAGCTGGCACCAAGGTTTTGTTGACCCTTCAGGATCATTGGGAGGATTGGATCAGTGGCCTATCGACTTACACTGCCTTCCACAGTGAAATTCCACGATGTTTTTCATAAATCGTTGCTATGTATTGCAGGTGGAAGCAGAGGGAGAGTTCCAATCAGAACCACAGTGAATTTTGTAGAAAAAGACGATCATGCTCGAGTAATAGAGAAATTTAAAGTGCAATGGAAGCACTTTGGGCCTAATGAAGCTACATGGGAGATGTCAGATCAGATGCGGGCTATGTATCCTTCCTTGTTTCATGATCGAGGCAAAGCAATTTTGGTGTGATGTTCGTTTTTATTTAACATATGTTTTGGTGATGTTTTGGTATATGTTTGATGTGATGGTTAGATGTATGTACATATGTATATGGATGTAAATACCGCCATGAGATATGTTATAAATCTCAATAAGTGGTATGGTTTCATGTCATTATAGTTTTCATATTATTGTGATGTCATGTTGGTATGATTTTCAGAAGGGTGATCATTGTAAATATTTCAAGATCTATGTTATAAATCTCCATGGGTAGTATGTTTGTTTCTCAGGAGTGTTGTTGAGGTATATGTGTGATTGAACACTGAGGACAGTGTCCCTGAAGGGGGAGGGTTCTGTAACAACCCTGGTGAAAATTCCATGTAATAAATGTTTAAAATAATAACCATGGTTAATGGGACACATATTACAAGCTGAATGTTGGGAAAAACATCCTAGTGTGGGTGTTCACATGGTTTTTTATGGCTAAGGAAATTGGCAAAGGCTATGGATAAGGCATTAAAGAGGAAAAAGTATTTTTGGGCATATTTATTTATGAAAATAATGCAAATTAGTAGAAAAGGGGGATGAAAGGTCACATGTTTCATGTGAGGAGGAAATTGAAGGAAAATAATGGAAAAAAAGAAAATAGAGGCCTCTTCTATAAAAAGGCATATGAGGATCAGTTGGTACATTTTTTTAGTGCATTTTTGGAGCTCTCTCTCATTATTCTCTCCCCCTCTCTCTCTCATACTCTTGGATACTTAGAGTTTTCTTGGAGCACTCCTCAAGAGTGTGGATACTTGCTGATTTGGAACAGTAAGGAAAAGGAAGAGCAGGAAAGGGCAGGTGGACATCGAGATCAACAACTACAATGGGATTTGATTGTAGGAACTGAGTTGTATGTATGTTCTCCTCATTAGTTTTTGCATGCATGGTGTGTGTATGTGGATTTTCCTAGCCTTTCCATTTCCTGGAAAACCATGGGATTGTGGGTTTATTTCCATTGATTGTTTCTAGTTGGTTCTCATGATTCCTTTAGCTGTTGGGTTGAGTTATAAATTCTTAGAGCCTTAGTTGGAAAAATGCTTCGAAGCCCGATGAACAACTATTGGGTTGAGTTACTAGTCCTAGAGCTTTGGTTGGACAAAAGCTCTAGAACCCTAGATGGGTTTAGTTACTAGTCCTGGAGCCTTAGTTGGAAAAACACTCTAGAGCCCTAGGTGTGTTGAGTTACTAGTCCTGGAGCCTTGGTTGGAAAAACGCTTTGGAGCCCTAGGTGGGTTGAGTTACTAGTCCTGGAGCCTTGGTTGGAACAAACATTCTGGAGCCCTAGAGCAGCTTGGATAGAGACTAATCTGTGATGATTGTGATGTTCGAATCACTGGTTGAGAGTTGAGGTGGTTTGGCCTTTGGAATCCCTGGATTGATTGTGATTGATGTGTTTGATTAAGTCCCACATTCATGCTTGGAATATGGCACAGGAGTGATTAGCGGAAGTGAGACTTGGCTCAACCAATATATGGACGGGTGGAACGTGAAAGTCCCATCTCCAGTTGGTTTTTACATTCAATAATGAATATATAATTTCTCCGGTATTCGGTATGCAAATATACTTGTTTATGTATGGATTTTATTGCTATTGTATCCATTGTATTTCTGTTATTAATATGCTGGTTATGATCATGTATTCAATCAGTGATTATGTATGGCTATATTCATGTTTTTTCCTGTAAATTAATATCCCTTTTATCTATGGTAAAATTGATTGTATGATAGCTTATGATGTAGGGGAGAAATGCTTCTTAGCCATTCTCAGATAAGGAAGAGACCCCTTTGTTTAAATCTGATGTTTCTACCTATAGATGCTATGTTTTTTACATGTTTTATGAAATTTCTGTCATGGCTAGGTGGGGTCGGATGAGTTCTGGTTGATGTGATTGCTTCCATATGTTTGTTTTATTGTTATTTACCCTCTCTTGAAGTTACAAGAAGTTCTGGGTAGTGACTTGGGCTCAGGGGATAAAAATGTGGCACAAATCCTGGAGCTACAGGCAGAAAATTTGTTGTTTGGGCCTTAGCCGCTACCTTGATAAGGCTAGTCCGTGGCTATAGGGTCTAGAGCCACTCCCTTTCCCTTACAAGCACACTGCTCAACCTCAAAGGGGCTAAAAATAAGCCCCCGCTCAGGGAACAAGGCCCTGGGAGGTTGGGTTACCTCCTGGGGATGTCAATATTGCAGTGTAAGGTGTGTTTTTGGTGTTTCCGTCAGTTCCACTTCGTTAAGGTCATCTACCTGGAGGTTGAATCTCATATTAGTAGTCTCTCGTCACATGTTTACCCCGGTTGAGCGATTACTTGAGTAAATGTGAGAAGAAAATGTTACAAAATTGTATCATACATAAATTATTTGTTGAATCTTTAAAATATGTAGTTACTTGGTTAATAATGGTAGATTTTTATGTTAATATAATTCATTGGTTATGTATATAACGAATGAATATTAGTTATATTACATAGTTTAGGTTCTAACCCTTTCGAAATAAATAAATAATTAAAACCCATATTGTAATGTTTGTTTTAATGGTCTTCAAATATGAGTATGTGCTCATTGTATTTCTAGATTTGATATTCATATGAATTTTCTAATGGCATTTTTAAGATCCAGTGCTCTTATTATATTTTCTAAACTACTCATAGGCATGTCTTAAATTTTTAATATTAATTTTCATATCAATTGGTTGGAATAGACGAAAGGCCTTGTAAACAAAATTTTTTTGCACGAAAAACTATAATCTTTAGATTTAATAAGTTTTCATGATTGTATAAAATGATTAAGAATTCTAAATTTATTAAAAAATATTATTTATTAAATTATTATAAATATTATTTTATATATATATATATATATATATATATATATATATATATATATATATATATATATTTTGAGATTAAAAATTCATATGTAGTTTATGTTTTTTTAAATTTGAGGCCATTATTTGTAGATTTAATGGATTGTACTATTTCAATGGGTCTCACCTTATAGACGAAAAAATGTGATACCTTCTTATGTTCTTAAGGATTTTTTTATAGTACAATCTCAATCTCAAAAGGATCTAAATTTTGTCCAAAACATTGGGCCATGGTTTTGGGGGTGAGCCGGGTTATCTATTTCTCCATGGTTCCCTAGTTTTAATGCTTCAAATATGGTGGTCAAAAACATGCCAATGTGGGTAAGGTTACCAAGCCTTATACTTCCTTTTTGGCATCACAAACTTCTTGAAGATATAGGAAATACATTGGGCATTCAAAAGAAAATGGATATAGAAAGACCAAAAAATGGCATCTTTAGTTTTGCTAGAACCTATGTGGATATAGACTTAAGTAAGGGACTTCCAGATCACATAACACTGAAACATGAAGAATTTCAGTGGACATAAGTTTTAGACTATGAGAACATGACATTTTGATGTTGAGTATGTTTTCAAACTAGTGACTTGCAAAATACATGTCCTTTGGAAAAAAAGGCTTTGAAAAAGAAAAAAAGGGTAGTTTAGTAGGCCAAAAGGATAGAATTTTACTGAGCCTATCCCCACTAATGATGAAGAGGTAGAAATCATTGAGACACAACAAGAACAATCAGTTACAAACTTGAATGAGGTAAAAAAGGTTCACATTGCAGGGGTGGATGATGTCGTCACCACTCAAATTCAGAATAGGGAAGTTATAGAAACACCTATGGTTCTAGACTTAGAAAAATATCAATCTCTTAATACATCAGTGTTTGCCTTGGCTCTTGTCCTAGTTGGTGCTAGTCCTGGGGGATGGCAACAAGTTCAAAAGGAAAAAGGAAACAAGGGGAAGCCAAATGAGTTTTATAACTCTTGATTTTTTACTCTGTAATATATTTAATTTTGTTTTCCCTTTTGTTTGAATTTATGTTTCGAGCCATATTAATTTTTTTCCCAAATGCTTTGCATATGCTCACCTTTGAATCTGGGCAAATCCAGTGAATGCACACTTGTGTGTATATACAAAATATAATTTCTTTCTATATATAAATGGAAGTACAAGTCTCTTTTCTTTTATATATATATATGTGTGTGTATTTGAAAATAGTAATAATTATTTTTAAAATTAAATTTATTTAAAAAAAAACATTTAATACATTAAAAATATTCTAAAATAATTTATAAACAAGTATACTTTCTTATTCTCAAAACATTATAACTTACATGCTATAGGTAAATCCAATAAAATCCTCAATCTATATTACCATTGCATTCAATGCCTTAGTTTAACCATACATAATAGAGATTTTATAGAAACTTTGACACCATTACAAAAAAGAAAAGAAAAGAAAAATGAAATAATATATATGTATATATAAAATCAAGAGTAATATTGGAAAATTGCAGAACATCACTAATAAATTCACCTCTCTTTATCAAGAGATTTTTCCAAGAGGGATTACTCCTATATTATATGGATTTATGAGATTTTTGGATCTATACGTGGTTGAGTGTTCAATTTCTAGACTAGGTGTGCTTATGGTTTTGTTTTTCACAATTCTCTAGTCCATGCCAATTTCATTGTATTCCTTGGATATCCATATAACTTATAATTACCTCACGATATTCGTGAAATTCCATTTCATACTCATAACATCGTCATAAAATTCTATATAACAATGCATTCCATGTAATGACTACCTTCCTCGCAGTGTTTTTATGCCACTCATGATCACTTTTGTGATATCCAGTTGGTGAAATGTAGCTTGCATCATCAATTTCATTGAACCTCTATTATATTCAACGCTCTCTTTGCAACAAAACTAAATTATTGGTCTCCTTATGATTTCATGGAAATTTTCTTTACTATATAATGGCCTCATTGTTAAAATGTAATTTAATCTCTTTAATTATAGAATATGCATAGATTAGTTAGTTGGGTGATTAGTTGAAATGGTATTTTTTTATTTATGGAAAATTGTTGGTTAATTAGATAGTGGTTGGTGTTCGACAATATCAAACCTTTATTACTGTTAGTCAAATATATTGTAAATCATATATTTAATAATGACAAAGGCGAGTCATGCCCCAATATTTTTCTAGTGTTCATTTTCATAGTTGTCTTCGCATATAGTTCAACACGGCATTAAAGAAAGCTTTAGCTTCCTCATAGAGTGGAGATTAGAGAGATAAAAAGTCAAAAGTGTGAGATATGGGATCAAGAGATCCATAGGACACGAGATTAGAGATCTAAGTCGACCCACAAATCTAACTATTGACTCTAAAGGAGAGTTACTCTTGCTTGGTTAAAATAATATAAAGAGAACCCTAGCTATAATATCAACTTGAAAAGGGGGTCATTAGGGTTTAATAAGGAGATTTTCTTAAGATACCATAGTTTTTGTGAGCCATAATTTGAATTGAAGGGAGAAAGGTACTCACTAGGTATAAACATGTTCGTAATTTTTTTTTTTTACAAAGCCGTTTATACAATGTGTCAACTTTGAATTTTTTTTATTTAAGTTTTGGTTAAATTGAATGGGTGTGTTTGGATTTGTGTTTTGGAAAAATAATAATTTATGATGGGATCCTCACATTTGAGTTGTTATGCTTACGATTTTGATTTTTCCTAGACGAATATTTTAATCTAATTCAATGAAAATGTTTTTTTTTTCCCGAAAATATAATTAGAAAAATTAAAAAGGAGTGATTGAGGATTTTTAAAGAAAGTGGGGATACTTTTTAAGTGTTTTGAGAGAATTTGGAGGAGAAAAAAATTTCTCGGCATTCTAAGTTTCTGATGGCTTCTACAAGTAACCTATGGAAAACATACGGATTGATTCTTGTTGGCAAGAACTATAAGTTTTGTTCTCTAAGGAAAAAATATTTCCTGCAAGTATAGGAAGGTTGGGAACTAGTAGAGAATGGGTCCTAGGATTTGTTGAATGTTGTTGTCATTGATGCCAATGTTGGTCCTTGAACGCTCTTGATATTCATCTAGTTTGCATTGATTGGAAGCTCCAAATGACAAGAATCCCTAGAAGAAAGGAAGGGAATCTATAGATACCTCACACTTGTTGAGGAAAATGGATGTAAAGGACAATATTTTTTATTTTGAAACCATCATCATTTGATTCTCCTCATCGATGTCGATTCCAACTGTATGTGGCACACCTCACAACTCCTCACGGTTGAGGAGATATGGATGTTCAAAGTTGAAGCCCCAAATATTGGTCTAGAAACCCCTCAACGAGATGATAAGGGTAACATATTGAATGGTTATTAGTGCTCTTCATTCAAGAAAAATAATTTAAAATTCGATGGTCCTAGGAAGTCAAAGTAAGAGTACAAAATAGAGTTTTATCAAAGGAAAATTAACCAAAAATTTGAATTTAAGTCGGCCTCAAAGGAAATTGGTTTTAGCTCCAAAATATTTTGAAAAATCATACTCAAACTTCAAATTTTACTATGGTTGGCCCCAAAAATAAAGGGCTTGTTAGTACCCTCTTGAAACATCCTCAACAAGTATAAGTATAACTTGTTTAGCCCTCATTCTATACATCTTGAAAAAAATGGACATATATTTGAAATATGATCTGCGACCTAAGGTATTTGAACAAAAAGGTCAGATTGAAGATGGGTTTGGGCATAATTTTTTTATTTTATTTTGGTTATGGTTTTCGTGGGACTCCTTGTAGGCATTTAGATAATTTCATGGAAAAATTTGAGGCAATTCAACATGATATCTCTGTGTCCATCTGCGGCCTTTTGAGTAGTCTCGTCCATCTAAAGCAGCATGCTGAATTCGTAGAAGAAATTTGGGTTTAATATTTTTTCTTTTGTTATGATTTATTGTTGGGATATTTTAAATAACATCTGAGGCATTCGACCTTTGTTCTTGAGGTTGAACCAGGCACACTGTCTAAGTATTTTTTTGGGGGTACATTAATCCTTAATCCGAGCCTACATAAATAATCGCCATTATTTAAAGAACTGCAAGCACCCATTCACATAAGACATTTGGTTGATAAGGTCGAGTTCCTTTTATTTGTAACTATTGCAAGGATTAATTAAAATTACATCTGTGACCTCTAGTGATATTTATTTATTGACTTCTACTATGATACAAGTCGACCCCTCTTCATGAAAATTTGAAATCGTGGGTAGGTCTTGAATCTCATCTTGGGCATCCTTTTGACCATCAGTTGCATAAGCTTATAACCCTCATTATGGTCCTTGAACAAAGAGATTATTTATGGTATTTTATAAGATTGTAGATACATTTGTGGGAGCATCTTTGTTGGTTGTAGCATTGATCCGAGGATTATTCAACCCATGTGGCAGACTCCAGTGAATGAAATTCTAAGACTAAGTCTCACATTCCTCGAGTATCTATTCATATTGAACTTGTTTCAAAAATTGTGGCATCAAATTTATTGAGGAAAATTATAGGGCTTGTCTTGAATTTTTATGTGGTATTTGGTGGGTTTCAAAACATTTCGTTGGCTGGAAGGTCTATTCTTACACACATCTAAAGATTTCTTAAGTATCTAAATCCATATTTTTTTATAGAATCTTTTCTGAAGCTTCATGAATTTGTGTATTATCCTTGAGAAATTTGAGGGACTGATGCATCCTTACAGTCTTATCTAGGGCTTATTCTAGTCTATAACCTTATGAGTATAGACATGGTTACTAATCTTATTTATAGGTTACATGAAAGAAAAAATATTGGACGCAATATGAGTATTTTGATTACTTTTGTTCCTGGAAGTTTGAGATAATCTAATCACTATAGAAGAAGACATATCATGGACCTATGGTAGAATATTCCTTATCATGTATCAAGATAGTCCTGAAGCAAAAACAAGGCATTAGATTCATCCTGGAGTATTCCTAAGAAAGTATTCATCAGTCAATGGAAGAAGAAGACAATCATAGCATCCTTCATTAGAAAGACAAAAAAAATTTTACAGTGTCACTACTTGCATCATCATATTTAAAGGCATCTTCAGTATCACACGTTACTTCAAAAAACATCCTCAGGTACTATAATGGTATACTTGCATCAGAAGACACCTTCAAGTACAAAGGTGGGATTTTTTTGTTTCAACATGATTTGATTGAGTGGACTACGGAGAGGTAGTTATTGAGCAGAGTTGTTAGGGTTTAATTCGTATGTTCACTAGAGATGCATTTTAAAGTATCTATATTATTAAATAGTGGACATGGGTTGCTAAGCCATTGATTAAAAATGAGAAATATGTATGATGTTGACTATATGAACACTATATTTCAAAAAAGTGCTTGATGTGCTACAAAATGTTGGTATCTTGTTATCATACATGTTGAGGCTAAAAAAATTGTTATTGTCATACTTATTTCCAGAGGTTGAATGAAGAGTTGGGGTTTATGTTAGCATACTAATGATTGAAGCCTTTGATACTAATGTCTAAAAAGGTATAAAGGACTGACAATAAGATGATTTATGTTGTAGTAATATTTTTTGTTTGTTTGTGAGTAGAGAGATATTTGATAGTGTTAATGTATTGGGGAAATGATAGGGTTTGATTTGTTGAGTAGAGGCTCATATTGCATTAAGGTATTTGGTATGATGATATGTATATAGGTATATTGATGCTGATTGAGTAGAGAGAGATACGTGGATCCAGTCTAAAAATTGTGAAATGTGGTCCATTCTGGTTAATTGTTGAGTAGGGTGGCAGGGTGGTGCAAGGTAGGATATTACAGTCTCCTTCAGGTTGGAGCCTGAGAACACTTCAGGGTGGCAGGGTGGTGTTATGGAAGGTTGAAGCCTATGCATGATGTTGGAGCATCCATTCAGACAAAGTTGATAAGTCTAGGATGTTGGAGTGTCATTCCAGCTGGAGTTGGTAAACCAAGGTGTTGGAGAATCCTTCTAGTTGGACCTGGTAAACCAGGTGTTGGGGCATCCTTTTAGTCAAAATTGACAAAACTAGGGCATTGGAGTATCATTTTAGTTGGAGTTGGTAAATCAGGGAATCAATTATTCCTTCAGGTAGGTGCCTCCTTCAGTTGATGCTACAAATATTGGAAGTTGGACCTTCCTATTGATGTAAATTTTTGAAGACCTCTATTAAGAAGGGTTTTGTGGTTTTTCTCTCGGAAGAGTTTCCACCTAAAAATATATTGACTGTTGTATTTGATATTGTTCATTGTTGAATGGTGTTTTTGATTTATGTTTTGATCTGATGATAAGTTAATTAATGCTATGATGATTAAAAATTAACTAATTGAAGTGAAATATTGATTCACCCCCCTCTCAATATTTCCAAAAGGATCTTAATCAAGAAACTCTGCAGACCATGATTAATTCCCATAAAAATTGGCTTGCAAAAATGAGAACAAAGCCAATTTTTGTATCAAAAGTTCAATGGATGACTCGATTTTTCCCAAGATAGCAGGAGTATACAATGGAAAGCAAGCCTGAGATATGCTAGAGTTTTCATATTAGGATAATGACAAAGTGAATAATTTGAAGCTCAAATCCCCAAGAGAGAGTTTGAAACCTTGAAGATGAAGGGGGCATAAAAAATTGATCAATTTATGACTAGAGTGACAGGAGTTGTGAATTAGCTTAAAATTCATGGAGAGAAGATTTAAGAGTATTAAATTGTTGAAAAGGTTCTTAGAAGGCTGCTTAAAATTTTTGAAATGGATGCAATTTCCAAAAATGAGTCCAAATAATTATCTAAACTTATAATGGAAAAAATGATAGGATCTCTTTTATCCCATGAATCGAGAATCAACATGGAAGAGGAATCTTAGAACATGCCTTTAAAACTCAGGAATACATTAGAAAAGTTTCACATAGATGAAGTAGATGCAAAGGTCAAAGAGGTAGTGGCCATCAAGCGAAAGAAAGAGCAACATCAAAATAGTCAAATCATCCTAAACACTCTCGTAACACTACAAGGAAAATACCTTATAGTGGAAGTCATAAAAAAATGTTTTTAGTATTATAAAATTGGAAAAAAAATGTCAAAAAAACATCCACTAAAACATCTGTTTTTTATAGTGGAGGTTTTAACATAACTTCATAAAAAATGGAAAAATCTAGGTGGTCGAAGGTTTTAGCGGATATCTTTCTTTCGGTGCACTTAATGGAATAATTAGCACCGAGCGACATACATAACTAAAAGAACCAAGGCGTTGAGTTCAAAGTACACCGATGCGTAATATATACACCACCGACACCAATAGATAAAAATTCCCCAGGGTGTTGTTGTAGGGAATGACATGAGGGAACACAAACAATAATTGTTGTGTGAGTGCCTTTTTTTAAACTAGCAGCCTGAATGCATATCATTTGTACAAACTCCCGAATGTGCTAGTTATATAAAAGGACCTATGTTGTTAGTTTTCATAATGCACTATGATAGAAATAATATTTTGTAGAACCAGGGTGTTAGTTATATGAAAGCATTGGTGCGTTAAGAATTACAATACATTGTGGCGTTAATCTCAAACAAGGCTAGTTCTTGAAGGGATAAACACACCGATGTCGTCGTTTTCTAAAATTTCACCAATCATGAAAAAATATGTCATCATGATGCTTTTATATAACATAACGCACTGGTGCATTTTTATTTTATAGACGCACCAATTTTTTGAATGGGATTTTCTTTTCTTTTTTCAGAAACATCAACGTGTGACATTACAATTATTGTAATTTTTAAAATCCATTATTAAACGAAAAATTGACATATCTTATAACAATATTCATATAAATTAAAATTTGATTAGTACATTTGTTTATGATGTTTGGATTAATTTTTTATATTATTAGATTTTGCATCTCTTCATTATAATATTTAATCATCAATATATTTAATCAATGGTGTAACATTTCACAACGACATTGGATAACACAATAGAATAAATTAAAATGCATTTTATTATATATAAATAAGAGGCTCTTTGTCATACATAATGGAATTGTTATTGGTAACCCCTTGTATTTCAATTGGGACACTATGTTCATTACGTAAAACAAAATGTCTGATTTTCAGAGACAATTATTTCAAAAAATACAATAGGTTGCATTGATATCCAAATAGATCATCATTCTTCACTGGAACTGTTGTAAGTGATCGAGCTACTTCCATGACTTGGGTTATTTGGAGGAATTTTTTGTTGATTGCATCAATTGTTTTCATCTTCTTGATTTTGCAGTTCCATCTGCAAACATAAAAATGAAGTGTAATGAGTGTATCTACATTAGTGAGAATAATGAAAATTGAAATAAATAATATATAGAAATGTAAATCAAATAACAATGTACCATAGCAAGAAGTGACTCATAATCTATGCACATGGTTTCAAAACCAAGTCTCATGCCTTGTTGCAACAAGTATTCTACTAGCGTAGTTCCATACTTTGTTTCCTACATGTTTTAAACCCCATTATAAATAATAGATTTAATATAAAATATTTTTGGTTCTATTAATTATAAACTCTAAGAATTAAAACAACATAGATAATTACAAATTCGACAATTAATTTTTGATATGCCAGCATATACTCAGAATCCTTATTTAACCCAATGTCAATCAATTCTTCTGATGGCTCTTCTTTGTATGTTAGCACATATTTAAAGACATTAAAGGATGGTTGTTGTAAAAAAACCTAAAATATACAAAAATTAGACCTTTAGGAAATATTAACAAAACTCGCAAACTTTGAAATCGACCATTTTCTTCCTTGTTGTCCTGCTTTATTTGTTAAATGAGTTCCATCTTGTTTTCTTTTCTGCAAGAAAATACTTGAAAATTAATATTGAATGATAAATTAATTTTTTTTATGCACAAAGTCAATCATGATTACATACATTTTAAGCATGTTGTTGTTGAGATGGCTCCTCCTCTGATTAAATTATGTATATTTCTTTGAACATCTCCTTATACACTTTTTGGACATTCCTACTGGCATGTTTCACATATCAGTGCGTTGATCATTTTGGATTTTCATAATATTCCTGAAAAAAGTAATAAACTATTTTTATAATGATATATGAAAACTAATTATAACAAAATCGATATTAATAAATTAATGGTTTGTAGTAATATATACATATAATTCTAGAAAATCATTGTATATAATTAGGAATATTACCTTTTGAATGATTCTTTTTTTTTTTTGTATCTTTATGCTATTGCAAGTCTCACATGTCTCATTTGTTATTTTTTCATATTTTTCTATGCTGTGTCAATTACTTTAGCCCAAATTACTTCTTCATAAACAATGCATCCAATTATAAGTAGTGTAAATAGTCATAAACAATAACTGAATATAGAACAATGCATGCAGTGAAAAAGAAGACAATAACACAACCTTAAGAGACAAAATATTAGTCCAAGACCAAGGAAAAACTCCACTATGGGGGAAACCCTTTCAAATATTCTTCTTCAATAGATCGTCATAAAAAGTTTTTAGCAGAGAGTACAATGAACCCAATACATATATGCATCGGAAACAAATAGAACAGATCTACAACATCAAGAGCATGAATCTAATAGATCACTAAAACCAAGTGATATCAATTTCCTATTCCTAGATCTGAATCTCGGATGTTGTCACAGACTGATATGAAGCGATTGTGACAAAGCGACAGATGAATGAAGGCACTGCACAAGAAATTGACAGTGACTCAATTGATATCTGCCTAGAAAATCCCTTAATCACAACCTTAACACGCTCAGCCCGCAGCTGAAGCTTCCCTGGCCGGGACCTGAACACTCTGAGCCCGGGACCTTGGTCCAAATCAACCCGATTTGACTCTGAAACCCTAGTCGTGACCTTAACACTATCAGCTTGCGGCTATAGCAACTTAGTCGCTTCCTTGACACACCCAGCTCGCAGCCATGGCCTGAAAAATTCACTATTGTGCCCATGGCCCTGGCTCAGAAGACCCAAAACAGAGCGAGCCTCTCGCTTTTGATCTCGAACCTTGCGGGAGATTCTCCCGTCGAACCTCTGTGAGCCAAAATAGAAAATACGATCCAAATAAAAAAGTGCAAGATGAAAATATCTTGAGCGAATGTGTGAGAATGATCTTGAGGTTGCTTCTAGTTATAGCTTTTGTGAGGAAAAACTTGGGGCTTTGACCAAATCCACATGTGTTGAGGCCGACCCATTTCATTTTATTAATAAATAAAATAATTCATAACTTAACCGATTGGGGCGATCTATAGGTCGATTTTGCTCCTCTATAAAAGATGAATCTAATGAAATTATAATATTAACCATCTAAGATGTCCAAAATGGAAATTTATTACAGTTTCAAAATTTAATACTCCTTCTCAACCAGGAAGAATTCCACTTGGTAATCTCTGCTTGTAAATCTTCACAAATGGTGTCGTCACGACTCAACTCCATCTTCTGAAACTTTCTCAAATATAGACGAAGAATAATCAGGGAGAAATAATTTCCACCTGTACTGAGCAACAAGATAATTCATTTTACAGGTGAAAACATCGTCGACCCTAGAATCTCAATGGGAAGCCCATTCTCAACCTAGAATTACAAAAGGGGAGAAACTCTCAACCCAATCCAGTTTCCTACCGATCTTCCAATCAATAACTCTCATGATTCATGTGGTAGAATACCTACATCATAATCAACTTGGGTTGTACACCCCAAGTACACCCTCAACTCGTTGGCCAAACGAGGAGCAATATTACCAACATTCCTTGCTTGAGGGTATGATGCCAACTGGGGTATACTCTACATAGACCAGATAGGGGAGCAACATCTCTGACCCTATGAAGATAGGGGAGAAACATCACAACCATGGGTAGCATATAGGCAAGTGCCTTATCATCTAGAGATCCCTCAACACCAGGATCCCTCTATCTCAATTCCTCACCCCAAGAGCTCAAGAAGGGTATGAAGAGCTTACTCAGTGTCCTCGATCAATGATGCCCCTTATCTGGAGGGGATACATCCATCAGTCCAAGTTGTTCTCTGAAGACCAAGAAATTTCCTTTCAGAAGTCCTTGGTGAGAATATAGGTTATCTTCTCATTAGTCGATATGTGGTGGAGTCTAATAGCTACTTTGTGCACCATGTCATGAATAAAGTGATATCAAATCTCGATATGCTTGGACTTGTCATGAAATATATGATTATTTTCCAAATGGATCCTTCTCTTGTTGTGACAGTATGCCACCATGGTATCTAATACTTGACCAAATAGCTCACCAAAGAGCTTCCTTAACCACATAACTTCAAAACTAGTTGTGCTAGCAACAATGTATTCTGCTTCTGTGGTGCTCAATGCTACCGAATTTTTCTTCCTTATCATCCAGGATATCGTGGAAAAAACAAGGCTAAAAAACATAAAAATGTACTCTTTATGTTAGAGAAATTACCTACCCAGTCAGCATCATTGTATCCATGAAGTTGAATATTTCCAGCAAAATATCTCAAACCTTGTGTGATTGATCCATGTAAGTATCTCAATACATGTTTGGCTGCAATATAATGCACATGAAGGGGCTTAGTCATGAACTAAGTCAATGTGTTAACTGCATAACATATATGTGCAAGGTTGTTCATGAGGAACATCAAAGCCCCAATTAGTTGTCTATACTCGGATGAATTTTCCATATCAGGTCCAACTGCTTTTCCACACAACTTCTTGAAATTAATCTCCATAGGAGTAGTCATGGGTTTGCACTCGGTCATACCAAACCTTTCCAAAAAATTTAATAAATACTTTCCCTATGAGATAAATATCACTCCAAGGCTTTTCCACACCTCAAGGCCTAAAAAGTAGTGCATAAGACCAAGGTATTTCATATCGAATTGAGAGTCTAACTTCCTCTTACATTCGATCATCAATGTTTCAATTCATGTTAAGGATAGATCATCAACATACAGAACCTAAATCAATTGCATACCTTGGAAAACCTTAAAATAGAGGTTTTGATCAACATTTCTTCTTGTGAAACCCAGTTTCATTAGATAGTTGTCAATGTGTGCATACCAAGCTCAGGGAGCTTGCTTCAAACCATACAATGCTTTCTTCAACCTGCAAACATGTGTTCTGTGCTCTTCCACTTCAAATTCCTGTGGTTTTTCAACGTACACTTCTTCATGTAACATACCAAGAAGGAAAGTGATCTTTACATCCATATGATGAAGGGTCCATCCTTGAATAGCAGCAAGGGAAACTATCAAATAGATACTTGTGTATCGGGCCACATGAGAAAATATGTCATCGTAATATTCTCCCTATTTCTAAGAGAAACCTTGAGCTACAAAAATCCCTTTGTATTTCTCAATGCTGCCATCGATTCCATGCTTTATCTTGAATAACCACTTTTAAGTCACAAAATACTTCCCATGCGGTCTCGGCACAACATCCCAAACATCATTTTTCGCAATAGATTTGTATTCTTCTACCATAACATCCTTCCAAACTTATTATTTGATTGCTTCTTCGAATGAGGATGGTTCAACTTGAATCATGGTGCTCATAGCAGCTACATATCCCTGATACCTGCATGGTTACTTCCTTTCTCTGAACTATCTTCGAATGGGAATGCTTCTTTCATCGTTGTGTAGAGTGTCATGAAGCCAAAGTGGTATTTTCTTTGAAGGAGGATCACTGGGAGGTGGATCTAATGGATCCATAGGCTCCATGGGAACATCAATATCATATGACTTAGGCATGGAAGGACCATATAAAATATCCCTATTATCATCATCTTCCTTGGGAGGTGGAGGAAGGTCTCTTTCTTTACAAAGTGCTGCATTTTCATCGAACATTATGTCTCTAATAATTTCAACCTTCCTTTGACCAACAATATATATTATGTATGTCTTAGAGTTTTCACAATAACCCATAAACATACCTTTTCTTCCTGTAACTTCCAACTTTTTTCTTTTGTCTTTCGGCACATGAAAGAATACGAGACATCCAAATATACAAAGATGACTGATGTCGGGTTTGTTATGTGAAAATATTTCTTCAAGAGTCTTGTTTTTCAATGCTTTATGAGAGACCTGGTTTTAAACATATACATCAGCATGTGTGGCTTCAACCCACAGAAACTTTGGTACCTTCTAATCATGAAGCATGTAACGAGAAAATTCCATTATAGACCAATTCTTCATTTCAACTAAGCCATTATGTTAAGGTGTATAAGGCACAATAGTTTCCTTCTTGATCCCTTCTTTATTACAGAATGCTATGAATTATTTTGACATGTATTCTCCCCTGTTGTCGGACCTGAAAACTTTAATTATTTTCCCTCATTAATTTTTGAGCAAAGATTTGAATTCCTGGAATTTTTCAAAGGCTTCATCCTTGTGCTTGAGTTAGTACAACCATGTGACATGTCCTTCTTGAGAAATCGTTAATGAAGGTGATGTATTAGAC
This sequence comes from Pinus albicaulis, assembly GCA_034641835.2. Taxonomy (NCBI): domain Eukaryota; kingdom Viridiplantae; phylum Streptophyta; class Pinopsida; order Pinales; family Pinaceae; genus Pinus; species Pinus albicaulis. Next base: position 975,371,656 of record CM076569.1, read on the forward strand.
ATGACCACCAATATAATTCACAGGCATAGGACCACATATATCTAAATGAATGAGATGAAGGGTGTTATTTTTTTTCTTCTTACTAAAGGTGAATGGTCCACTTGTTTTCTTTCCACTCGTGCAATCTATACAAACTCCATCATGACGATCTTGAACATCAAGAATACATGAGACCAATCTCTTCAATTTCGGAAGAGAATCATATTGTAGATGAGCCACCCTATGGTGCCACAATTTTCTTAGATGATTGGTATTATGAACCAATGCTAGAAGTGGACTTGTTGTGACTTTATAGAATCCTTCAAATATCAGACCTAATGGGAATGCATCTTTCATATGTGAATAAATAGGCCAAGATAAGACCTTTCCATTGTGTTATCACTCCACCAAATTCCCAAGGCTGAGGAAGGAATCCCAACAAAGGTAACTACAAACCAAGCTTTTGACTTGATAGCTAGCCCTATCAAGCCAGAGAGCGCTCTCTCCAAAAGGGTAAAAACGAAGAGGGCCAAAGAAAATAGGGTTTTATGCTAGATAATGAGTGCAAGGGGTTGTTTTGATTTGGTTTTGGTTGGGTAAATCAACAGATAATAAAATTAGGTCAAGGATAACTAGCTCAGGGCTATAGAGTTAGGGTTGTAGGGATGAATGGGGAAAGTTATGTATAATGTCAATCACTTGAGGGAAATGGTTATGGAATGGTTTAGAAAATGTAAGGAGGCCGAGGGAAGCATAAGAGATGTATTTATCTCAGACAGAAGATATGAAACAAAATATGATCAATTACCCAAAACAGAGCATGGCTAGCATGTATTCTGAATTTCACACTTGTAAGAGATCATAATCATAGACATGAAAAGGAAATGAAAAATACATTCAAACATATGTCACTGGAGAAGAAACAATGAAATAAATTTAATACCACAGGTATCCCATAAATATAGCTGCAACTCCTCTTGTATTAATGGCCAAAACTGAGTACAAAGTCTCCTTAATCAACTAAGCAAAATGAAACTGATTCTAACCATTTACTCCTGTGAAGAAATGAGATAAATAGACATGAAAAACACCTCCACTCATCCTCAGGGGTCGAATCCATGAGGTGATGGAGATATTACACAGAAATCTAAACTGATAGCTAGAGTATAAGATGAGAAAAGTGACTCATTCCTATCTCAAGTGAACTGATTCATTACAGCTCATATGGCTGACTTACCTAATGTATTTACCCTAGTAAATATTAATAACATGGTAATTACATTCATCTAGATCATTTACATAGGTAAATTCCTCATTTCCCAAGGTAAAAGTCAAACTGGAGTGAAAATTAAAAAAAAATCTGAAGACTGTAAAAAAACACAATTTCCTTCTTAAACGCGAAGCGTCCAGACAGAAAAAATGACCTCTGTTCAAGGCTGAATTTGGGTGCCTTCATAGTATCCCAATCTGCTCCATGATGGCTCATTGGAAAGCCCTTTGAGTCTCCTTTCCAGAAATACATCCCTTTTTCACAATGGTGCTCATTTTCCCTATAAAAAACCTCTTCTCCCAAGACTGGTAAACACGCAACGACCAGACATATTTTGAGGCAGAAACATGAAATTTTGATGGTTTTTTTCCTTTTTGATGGACCAGTTCTCCTCCAAAAATTATGAAACTTCATAGGGATGATTTCCTCATCAATACAAACCTGATGGTTTTGGCCATTTTTCATTTTGATGCTCCAAAAAAGAGTGCAACGTCCAAGGCACTACGCTTTTAGCAAAATTTTTGTGTGCAAAATATTCTCAAAAACACATAAATGAACAAAATGCTAAGAGTGCAAAATTTTTGTCAAAATTGTGATGGTACTTTATCATCAAGTGTTTGAGGCATGGAGTGACACATTAGCAAGTATGTCTAACTTCTCTTTCTCTCCTTGCTTGGTCAAATCTTCAATTTTATCATTGGCTCTTTTGAGCTTGGCCAATGTAATTATCTCTTTCCGTGCATGAAGTTTGACCCTTGTCCTCAAAAATCATTGTCCTTGTTGGCCTTCTCTATCAACTTCTCGAAATGTAGATTGGATCTATCAAGCCATGGTTCCCTGTTCTTGCTAATTTCTAGGGCAAGTTGTTCATTTAGTGTAAGCTGGTATGCTAGGTCAGCTTCCCTTTGTCTCTCTAGGGCTAGAGCTTTTTTCAGCCCTCTAGTCCTAGGTCTTTGTTTTTTAGGCTGATCCTCATCATCATCAAGTTCACCAAAATTTTCCAATGTTTCCTCAAGCAAGGCTTTAGCCTTCTCTGCCTCACTTTGTGCTTTGATGCATGTTACTTCATCGATGGCCTGCTTGGTCTTTAGCTACTGGTTTTATTTCTCAAGGAAGTGAATTACATACTTGGCCCTCTCAATATTGTTTTGGAGCTCATTAATCTCAGCCTCTTTACCTTTAATTACTTCATTGGTAATTTTGCCTTCATCCTCCTCACCTAGTTCAATCAACTGAAATTCTTGTTCTATCTCATGGTTGTCCTCCTCATCATGAAAGATTGGCTCCACCACCTGTTCCTTACCCTTATCTACCTACTGTGTTGATGAAGAAAGCATGGCCTTTTTCACTGTAAGTGAAGAAAACACATGTATATAGCCTCTCTGGTAAGTTTTGGGCAATCACTCAACCGCAGCCAAATTAGCCCATTTTTCCTCAATGTCTTCATCATTGCTTGATGACTTAGAGTCATGATGTGATGACGATGTAGGGTTATAAAAAGGCGAAGAAGAAGGCTAAATATGAGGTGAATGAGGTGAATGAGGTGAATGGAGCTGACTTGGTAATTATGTATGAATATTAGGCTGAGATATAGGGATAGATGAGGGAGGATGAGATGATGAAGGTGCATTCTGACCATGCTGAATAGGTGGGGTAGTGAAAATATCATTGGATATGAAGGTGTCCCATGGAATGTTTAACTGATCAAGTTGATGCATGACTATCATTTTGATGAGGGAGTGGCGTAAAAGACTCTGCATTTGATGATCATAATCTCTATTTTGGGCAATAAATGCCATTTTATCAATGCTTTGGGAGAGATAATAGGGTATGTGAAGAATTATGACCCTAGGGAAGTGCATGAGGAGCCGGATATGATAGGAATAGAGTCTAAAAAACATTCCCTCACAAGTGAAGTATTTCATGATGATTTTCATCATGGGGACATATCTATCAAGGAGGTGGGAGAAAGGAAAAATTGTCTTTTTATCATTCTTGTGCCTTGGTTTATGATATGGCTCATAATAATAATGATTGAGGTTTCCTTGTTTAAACCATATTTCTCCTACATTTGGGATCCCTGTAGTAGTTGCAATGATATCAGTAGACATAGTGAAATTGACCCAGACAAGAGTGACCTGTTTGTCATGAAGGTTAGAGATGAACAATCTTGTCAACATAGGATGGTACTGGATTCTTTGCACTTTCTCAAAAAATTCGAAATAGCCTACATGCTTAAAGCATGACATAATGAGGCGAGATGCCTTTAAGCTCTCCAGTAGTTGTTGGTTCATGTCTGATGACTTTCCCTCCCTTCTTATATGACTTTTTCTTCTGTCTCTCTTCCTCACTAGAACTTTTGTTCTCCTCTTCAGCCATAGTTGATGTAAAAAACCCTAGGGTGATGGAATGAAATGGAGGAAATGTGAATTGAAAGGAAGTGTTGGGAAATGAAGGGAATGAGAATGTGAACGGATCTTAGGTTAGTGAAAACCCTAGGACTTAGAGCTATTGGGGATGATATTTTTTTAGGGAATGGGGATATAGGGAAATGGAAAAATGTTTATAGGAATGTGAAGGGAAGTGTATAACAGTTTAGGGATTAGGTTTAAATAATAATTAGGGTTTCTTTATTTTAGTAACAAGTTTATATGACAATGAAACACAACAATACATCAATGAGATAATGGCTGGCTTAATTACTGATAAATGGAGCTTTGAAAAACCCTTCGCAGAGATTTGGCATGAAATGATGGAGTGGCAGGCCGTGAGAAGGTTTTTTGGCCTTTCTGAGTGAACGTGCAACGTCCTTCTAAACGTGCAACAACCTTTTAAAATGCGCAATGACCTCTTCGAACGTGCATCACTAGTTAGAAATTGTTCTAAATATCTCGGCCAAACACACAATGTCCTCCCCAAACGTGCAACATCCTTCCTAAATGCGCAACGATCTGGAGAACACGCAGAGACCAGGAAATTTGCCTAGTTACACTTTGAAATTGCGAACTTTCTCCTTTGCTAAAGATTGCTGAAGGATGAATGAAACAAATGAGCTTTGTCTTGAGGTTTTGAGGGCTTTATATTCTAGTGGATTTGATTTATAATTTGAATAACCCACTTTCCTTATGTTCACTTTTCTGTTTTCAAACTTTGACACTGATACTCTTTGACTTTTCTGACTTTTTGTTTTGCAAGTTGATCAACTGATGGAGTTTGACTTTCTTTGCTTCAATTGGGAAAAATTTCTTGAGTCGGAAGCTTAGGGAATGAATTATTACATAATAAAAACATAAAATTACATTTTAAAATAAAAAATAAATTACATTTTTGTTTTGATATCAAAATGACATTTTGATATTAAAATCATAGAAATCAAAATTACAACTTGAAAAATATAATAGTTACATAGTGATTATCTTCTGTAGAGGAAGATAAAATGTCTTTGAGTCACACTCATATTTTTTCTAACTTTATTTGGATGGAGTAATGCATTTTGGACCTTGAAAGACAAAACCCTAATGACCTAATGAGATTTTAAGACCTGATCTCCATGACTGACTTTAACTGAGACAAGACATGGTGAAATGAGCATTTTCATAGGTGTTATTATGATCAAGAAGACATGGGAGTGAGTCGGAAAATATGGTTCTCTGAAGGAGAGTGAAGTTTTATTGAGGAAATCTACCATCAGTGAAAGAATTATTAGCATGACCTAATGGAATGATATAAAAATTTCAGAATGAGACACCTAAAATGAGAAATGAAGGAATGGTATCGATCACTGATGGCAAAATGAATATTTTGACTCTAACACATTGATGAAGGAAACCCTCATCTCTTTATATTCTAATGCAGATATAGAAATCAAATTCTTCATTAGACCTGGCACATACATGGCATCATGCAACAATACTGATTCCCCAGAGTTCAACTGAAACTTAACAGATCCAAATCCTTTTACGGGATGAGTGGATTTATCTCCAAGAATGATTCTCAGCTTAGTATCCTTCTCTACTAGATTAGAGAGGACTTCTTTGTATCTAGAGAAGTGATGAGTGGCCCCACTTTCAACCAACCAACTATCCCACAAATCCGGTGGAGAAGAGCTAGTAAGTGCAGAAATGAGAATATATTCAAATCTATTCACAACAATACTTTCATACATGGGAGCCCTTGAATTCATTGTTATTCTTCACAGTTGCTTTAAGAATCTCTTCTCTTTTTATATCTTTTGTCGCAGTTGTTCCTTTGATTTTATCTTCTTCTCTTATCATTGTAGTTACTTCTAGTGTTGTATTGTGGCCTCTTTCTCTTCTTGACACAATCACATGCATAATGACCTTTCTTGTGGCAGTTAAAGCATTCAATATGGGATAGCGATTTTTCATTCTTTCCTTTTGAGCATTGAGGAGGATTTATTCTTGAAGGACCTCCTTTTGACCTCTTCCTTTTGTTATGGGTGATATATGCAGCAGGCTCTCCCTCTTCATGCTTCTGAATTCTTCCTCTTGCTATCATTCTTGATTCTTCTTGAGTAAGATTTCCAAAAATTTCATCAAATGATGGGAGAACGTTGTTGTTGCTGATTGTAGTAATTAATGTTTCCCAAATTGAAGGGAGACCTCTAAGAGTCACGACAACCAGCTCTCTTTTAGGCACATTCTCTCCAACCCTTTGCAGTTTATCTCTAAGATGAGAGATCCTCATAATGTAAGACTGAACAGTTTCACCTTTGTTCATCTTCACTTCCATGAGTTGATATTTCAAGGTGATAATATCATTCATATTGTTGACTTGATACATGCCAGCTATCTTTTCATACATGTCTTTAGACTTTCTTAAATTCCCAACATATGCAAGTAAGTAATCTTGTAAACTATCAACTATAATTTGCTTTGTTTTGGACTCACCTTTCTTGTATATGTTCTTGAAGTAGCGAAGGAATTTTCTGGAGGCTCAAACATCCTTCCTTGAATTTATTCCAACACATCATTATTTTCGGCTATGATCTCCAATTTGAATTTCCATGCAGCAAAGTTTGATTCATCACCCAATTTCTCATGCTCTTTGAAGGTAGAGGAATACATCTTGACTTTGGCTTGAAGATCAACTTTATGATACTGAGGGCTTCACTACTTGTCTTCTCTTGGGCCTGCCCTTCAACTTGGCTTTGATACCATGTTAATTTTTCATATTATTCTATGTTTTGTCAATTACTTTAGCCGAAAGTACTTCTTCATAAAAAATGCATCCAATTATAAGTAGTGTAAATAATCATAAATAGTAACTGAAGACAGAAAATGCATGCAGTGAAAAATAAGACAATAACACAACCATAAGAGACAACAGATTGGTCCAAGACCAGGGAAAAAAAAAACTATAGGGGAAACCCTTTCAAATCTTCTTCTTCAATAGATCGTCATAATTTTTTTTTAGTAGAGAGTACAATGAGCTCAATACATATATGCAAAGGAAAAAAATAGATCATATATATATATATATATATATATATATATATATATATATATACAGATTTACAACATCAAGAGCATGAATCCAATATATCATTGAAACCAAGTGATATCAACAGCCCAGTCCTAGATCTGAATCTAGGATGTTTTCAAAGACTAATGTGAAGCGACTATGACAAAGCGACAGATGAATGAAGACACTGAGAAAGAAACTAACTGTGACCCAAATAATATCTACCAAGAAAATCCCTTAGCCATGACCTTAACATTCTCAGCCCGTGGCTAAAGCTTTCTTGGCCACAACTTGAAAACTTTGAGCCTATGGCCCTAGTCCATATCAACCCGATCTAACTAAAAAACCCTAGCCGCAACCTAAACACTATGAGCCCGCAACTATAGCAGCGTAGTCGTTGTCTTAACACACTCAGCCTATGGCCCTAGCCTGAAAACTTTAGTACAGTGTCCGCGGCCTTGGCTCATAAGACTTAGAACAAAGTGAGCCTCTCGCCTGTGATCTTGAACCCTACTTGAGCTTCTCCCGTCGAACCTATGCGATCCAAACATAAAATATGTTCCAAAGAAAAAAGTGAAAGACAAAAATATCTTGATCGAATGTGTGAGAATGATCTTGAGGTCACTTCTTTTTATAGCTTTTGTGAGGGACATTTTGGGGCTTTGACCAAATCCACATGTGTTGAGGCTGACTTATTTCATTTAATTAATAAATAAAACAATTCATAACTTGACTCCTACTTAACCTATTGGGGTGATCTATAGGTCGATTTTGGGTCCTCTCAAAAAGAGGAATCTAATTAAATTATAATCTTAACCATCTGAGCTGTCCAAAGTGGAATTTGACTCTAGTTGCAAAATTTAACATCATTGACCATTTCTCTAGAAATTCTTTTTGTACTTTAGTAATAATTTGGTTCTTAGAATCATTGGATTGATTTTTGTATTTGAAGTGGAAATTACATCTATACATTTGTTCCACTAGGTCCATCATAGTTCTGTAAAAAATTCCCCCCCTTTCATTAACCTCCAACACCACTCCACATGAGCTAAGGACCAATTTATCGTCATTTACATGTTCTACAATTTTTATTTTCTTAGAACGACATGGATCTTTGCCTTCATTGTTGCTCCCTGTAGAACATTAAACATATATGAATTAATAGATTGTTTGAAACATGTTATCTAATATTATTAATTATATTATTAATGAAAATTCAAAAAAAAAAAAAACTCATATTGAATAGTATTTTTTAATTCTCATTATTCATCATTTTTCAATTTTTCTATGAGTATTTTACGCTCTTCTGCACTTAGATTAGAAATAATCTTATCGACCTTGTTCATTTTGTGGTTCTGCATGTCACACACCAACCAATACATATTAGTTAAACTTACATATAATTCAAACATATTAATTTTGTAAATAATTTACAAAGAACTTGCCTTCTCTTATTTTTTTGATGTGCTACCATTGTGTCAATCAATATTATTTTTACTTGAGACTTCCTGAGGCTTTCTTTATCAATATAAAACATGTACCATTCAATATAGAATCCATTAAATATATTTTACAAATAAATCAAATAATTTTCATCCAAAAAAAGCTTTGGTAACCGGTGCGTTTATAAAATTAAACACACCGAGTGTTTAATTTTTGAGCACTGCCATGGAAAAATAATTTTAAATTATGATGGTGCGATTGGTAAGCATAAACACACCACAATGATTTAATGGTGCTATTTGGAAGAGGCGCGTCGGTGCGTTATATTACATCGGGAGCAATGATGAACATATTAGACAAAATCGAAAGTATTATAATATACCAGTGTGGTGCATTACACAGAGAGCACTAGTGCGTTATATTGCATACGACGCACCACATAATATATAGCCATTTAAAAAAAAATGGAGAGGGTCAACAGGGTTTGGATCTAATTCAATAATTGATTTCCCTACTATACATGTCAAACGGAATATATATAGTAAGTACACAAACCCATTAAGTCTAAAATTCCTAAATTGAAAATCCCTAATTGTGAAGTGGTTGAGGAAGTTAAACCCTAGGGTGAAATTTTGCTGGAAGAATCAAGGATTTAAGGTAATTATTGAATTTATTTATTTATTTTAATTTTAATTAAATTTAAATAGGAACAAAGATCATAAAAAAATTTACTAGTAAAATATGTAGTAAATTTTTTATTATAAGGTTTTTAATTATTATTATTATTATTATTATTATTTTCTAAATTGTGAATAATCCTAACAGAAATTGTAAAATATTTTTAGAGTAAAATTTAATATTTTTCCTATTCATGGTTTTGAGTGAATCACCATACCTTTCAATTTCTAATCTTTCTGCGGATCCAAAATATTTTACAGCTCCACAGTTCTCCCAGTATGTCTCTCTTGTAAATGATCTCTCTTTTAATTAAACCCTAACAGAAATTATAATTTTTTTTATTAGTAAAATAAACAATAAAATTTAAAATTTATACTATGCAGGTTTGTGAGTGAATTACCATACCTTTCAGTTTTGATCTTCTGAATAGTTTTGTTGTTGCATAGAATTTGTTACTGCATAATGCTCCTCGTATGTCTCTCTTGCAAATAAATCCCTTGAAATTTTGGGTAAAATAGTGAAATGTTGAATAAATTTCTCCTATTTAAAAGACTTTATGAAATTAGATTTCGAAATATCGATTGTCACTAGTTTTTTAATTTTAAAAAAAAAAAGGAAAAAAAATCACTTTTTTTTTTCAATTTCTCTGCACATCGTTGCGTTTGATAGTCAAGCACATTGACATTGCCAAAGTACCAAATTTTTTCAACGCACCGACATGATACATTTTTTTTTTCGAAATCCCAAAACAATGCGATTAAATTTTTTTTTTTTATAACTTTAACGGATATGATTTTGTATTTATAAAAAAAAGAGAGTGTGGGGCTTTGCCAGAGCAGCCCTAATTACATCATACATAGTCAGCTGTAGCTGTTATCAATCTTGACATTAGCAAGGGATTTCTACGAATCTGTCTTCGTTTATATAGAGCAGTCCCTTGTCCATTGCGCTCCCTTTGTTGGCCATCGAATCCGCTTCGCTATTTGAGCTTCTAAGAACATGAAAAAATTTGATGGATGCAAAGGCGGAGAGGACTACTTTCAGCCTTTCCAATGTTCTGTTGAGACCTGCATTTCTGAATTGCTCTTCCATATTCAGCTTATTTATGATGATCTCTGAGTCTCCAAATACCTGTATTTCTTTAATCCCTTTTTCACGGGCGATTTGACATGCTTTGAGGAGACTGAGGAGCTCCGCTTGGTTATTGGTCTTCAGGCCAAGACCCCAGTAGAAAGAGTCTCGGGTTGCACCATCTGGGGAATAAATGATCCCACCGGCACCTGAGGGACCGGGGTTTCCTTTAGACGCCCCATCGAAGAAGATTGTATGTGTTTTTTGAGCTCTCCACCATTGTTGAAATGTTTCATCGGAGTCTCTCTTTTTCCAGAATGGATGATCTGAATGTGGAGCTAGGAGGTTCTTTCTGCTTTGAGGTTCAAAGGTTCCGAGCCACTTCTTCTCGACCGGCAGAAGAGATGCATCCACTTTGTGATACTGTTGCTGGGCTGCTTCAAGGAGGAAAGATCTGGCTTTTGCTGCAACTTGTAAGGGAGTGTGGTCCTGGTCATTGAAAATCTTCTGGTTGCGGGCCAACCAAATCTGCCAGCAAACAAACTTGGGCAGAGCATTCCATACTTTACCCCAAAACGATTTGTGAGGTATTCGAGAGGGGTAAAGATGACTCCATTCTGCAAAAAGGTCTGCTACTGAGGACTGAGTGGGGGAGTTTATATGGAAATCTTGCAGCATTAGTTCCCAGACATCCTTGGCGAACAGGCAATCAATGAACAGATGGTGAGCAGATTCAGTATTGCATCTGCATAGAGCGCACCTGTGAGGGCCAGCAATCTTTCTTTTTGCCAGATTATCGCCAGTAAGTATCTTGTTATGAATCACCGTCGAGAAGAAAAAGTTAACTTTTGGGAGTGCTAGAGGCTCCCAAACGTTTTCCCAAAACGCTGCACTGTGCTTACTGTTACCTGTTGTCTGAAATGCTTTGAAGCCTTCTGCAGTATTGTATTCCCCAGATCGACCCCATCCCCATCGGTCTTGCTTGGCACGATGTATTGGTGCTGCGCCTTCTAACTGGTGTAGCAGTATGTTTAATTGGTTTTGCAGATGAGCAGGGGTGTCGTGTAGTGCCCAACCGACCCACTCATCTCTGTGGTCCCAAGCCGATATGTCATAAACGCTTAATTTTCCATTAGAAATGAGCCAGTCCCTTAGATCTGCGATCTCTGCGTTTTCTATTAAAGGATTCCGTCCCATTATGCTGTCGTGCCAGAGGCGTGTGCATTTACCATTCCCGGGGATCCTGTAAGCGCTTCTACTGAATAATTTGCTGCTCTTATAACAGAGCTTCCATAGTAGCGTACTGTTGGCCATGTTTCCAAACTGCAGGTTTCTGAAATCGACTTTGCTGGTGTATTTAGATCTTAAGATGACGCTGACAGGGTGCTTTGGTTCGTTGATCATTTTCCACAGGATCTTGCTACCAAGGGCGAGATTGACCAGGAGAGGGTCTCGTATTTGTAGTCCTCCTTCATCGATGGGCTTTTTGACAGTGTCCCAGTTTGCTAAGTGCATTTTCTTGTCGTTGCCCCTGCCTCCTTGCCAGAGGAAATCTCTGAGTAGAGAGGAGATTTGATCCATAACATTTCTGGGGGCGAGCAAGAAAGCTGCTTGGTAAATTATTAATGAAGACAGTTGAGATTTTATCAAAATGACCTTGCCTCCTTTCGTTAACCAGAATCCTCCCCATTTCGAGATTTTGGTTTTGAATTTGCTTATTATGTCGCTCCACAGTGACCTCTTGTTCACTCCTGAGATTATGGGGAGCCCAAGGTATCTGATCCTGTCCCATTGGGTGTGCCCTTTGAATCCGAGAATGTTTGCTATATTGTTAAGCACCTGTTGATCAGTGTTCCAGCTGAAGACTTCACTTTTTTTTTCATTTACCAGAGCTCCTGAGACTTTGCAGTAATTTCTTATGACAGTGTCAAAGGCCTTCGCTATTCTGGTTGAGGCACCTCCTAAAAGAATCGAGTCATCTGCAAAGAGGGCATGATTCAAAGGGTTTACTCTGCTGGTGGGTTTCAGGCCCGGAAGGGAGCCTATCATTTTTTCTGCTTCAAGTTTTCGACTTAGAGATTCAGCCAATAAGATGTAAAGAAAGGGAGAGAGCGGGCATCCCTGCCTGATGCCTCTCTTAGCTTGGAAAAAGTTCGCTGGCCTACCATTAATGAGGGGAGCTATCCAAGGGTTATCCGTGCAGGCTTTAATGAGGTTTACAAACTGGGGAGAAAAGCCAAAGGAGAGCAAGACTTTGCTGAGAAATGTTCTGTTGACTCTATCAAACGCATTCGCCATGTCTAGCTTTATGAGCATGCCTTTCTCATTTCTCTGCTTACTTGAGTGCACGGTCTCCTGCACTTGTATGACGTTGTCCAGAATGTGCCTACCTTCCACAAATCCTCCTTGGGGACTTGAGATAATCCGGGGAAGCAAGGGTTTTAATCTGGTTGCCAACAATTTTGCCAAAATCTTGTAGGAGGCGTTGCATAACGATATTGGCCTGAATCTGGCAAAGGTTTCCGGGTTAGAGTCTTTGGGGATCAAAGCTAAGTAGGTTGAGTTGGTGCTGCCTCCTATTTTAGCTTTTTTCAAGAATCCCCGAGCCATCTTTTGAAGGTCATGTTTAATGATGTCCCAGCATACTTTGTAGAAATGAATGGTGAATCCGTCAGGTCCGGGGGCCTTGTCAGCTTCCATGGACCAAATGACTTTGATAATCTCTTCCTCCGAAACCGGTTTACAAAGATCAGAGTTATCCTTTGGTGAGATGAGGGAAGGAATGTGAGAGAGAAAATCATCTTCTTCCACATCATCTCCATGGGCGCCCGAGCTGAAAAGATTTTGAAAGTGTATTTCAGCTGCTTCTTTGACTTGTTGGAATCCCTTGCATGTTTGGCCCTCCGATGTCTTTATTTCTGCTATATAATTCCTTGACAATCTGGCTCGGTACTGCCGATGAAAGAAAGAGGTGTTGCGGTCCCCGGCTTTTAGCCACAAGCTTCTAGACTTTAATCTCCAGTACTCTTCCTCTTTTCTAAAGGATTGGAAGACTGCTCTCTGCGCTTTTGTTTCTCTGTCCAATAGATCAGCACTGATGTTTTTGCTCTCCATATCATTCTGCAGGGAATGCAGTGCCTGGACTGCATCGACTCTTTGGGAGGTGGGATTGGAGGCTGGTTTCTTAATCCAGTCCTTCAAAGCTTTTTTGGTGAGTTTCAACTTTTGCTCCCAAACGAAGCTTGGTGAACCTGAAATGGATGTGGCCCAGGCTGTTTTCACCGTCTCAAAGAAACCCTCCCTTTCTATCCATTGAGGAGAGAAGCGGAAAGGGATGGGACCCAAGTCCTCTTCGTCTTCTATACAGAGTTGTATGGGCTTGTGGTCAGAGGAGAGCTTGGGCAGAATTTTCGTGGTTATGATCTTCTTATTCATGAGGAGAGAGGTTTGCACTAGAAAGCGATCCAGGCGGGCAGAAATGTGTTCTGACCCAGTTCGATTATTAGACCAAGTGAAGAGCCCTTGGATTGGGTTGAAATCCTGCAAATCCCATTGCTGGGCGAGCTCTTCCACCACAGCAACCATGGGATCCTTGGAATTGATGCCTCCTCTTTTCTCTTTGGCTTTCAACACAATGTTCAGATCCCCAGCAAGGATGATATTGTTGGGGGCTTCCTGCTCTAGAAATGCTGCCAGAGAGTTCCAGCAGTCTCTTTTTTCAGAATAATTGACTGGCACATAAAGATTTACAAGAGAGATAGTCAACTTACTTGTGAGATGTATTATTTCTGTGAATATCCAATGTTGGGTCTCGTGGGTTTTGATCAGCTGAAATTTATCTTCGGTCCAGAGAGTTGCCAGTCCTCCCGAAGAGCCCCGTGCGCTGATTGCTATGCCTGAGCTTTTTTTCCATTTCGTCTTGCTGATTTCTAACAGAGCTTGTCCTGCTATCTTTGTCTCTTGGAGCAAGAGGATTTCTGCAGGTTCCGACTTTAATAGGTCCTTTACTGCTTCTATTTTTGCGTGGTTCCCCAATCCTCTGCAATTCCAAGAGACTAGCTTCATTATTTACCTGTGAGCGGGGTGGAGCCACCCTTGGCTGGCCTGGGCCTGCTATTTCTTCCGATCGTCATTTCTATTGTAGACTGGCTTCCTTGCGTTTTGAGCCTTTCTGCTTCTTCCTCTCTTTTTTCCTTGTGGGATTTCCTTCCGGCTCTTTTTAATGGGCGCTCAAAGATTTCTTCCTCTGAGGATTCTGAGCTTTCGACTGCCTTTTTCTTTGTGACTTCTGCATAGGTGGGGTTGGAGGGGCTGCCTTGGGATGCTTCAATCTGAATGGCGACCCCTCCCTCTTTGCTAGGAGGAGGGCCTTCTGCATGTTCCTGGTTCTCCTGAACTTTATTCAGTGGTTCAGTTTGTACACCCTCCATTTCTTTTGAGATTTCTTCCGCTTCCTGGGTGGGAATGGAGGTGTTCTTGGCTCCTGCTGCTGCGCTTTTTCCTGCATCTTTTTTTGCATGGGTTGTTCTCTGGACTAGGGTCCACTGGTCCCCGGAGTGTTTTTCAGATTGCTCCTCTGCTCTCTTCTTGCAGTGTTTTGCGAAGTGCCCGTGGCCGTGGCAATGTCTGCATTTAAAGGGGAGCTGTTCGTAGTCGAGCTCTTGGACATGCGTCCAACCTGCCACCGTGAGCTTGATCGCTTCGGGCAATCCTTCCTCAAGGTCCACTTCAACACAGATTCGGGCGCATGCATATTGGTCTTTTCTTACAGCCTGATCTATGTATTTGCCTAGTGCGTTCCCAATGATCTGGAGAGACTTTTGATTCCAGCAGTGAAGAGGCAGATGGGGGAGTCTCACCCACACCGGCACGGCAGATGGGACGTCTTGGGAAGGGTCGAAATCTGGAGTCCATTTGTTTAAGTACAGGCCCTGCGGCCCCATGAAGTAGGGGCCGTTTCTGAATATTAAGCTTCTGTCTTCCATGTTTTCAAACACAAATACAAAATATCCTTTGCCCACAAAGTAGCTCTTTACTTCGTCTTTTATCAGTGGTTTCCAATTTATTTGCGTCCAGTCCTCCACGGATTTGGGTGAAGGCCATAAGCCTGTAAACTGGCCTATGAGTCCTCTGTCTGCTAGGTTCAGTGCCGCTTTGCAGGTGTCTTCCTCTGGCAGGGCAACTGTAGGGATCGTGTCCATTCTTTTAATAAATTTCTGCTGAAATGCTGTGGGCGGGCGTTTTGTCCCTGATGCGATCAAAGTTCTGAAAGCTGTGACTTCGGGAGGCGGATCAGCAGGAGGGGAAGAGCCCTCAGGGGTCTCCATCGAACAGCAGCTGGGGAGGTCGGGGCTGTGCGCAGGGGCGCAGCAGCCAGGGCGGCGCTGTATGGCTCCCTGAACCCTAGCTTCAGAGCGTAGGGGAGCAGCGTGCGCAGCGTTTTCAATGCGATTAAATTTTTTAACACAACGATGTGGTTTCTATTTAAAATCATCAGTGATCTAATTATTATAAGAGCACCGAGTTGGTTGAATTTTTTTTATTCTTTTAATTCCGGAAATAAGTGCGTAATGGTGATGTTTGTTTTTTAAATGCATCCATGCGTTTTTGGTAGAAGAGCACCCATATGATAACATTTTTATTTTTATTTTTATTTATTTATTTATTTTTATTTTTATTTTTTTTCGGAATGTCGGAAACCGGTGCGGGTATGATTTGAACGCCACTGTGCTGTTATTTTTTTAAATGCATCGGTGCACTTTGTTCTGATAAGCACACGGTTTGGTTTTAAAAGCTATATGAAATTTTAATTTCACATAAAATGGCATATTAATCTCAAATTATACTTCAAGATGCATCCACATGAATTACAATAGTTTATATTATACATTTTTCGTTTAAAGTCACCTTATTCTTGAAAAATGGTTTGAAAACTACATTGAAATTTAGATTGTGGTTATATGGTTCTTGAGATTAATTTTAGATATGCGCAAATTTTTTTATTTCTGATTTTTCTCAAATAACAAAATCTCAATAATATCAAATGGCCAATTTTTCAAATTTTAGCTTATCTCATATTGCTGATCAAATTAATTCATGAAGTTGTCGCTTTCCATCTCCAGTAAGTTCATATTTTATTTATATTTCGATTGTCTAATTGATTTTTTTTCCATGCTAATTTGAATAAAAATGTATCAAAAATTTGCTGGATCCTAATTCGAAATCTAGTTCAGATGCATAAAATATTCCTCCATTTCAAAAATGTCAAAATATCTTATCAAGCACAACATATCACAAGTAGTTGGTAGATGAAAATGGAAAACCTCTTCACCTTTCCAATTGGAACATGGCATCTTCCAGACGTAATTCTGGATCAACGATGGTAATAATTGTTTGGTATAATGTAATTTCAACAAACCAATTACATTAACATTCTTACTAATATCATTGATATTATACTAATGAAGTTTAATATTTTTTGAAATTATGATTGTAGTGATAATGAGTGACCCACCTACCATCTTCCCGTGCACCCCACTACATTGTCAATCAAGAGATGGTTTCATTAAGAGAAAGATTCATAGAGGAAGCATACAAAGAATGGTTGAATCAACCACCTATTCAATTCCCACTACGTCCAGATTCACCATTTAGGAATAACTACAACAATAGTAGTTCTTCATCACAAGTTGGAAATGGGGAAATCAAATAGAGGTTAGTATGTATGATTACTTATGAGATACGACTTCCATGGAGGCAATGTTGTTATATGCATTCCAGAATGATGAGTTAGGGTTGATGCTCTTATCACTGATACCTTATTCGAAAGACCGAAATTTGATTCCACCACACCTCTCTTTGGACTTGGAGGTAAGTCAAATTATACTTATATGGGGAAAATGATGTTGTTTTACAACATGAAAGCAAGGTTTGGCATGTCGAATGCATGTTTCTCGAAAATATTGAGGTAATTGACCTACATGATTGATCAATTTTCTTATATTTTGTTCCACAATCAAAATTAAAAATGGTTGATTTTATGAATGTTAAATTTTGACATTGTACAATTATATTCCCCACCAACTGTAGTATATTAAAATATAATTTATTTCAAGTGATAATGCCTTGTCGAGTAGCTACGAAGAGGAAAACCAATTGTTGAAAATGTTAGGTGTTGAGTACATATCATATCATGCTTGTCTGAATGATTGTATTCTATATAGAGGACTAGAATATGTAGACAAAGAGATATTTCCAAAATTTGGGCATAAAAGGTACTGTAATTAAAATAAATGGGTAAATCACATGGTTCTCCTCATAATATATTGAGGCAAATACCTATAATTCCAAGGATTCAAAGACTCTTTTGTTGCAAATAATTAGCTATATTGCAGGGATGGCATGCCTCACACGGAAGTGAGTAAGGAGTTATGAAAATCCCAATAGATTCAATATCCATGAAGCATATAGAGGATACATGACCTAAAAAATTCTAGGATGAAGTAAGAAGTCTACGACTCAGCATATCCATGGATGGCGTCAACCCATATTATCTCCAAAACACCAACTATTATGTTTAGCTTGTAGTAGTGATCAATAACAATATCCCCCCATGGTTGTCCATGAAGAATTAACATCTTATGTTGCCTCTCATAGTCCCTGGTAGAAGACAAGTGAATAATATGGATTTCTACTTACAACCATTGGTTGATGAATTAAAGGAATTATGGGACGGGATACATGTGTATGATGTATCAAGACCCATCGCAACAAAGAGGAGTTTTACATTGTATGTCATATGTGCTTACAGTACCATAAATGATTATCCATGCTTAAGAGTTTACTCTGGTAAATTAAATTCTTATTGATTTGTTTAATAAAAATATTGTTTCACATATTAATTTAATTTTATACAATTATTCATATCTTTATGGTCGCTAATGTGCTAGCCTATATACAATAATTTTGCAGGTCTTGTAATAAAAGGGTGTCATGGATGTAAATTTTGTGGACCTTCTATGAAATCTAGGTGGTCTGAACATCTATGAAAGCTAGTGTATGACTTCTCTAAGTTATTCCTCCTAGAAGAACACCCTTACAGAAGAGCAACATCTGCTTTCAATGGTAAACTAGAGAGAACCCAAAGGCCTGCAATAATGACACAAGCTGAATGGCTAAGAGAATATGAGAGAGAAAAAAGGAGAAGGAGTTTGTAGAAATGTTCAATTCAAATGGGGACCCTATGTTTGATGATCCAGAATTATTTGACACCTATGTTGAGAAATTTCCCATTAGGATGAAAATGAAAATTTTCTTTTATGAGTTCCCATACTAGGAGCTTACCAGATCCCATACATATATTTAAAAAAGTTTCATATTATTTATGGAGGCACATATTATCGAAATAAAGTGACACATTGGATGTTAGGAAGGATATTATTTCTTCAAAAACTAACAAGAAACATTGGCCAAGACAATAAACTAGAGGAGAGGTTCGTCCCTCTTGGTCTTTCAAAGAAGGGGATGTCCCATGGATTTGAAATAAATATGATATTTCTTTGTAAAATGAAGTTATAATGGGTGGGAGGGTGCCTTCTTTATATGGGTCTTCACTACCATGTTGCTTCATTGTGGAATACCTTTCTTCAAGATTGAAATTGCATGACCATTTGAACCATCTAAGAGTAGGTATGTCAAAAACACGATTTTATTATCATTTTTTTATTTTTATATAATGGATATTTTATAATTAATTTTTGTACAATGTACTATTTACTATGTAGTGTCATTATCCTCTACTCATGTGTGGGTGTATGAACCATGGCTTCCCCCAATACCTACAATGTGTCATATCTAAATTATATGCATTTTTACGTTGGATCACATCAAAGGATATTCATATGGTTAGCATTCCACAGTGGCATCAAGAGATAATTGAGATTGTTTGTATGTTTGAGAAGGAACTACCGAAAAATTTCATGGACATGCAAGTTCATCTTCTAATTCACCTAATATATGAGGTTGAATTATTTGGGGTCGTTTCTTGTCGTTGGATGTTATTCTTAGAGAGGTAGATGAAGAAATTGAAAGGTTTTGTTCGACAAAGGGGAAAACCCGAGGGGTCTATGGTAGAGGGGCATATATCGTATGAACCTTTCTGTTATGCCAGTGAGTACGTTAAGCATATCGAAAACACACCAGGTGCAGTGATTTGGGATGATGAAAGGGATGAAGACAAAAGAGAAGGGGATATTCTTGAAACGAATGGAAATAGGTGAATGATAAAGAGTAAGTGTGAGCTTATCATTTTTCAAATTATTAAACAGTAACTATTCACACTGAACTTCATATTAATACATATTTTTTTCTCATATATATATATATATATATATATATATATATATATATATATATATTGGTTTTATTTCATCAATGGATTCAAAAATTGAAGGCATCAAAAAATTCATTCTTTACAATATGGAAGCAACACAACCGTGGGTCACATTGTACGAAGAGAAGAGGAGGAAGTGGGACGATTACAAGAAAGAATTCAAATGGTTGAATGGTAGAAGTGTGCCTTATCATGATCGTTTAAAAGAAAATAAACCAATGATATGCCCTAAAAATTGGATTGTTGAGAAATTCAGAGATAAATATGGTGCATCTTGTCGTTACCTGCATGCTGAAGAGGATGTGCTAAACATAGGGATTCAATGCAACAAATCGGTAATTATATTCTCTTTTTGTACAATTTCAAATTCATAATGCACCTTTGAATTGTAACACATATATATATTTATATTTTTAATTATGTTCGGGTTATTAGACACATGACACTGTGATTTTGTCACTTTTTTATAAGTGAATTTGTTCCCATCTATGTGGGCATATGGACATCATTTTCACATGGACAATATCGATGATGGATACATGACACAATAATGTGGAGTGGAATTCGAGTTCAACCAATCTAGTCGTGCTAGCCACCATGATCAAAACCTAATGCAGGGAACATTAGTTTACATTGGAAAGATACAATAGATCATTCAAGTGGACTTCTCTTTGTTCCAATGTATTATTTTTAGGTGCAAGTGGTGGGACACCTTTGATCAAAATAACGTAAAGGAAGATCACGATAGTGGGTTGATATATATCAACTCTAGAAATATGTGGCATGAAGTTAGGGAGCCTTATGTTTTCCAAAAACATTGCAACCAGGTGTTTTTTACCTAGATGTGTTGGATAGGAATTGGTGGTTCGTATTAAGACACGACCCTAGATAAAAACATATTTTTGAGAACAACAATGTTATCATGCCAAGCGAGGAAGATAATTAGGGTAATGAAAATGGAGAGTGATATGTACTTGTCTGATTTCATCATTTATACTAGCGTTGTATGTTTTTGATGTCATTATTTCACTAATTATAATTTTTTCTATTCATCTTGTTGGAATTTCATAATATAATTGGTAAGATTCAAAAATGTTTTTACACATTTTTTTGCAGTGGAAACATTTCTACAGTAATTAAAACTAAGTATTTCCAACTGTGTACATTATCTATGGTAATAAGGATTCAAGATCACAACCCTTCTCAAATAGGAACATATCAAGGGCACCAAATCTATGATGGTGATTAAGAGGCATTTGTTTGACTTTCAAATAGACTTGGTGATGCATTTTTGTTCACTATTTAGATTATGTGAAATAAATATCTATTTTTTATGTATTTATAACTAAATTATTTAAAGTAGACATGTCTTTACCATTGTGAACATGATGTAATATTAGCTAAGAGAAATGTGAAAAACATTAATTTTAGTGACTATCTCAGAATAAATATGTGGAAAAAATAATATTGTTTAAGTTGTGTTGCATTTGTTTCTTGAAGGAAGTTCTTGGATGTGAAACTGCGCTGAGAAACCAACTCGACCAAAATTTAATTTCAAGCCGGCCCTCAAACTGTAGGGGGCTCACTCAAGTGTTACGAGGTTTTTTTAACTTTGTTCATTGACATTGGACAACAACCTATGAAGCCCAAAAACCAGATCTATGATTTTTATACGTGGTTGCTAATGAATACCCAATCTATGCTAAAAAATAAAGTCCTCTCTTGCTAAGGTTTTATGAAAGTGCCAACATCCAACTCCAACATAATAACATAACTTTAAAAAGTTTTGTAGAGGAATAGAAGAGAAATCATATAATTAAGTATCCATATTGAATAATCAATTAATCAGATTTAGTAGATGCATGTAGAAAACTTCTACAACCAAACAAATATACATCCAAGAGATGACAGCAACAGCTAAATGATGCAGAGGATTTTTTTCAAATAAACTCTTTAATTATCTTGTATCCATAATGATGATAACTTTGCAGTGGGTTGTCAGGGAGGTTGATACTCAAATCTAGCCTTGCCCAGTTCTTCTATATTACCTCAAACATATGCAAAAAAATATTATGAAATCACTGGAAAATACATACATGAGAAACATATTCTAGATCAAGAAACTAAAGGCAAAAACCTTTAATTAAAAATTCTTCAATATACCTCTTTGCAAAAATGGTAGGGTTTTGGCATTAAAATTCAACCCTTTTACATTAAAATTCATACAATATATAGAACATTACACCCAATTGATTGTGTCTAGATTCTTGGAATAAAAATCTAAACAATTCACTAAAAATAAAAAATAATCTCTAACTAATTGCAGGAAATATAGGGTTTATTGAAAGTCTTCTAGCTCCAAATATGGGAATAATCCTTTAGTTGTTTTCATTCTACTTTGGGATTTGAATATGTTTCTTTGAGTGCTGAGATCCTGCTTGGAAATCTGGGGTTGTTTAGTAGCTTCTTTGTCAAATATGCCAACTTCCCTCTTACTATACTTATTGATATTTTGCTATAAATATTTTTATAACGTTTTATTACAGATTGAAAATTACCGTGGTAAATTTTGTAACATTATCCACGATTTTTTTTTTAAAATACAAAACCATAAATGTTTCTGTCGTTGGAGATAAAGGTATTCTATCTTGATGGAATATAGATCACTGAATTTACATAAGAAGGTAGCAACAACAATGTTACCAATGATACTTCCTCCAAGAGAAATAAGTGTACAACATTGATCAAATTGTGCCTCAATAGCTCTGTCAAAAACCTTCATAAGAGACACATTTCTTATAATTTGAAATAAATTATTAAATTTATCCAACTCCTCATTAATAAGATAAATGAAATCTTCCTCATAATTTTTTTTTTGACTTTATTTCAAAATTCCTTTATGTACATACATGAGAGTTGGATTTTCTTGACACGTGATCACTGATTCCTGTACCAATTTCTGAAGAAGGACTCGAGCTAGTTGTTTTTCTAAACTTACCAAAGGACTATGATTCCCAAGCTTCTCAAACAATCTAACCTAGACTTGAAAACTGGGAATTTATGCAATATTCAACTTCATAAATACTAAAAATATGCTCAACTACTACAACGAGTCTTTCCAATTGTGTATTTTCCTGCTTGTTCAGTGCTAACTTCTTGTCACTTGTGCAAACTCTGTCTCTAGTCACTAGAAAATAATTATTTCAACTGTCTTCATCTCCTCTGTAAATATGAAATTGTCTTACTGGTAAATGCTTCAAAATAAATAACAAGCTTCTTAATTTATGTCATCAAGTGGCCTCTCTAGATTCTAGATTTGGCCTTCACTCTCCCAAATTTACATACATAATCGTCACTTTCCAGCAGTTCTTCTCTTGTTCAGTTGTCAATATCAACTACAATTTCATTTATTTTGGAGCTTGTTGCACCATTAATCATTCCATTGAAGTAGCTCTGTCACATTTGCAGTTTAATACTTTCTTCAAGTTACTTTGTAACAATTCCCTCAAATTTTTGTAGTAGTAGATAGCCTTAAACATAAAGATATTTAAACTAGTATTTAAAGAAATTTTGTCAGTGTATCAATTCCATTGCTACTATCAGACTATATATTGGTCACATTATTTGTTATAAAGGTAAAAGAAAAAAATCATATTTGTTATAAAGGTATGAGAGAAAGCATAATTTTTTTTTCCAATTCCCTACCAACCTGCAAATGAATAAACTCATCTGAATCATGTGCAAGTAGAACGTATAAATGATCATTAGTAATATTTGAAATGAGACACACAGGAGCACTATAATTGTGTAGTATAAAGGAAATTGATATTTTTCAACTTTCACAAGTTGAAAATCCATTTGTATACCCCTAGAATCTTCTTTTGGTTTCTTTACTTGCATAATAGCCTTTAAGACATATCATTAAATTTCTCTTTTCTCTTTACTCAGGTTCCTAGAGTCTTAGATATTTATGGTTCTTAAAGACTTTGGACAATACAATTATATAAATGCCCACCATATATGTAGGTAAACACATTTGCAAAATATGCAGTGTTTAAGGATTCTGTCGTGCAAAACTCGAATAGGAATTATGTACTATTAATACCCTAATCCAACAAAGAATTAATTATATGCATTAGTGTGTATGCAACATAAGTGGAATATGTTCATGGCTAAGGATTCTCATTCTTTTCCAAAGTCATGTAAGTGATTTTTTCATCGGGAAACCAAAATACGTTATTAAGAACCCACCATGCTTTTTCCATCTTCTCCAATAATTGGTATATCTTAAAATTTGAAAATCTATTTCCCTCCTTGAGTGAATAACAAATAGGCATATCTACTACTTAATGAAAAGGTGTACCACGTTTTAATGCAATTAACAAAATTTTTTTTTATACACATGGGGTACCATATCATGCTTCCTCTTTCATCATGCATTTATGTATTTTTGTCAGCAAATCTAAGCTGTGTATTTTAAAAAATTCATTTATTGACGAAATTTGAGTGTGTACTCTTCATAGAGCCATTAAAATATCTCAAACTGCTCAAAGTTTTGCAGAAATTTTTGCCTAAAGCTCAATTAGGACCATCCTACAAAAAACCCACATATGAGATTTTTCAATTTCTTGTTTATTTTCCCAAAATTTGCTCTTGAAAATCATTGTGTGAAACAACCACAAATTTTTATATCTCGCATTATTTTTTGTGCACCATTTTTTGTTTTGTAATCTCCTTGAACTATGATTTGTTGTTGAGGATGGTTGCATTTCTGTATATTGGAATGTACTTTCCCTTTGATTTCTTATTAGAATTCTCCAACTACAACTATACCCACAAGAAGCCCTAACTTTTAATGATACAAACTTTCTTGTATCTTGCACTTGCTGCAGATATCGACACTACAATCTCCAACCCATTTATACCCAATGATAATAAGCAGAAAAAGGATTTGATCTACAACAATCGTGCTAACATGTATTTGTTTAAGATAAACTACTTCGGCACTAGAAAAATACCCTGCATAACAATTAATAATATGCCTCTCACAAAATCCAGATCAATCAAGAAACATCTAAGCTACAAGCTATAATTTATATCCAGGTGTATAACCTCATCCACATTCTCTTGTTGTATGTTCACACCCATGTTGATGTCAAAACCATGAGTGGAATTGTGGGGGGGGAGATGTGGCTAGGAAAATTTTTGTTTTGGAGTAGGCGGGTGCCGCAATCCATTTGAGCTTGCCATGTAGAAAGAAATGGTTTTGGAGAATGACCATTGTAGAACCCCCCTCCAAGATAAACTTTGAACACACCTGGGGGTCCACAATGATCGGCGATCGATGATTTACCTTGGATGCATTAAACACCATTGAAAACTACAAGAATTTAACTTTGTGTTTCTTGGATAATACTTGGGCAATTTATCCCACATCGAACAAGCAAGTTTTTTCATTGGTGTTGATATCCACTAACGACCTTTACTCAATTCAACACTTTGTGCATTTATATATGCCCCTTTTGGGATCCTCCCTTTAACTTGACATTGATAATATGTGTTGTCTTGATACTTAATTATTCGATGGTTGATAATATTATGTTGTATTTGACCTAAAGTTGCAGCTTGTAAATTGAAATATGTAACTTGTGACCTGCAAATTTGAAACCATACTACCTACACTAATCCATAGACTAACTCACACTGAAATTGATTCATTTTGGAAACCACACATTACAAACTGAATTCTGAAAATTGTTGTCAAAGAAGATTTAAAAGTTAACTGATCTATTGTTTAATAGCACTGTTGAAATCACTTCATTCATAAACTAAAAAAAATCCATATACTGCACACTAGAACCAACTGATCTATTTACAAACACACCTACTTTACTGAGCTGAATTAGTACATTGTTAGGTGAAATCATGCTTCCAGTGAAGCCATGTGAGCATTAGATTAACTAGAAGAAACAAATTATGAAATATATTTACAATATGAAAGACAAACTCCATAGGTAACTGATACTTACAGCTGAAATTTGAATATTGCATCCTATATAGACATCTGAGATTTATGATCACGATTGAGAAGAATAAAGATATACTACTGAATGCAACCATCAATGAGCCTTGAAAAAAAATACAGTGAATGCAGCTGAAATCTTGAACCAGTGGAATTGGTAACCCAGTGGAATCACCATATAGACAAAGTGGAGTCGCCAGGTGAAGGAAAGGCAACCAATATTAACTTCCTACTCTTTTTTCACCAACAAGGAATAGATCTAGTCTTGAACATTCTTCGGGGAAAGATTTATTTGTTACTTTTCTCCCCAACAATGACGCCAAAATTTGTATATGTTTCTCAAAGGCAGTTCTTAGCTGTGAAACTGTGCCGAGAAACCAACTCGACCAAACTGTAGGTTAAAGTTGGCCCTCGAACCAGAGGGGGCTCCCTCAAGTGTTACGAGGACTTTTTTAACATTGTTCACTATCACTGGACATCATCTTATGAAGCACAACGACTAGATCTAGGATTTGTATAAGTGGTTGTTGATGAATACCCAATCTATGTTAAAAAATAAAGTCCTCTCTTTCTAAGGTTTTATCAAAGTGCCAACATCCAACTCCGACATAATAACATAGCTTAAAAGAGTTTGGTAGAGGAATATAAGAGAAATCAGATAATTAAGTATCCATATTAAATACCCAATTAATCATATTTAGTAGATGCGTGGGGACAAATTTTAAAGCCAAACAAATAGACATTGAAGAGATGACAAAAGGAAACAATTAAATGATGAATAGGAGTTGTTTCAAACAATCTGTTCAATTAGCTAGTCTCCATAATGATGATAACTTTGCAGTGGGATGTCAGGGAGGTTGATACTCAAACCTAGCCTTCCCCAATGATTCTATATTACCTCAAACATATGATGAATTAGATTATAAAATCACTAGAAAGGACATATATGAGAACCAAATTCTTTTAGGAAACTAAATCCAGAAACCTTTAATCAAAAGTTCTACAATAGAAGTCTTTACAAAAATGGTAGAGTTTTGGCATCAAAATCCAACCCTTCTACATTCAAAATAATACAAAATATTGAACATTACACTTAGTTGACTATGTCTAGCTTCCTAGAATAAAACTCTAAACAATTCATTAAAAATAAAAATAGTTGTAAGAAATATGGAGTTGATTGAAAGTCTTGTGCCTCCAAATCTAGGAATAATCCTTTAGTTTTTGACATTCTTCTTTGGGATCTGAATCATGTTTCTTTGACTGGTGATATCCTGCCTGGAAATTCGGGGTTGTTTAGTAGTTGCCTCGTAAAAGTTTCCAACTTCCCTTTTACTATACTTATTGATCTTTTCCTATAAATATTTTTGCAATGTTTTGTTACAGATTGAAAATTACCATGGAAACTTTTGTAACATTGTTATACTGGATTTACGATTGAAGACAAAGGTATTTCCCCTAGGTTTGGTGGTCAACTAGAAAAATAGAGAGACAAGGAACTCAATGCTTTTCCTTAAAGTAAATAGATGATGGAGTGAGGCCTGCATGGAAATTGTCGCTCACTTTGCTCCTTCTTTAGCTTGGAAGCTCCAATTACAGCTCCGATTGCCAAAATTAGAAGCTTCACAGTTAGATAACACAAGCCAAGAAACTAAGAGATGTGTGAATTATCATCTAAAATATCTATTCAATAGATCAAAATGGTATTGAAATAAGTGAAATAACGACATCACATATAGGAAAACAAATAATTATTTGAATTAATATATATAAAAGGAGATCACAACCATAAGTGGCAGTTGATCTTGTAGAAGAGCTCCTCCAAGTTGTTAAATCGTCCTTTCCTTGTCACAATATTCACCTCCAGTCACCCTATGCATAAGATGATAACTACTTACTACAACAGCATAAGGGAAAAATCACTTTCCAAATCCAACCGTTACCTCTTGCATATGAGAGGGTAAATATATAGAAGAGTGGGGTAGGTTGGGAGTTCTTATCCAATTACCAATCAAATGTTTTAGATACACCTTTGATGGAGAGATAGGATCAAAATATAAGTGGTGAAAACTTCAAAGTAGGGTAGGATAGGATCCGAATGACAATCCAAAGTAAGTAGTTGAAACAACTTATGGAAACTCCTAGAAGGCGAAGCTTCCATATTCATGATCATTCTCCCATAATTGTAGAACCAACGCAGGTGCAAAGGAGAGAAACTTGTTGGTGACCAACACTAGCCATAGTGGAGCAACCTATAGGTGATCACACCCTAGTAGACTTGCAGGGAGCGTTGGTCCTAAAACTGGCTCAGATAGGGTAGCTTAGGGTTGAAACTATGAGGGATGAAAGGTACATGCTTAGGGATTTGTGAAAGATGATGAAAAGGGGAATATGATGTTGATTGATCCCATTAGGAGGCTCACTTGATATAATGTGACAAAATTTCCTATAAAAAACATTATCCATGATTTTTAAAAAAAATACAAAACCATAAATTATTTTTTCATTGGAGGTAAAGGTATTCTAGCTTGATGGAAGATAGGTCATTGAATTTACATAAGAAGGTAGTAGCAGCAATGTTACCAATCATAATTCCTCCAATAGCAATAAGTGTACACCATCGATCAAACAGTGTCTCAATATCTTTGTTAAAAACCTTCATAAGATTCCAATTTATTATAATTTGAAATCAATTATTAAATTTATTCAGCTCCTCATCAATAAGATAAATGAAATATTCCTCATCAAAACTTTTTGTATTTCTTTCAAAATTCCTTTCTGTAGGGATACGAGTGTTGGATGTTCTTGACACTTGATCACTGATTCCTGTATCGATTTCTAAAGTAGGCCTCGAGCTAATTTCTTTTTTGAAACTTGCCAAAGGACTATGATTCCCAAGCTTCTGAAGCAATCTAACCTAGACTTGAAAATTGGGAATTTATACAATATTCAGTTTCATAAATACTGAACAAATGTTCAACTGCTACAAGGAGTCTTGCCAATTACGTATTTTCCTGTTTATTCGGTGATAACTTCTTTTCACTTGTGCAAATACTTTGTCTCTAGTCACTAGACAACAATTAATTCAACTGTCTTCATCTACTCTATAATTCTGGAATTGTCTTACTAGTAGATGCTTCAAAATAAATAACGAGCTTCTTAATTTATGTCAACAAGTGGCCTCTATAGATTTTATATTTGGCATCCTCTCTCCCAATTTTGCATACATAACCATCACTTGCTAGTGGTTCTTCTCCTATTCAGTTGTCAATATCAACTACAGTTTCGTTGCTTTTGGAGCATGTTGCACCATTTATCATTCCATTGAAGTAGCTTTGTGATATTTTCAGTTGAATACTTTCTTCTGAGTTCCTTTGTAACAATTCCCTCAAACTTTTGTAGTAGTAGATAGTCTTAAACATTAATATATTCAAATTATTCTTTAAAGAAATTTTGTAAGTGTATTAAGTCCATTACTACTATTAGATTATAGATTAGTCACAATATTTGTTATAAAGGTAAAAGACAAAAATAGTGATGTATAATTGTGCCTCTTACTTTGATTTTGCAGTTGAAGAAAATTATTTTCACATTCTCCTGAATTGCAAAACTTATACAAGAGCCATTGAATGCACAATCTACGAAAATCCAAGGGATTTTAGGAAATCGGAAATATTTCAATCACCGAAAACTTGAATTTATTTAGTTTTCACAATCTTCTTTTTCTTAGACAACTCATCGAAAATATCATCTTCTTTAATCTTCTGGAATTATTAATTCCCTCACACCCTTCTTCATTTCTTATAATGTCAAAGATACCAAATTGTAAGCCCGTTTTTTTCAAAATATTCACAACAAAGTCCACAAACTGGTTGATCTAGGGTGTCTAATCAATAAGAGAAAGCATAATATTTTTTTCCAATTCCCTGCCAATATCCCAGTGACTAAACTCATCTGAATCATGTGCAAATAGAAGGTATAAATCATCATGTAATATTTGAAATGAGACACACAGGAGTAATGTATTTGCGTAGTAGAAAGGAAATTAATATTCTTCAACTTTCACAAGCTGAAAATCCATTTGTATACCCCTAGTATCCACTTTTGATTTCTTTGTTTGCATAATAGCCTTTAAAACATATCATTAACTTTCTCTTTTCTCTTTACTCAGGTTCCTTGATTCTTATATATTTAGGCTTCTTATGTTAACCATGTCTATAAGTATACACATTTGCAAAATATATAGTGTTTAAGGACTATGCCGTGTAAAAATTGAATAGGAATTACGTTGTTAATATCCTAATCCAACAAAGAATTGATTCCAAGAATTAGTGTGTATAAAACATAAGTGGAATTACGTTGTTCATGGCCGACGATTCTCATTCTGCCCCAAAGTCCTGTAAGTGATTTTTTCACCTAGAAAGCAAGATACATTCTTAAGAACCCACCCTGTTTTTTCCATCTGCTTCAATAATTGGGATATCATAACATTTCAAAATATCTCTCTCATTGAGTAAATAACAAATGGGCATATCTACTGCTTAATGAAAAGGTGTACAAATTTTTAATGCAATTAACACAACAAATTATATACACGTGGGGTATCATATCATTCTTCCTATGTCATCGTGCATTTATGTATTTTTGTCAGCAAGTCTGAGCTGTGTATTTTTAAAAATTCATCCATTTACGAAATCTGAGTGTGTACTCTTCAAAGAACCATTAAAATCCCTCAAACTGTCAAAATTTTTGCAGAAATTCTCACATGAAGCTCAATTGAGACCATCCTGCAAAAAAAACACGTCTCAGATTTTTCAATTTTGTTTTTATTTTTCCAGGAATCTGGACTTGAAAATCACTGTTTGAAACAACTAATAATTTTTATATCTAGCCTTGAGTTGTGCTTTGTTGTTGATGATGGCTGCATTTCTATATATTGGAATGTACTTTCCTTTTTATTTCTCATGGGAATTCACCAACTGCAACTATACCCACAAGATGACCTAACTTTTAATGATACAAACTTTCTTGTAGCTTGCACTTGTTGCGGATATCGACACAACAACCTCCAACCCATTTATACCCAACGGTAATAAGCAAGAAAAGCCTTTGATATACAACAATCGCGCTTGCATGGATTTGTTTAGGGGAAACCACCTCCGCACCAGAAAAATGCCCTGAATAACCATTAATAATACGCCTCTCACAAACTCCAGATCAATCAAGAAACATCTAAGCTACAGTCTCTGCTTTATATTGTAAGATTTTTGAGATACAAAGATCTAGATCTCAAAACAATGAACAAGCTTGCAAGAGAAGAAAGAAAGCAAGCAAGAATTGAGAAAATAATGAAATTAAGTTCTCCAATATTAGTTTTTAGAATAAATACATAAAAGCAACTAAGTTAAGCTTAGTTGTACATGCAATAACTAAAGCTAACTGAAGCTAAGTGTGCTTTATCTTATGTTAATGTGTACATGTGCCACATGCAAGCAGTAAGTTAACTTAACTAAGCAAGTGCACATCACATACAAACAGTAAGTTAACTAAAGCTAATCTAGGTGCATGTACACCAACACAGCTAGTCTAAGTGTATGTACACTAACACCCCCCCTTAAGCATAACTAAGGTGTGTGTGACACAAAATGAATGAGTCTCGGCAACACGGCCATTTTAGGTACCCATATACAATGCATAAAAAAAAAGAGGAAAGAGGAAAGAGGGAAAACCCAGTGGGAAGAAAACCCCCCCTCAAAATATAATGCAAAAGTAGAGAAAAGACAACTGCTAGGCAGTCGTGTCCTTCACCCCAAGACGATCTCGCAGGAATCGAAACTTCTGCTCAGTGAAAGTCTTGGTGAAGATATCAGCAATCTGCTCGGAACTAGGACAGTACTGAAGATCGATGATTCCATCATGAATGAGTTCTCTAATGAAGTGCATGTGGATCTCGATGTGTTTGGTCCGCTGCCGCTGCACTGGATTTCTGCAAAACTTTAGCGTACTTTGATTATCGCACCAGATGACAGTTGGATGATGGACATTGATCCCAAGCTCAGATAGGAAATGTTGTAGCCAAATTGCCTGAATAGTGGCATTGACTGCTCCTCTATACTCGGCATCTGCTGATGATAAAGCAATGGCAGCCTGCTTCTTGCTTGACCAACAAATTGGGCTGGATCCCAAACTAAGTACATAACTGGAAGTAGACTTGCGATCAATGGTGTCGCCAGCCCAGTCTGAATCTGTGAACCCAATGAGATTCAAAGAAAAATTGGTTGCATAATGAATCACATAGGTGATTGCCCCCTGGACATATCGAAGGATGCGCTTTGCAGCGTTCCAGTGTAACTCATGTGGCTCCTGCATGTATCTGGAAATGGCTCCGACAGCATAGGAGAGATCAGGACGGGAGTGAATGAGATAAAGAAGACTTCCCACAAGCTAGCGGTACAATGTGCAATCAACCAATGGTGTGTCTTTGCCATTCTCAAGCTTTATCCCTGATAAGAAAGGTGTGGCTGCTGGCTTGCAGTCACTCATGTGAAATCGTGCCAAAAGATCTCTAGCATACTTTGGTTGAGAAATGGTAATCCCAGAATCACTCTGATAGATCTCTAGTCCAAGGAAGAAATTTAGCAAGCCAATGTCTGTCATAGAAAACCGCTTATGCAATGCAGTTTTAATGTTAGTAATGACAGAAGCTGAACTACCTGTTATCAAAAGATCATCTACGTAGAGTACTATGATCAACAAGGAGTCAATTTTCTTCAAAAAATAAACATTGGAATCAGATTTGCAGCGTACAAAATTTTGAGATAACAAATAAGAATCCATCTTTGCATTCCATGCTCTAGGTGCCTGCTTGAGGCCATAGAGAGACTTCTTTAGTTTGCATACCAGAGATGAATTGTGCATGTATCCCGGTGGCTGCTCCATATAGATTTCCTCCTTGAGATCACCATGAAGAAAGGCATTCTTCACATCCATATGATGCACCTCCCATCCTCATGCTGCTGCAATGGAGAGAGCTAGCCGAATGGAATCCATTTTTTCCACTGGAGCAAAAGTCTCATCATAGTCAACACCATGTACTTGCTGAAAACCTTTTGCTACCAATCGTGCCTTATATCGACTAACTTGACCATTTGATGATTTCTTGATCCGGTAAACCCACTTGCATCTCACAAGTTTGCGATTGGAAGGTAGCGGAACCAAATCCCAAGTCTGGTTCTCAATGAGAGAGTTATATTCCTCATCCATGGCGGCTTCCCATTCAGGATTCCCATTTGCTTCTGCATAAGTTTGTTGATCAGATCCATGCATCATATAAGCATGCATGGGCATGGATGGCTCCATAGCTAAGAGTGCTTGTGGATCTTCCTCAAACAGAGGGATAGAGGCAGGATCATCAAGGATATCACTCATGCTGCGCCATTTTTGTGTTGAAGGTGGTCGAGAATCTTCCGAACTACATGCAGAAGTATGATCTCCATGTTCAAACACTGGTGGTCTAACAAGGGTCACAGGAAAAGATTCATCTTCATCAGAATGCTAGTCTGAAGTTTCATCTCCATACTCATCAATGAGTGGTGATGGAAACTTGGTAACAAGTTCATCTGCTGGTGCATGCAAAATATCTTCGTCAAACTTTACACTCCTTTCAATAAAGAGCTCTTCACTGTGGATATCAAGCAATCTGTACCCTTTGACTTCATTAGAATATCCAACAAACATGCATGCTTTGCTTTGAGGCTCCAAAGCCTTTCTCTTCTCTGTAAGAATGCGGGCCCATGCTCAAGATCCAAAAATGCAAAAATGACTAACTTTAGGTTGCATGCCAGTCCAAGCCTCAAAAGGTGTTTTTCCAGTAACAGATTTATTAGGAGATCTGTTATGGATGTATGAGGCATAATTGATAGCTTCAGCCCACAATTTCGACGGAAGAGATCTTGCATGCAACATGCAATTAGCCATCTCTTTCAAAGATCGGTTTTTCCTTTCAGCCACACCATTTTGCTGTGGAGTGTAAGGAGCCGTATGCTGCAACTGTATGCCTGCTTCATTACAAAGATTCTTGATATTTTTGTTGACATATTCCGTCCCATTATCTGTGCAGAGTATTTTGATGCGTTTTCTAGACTGATTTTCCGCATGCGCTTTGAAAATCTTTAGATGTTGAAAAAATTCAGACTTGAGTTTCAAGAAGTAAACCCAAGTGAATCTCGTGTAATCATCTATAAATGACAACACATATCTTTCTTTACTCATTGAAAGCACCGGAAATGGACCCATGAGATCACTGTGTACAAGTTCCAAAGGTGAAGAGGCTCTCCATGCATGCCCCTTCTCGAATTTGTCTTGTGGATGCTTTCCAAGAGTACATCCATTACAAACACCATCCAAAAATTCAATGGTCGGCAATCCTTTGACCATTCCTTTCTTACTAAGCTGTTGCATATATCTGAAATTCAAGTGCCCAAATCTCTCGTGCCAAATCCTACTTTCTTCATTTGCATGTGTAAGTAGCAAAATAGAATCTGATTGAGGAACAAAATCAGAAAATGTATATAGACAAGATTGATCATTTACCTTGCCAGATGCAATCTTCAAGTTGGTTTGCATGTCATAAATGTTCACGGAATTTGGGGTAAATTCCACTTTCCTTCCGCTGCCTGTGTGTGTCATCTGATACACTGAGAGAAGATTCACAGAAAGCCTTGGAATATTCAAGACATTTTCAAAAATTCCATCTTCGAATTGCACTCTTCCTTGTCCAATTGCTGCAACTGCAGAATTATCCCCCATGAGAATGGGAGGACCTGAGTATGCATGTAGAGAAGAAAAGGATTCCTTTGAAGAAGCCATATGATGTGAAGCTCCTGAATCGATGATCCATTCTTGCGGTGTAGAATGAAGAGCAATCAAATCATGCCCATTACCTCTTGGATCTGGTGCTTTTTCTCCAGAATTCTTCTTGGCATTCTCAGGAATGTGGTCTCCAAGATTGTGTTGCTGGAGTCTCTGTGCCATAAGATCTATAGTGTTCTTCATGCATGTAGATTCAGGATGAAAACCACAGTGGCAATAATTTCACATTGATTGCCCTTTCGTTCTTTTCCTTTCCTTTGAGCCAGATGATCCATCAGGGGGTTTGGGATTTCCTCCCTTTCTTGGATCAGGATCCTTCTTCCCTTTTCCTTTCTGATGGTCTTTGGAATTTGCCTTTCCTTTTGCATGCACAGTAAGTGCATGCGCTTTGGAATTTTTAAGTGTGCCCATTTTGATGAGCTTATCTTGCTCATGCATCAAAGACTGAATAAAAGAATCCAGTGAGGGTATCTTCCAAGCTGCACCAGTTGCAGATCTGACTGTGTGGAATGTAGAGACGAACACTGCATACTCTGGACCAAGTTTTGATAAAATGGAAAGAATCAACTGATTTTCTTGCTTGGATTTGTCGATCCCGCATCCTTTCAGCTGAACCAACAAGGCTTTATACCTTGTGAAAAAATCTTGAATGTTCTCAAAATTTCTCGGATCTAATGAGTTTAACTCATTTTTGAGAATGTGACCTTGCATTTCATCCTGTTTTCCAAACAATCCTTCCAAAATTTTCCATACTTCATTTGGAGTTGAACATGATTCAACATGAAATAGCAATTCCAGAGAGATAGATAAACATAGGATGCCGAAGGCCTCGTCCATGCGATTGAAATATCTTGTTTTCTCCATTGCCGATGTTGGTTCAACTTTCGTTTCCATGGTTATTCAAAATAAGCCTCTACTTCTGAGATGAAGTTGAATCTTTGGCTTCCATTCGAAATAATTATATGGAGTAAGAATTGCTGATTGTGGAAACTCCAATTTAGACTCCATTCTTTGTTGTTGCTTCAATCTTCTGAACCTGCAAATAAAATTGCTTGTGCACTGATTACAAATCACTGTGCTTTGATACCATGTAATATTTTTGAGATACAAAGATCTAGATCTGAAAAACAATGAACAAGCTTGCAAGAGAAGGAAGGAAGCAAGCAAGAATTGAGAAAAGAATGAAATTAAATTCTCCAATATTAGTTTTTAGAATAAATACATAAAAGCAACTAAGTTAAGCTTAATTGTACATGCAATAACTAAAGCTAACTAAAGCTAAGTGTGCTTTATCTTATGTTAATGTGTACATGTGCCACATGCAAGCAGTAAGTTAACTTAACTAAGCAAGTGCACATCACATGCAAGCAGTAAGTTAACTAAAGCTAATCTAGGTGCATGTACACCAACACAGCTAGTCTAAGTGCATTCACACCAACATATATCCATGTGTATAAACCCCATCCACACGCTCTTGTTGTATATTCACACCAGTGTTGATGTCAAAGCCATGAGCGGGGGAGGGTGTGGGGTAGGGGGGCAGGTCTAGGAAGAATCTGGTTTTGGAGTAGGGAGGTGCCTCAATCCATTTGAGCTTGCCACATAGAAAAAATGGTTTTGGAAAACGACCATTGCAGAATCCCCCTCCAGGCTAAACTTCAAACATAGCTGGGGGTTCGAAATCATTAGTGATCGACAATTTATCTTGGATGCATTACGCACCGTTGAAAACTACAAGCAATTTAACTATGCATTGCCTTGACAATACTTGAGCGATTTATCCCACATCAAACAAGCAAGTGTTTTTGTTGGTGTTGGTGGTCAATTCAACACTTTGTCCATGTATATATGCCCCTTGTGGCTACTCCCTTTGACTTGGCGTTGATAATATGCATTTCTTCATACTTCTTTGTTCGATGATTGATAGATGGTGGACCCTTAATGTGGATGTGATGATTTCGAGGTTAGGCCATAAGTCTAAACAATTTTTGGCAAACAATTTAATTTTAAAAAAAATAACTTTATAAAAATATATATGATGATATATTTAAATAAAATGAAAATTATTTAAAATTAAAACTTAGTCCAAAAATTTAAAATTAAACCATGTAGCCCAAAAACACGTTTATGTCTAAGAGCCCACTCAGGGTGGGAGACTGATCGGAAATCAATTGGAAAAATTCAAAAAAAAATTGAGTAGCATTTCTTTTGACGAGAAAAATCTACAACAACTTGTTCATTAAGAAATAATCAAATATATTATTTGTTAAAAGTTTAAATCTAATATACTATTATTTTTGTATTATTCAACTCATATTTATTATTATTAAAAACGGTTAAATTTGAACCAATACAACAGCAAATAAAGAATCAAAATAACATTAAAATGTTATATCTGTATTACTAAAAAAAATTCACTTGATTTTTTGAGGGTTCCAATGGAGCAAATCTCCAACTACAAGTAACTTCTTATTTTTTGTAAGCTTAGGTGGTACCTTTGATTTTCTATCGATAAATTTGGGCAAAAGATACAAAACTAGACCTCAACCTGCCCGCAAGAAACCAGGTATTTTGGCCATCTGAGTTCAAAATAAGTCAACCAGAACATAAAACGTCTTAATAACCGATACCAAATCTGCCTATACTGGATATCGTGCAGAAACCATATCATGTACAGAAGGAAAGCAACATTAGAACCTAAAACACAAAATGCAACAAAAAACTAGAGAATTTTAGTCTTCCTCAAAGTCAACAGGTGCTGGAGCTTTGGCAGAAGCTCCAGGTAGTTCAACAGGGACCTATTGCAGCGCTTTAAGCTCCTTATCCAATTTTCCAAGTCTCGTATATTGATGCAACTCGCGCAAATTGATTTCCTGGACATTCCTATTAATATCTGCCAGTGTCGACTCCAGCTTTGTCTCCAACTTTGTCTCCACTATAGACATAACAGCTTTGGCGAGAAGACATTTAATTATCCACTAAGTTCGAACATATTGCTGAAACAAAGAAGTGCATCCCCGGGTATGCCCAGGATCCAGAGTCACAGTCTACATATCCTCAAAAGCCATGTCAGCCTCTAAGTCAATATTATCTAGAATCTCAGATTCCCAGCCATAGATGCGACCATGAACATAATTAGGAATGTCATTCATAAAGGTTTGAACCAGTGGTTCAAGGTGCTATTGAATCGTCTTTCTACCCCATTTCCGATGCGTTTCAGAAGAGGACTGCTTGCCCTTTCCCCCATTGGGCTTTCGGCTGTGCTTTACCATTGTAGAAAAAACTGAAAAATCTGTTAAGACTTCCACCCATGGAACAAGAGGAGTCAGCCGCACAGATACCGTATAGAGAACACCATAATGAATATCACCATCTTCCAGGTCCGCTATCGAAAAAAAGCGTAGAGATAAACGCCCCGCACGGACAGAAGAACATCGTAGCGGAACCAAACAAAGCTGAGAAATAGGTCACAGAGAAGAATTGCTAGCAGAATGCAACAAGAAATAGGGGGAGATAAGCAGCCATATCAAAATCCCGAAACCAAAGGTAGGCCAATAACAGGGGCTGAGACAACCCAGACAAAGATGCATGCAAGTACCGAAGGTAACCCAGAAGAGAGCGAGGTGAAAAGGCAAAGCCCAAGTGAAAAACTGAGAGAAGGAAGGGTGAAAAAGATGACCATTCTCCCAAAAACCTAAAAACCAAACCAAGGCATGGTAATCCTGACTAGTAGCAGAGCAATTACCAGAACCCGAATTGCGAACATTGTGCATGCAACTGGACAAGTATCCCCAAAAGAAAACCAGACTCATAATAGTCGAACCATGCCAAATGCGAAACACCCCTTCAACAACAGAGTGACAAAGAAGAAACCTAGAAGAGTAGTGCAACCAGCCCGCCCATAGGTATAGAGCGTACTGCAAAATACAAGAGATACCCGGGTCAGGGGAGAAAAACAGGAAAAAACTAAGACTAGCAAACATGGTTGAGAGAGCTCCGTCACCTTGAAACCCTGGCGATCAACACCTCTGCATGCACGAGCAACCTCAGGAATGAAAAGCCAAACAGAACAAGTAACAATGAAAAGATAAACATCCTTGCAAACCTTAACCCCGCACCCACGGCACGGTTTCCAAAACATGACTTACAACCGAGCTGGCCGATCCATCTGGAGGCTCCGGGAAACGCAAATCATTTAAGAGCGGGGGTGTCGGACGTCCCTTCAGTTAACTCCTTGCATCAGTTGCATGCACCCACCACGTGGTAGGTGTACATATTCCGCATACCCTCCACCACGTCGCCATACATTAGCCACTTTAACACGATCGGACAGAGCTCCCGTGTGAGGCCTTGTGTGTTGTAAGTCGCACTCTGTTCGAGGTACATCACATCCCAAGCGAGAATTACTCTGATCTGGAGTATTACAACCCAAATCCTTTGTAAGAATGGTATGAAGATCAGGCATCGTCTGCAACAACTCCCGATGCCATGGCCGATCCAAATGACCATCAACGTTTCGGCAAGCCCAATTCGCAAGATAATCATCCGCTTGGTTGCCTTGCCGTCGCACATGCACAGGTATGACATAATCGACTTGCATGATTTGTTGTTGAATTTCTTGTATCAATCTGGTTGTTCGCTAGCTCTTGGTAATCGACTCCCAATTCGTTCCGTGAAGGAGTTTTTTAAGAATGCCAGTAACCATGGCAGAATCACCTTCAATTTCTAGTCTGTTATAATGTTCACATTTAGCAATAGCAAGTCCAAATTTCACAGCGGCAAGTTCCGCTTCATTATTTTTAGAATTCCCTAGGTCAATAGCATAAATCCGGAGAGTTGTTAATGAACAATCTCGAAACAGTCCGCTGGCGCCTTCCTGTCCAGGATTCCCCTTGGACGTGCCATCATAATTCAATTTGAGAAATCCTGATTGTGGTCGAACAAAATTAGTTCTAACATGGTAGGGTAACGACACTTGTTTCCAGCAGGAGGGTGCAACCATCTCTTCTGCTAGATTTAACTGTTGAAGGATACGATGTTCCTGAGCGGGAACCACTAAATCGTCATGATCCCATTTTTCAACCAGAATGGTTTCACGGATTCCTTGCTTAGTAAGGGTCCATATATCTTCATATTAAGTTTGCAGTCTTGAAAGATCCCGAGATTTCGTTATTTCCATTGTGACCGGAGGAGAAAACCGACTACAAGCACCCATGCTCTATTCACTACAGGGCTTTGGTATCCCCCTTTCCTCCAGTTTTCAATGGTTTTGGGCAAACTATTATCATGT
Source organism: Pinus albicaulis (assembly GCA_034641835.2). Lineage (NCBI taxonomy): Eukaryota > Viridiplantae > Streptophyta > Pinopsida > Pinales > Pinaceae > Pinus > Pinus albicaulis. The sequence continues at coordinate 975,411,152 of CM076569.1, forward strand.
CGGTCAATTTGTTGGAATAAGCGATGAAGGTTAAGCCACAACCGATCCATCTCGGGACAAGTATTCAACAGATGTTCCATTGTTTTGTAGATGCTTCACACATAACACACTTAGATGGTCCATGCATTCCCCTCTTCTGGAGTTGATCCCATGTCAAAATCCGCCCATGCCCCACCAACCATAAGAAATGCTCTATTTTCGGCCAATGCTTAGTAGCCCAGATCTTGGTCCACAACCGATCAACTGGGATATCCAATTTTTGCGCTTGCAGTTGATAGGCTTCCTGAATCGAAAACATTCCCTGTGGTCGATAACCCCATCACAAAATATCAGAACCCTCCTTTATAAGGATCTTCCTTGTCTGGAGTTCGTCGGCAAAATTTTCCCACTGTTGTGTGTCTGGAGCCTATTGCCAATGACCCTTGTGTTTCCATCTCCTCCAGAACAAGTCAGGTCGGTCATCCCAATAATGGTGAACTACCACATAACGAGGGTTTCGAGTAAACAAAAATATTTCCGCCAAATCTAGTTGGGTGAACAACTTCTCCCGTTGCTGCCATGAGTCCTCCCAAAAGCCTGCGTGAGTACCATCTCGAACCTCCCAGAAACTATGTTGCCTGATCAAATTTCTATTGGCAGAGGCAAGGTTCCATATCCCCGAGCCTTTTTCAATAGTAAGGCAATTAAGCTGCTCCTTAACCGTTGGGGGCATATGGTACTTCCTAGCCCAAATAGTCTGCCATAATGCCACTCCTCCTTGTAGCCACCTCCACCATAAATTAGCACCCATGACCTGATTAAGAATATAAGGTTCCCATAGACCGAGCCCCCCTTTTGGTTTAGGTAAAGTAAGCTTATCCCAGGATAAAAAGGCCCATTTTCTCTTTTCCTGGGCACCTTGCCATAAAAATTTCTTATACAGACTAACTAGATCTTCACAGGTTTTTTTAGGGAAATTCATGCCCGACAACTGATAGATAGGGAGGGCTTGGAGAACAGCGTGTCGGAGAATAACCCGACTTGGCAAGTTTAAGGCTCGAAAGGACTAGTTGAGCATATGTTTCTGAATTCTAGTCAAAAGAGCTTTCCAGCAACTAGTTCTGACCACATTTTCAGACAAAGGCATTCCAAGATATTTGGAAGGGAATACTCCCAAAGTAAAACCAAGGGTTCGGGTGAGAAAGCGCTGAGATTGAGGGGCCGTATTAAAAAAGAAAACATTTGATTTTCCTTTGTTAACCATCATTCCTAAAGCCTGCATAAAGGTGTTTAAAATATCCAAAATCGCTTTGCATTCTCGAAGAGTGGCTTAGAAAAATAGCATAATATCGTCAACAAATTGTTGATGCGACAAAGTCAAATGAGGGCCCCATAAGTTAAGCCCTTTAACCTCACCAGCCAAAACTTTCTGTTTAATAAGTCTCCCTAAACCCTCCGCTGCTAAGATGAAAAGGAAGGGTGATAAGGGATCACCCTGTCGAAGACCTCTAGAAGCAGTAAAGGAGCTCGAAGGAGATCCATTTAATAAAATAGAGAAGTGTGTAGAGGTAATTGTGGACATCACCCACTGAACCCACCGAACATCAAAGCCAAAAGACAATAAAAAATGCTTAAGATAATTCTAGTTAAGACTATCATAAGCTTTGGCCAAGTCCAACTTAATCATCATACCTTTAGCTTTAAGTTGCTAGAGAGAATGGATAGCCTCTTGAGCAGTGATAATACCATCAAGAATTTGTTAGCCTTTGACAAACCTTGTTTGTTCTGGTGAGATCAGAGCTGGAAAAATAGGCTTCAAACGATTCACCATAATCGTGGACAAGATTTTATAGATGATGTTACATAATGCAATTGGGCGGAAACCCGAAGGGGTATCACATTTCTCCGTTTTCGGAATCAAAGTGAGGAAGGTAGGATTTGAACCTGACGGAGGCGGCATGAATCCTCAGCTATATCAACAATCTCCTGACCCAAAAAGTGCTAGGACGCTTGATAAAATTCAACAGTAAAGCCATCAGGTCCTTGTGCTTTATTTAAAGGCATTTCCTTAACAATATCCTTGACTTCAGCCATAGTAATTTCCCAGATCAGAGCTAAGTTTTGATCACGAGTCACCAACTAAGGAATGAAAACAGAAACCCGAGCAATAGCATCCATCCTATGCTGATTACGTTCCGAAAGGATACCTGAGAAATGATTAACAAGTTCGTGTTCCATATCCTCATGTTCAACTATCTGATTCCCTTCCGCCGTTTTGAGAGAAAAAATCTGATTATGTTGCCTTCGCTGAATCATAGCGTTATGGAAAAAACTCATATTTTTTTCTGCTTCCCAGAGCCAATGGATCCGAGATTTCTATTTCCATAACAGCTCCTCTTGCATTCTCCGTTCTTTCAGTTGATTGAGGACCCGCCCCTCTTCTCTAATAAGGTCCTCTGTCCATCCTGTTAAAATCATTTGATGTTGAATTTGGTGCATATGCCCTTCAAGTTTATGCTTATCTTTATGAATGTTGCCAAATTCCATTTTATTCCATTTTTTGATTTTTTGCTTTAAGTCTTTTAGCTTCAATTGAAATGTGTGCATGCGGTTTCGGCCAGTCAGCCAACTCCCCTCCCACTAGCCACCAACTTTCTGTAGGAAAGAGGCGCCACGGAGCCAAAAACCTTCAAAGCGAAAAAGTTGTTTCGTCTGTTTTTTTTTGATGTCCACCTCCAAACGAATAGGCCAATGAGCCGAACCAAGGCAGGGCACAATAGATGCTTCATAAAAAATATCCAAACTCACAAAATCTTCAGACACTAAAAAGCGATCGAGACAGGAAGCAATTTGATGTATTCCCCCTCGTCGATTATTCCAAGTAAATTTTCCATTAATAGTCGGAACATCCACAAGATTCGTATCGTGATGAGGTCAGTAAAAACCTGCATATCTTGAAGATATCTACCAGTACCACCTTTTCTTTCATCAAAACTAGCTATCATATCATAATCTCCTCCTGCGATCCAGTACTTATCAGGGTTAATAATTTTAAGAGTTCTGAAGTCTCTAAAGAAATCAGGCTTATCTCCTGGAATAGTAGGTCCATACACTGAAGACACAGAAAACCACTCTTTAGTACCGATCTGCCTAAACCTACCAGTGATAAGTCGAGGCAATCCAAACCAGCCATTAGCCTCCAACTCTGAGGGGTTCCATAAGATGGCAATTCCCCCTGCAGTGCCATTAGCATCAATAGCCATAACTTCATAACGTGGTTTTAACCTTTCAGCAATTTGCGTTAATCACTCCCCAGATAACTTGGTCTCCTGAAGGAGTATTATGTGAGGTTTTTCCTTTACAGACCGGTCCTGAAGATGTCTCTGTTTGCCTTTACTGTGAAGGCCTCGAATATTCCAGGAGAGTATAATCATTAGGAAGGTTTATTTAGTCTCTGGAACATTGTGGAGATTGGCACGATATGTCCAGAGTTAACCAACATTTCCCCCACCAGTTGAATAGATTCTTGTAAGGTTTTGCGTCCTCGTTTCTTTCCAGTTTTAGTCTTCTGAGGAAGTTCTTGGCTCGACTTGGGCCCTTGCTGAGATAACGGAAAAGTAGTTACTTCCACTGATTGTTGAGATAATTGTTGATTTGCTGCTTCCACCTCTCTACGTGCCTGAATAGTAAGATACTGTTCAAATGTCTCTTTATATAGTTATTTTTTATCATCAGGGATGAATCGATCATCCACGTTTTTCCATTCGTTTAGTAATTTTTTCATAAGTAACTCTTCTTTTGTGAGGTCATCCTTCGAAATGTCTATTTCCATCTCAGCCTGTTCCAGGTGATCTTGTTGCTACACCTAGTCCGGGCTCTCCAAAGGGGATTTCCTTTTAGCCGTCATCATAGGAGTGTGCTGGGGAGGCCGAATTTCATCAGCCGAAGTATCCATATCTTTATCCTCCTGATCCTGTTCCTGTAATATCTCATACCGATTTTTCGGCTGTCGAGGTGGCCGCTCCTGCACCGTAGGACTGCCCTGGGCACGTCCCTATTTTTTTTTTATTGTAACTGTCTGAAATCCTTCCTCCTTGGTCTCCTCAGACTCGGTCATTGTCTGTTTAGGACTCACATCCATCTCATTAAGAGGGCATGTTTTGTACAAGTTCCCATATTCATGGCAGCGCCGGCAACGAAAAGGAATATGTTTGTAATCCAGCGGTTGCTGCCAGAGTTCCCCAGCATATTCAAGTTCAATAGATTCCGGAAGAGGTTCAGAAATATTCATATATACACAAATTTGAGCAAACGAAGTATAACGACCCCTCCGGGTCATTTCGGCAATCTTGACAAACCTGCCAAGCGAGTTAACTATGCCTTCTAAAATGTCTGGATCCCAGAAGTCCATAGGAAGAGCAAACAGCCGCACCCACACTGGGGCTGAGACAAACTGTTCCTTGTCGGGGTTATAACATTCTTCCCAGTGATGCAAGAAAAGACCCGCATTCTGATAGAAATAGGCCCCCCCTTCAAAAACCCATTCTTTATCGAATAAGTTTGTAAAAATAACGGTAAAGAAACCCCTGGCACCAAATTTGATATCTAGATGCCCTTTTGGTTGCCATTTGAGATGAATCCATTTAAGAAGATCCTTCTCTGTAGGCCAAATTCCTATAAACTTACAAATCAATGCATGATCTTTCATATAACCCCTATACCTATCTAGTTTATTTGGGGGAATGATAAAATGGGGTTTTTTTGACGATTTAGGCAAACACTGACCTCTTTGTTATGCCTGCCATTGAGCCCCTAGTACCGGACCAACACCGCTTGCTTGATGTTGGCCAATACTCTCCCCTGTCATGATGTTTCTGTAGAGGAGTCCCCCCCCCCATTAAAGGATGCCGTGTCACGATTAGTTGTGCGCAGAATCTGCGAAACTAGCCTTCGCTATTGCTACAGAACAAAACCCTACTGTAAAATTCAGAACCAAAACCCTACCATTTTCTTGCTCCCTATTCTCAAAAAAATCCAACTACAAGTAACTTCACATGAAGCTTTACGTTACATTTCTTTATCCTCATCTTTAGAGAGAGAAATTTATAATTTAAATTGGTAAGAGTTGGTATAAATATTGAATTTAAATTTCTTGAAAATCTCATAACTTTAACAATAAACTAAATTTTATAAAAATATAATTTTTTTAACTTATATTAAATCTAAATTAGTTGTGTCGAGGGATGCTCTATATCTCAGTATGGGAGAGATGTTGTCACATAACGTTACATTTAAAAATAGTAAAATAATAATTTAAATTAACAAATTAAAAATATTAATAACAAAATAAATTAATGTCGGCTGTAACTACAATACTTCAGTTTACACCTTAATCTTATATAACTTTATATATCTAAATTTAACAAAAAAAAAAAAAAACTAACTAACTTTTATTATGAGGAAGAAATGTAATGAGTAAAAAAATATAATTTTCTTTTTACTACAAGGAGGAAATGTGATTTTTTCACACGACAAGAAATAGTATTATTGATATTATATTATGTGTAATTCACTCTATGTTCCATTTTCATGTGATATTTAAAACGGAAATATATTTATAACAAAAATATTTTATTGACAACCATAAGTAAACTATTTCAATGTCCATAATAAATAACATAATTTTATAGATACTTTATATGAAGAAAAGTAAAGTAATTTAAATTGAAAATTTTCTTATATTTTCACTTTAGTGAGAAAGATTGAGAGAATTCTTATTCCATTAATAGTTTCTTTCTAATTCAATGTATGAGGGATATTTGTAAAATTTTAATTTTTAACATGGATTTGGTATGTAATATTTTAGAAAATATTAATAATAAAAATAATTAAATGTATACATATGGGAAAAAACTATGAGAGTGGCATATTTAACATTTTAACGTGGAGAACGTGAATTATAAATAAAATATTTCAGTGTCAACTACATATATATTATACCAGCCTAGATCCATCTTAAATTCAGATCTACCAAGCGCCTAAAGGGATCAAATCTCTTTTCACTCTAAAAGATGTTTGCATCTCAAGATATTTGATCCCTCTCGACGCTTGGTAGATCCAAAGTTAAGATGGATCTAGGATGAATGTTATAAAAATTGTGACGTAAGTTTTTTAAATTTAACAATAGATTGAATTTTATAAATCAATATTGAATTAGTTAAATTGCATTTTTGAATAATTTATTATTAATGATATTTTGTATTAAAAAATGAATGAGTTACACATTTTCTTCTTATTAATAACTGACTAAATTATTTTACCTTTTACATTTTTTCCTTATGAGTATTGAAATATTTTATTAATTAAGTTAGAATGAATATCAATGAACTATCTAAGAAATAGAAAATTATTTATCGTAATATTAGAATCATAGTTTCAACCATACTAAACTTTTCAATTTATAAAAATACCTTTGCATTTTTTAAAAGTAAGTTGTTTTGCATGCAATTTCATCTATAAACATTTTATATAAGATAACCAATACATAATCTATAATAAATATTATTTCATAAAAATAAACATCATGATGATAACCATCTAACAATCATAAACATCATCTAAGATACACATTCAACTCACTACCATCATCTAATTATATACACCTCTAGCACATATAAACATCATTAACTAGCACACAAATCTAATAATCTAACAGGGCATCATCATCGCGATCACATCTAACAAAAACACAAACATTTTAATTAACATCATCACCACACACATCCTCAAATTAAAATAAATCTCTTGTCAAATAACTTCTATCACATATAAATCTATTTGCAAACACTTTAAATGAACATATCTAACATGACCTAACAATATAAACATCAACACCAAGATATACATTAAGTACATAAACATGAACACAAAAATGAACCATATATATATATATATATATATATATATATATATATATATATATATACACACACACACACACACACATAGACACACACAAGTCAAATAACTACATCAATTCAAATAAGTGCAATAAAAAATCCAATAAAACAGACGTAGTGCCATCCTGGTCTACAGTATAAGAAGATGGATGGTCAAATACTATGCCCTCAACATGGTATGGTGAACTCTGAGGTAGAGGAGGAGGTGGTTGGTCTAATCTGTCAAGAGAAAAATAAGGCATATCCTCTAGCTCTGGAATCTCATCATCAGGTGACTGACTAGCATGTGTACTACTAGAAGGAGCATCGACAACACCCTGAGGACCATGATATAATGGGGTGGTACTACCAGAAGAATCATGATCACCACCCCTCTGATCATGATCATGAACATCACTCTCACCATCATCATCATCACCCTCATTTGATGTATCTATTGTTGCATGATGTTGACTTGAATCCCTCATTGCTACCAGTTCCCTACTAGCTCTGGTGACATGTCACATAAGATACATCATCTCGCGCGGATAGTCCCTGTAGAGATCCACAAACATTGAATTCATGTTGATATCTCAAGGATTAACAGGGTAGATTATCTCCCAAACCAAAACTCTGGCCGATATATCGTAGTATTCTATCCGAAAACATAGACCATCTCTATGGCCCCGGAGGCCCATGTCCCCTAGAGGATGTGCCTCACCATCTTGGGCCTTACCCGCATTAGAGAAATTTTGAGGTCTAAAATGGACCTCCTAATAAAAATGTACAACCAAACTAAACTTTATAAGAACTAATAGGATCCAAGATGATGATGTCAACCATGGGGATGATTCACCATTTTTCGAGCAAAAAAGTAAAAAGATTAAAAAATAATCAAAATAATAAAACTACTTTTTCAACTTTTATTTTCAAATTATCTCGCTAAGGTTTTACTCAAATTTCTAGCGAGAGTACTTGTTGGATGCAAAATTTAATTTCTCATACAAGGAGTACTCATGTTGCATACTTTCGATGGACCTTGTTACACGAAAGATGAAAAATACATTAAAAAGCATGTTTGCAATCACGTTTTTCATGTATTTTTCATTTTTCGTGTAGCACAGTCCATCAAAAGTACGAAACATGGGTACTCCTTGGACGAGGAAACAAATTTCTGCATCCAACGAGTGTTCTCGCTCAAAATTTGATTAAACCCATAGGGAGATAAGTTGAAAACACGAGTTGAAAAAGTAATTTTTTTCTTTTTTCTCTCTAAATTTTGATGATGTAATCTAATCTTATTTTATTATTTCCACTATTATTTTATAATTTTCTTAGGAGGCCCATTTTAGACCTCAAAATTCCCTAATGTCTCCTCATCTCCTCCATTTGGCAGTGGGGGAGGAGGCATGTCCCCATCAAATGAGTCGATGTTTACAAAATATATAGTACAAAAAAATAATTATATAATTTCATTAAAAAATTTAATAAAACACGTTAAAGAATGTGTTGGAACAAATTTTCTTCTAATTCATTAAACAAGAAAATGAAACTAAATTAATTTAAAGAAAACACTAATATTACCTCTATCATCTAAAGGCTTAGCCGTTGTGAATAGGATGTTGGGATACCCTCTCTAATCAATCCCCACATATGTAAATGGCAACGCGACAAACACATGGTCATCCTCACTAGCTAGTAGTGTCAGTGCCTTGAGAGAAATCCTGGTCAGATACTCTGGAAGGCCCCTCGTGGGCATCATCTGCCCCCACATGCGCATCTGGACCTCAGTGATCAGCCTAGGAGGGCAACAATCAAATGTAGGCCTCGTCTCTAGAAACCTCTCAAAAAATAAACATTAGAAGAAATTTCAGCCTAAAAGTGCCCATGAAATTTTCATGTAATTTCCATGTAATTTCCATGTCATAATATGTAAACCAATCAAAATCCTTTAAATTTAAAAAGTGGTACATGTAAATATTTTGGAGGGAAAAGAAGAAAAACTATTTTTTTAATTGTATTTTCTTCTTATCTCCTTATAGGTTTACTCAAATTTCAAGTGTAGACACTTGTTCGATGCAAAATTTAAATTCCACATCCAACGGGTACCCATTATGTATACTTTTTAGAAGACCCGCATTGATAAAAATTGCAGATACATTAAAAAAGTGTGTTCAACACACTTTCTTAATGTATCTTCAAATTTTACCAATGTGGGTCTTCTCAAAAGTATGCACAATGGGTACGCGTTGGAAGTAGAATTTAATTCTGCATCCAATGAGTGTCTACACATCAAATTTGAGTAAACCTATAAGGAGTTAAGCCAAAAATACGATTAAAAAAATATTTTTTTCCCTCTAAAATTCATAAATAATATTTTATAATTTTAACTAATATTTTATTATTTTTCCTTAGGAGGCCACTTTTAGGCTGAAATTTCCTCTAATGCAAAAAATCTCGGAATCGAAAGGGAAGGTCTCCCTCTCATGTCTCAGTGCAAACTATATATCTACCTAAAAAAAATGGCAGACCATCTGATGCGTTGTGGCACCTGAACCAAAGAATCAACATAATACAAAATAGGGAAAATAATGCATTTCCCATCACTACTAGAGCATGAAATGGTGGTGACTAATAACGAGAGAAACCTAACCTCCTTTGCAAAAAAAGAAGAAATTTGTAGTTGTACACCACAAACTTGAAAATATGATGGATGGACCACATGAGGACCGACATACATCTGAGTGTACACAAGCTAAATCTCAGCTGCAACCCCATGGGGGATATCATGGAAATGGGGAAAATCCTCCCCTCTCCTGGATAGGGCAGTGATAAAGTATATTTCCTTCTTAGTGGGCCTATACCACACCGTAGGACCGACATGAAAAGTATGCTCTTGAGAACTCCATCGATGGATGAGATGTGCCAATAAGGCACAGTGCGCCTTCACGGATGTAGCCTCCTCATAGTACTTAGGGAGGCATACATTCCTCAAGAGTTCTCAAGTCGCTGCAGTAATATGGTGAGGGTATAAATCCCTCTCCCTCTCTCTGGCCTGCCATGTTCAAACCATATTGTATGGGTCCGCCTGCTAGTCCAACTCTTGCTGCTACTCCCTTTGCTAACATCTATGCTACAATATTGAAATATAAAATACATCTGCCTCATACATCAAATACAATTTTTTTTATTAAATGAAACATTTATTTATAAATATGGAAACATAACTTTCAATTAAATAAAAAATAACCGGTGCGCTCAAAACACAGTCATGCATCGACATCGGTGCGATTTCAACTACGACTACACCGATATCAGTGCACACATAAGTATGACACACCATTTTTGGTTCACAAATTTAAATTTTGATAGTGGTGTGGCACACTTGTGCACTGGTGCGCACAAATAACCTTTTTTCACCAATTCAGAACATTCATGTTATCGAACGCACCAAGCTATAACTATATTTTTAAATATTATTTTTGCAATTCATTTGGTAAATATAAATGCACCAGGTGAGACACATCGACATACAATCTGTCGCATCTTACCTAGTGTGTTTTCATTTGCTAAACACGCCTTAACAATGATGGTGTGTTATGTTCACACACTGAAATGCGTTGCACCCTATAAATTTACAAGGTGCACTGTTATCAGTGCAAGCTGAACATATCAAGCGCACTGCGCAATGATTTTTTTTTTTTTCAAAAAATAGGGAAAATTTAACCTAAATTGTAATTCTAATCCACTAAAAAATTAATTTTTAAAGTAACATAGACATTACCTGGACATTTGGTCGTTGGGGAGGCGTTGTGGACACATAATGGAGAAAAACAAATTTTAGAATGGTTTGAAAAAATTGGAAACTCAAATAGTGAGCACGGTACAAAAGGAAAGTGAGCAAGAGAAACACTGACGTTAGGGCACTTGCATATGAAAAGAGTGGCACCTGTCCTTCAAAGCTCTCCCGCATCATGGATGGTAAAAATGAAAATTATGTCTGGGAGGGTTTTTCTATTTAACCCTCATCCAGTGCGTTTCTCTAACCACACCACTGCGTGATATATCCAAAGGCACCACATTCTTTTTTAAATTAAAAAATATCATGATTATTTTCTCGAGACGCCCTGGGGAATTTCTACACATGTACCGCACCGATGTCATTTTTTTACAATATAACCGCTCTTTTTTTAGGAATTAAAAACCGCATAGCGGCACACTTTAGAATATGTCCCTGGGCGTTTTGATAAGTTTACCACACCGGAGCATCGTTGGAAAATATCACCGCATTTTTTTGAAATTTAAAACTACAATGATGCTCCTTCAAAGTATGCATTGGGACATTTACTATATGAAGGACACCAACTTTATCAACTATTCAAGCACGAATGCATTGTGTTATTTAGGGCAATGCTATATATATATATATATTCCATGAGGCACCATGTTATATTAAACACCGATTCTTGTATGGATAGTAAAGTACTGATGAATTTATGGATTTTAGATGCACCATCCAAAAAAAATTCGCTAAAACATCCGTCTGCGCACCTCCACCACAAACAAATTTTTGGGCTATTTTTATAAGGGCCTTTGCAAAAAACTCCACTAGAAGATATTTTCCTTGTCGTGTAATCAAAGGGGAAGAGGTAGAATATATTGACACTATAAAAGTGAATGCAAAAAGAAATAATTAAATTTGAAGAAGGGTAGAGCTAATGTATCCAAAACTGAAGAATGGACATTTGAGACTATCTTCATCTTATCATTGAAGAAGATCAAAATGTTGAGATTCAACAAGATGATGAGCTTAGTGAAAAGAGTCGCCTTCACTAAGTGGGCCCGCAGGCTATTTTTGGCGCAAAGTCTATTTTTAGACAAGTCGATCATATTCTATGAGTTGCAGGATGCTATTTTTGGATGGTTGGTCATGTTGGAAAAATATACGGACTTCTATTTTTAGACATATTGGGCAGAATTTATTTTTAGATTTCCAGTCTAAAAATAGATATGTCGAATATTATTAGCTCTTCATAATATTTGGACTCTAAACATTATCGTATTCTCTTGGAGCACTTCAGTTAAGTGCACAGATGTGGCACAACAGCTGAAAGAAGGAATTACGCTATTCCTGAGGGTTTACTGGAGCTAATGCATGAGGAATTCAGTTAGAACTCATGTGACAGAGTTTGGTGGAGTTATAGAAGTAGTTGGTGGAGTTGTATTTAGTTTAACTCAGTTAGACTCAGTTGAGCTAGTTGTATCTAGTCTAACTGATTGATACACTAGTAGGAGTGGTGTGAATTAATTAGTTAATTAGTTCACTAAATAATAACTCATTAATCAAATGAAGAATACATCAGTTAACTACTGTGCATGGATGGTTTCAGTGGAGACCAGTGGAGAGGTAGGTGAAAGAGCAAGTGTGACTATCAGTTGTGACTATAGTGATGCATTGATTGCATCCAACACTCAGTGGAGATGCCAATGAGGATTGCATGAGAAAGGCTGGCTGAATTCGAGTTCATTCAGAGCCATTCTTCAGCAGGGATTGTGCAGTAGAGGCAAGCTAGCAGGTGGCAGAGATCGGTGCATAGATTTGAAAGATCGGGCCTGATTAGTGTGTAGCGATTGTATTGTACTGAGAGCTTGATATGATAAGCTTTGTATGAGGATTGTTACATGATATCTATGACATATATTATATACAGTAGTTGGATTTTTTAGCTTCAATCTTTCTCGTTAAATAACTGTGTTAATGTGTGTGAATTTTTATGGTTTCATGTGTGCATTGCAATTGATTTAATTTCCGCATGTGATGATCAATAGTGGAATAGATTCTGTGTTGTGCATGAAGTTGAAATAGTGTGTGATCAGGAGAATCTTGGATATATAACACATAAGTTATATAATTTCTACATGGTGTCAGAGCGATATTGATCATAGTGTATTGCAATTATTGAAGCGATTGAGTTTTGTGTCGGTGGAATTCGAATTTGCTGCAGTGTTTTCTTGGTGTCGAAGTTGAGCATTCATTGAATGTCTTTCAATGGATTGCGATTGGAGTATGCCCTTGACTTCAGCTTGAATTATATTTCATGGAAGGACAGGATGGAGGTGGTGCTAGATGATAATGGGTTGAAGGAGTTCATAGATGCTGAAATTCCAAAACCTGCTTCTAGCGATGCAGCCGCACTTGACACATGGAAAAAGAAGACAGCAAAGTGTCGAAGGATTTTGTTGGCAGGTGTGAAGGATCACATAGTGTCCAACCTTCATGGTAATAATTCTCCATTCTTGATGTGGAAATATTTGACAGACTTGTTCCAAAGCAAAAGCGACCAAAGGAAGTTGGCGCTTAAAGACAAGCTCAAAAAAATAAAAATGGAGAAAGGCGACAATATACCCAAGTACCTCACGAAGTTCGTCCACTGCAAGGATGAGCTAGGAAGTGTGGGGGTTACTGTTGATGAAGAAGAATTGGTGAGCTTGGCTCTCCTTGGGCTTCCGAAGAGTTGGCATAGCTACGAGGACTCTGTCAATGGTCGGGAGAAATTGCTCGGATGGGGGCGACTTTGGTCGGATCTTGTGTAGGAGGAGATAAGGCGGGGTACCAGGGATGGATCTTCATCGAAGAATGAAGATGAAGAAAATTGCGCTTTGGATACCAAAGCAAGGAAAGGGAAGGGAAAGAAAAATCCTTCTCAATCCGATGCGAAAGGTAAGAAGCAGGACTTGTCCAAGGTGAAGTGCTTTCACTGTCACCAACATGGACATTACGCCACTAATTGTCCATAGAAGAAGAAAAATAAGCAAGCTGTTGGATTTGCAGCTGGAGAGGCCTTAGCCTCGTAGTTTGAGCTGGATTTTTTGCTGATTGCATGCTTGGTTTCAAGTGTGATGGGATCAGTGTGGTTTCTTGACAGTGGTGCGTCTTTCCATGTGACCGGAGACAAAGATTTTTTTAGTGATTTGGATGAGAAGGATCTTGGAGTGCACATCGAGATGGGCGATGATGGTAGATACAGTGCGAATGGTATCGGGACCATTTCCTTTAAAAGGGAGTTTGGTAAACCTTTCATATTGAAGGATGTCATGCATGTTCCAAGATTGAAGAAGAATCTGATCTCTGTGGCGATGCTGGAAGACAAGGGATATGATGTTGTTTTTAGCGAGGGAAAGGCTTTCCTGTGCAGTAAAACAACTGGTGAAACCCGGAGGATAGGGGTTTGAGTTAAGAACCTTTATCAATTGCAGGTAGATGGCTACGCAGCAATGGCAGGCAAAACAGGAGGAGTGGTGAGCCGAGATGAGGGCGAATTGTGGCACAGGATATTGGGCCATCTTCACCATGGCGCTTTGAAAATTTTGCAGCAGATTTCTACTGGGCTTACCAAGGGTACACTTGTGCAGTCAGATCAGTGCAAGGGATGTACTTTGGGAAAATTTATGAAGACCATTTTTCATGAGAAGGATAGTTGCGCCATGACGATCCTTGAGAGAATTCACACAGACGTGTGTGGACCTTTCTCAGTAGATTCGATAGCAAAACACAGGTATTATGTGATATTTGTTGATGACTTTTCTTGTAAGTGCTGGATCTTCTTCATGCAGAAGAAGAGCGAGACATACTCAAAGTTCTGTGAGTTCAAGGCACTGGTTGAGAAAGAGTCGAGGAAGCAGGTGAAAGCTCTTAGGAGCGATAATGGTGGTGAATACATCTCTGGCAAATTCAAAGAATTTTGTAGTGCAAAAGGAATTCGAAGAGAACTCATAGTGCCTCATAACCCACAACAGAATGGGGTCGCAGAGAGAAAGAACACAACGATCGTGGGTGCTACATGGGATATGCTACATGATCAGGGCCTTCCTATACACTTGTGGGATGAAGCATGCAACACTGCGGTTTATGTGTAAAACCATTTTCCTCATAGAGTACTTGGCATGAGTACACCCGAAGAGGCGTTTTCTGGTAAGAAGCCTGATATTTCTCATTTGAAGATTTTTGGCTCACCTGTTTACATTCATGTGACGAAGGATGCCAGGAAGAAGCTGAACCCGACCGCAGAGGTTGGGATATTTGTGGGGTACACAGAAACACCCCACAATTATTGTGTGTATTTTCCAGACAGTCGGATGACTGTCGTACGACGGGATATCAAATTTCATGAGGAGAAAGCCATGAAGTTGTCGCTTGAGAGGGAGCTACACTTGCATGCAGATGAGGAGCTACTTGTTCCTAAAGATGAGCCTCTGGATGTGGATCAGCCACAAGAGGAGGTTCATGGAGTGGAATAAACCACTCATGCAGCGCCAAACATCAGAGGGCGAAAGCGCACTACAGAAGCTGAGCAACTGAATCTTGATGCAGCGCAGAATGTAGGATCACCTACATCACAACGCAGACAGAGATAGTCACCTGACCGATTTACTGGATACATGGCTTTGATGAGCAAGTGTATCGTGACAGAACCATCTTCTTTCGAGGAAGCTGTGGAGGATCCCACATGGGTAGATGCCATGGTGGAAGAGTATGATTCGATTGTCAGAAACAGTGCATGGGAGATTGTCCCAAGGCCGGAATGGAAATCAGTGGTAGGTTCGAGATGGAACTACAAAGTGAAGCAAGCTGCTGACGGGAGCGTCGAGAAGTACAAGGCAAGATTTGTTGCCTGGGGCTTCTCACAGATTGAGAGGATTAACTATGAAGAAACCTTTGCACCTATCGCAAGGTATTCTTCCATACAAACCATCCTTGCTCTCTCAGCACAGAAGGGTTGGAACGTTCATCATATGGATGTGAAGACTGTGTTTCTCAATGGATTCATTGAGGAGGAGGTGTGCATAGACACTAGTACATTTGGGTGAAATTCCGACACTTGGTTCCGACGCTTTTGACCAAATGTCGGAAATTTCCCCAAATTTTTTCAATCCCACCCGAAACCGTCGCTATACCGACGTTTAGAAAAAAGTGTCGCAATACTGACACTTAGACAAAGTGTCGAAATTGTGACGTTTGGAGGAAGACGTCGCAATTGTGACACTATGCCCCAAAGTGTCGCTATTGCGACGGTTGCCTCCAAACGTCGCAAGTGCAACACAATGTATAAGTGCCGCAATTACGACGTTTGGAGGCAGCCACCGCAATAGCGATGCTTTGGCCGCCGTCGATATAATGACACTTATATACGCACTACATAAAAATGATTTTATTAAAAACTACGACACTTATATGCGCGCTGCATAAAAATAATTTTATTAAAAACTACATTAACGTCTGATATCACGCGCGCATTCGCCCCCCGCCCGTAGGATTCACCCCCGTACCCCCCCCCCGCCCCTTGGCAGTAATAAATATCTTCTCGCATTTTCCTCGCCCCGTGCACAGCCCGCCCCTCGCATTCGCCCTTAGCCCGGCAACAACATTCGCCTCGCCCCCCGCAAAACAACATTCGCCCACGCATTCGCCCCCCGCCCTCTTGCACGAAAGATTCACCCCGCAATCGGCTCTCATTGTTCTCCTCGCCCTCTTGCAACGCATCTTCGCCCAGCTCTTGGCAAGAATGTACATTCGCCCCTCGCATTTTATATATCCCTCTGGTATCAGGCATTTGCCCTCACTTTTCTCAAAATGGAAAAGTTCTTACCGGGCAGTCTCTTCCTCCTATAGTTGGGTCGACTCTATTTGGGTTTTTGGTCAATTCCATTGGATTGTGTTAGGCTATAGGGTCTTCTCTAATAGGGTTCTCTCTAGATGTCTTCCAATGTTATTTCGGATGAGTTTCAAAGAGGATGTGTAAGATGTGTTTGTGCTTGCATGAATTTGACTCCACCAGTTTCATGAAGTTTAAGCTATGGATTTTAGTTCAACAAACTCATCCATCTCAACACCCAATAATGAATTGCCCTTGGTCTGATCTATATTAAAGGTGAAGTGCAAAGTGGTAGAGAATGGGAGATCGAAAGTCATCAAATTTATCACAAGGGTAGCACTCTAGATCGAAAGTGATGAGCTTTAGTTCTCTAGATTTGGGGATTTTATGATATTTGGGGATTTTCTGATGACATACCAAAGGTCACATCCATACAACCATATCAAGGTCAATGTTGAGATCATTCTCATATAGATATAGGTCACTGATATATAGGGTTAATATCATCATCACTATCCATGGAAACCGAATGGTTACAAAATCTGTGATTGTGGTTGGCTCATTTATAATTATTACCCATTTACAGTAGAGCACAAAAACCCTAAATATGGCCCGAGCAGAACCTTTACAACAGGCAATGGAATTGCAGCTACTTCATCAATAACCAATAGCTCCACTTGAGAAAAAATTTCATAATCTTGGGGCTGGATATACTGCAGAGCAAAAAATTGTAGTTATCATTCATGCTCCAATATATTAATATACTTTTTACATTGAACTGAAGAAAGGGAAACAAGCAAATGCTAGTCATCATACAATGCTTTGACATAAGAGTTTTGAGTGACATACTTGAAAAAAAGAACTCATCCACTGATATTTATAATCATTTGAGTTATTCAAGTTAAACACAATGTCAAGAATCAAGATTCAATACCCTCTATTATCTTCATCACCCAATACAAGATTTAAATTTTTCCCAAAGAAACATTATTAATTTGGCAGCCATTATTTCTCCCTGCTTTAAAAACCCCACATTTAAATGAAAACAAGCATTGCATTTCAACTACAAAAATCTATTAGTGTTCAAATATACATGTGTGCATCACTTGTGTAGGGTATTCCTTTTCCACTTTCACATTATCCAAGAATGTGTGCAGTATAGTTCATATTTTTTGTGATTTAGATTATCTTGAAAAAGAAAAGGTAAATTATTTCCCATGGAAAAAGAAGGTTTTCCCTTTTTACTACTGGAAATGGTACAACAAAGTTCCATTTCTACCCGAAACTCCTATGAAATAGGAACCAAATAAAGGCCATGTCCTCAATGGACATCATTTGGCTTTGAAAATTGCCATTGCACCGTGTTGTTTCTTATATTACATCACGATAGTTTCTTAGGTCATTTCTTGTTTCTTGAGATGAAAAACAACCAAATAAATTGTGAAGATCCTTTCAAGAAATAAATGACCATTTCTCAATCATTTCTCAACTATTTTTTATTTTATTCAGTGGTTGCTTACTTTGAGAGAAATTTAACACTTTTATAAGGAATATAACATAAAAACACAAAATGGGAAGGAATTGATGATGTAGATGACCTTTAGTTGTTGTCAATTAAGAATTGATAATACACGATGCATGTTCTGTACTACAAACTAGATTCCTTCCTGGAGTTAGGACACATAGTATTGAATCAAAGTTGTAGTTTCTAACTTCCTGTATTGGTTCATCAATCTTGAAATTCAGACATTGCATGTCTTCATTGCTTCATGTTTGAATAATTTGCATCATATCGTACAATAGGAAATTAGGAATTATGATTATTATTACTTTATGGATCTATTAAGTTACTTTTAAGTTTTCATGGTTTAGTGTGAAATTATTCTAGTGTGCCCCTAGGCCCAGGTGAAGGAATGCCAAGGATTGAGAACCCTAGTTTTTAAATGGTATTGTTTCTTATACCCCAAAACCCCTCAACATCACTTCTTATTAGTTCTTAACAATAGTGTTGTAAAAAATTTGAGAATTGATATAGCAAAATATCGCACTTCTCAAGATAAAGTCATAAAGCTAAAGTGTGATACCATGTGTAATTCAATAGCCCCATTGTCACCTCACCAACCTCTTTTCACTTCGGGCTAGCTCTCCTCCAACTCAAGGGGGGTTATACCTAGTAGATGTTAGGGATCTAATGGCCCAACCAAAACCAAGTCAAGAGCCCCCTAACTCTCTATGTTTACTACTATCAATCAAAATATTGAACAATAGGGTCAGACATGCATCCTGAAGATAAAATTGCCAGGGTATTTTTGGGTAATTTCAAAGGGAAAGCCCCCAAACACATATAATCAAGGAATTATAACGTGATTTCAAAAATTAAATATCAACAAAATCATTTAAAGGATATTGAAAGGAAAAAGGTGATGGAAGATAGAAAGTGCCTCACTTAAATGCTCTAATTATTTTTCAATAGTTGCTCCAAAAGCTTCACTTCAAGGCCCTTCAAGATCGTCTCCAACAATGCTATACCATCAGCTTCAACAATGTTGCTCCAAAAATGTCCTCAAGGTCTTCACAACAAGTTTACTAGAAGTTTCTCCAATAATATATTCAATAAGGTCTTCATTGTCAACTCGTCTCTTGTTTGGGTGCCGTAATGTGCAATGACATGTTTCCAGGACTGAATTCAATGCAAGGCATATTTGAAACTCTAACTCTGTCTTCCAGTGTCTTATTAGAAATTATTTCAATTTTCATTTTGTGTTTTCAAGTTAGATATTTTTTTCAAGTTTTTACATTTATAATTTTATTGCAATGTGGCAGACTAATCAGGGCAGTACAGGAACAACCCCGAGACGGGATGATCGCGGAAAGAGGCCAGCGGAAGAACATGTAAAGTGCCAGCATTGCTCTATCTTCAGGTATTTTAGTTATTTACATAATTGAAATAATATTAATTTTGTTCAAATATGCATACACCTAGCCATGGTACGCCTGATGATTCCCTCTTTGAGGAAGAGCTTTCTTCATCCCTATCTCCAGCGCTCTTGTTGCGAAAAAAGGCACGAGATGCAAGGTCGGAATTTAATACTTTGATAGACGCGCCTCAAACACTTGAAACAAAAGAGAGGATAAAACAACTTATGACCCAGCTAGAAATATATCGGGTAATAATAAAAAGTCAAAAGGATATTTTTTTTGTTCTGCATGAGATGAATTGTGATAGTTTTATTTTTAATTTTTACCTTGACTAAACTAACAAAAAATTCTTTTGTATGTAGCGTTTTCTGGCACTTGCTGAACCCGGTGTTGGCTGTAGTGGGACACAAGGGCAAGAGATTGCCCAGCAACCCTCTCGTACAGCTTCTACTCCTTTAGGTGCCAACCAAGAAACACATCCTGCCCAAGAAGACACCTAGCCAACCGATGAACGTGTTGGCAGTGATGAGGCTGATATGGCCAACTACATTATTGCGTTTCCTGGAGCTACACGTGTCAGCTCCACAGGGACCATTAATGGCACATTGTTGGTGAACGATGAAGGTGTCCCTATAAAGCACGTACAACTCCCAGGTAAATTTTAATATTTTAACTATTTCATGTACTCTATCTAAAACATATTTATCATGATTTTTATTTTTAAATTAATGATTTTTGGTTTTATTCTGTGTAGGAAACAATGAGTTCTACAGGATTCTGGAGAGCCATGCGTTGGTAATTTTTGGCCCAACCATACGTACAAGGTGGAATTCCCAGAATTCCAACCTGAAAAAAGAACTTCTAGATTATCTAGAAGCCCTTTTTGGGGTCGGCACATTTGACAGAAAAGCGGTGGCTCAGGTAGCCGGCAAATATTTGAAATATACCAAGGACACCTATAGGACGCAATTGCAATTTAACCCTAGATATGAGCGTCCTCTCGCAGTTTCAGAGAGTGAGTGGAGAGCACTCATCCATGACGGAAAAGAGAAAAGGGCAAAGAAAGAAGGAAAAATGCCAACTCGACCCGCAAGGTAAATTACAACTTTAATTCAATAGCTTTAATTTTCTCTATGTCTAAAATAAAAGTGTGCTACGTCATATCTGACTTCAATCTTTTGATGCTAGGTTGCCTGACACCTCGAAGGCAACCAAATCTAGGATTGAAAAAAAGGGCCATCACAAGCTAGGCCAGGGCGGCTACTTGAAATTAGCCGCAAGAATTGTAATTAAGTAGCTAAACATCTTATAATTAATTGTATCACCTTCCAACTTTTTTGTAATCCTATCAAATATGATTAAAAATACACAATCATATGTAATGTAGGGTGATGACTTCGGAACAGAAACTACAGAGGAAGATAAAAATATCGCTTTCCATTTCGGCTATCAAGTCGTAGTTGAACGTCGCAGAAGATTGGGGCAGGTCCCAAGATCCAGAATGCCTGATAAGGTAAAACATTAACCTTTCAATATGTTTGTTTTCATCCATAAATTTAATGTCTAACAACTTTTTTTAAATCAGGGGAGCAGCACTACCGACGAGGCAAATAACCCAGTTTTAGAGCCAGATGTAGATGATCCTCTCGTGCAACCCGATCATTGTAGTGGGGACCAGGCCGACAATGCTGCTATCAGTGAGGGCCGTGACGGTAATTAATTTCCACTTATAATTTTTTCTAATTATACCTTGATGGTTGTCCTTATAACGTTTTTTTTAAATGACAGAGAATGTTTCCCTTGAGGATCTTACCACCAGAGAGGAAGACAGGGCAACAGTCCCAACGGCGACAACTGGTGCACCAGGTAAATAATCTCATTGCAATTTTTTTTATTAATATTACCGAACTAGTTCAATGATATTTAAAAACCGACAATTAAAATTTAATATTATCTGTTTTTGTAGGCGATGCCCCGTCACAGGATGAGACCAGACATCGTGACTACGCAACTAGGTCAGCAGTGCGGGTCGAAAGGCACGAAACAGGAGCAGAGCACGATGATATTGATGATGTAATTAAGAGCTTTAGAAATAGGAAGAAGAAAAAGAAAATTTGATAATGTAAAATATTGTATTATTATAAGACAAACGTTACCATACTTGGAACGTTTTTTGCGTTATATAAAAAACTCATTTATCATACTATTTTTTATGTCAAACATTAATTTCAATGTTTCATTGCGTACTTTTTGTTGAATTATTTTTTTATTAGTTATTGAATATTTTTTTTTATGCTCATGAAAGTAAAAAATGAAATATAGATTGGGTATTGGGGAACTGAGAGTGATGTGAGGTGGGGGGGGGAGGGCCATAAGAGCTTCCACCTTCACATGGTTGGCCTTGCTTAGTAGAGAATAATTTATTGGAGCGATTTAATCTTGGAGCAAACCTCCCTCGATCCAACGTAGCAACAAAAGAGTCACTATTGACTTAGTTGCTACTCTTTCAAACCGTGGGAGGCTTGTTCCAAGCTCATGCGACTCCAATAAATTGTTCTTGAAATGAAGAGGAGCTTATTCAGGTATGTTTTGACATTTTCAACATATGTTCTAACATTATCATAAGAATGAATCTTAGAGTAAAAAATACTACATCAATTACTTGTATTTATTGTATAGATAATGATGGATTTTGATTGACTTGCTAGTGCAGGTACAAATCCTCTTGCATCATGAGCAATACAACTTGTCAACCAGGATCATGTTCAGGATATTTTTACTTGTGCGCTGGACCAGGTTCGTAATGTGACATTTTGTACGTTCCTTTACAGTTCATAACTCAATATTAAGCTTGTTCATGATTATTATCTAGGTTTTTTGTATGTGTTTTTTCATCTATTTGATTGTAAGCAACTCTGCATGTTTCCTGTTGTTCACTATGATTTATCCCATTACCAATCCCAGGATGAATCTGACTTTATTGTTACATAGGTTACTTTATTGTTACTATGATTTCTCCATTTACAATTTCATAGGTTACATCATGTAAAGTTGTCAATCTTAGGTTGGTGATGAGCTTTAGTTCTCCATATTTGGGGCTTTTCTGATATTTTCTCCCTCATGTCATTCCTGCATCACCTCGTTGTTTGAGCATGCCAATTGTCTACCACTTGTACCAATTGGCACATGTCAATCTCTGAGTGGTGCCACATTTCACCTATTTTCGGCCCACTTGACCACCTAAAAAACTCAAATCCACACACCATGTGTCTTTATCATGGAGTGCCATATGTCCTAGATATTTAGGCCGATAGGCCTTCTATTATGAAAGAGATCAATTTTTTTTTCGTCAACACTTCTTATCTAGGCACGACACCTGTTACTTGTTTAATCTGACGGTCACAGTCTCTCGGGTTACCTTCTAGGTTTGACATACCACTGGTTTCTAGTATATTTCCATGGAATCGGTCTGAAAATACCAGCAACAATCCACACACCTGCAATCGTCGACAGACCTACCGTTTTAGTAGCTGCATTTCCGCAACTGCCAATACACCTGTCGTTTTAGCTGCTGCATTTTGGCAGCTACCAATACACCTACCGTTTCATTCTCCTGGACTCTGTGTATGCATATTTTTCATATAATTTTATCACGAAGTTGGCTGCAGTGCTTTGACATGCCTTTGAATATTTTTACAGGTTAGAAGACATTTCAGGCCAGAGCTATTGAATAGACTTGATGAGATAGTTGTAATTGATCCTCTTTCTCGTGATGAGCTCAGAAAATTTGCTAGACTACATATGAAAGATGTAGTGATTCGTCTTGCAGAGAGAGGTGTTGCTTTAGGGGTTACAGATGCTGCTCTGGATCTTGTTCTTCAGGAAGCCTATGATCATGTAAGTAATCACTTTGTTTTGCGTTCTTTCTTATTCAGAGTCTATCTTGCTAGGGGATGTGCCCGTTATGGTTTTTTATGAGACCGTTGTCAATTTCATCACTGTCCCTCATAATATGTTTGATTGTGTTTATAAATAATAAACAGTTATTACACCAAACAATAAAAAATTAACTGTACTATGAGTAATATGATATTGAAATAATTCTCATTATAATTTCATAACCTCTGCTCTCACTTGGTGGTGTCTATATCACTAAGTGTGTCTTCTTTAAAATTATAGTTACAGTAGACAATGAACAATCAACTGCACTGTGAGTGATATCTTGTAATAATTCTTATTATAATTTCCTAACCTCTACTCTCACTAGGTGTCTATATCATTAGGTGTATCTATTTTAAAATTATAGTTTCAATGGTAGATAGATTGTTATCTTAAAATTATAGCTTTGATGGTGATACCTTATGATTGATAATGTAGTTTGAAGCAGCTTTGGCTTTGACTAATATAGTCTCAGGAACCTCTGAGAATACAAAGGTTGTGATTGATTACGGGGCACTGCCTATATTTGTGGAACTTCTTACCTCTGGGAATGATAATGTTCGAGAACAAGTAGCACGTTTATTTTAGAGGCATAAAATTATTCTTCCCAACTATCTTTATATGTCTGTAATTTTGGAATTTGATTTAAAAAACTAGTACCCAACTTTGAGTTCAACTGGTGTTCGTGTAAGGCTGTTTGGGCTTTGGGAAATATTGCTGGAGACTCTGCAACATTTAGGGATCTTGCCCTCATTCATGGAGCTCTGAGGCAAGTGCTTGCCCAGTTGAATGATACTGCCAGAATTTCAATGATAAGAAATGCTACATGGGCTCTGTCAAATTTTTGCCGTGGTAAACCCCAACCACTATTCGAACAGGTAAGTAGAATACATTTTCTGCCTCTTCTTCTTAGTTCGCAGATACTATGGATTTTTTTTATAGATCTTGGTGCTTGGTAGATTTGGACGTAATATGGACCTAGGCGCTTGTTCATTACAATGACTCCGTCATCAGGTTTTAGAAAATGCTCAAAAATTTGGGTTTCACAAGGGGATTACCCTTGCTTGCAATTATCGATTATCAATCACATTCAAAAAAAGTATTTCGTAGCATTGCTGAGCTCTTTGTAGGTGAATTTCTGAGGCAATTTCACAATATCTAAACTAAATTTGTCTGTCCTTTTCAATACTCTGCGCTTGTAACAGAACCAGACAAACAATCTAGTGGCCAATGCAACAACAACAACACCTCCTGTTGCAATGCCTGCAATTCACCCTCTCTACAGGCATGAATGACTATGGCGCCCTCTTTTGTGAATAGGTACTAGAGCTGAAGTTACTGGTTTCCATTAGGATCATGGAATTCAACATCCAAAATAGTATCAAATTCCACTGCAATAGTATTCCCCGGCGAGGGCAACAGTTCATTGAGACCTATTGGACTCATCACCCCCAAATAGCCTCCGGGGCTACCCAGAGTGTGATCATCTAGAGAAATAAAAAATTCTGATCCATCCCCAATTGAAACAAGAATAGGTCCCACATTGGTTACAGAAAACGAGAAACACATTTTGAAAGAAGAAGAAACTTTTGTATTAGGGTCCAGAAATCTAATCGGTCTATTGTACAATGCCCTACCTGCACTTCAAATTGGTACTCCCAACTCCATGCTAAGGCTCACCGTGCCATTCTTCAGATGAGCATCTTAACCTGAAGTTTGATTCCAAAAAACCCAAGTCCCTTGTTCTATGCCCAAGACCTCTGTTACAACGTGATGTTTCTATTTCCCAACCTGATTTATATGCCTGTGGATTGAATATCTCACAATACAATCATTCATTTCCTAAATGTCTACACCATGAATCATGATAAGTAAAGTGAAACAGATGTTAAACAAATCAAGGTCTGTATTTGTTCCCACAATAGAGAATTTCCATAGTAATCCACTTTTAATGTTGTCCTTGCAGAGTTTATCACCTCGATCTAACCAAAATATCTCCAAACTGATGCAGCAAATAATCAAAAATTATTTTTCTTTAGTATAGAAACTATTGGTGATTATGTATTTTGTACAGTTCTGACACCCTAAGTGCATGGTTGATTTTCTTTAGCTATATTGTAAATGACCGAACATTCAGCGTAAGGATATGGAAGGTTTAAGGTTTAAGGAAACCTTGTATATTGCACGATAATTCTCTGTATCATTCTCATCATTTTTTGGATTTCTCTTTTATACTGCGTTTCTACAATGTTGTCTTTATGCCAAGTTTTTGATAAGACTTAGAATGCAAATTTATATATTAAAGGCCATTTTGCACTTCTAGATTAATTTATGCATTAGGCTGGAATAAATTAGGAACAAATCCATAGATTCTGGTTTTTGGACTGATATATGTCAAATCGTTGCTTAAAATAAGCTTATATATCGACCAAGGTCTTGCTAACTGTGAACTAGCACACAACCTACAATAAGCAGATTACTATGATTTATTTTAAGTGACTTTGATAGAAAAGTCTTAATTGAAGTTATTGAGGACATATCAAGCAGTGTGAAGCATTCCTCTGATTATAAACAGATGGTGAGTTAAAATAGTGGTTATAATCATTTGGCTGTGTATATTAACATCTGGTATTGTTCTTCTTAGCATTAAAACTAAATTTTCCTTTTGGATATCCTATACATGATTTAATCTCTTTTTCTTCATTATTTAAACCACATTCTCGATCTCGGATTGCACTTTCAGAAAATAGCAAATTTTTTTCTGGTAATAGAGTTAATATACCATTTCTGAGGTGCAGAGATTTCTTCAAGCCGAGTTCTACTGTCTATTTTTTTATAACAACTTAACTAAAATCCAATGAATATTTCATGCCCGTGAGCATATTTAGAATTTTCTTGAAAAATATGGCTTGGAAGGCTTTGGAATTTCCCTGATACAGACGCTATCAAGCTCACCTAATGCATTATACCAACATTACTGTTCAAGAGGCAGTCTTACAAAGTTGTACGGCTTTTTCATTTAACCTTTTCGTAAGGCATCAACCTAAAGGGTAACCCTGACTGATGTGTTTCTCCCTTTTCTTTCGTTAAACATATCTATAAATGCCTAGGGGATATTTTTTACATTGTTCTGCAGTTCTTATTCATGTCGTTGTCTAGCAGACAATGAAAACTTTAACATGTTGAATCTATAATATATTATCCTCAAAGGTCATTGACTACATGTATGCCAGATTCATTATCATTTTGGTTAGAATTTTGTTATTTAGGTCATTGAGTAAATCACTGTGTTGTGATACTTCACAACCCTCCATTTGTTCTAGGTAATATAACATGTTAAGTCATGGGTTGTAAGTGTTTTTGTTTTGGCAGTTAGTGGCAAGCCAATAGTTTCCAATTTTCATAGAATTCACTCGTGGAGTTTTTGGCGTGGAGATCTCATTATAAATACTCATCTTCAGGATATGCTTTAATAAGAAGAACTTGTATTTGATTTGAGGATGGAAACATATTACTGTTTATATCTACTTAGCTCATGTCATCCTCGTTGAGTTCTTTTGTTCCTATTTCTGCTGTCTCATTTAGGAGGTCCTTTTGCTCGTCTCTTTCTCTTATGTAGTGTATCCAAGGTGGGTGATCAGGTTTTATCAACCTAAATCTTTCATTTTCTATCACATTCTTTTATCTTCTCCTTAATATTTCCTTCTTTGTTCTTATTTTCATAAAATTCAAATCCATTCGTCATTGTTATAAAACAACACAAAAAAAAGTTGAAAATGCATTCTTAGTTTTTGTTCTGCCTTTCTTTTTCGTTCTATGTTTTTTTTTCTCCTGTTACACATTTCTAATTCCTTTCAGGTGTCAACCAATACTCATGTAACCCTCTTACATATTTACAGTGATTTCACAGCGAAGCAATGGTGTTATATTTGTTGATTGGCCCTCAAACAAGTTGTTATCCTAATAATTAATGTGTAAGTTGTGGCACTCTTCTGGGTTAGCTAATGACGGTTCATTCCTTGGCAGATATCAGTTTCTTTGTAGGTTTCTGGGCATATAAAAGACCGTGGTTGTGCTTTTTATCATATTAATGTTTTTGAGAGACAGATACATACCTGAGGAAGGCACATTTTCAGCATGTTGCTCATTCAGGCGTGGTTTAAAGAGAATGGCCCATTGATTTTTTGCCTACAAGACCGTGATAGTGGTTTTGACAATATTTACATCTTTGAGACTATGATACAAACCTGTGGAAGGCATCTTTTCAGCATGTTACTCAAGCATGGTTCAAAGAAAATGGTCTATTGTTTTATTTTCCTTGCACAGAGAAAATATGCCAAGCACTACCGTGATCTTGTAGAATCCTGCATTTGAATTTGGGAGTCACTTGAACCTGTTGTGGAAGAATTTTAGGTTACATACCAAGTTTAGAGTTGTTTTAGGTTTCCCACCTAATACATATTTAAATATATTTAAATTTGGATATGCTTAAGATATTTTTTTGTTATATTAGAAGTTTAAATTTGTAGATGGATTATATCTGACTTTTCAATTGAGAGCATTCTTTCTAAAATTCCAACTTTGACAGTTTTTGAATGGCTTTCTTGTTATTGCTTTCATAATTTATTTTTTTGAAGTATCTCCTTATTTGAATAGTGTATATGGAAATTCAGAGTTTCCCTTAATATTTCTTTCACATTATTCTATCCCTACCCAATTGTATAGGTGTTGCATAATTTGTGTTGGTTTCTTAAAAGGAAATGGAATTTTTTTGGGTTTATGTTCAGGACATTGTTCCGATTCCTCATCACTGACATAATCTTGAACAGTGTCACCCACCTGTCCTCGCATGTGTTGACCTTCTGTTGACTTGCTATTGCAATGTCATTTTCTAATTGTGTAGTGTTCCATATTTTATTTGTCCAGTGAACATGGCACGCGTTGAATTTTTGCATAATGACATTACTCTACATGCTGAGTTTCATATCCCCTCGAGAGTCCTAAATCAGCCTTATGTGTAGAGATTAGTGTTGGTTTATCAAAATCGGGCAATTGATTTTCTTTATATTAACAATAATCCCCGATTTGAATTTGTAGCACTAACATTGGGTATCTTGGTTTATCATGCCTCAAACTTTAGTGATGTTAATCAACACAAGCTTCAGTTTGTGGCAACCAATATCAACTCCATTTCTAGAGGCTTGAGAGGGATTGACAACCATTTCTGTATCTTTCTACTCAAATAGGTCAATGAGCCTCACTAATGCGAGCTCAATTAATGTTATTGCCTCCTTTCGGCGTTCCCTTGCACCTCCTGGTGCAATTGATAGTAATAAACTTTACCACTACATTCCGAAACAGGCTCACAGCCCTTTTCTTTTATATGTAACGTATATATTAAAAACATAACAAAACTATGCAAATAACAAATCTATTAAAATGCTCCTGGGGTCCACAATTTATAAATGTTTTAATATATATATGAAATATACATATATAACATATATACGTCGCATTTAAAACAAAATATTACCAAAACTAGTGTGGGACCTTAACAAACAATAAAACTATTCCGCCGCACATTATATAAAATAAAATATATAACAAAACCTTTGTCAAAACTTCAAACAAACCCTTTAGCCGTGGAGCCTGCCGGACTTCAAACGACGATAAACCATAATTCAAACCAAATTCACGTTCCAAAATAGCCTGCTGACGTCGGCCAATTTTGTGACGCGAAAACCAAATGAATTCCGCCCTAATCTTTTTCGGGTCTGAATTTGGGCTGGCATACGGAGAGAGAGTTGTGACGCGAATTTCTTATCAAATTCGCCCTAATGTTTTTCGGGTCCGGATTTCCACTGCGCGAGCGGCCCAAACAAAGATCTGCTCCAATCAATTTCTTCCACGTGTCCTCAATCAAAAGTTTCCATGTTCCCGAATGCAGGTGCATTCGATGGCGTTTAAGGCGATGGGACATGGATGTGGCAATTTCATATCAATCGCATTAAGTTTTAACGTTGTTCAATCGGCCGATATTTAAGTTCCAAGGTTTTCACATTAAATCACATTAAGTTTTAACGTTGTTAAAGAACGAACCTCCACTCCTGTTAGCGATTTCGCATGCTCCAATATGATCTGGCCTTCGGCTCTCATCAATGAGAGATTAATTATTACGGGCGTTCTTCGATGCCATTGCAGTCGGGTCGATAAAATGGCGTTTCGCTATGGTTTTTCAAACGAGCCACAACCTTTGAATTGCAGATGCTCTCCAATTGCTGGGTTACACTGCCTACTCACTATGACGAGAAGGAGGAGTGGCCAGCTGAACTGCTACTTAGACCTTGGTGCAAATCTGAATTTCTCTCGGTCTGGTCTGTGTCTGTCTTCCTCGGTTTCTTGGAATCCTTCTTCTCCATCTCGTCTTGTGCCCACTACTGAGACTGCACCCATGCCTCGCCTACGTAAAAGGATGCGTTTCCGCGGGGGGAGAACTAGAGGTCAACCCCTGCACGCTCCCTCCAGCCCCTCAACCGAGTCGTCTTCCGGCCAGTCCAGTGATTATTACGCAGGTCGCTATCCAAACACTAGAAGTGGGTAGGGTCAGGTTCTAGGATCTGGCCACCGTATGGGCTCCCCTGCTCCTCATTTCCCCACCGCTTCACCGGCTTCTCCCACGACGTGCACTACGCTTTTTTCCTTTAATTTCTCTCTGAATCGCCCACGAATCACAGCTTCAATCACCATGGTTTTCCATGAAGAGGCCCAAGTGGAGGAACAATGCACCCGTCCGGCGGGTCTGAGCTCAGGAAAAGCCGGCCAGCATTCAGGCCTTCAGGAGGGGAGCGATGGCGTGAATGTGGAGATAGCACCTGGCGATCCTAGACCTTCCGAAGGATGGTGCCGAATCGTCGAGGAACCACCAGAGGAGTAATTTGGATAATTTGGTTTTCTTGCTTTGCGGCCCACTTAATTGGGCATGTTTTAGATTATATTACTGTGCTGGACCTCTATAATATTTTTGACTTCTGTAAACGTTCAAGACTGGTTTCCCCGTATGAGGGAAGTCTTCTTTTTTTATTTTTTGATGACAAATTTTCCATAATTCTGGGCAATGTTTTTGACTTCGGTCATGCTGTAATTTTATTCCCACTGTTAATAGATTAACTTTACTTAGAAAAAAAAAGTGTTTCCCTGTTTCTATTTTAAACCTATTTTTTGAAATACACAGCCATGTTTATATGATTGTTTATAGTCGAAGCGCTGCGGGGTGGTTTATTATATTAATATTTCACGGTCGTATTATGTTCATAACAATTGGAAAACAAAAATGTTGCCCTGTTTCTATTTTAAACCCGTTTTTTGAAATACAGAGCCATGTTTATATGATTGTTTATAGTCGAAGCGCTGTGGGGTGGTTTATTATATTAATATTTCACGGTCAAATTATGTTCATAACAATTGGAAAAAAAAAATGTTGCCCTGTTTCTATTTTAAACCTGTTTTTTGAAATACAGAGCCATGTTTATATGGTCTACGTATTATACTTTTTCTCTGTATATCTACAGGAACCTTTTTGCTATGAACAGGGTGGATGCTGTAGTGGCCTACTAATGGAAACAAGCGAGCCTGAACCTTACATCTCAGATGCAACAGATGGTTACCAATTTTGGAATCAAGCGAGCCTGATCTTACAAGCGAGCCTGGGTTTCTGCAGATGGTTTTTATTTTCGGGAACAAGCGAACCAAAACATACAATCGACCTGGGTTTATACATATTTTTTCTCTATCATGGATGCTTTCTGTGTGAGGCGTATATCAACAGTACATGTCTCTGCACATTTCCTGTATCCGCTTTATGATACTATTTTATGTGTTGGCAGGTTATCACTCTGCCTTCAAAACTAGCGATGCTGGTCTATGTTGCTGGTTTATTGATATGGTCTGATGGTATTTTTATATTTTGGACATATCACACTCCTCACATGATTAAAATTTTTCTTTGTTCAAGGATTTTGGGTACTTTAATTTGTATTTCGAACAATGGACGTCGGTACTCTATCTGTTGCTTTACTATTCTAAATACTGCTATTTCACTTTCTTATAGATGCCTCGGGCATATTTGGATGCTTTCTCAGATTGTCGATAATCTCCATGTGGACCGTTACTGGTTTTTATATCATGTCCCTGTATGTGACATGGGGTATTTTTCTATCATTGTCTGCGGTGGGACTTTCACTTTTCTGGATGGATATTTGGGTTCCAATCTTTAGATGTGAAAATGTAATGACTTCATGGACTGTTTTTCTTCATATAATATATTCAAAGCAACGTTTTTTCTCTTGTGAAAAAAAAAAGATTTTTTATAGTCGAAGCGCTGCGAGGTGGTTTATTATATTAATATTTCACGGTCGAATTATGTTCATAACAATTGGAAAAAAAAAATGTTGCCCTATTTCTATTTTAAACCTATTTTTGGAAATACAGAGCCATGTTTATATGTTTTTTTATAGTCGAAGCGCTGCGGGGTGGTTTATTATATTAATATTTCACGGTCATTGGAACGCCCACAATTCATAACAAATATTGGAGATTTACAGTCATGTTTTAAAGTTTCATTTTTTCTTTTAAAAATTGAACCCACCGTCGGTATACCGACGCTTTGTAAGCGTCGGTCTTCCGACGTCTTGAACGATTTCCGTCGCTCTTGTGGCGTCCATAGATATTGCGACAGTTCTTCCTAGGTTGGTATTGCGACGTTTTTGGAATGCATCGGTATTGCGACACCTATGGGACACGTCGGTCTTGCGACACTTTTGCAATGCGTTGGTCTTGCGACACTTTTGTATGGTGTCGGAATTGCGACAGCTTAAACACGTCGGAAGAGCGACAGTATAAAAACGTCGGAAGAGCGACGTTCAAAACGTCGGACCACATTTCGTCGAAATTGCGACAGTTTACAAACGTCGGAAGAGCAACGTTCAAAACTTCGGACCACATTTCGTCGGAATTGCAACAGTTTACAAACGTCGGAAGCGCGACGGTTTGGGAAACGTCGGAAGAGCGACGCTTGTTTGGAAGCGACGGAAAAAGTGTCAGTAGTGCGACACTTTGTCAATGCATAGAAATTGTGACGTTATGACAAAACACATTTTGCACGTCCTTGAACTGTCGCTCTTGCGACGACTATGTGTCGGAATAGCGACGAAGTGGCCATCGGAAATTGTGCCAAATTTTCTAGTGAGAGTAGCCTAAAGGATTCTAAATCTTCAGCAGCGAGTTGCATGTGTGCAGGCTCAAAAGAGCGTTGTATGGGTTGAAACAAGCACCTCGTGCTTGGTACACACAGATAGACAGTTATTTCACCGGACTTGGTTTTACCAAGAGTGAGGTGGATCCGAACCTATACCAGATTGTGGTGGAGGGTAAGTTGCTGATAATTGTAATTTATGTAGATGATTTGATGCTAACAGGTGATGAACTGTTGATACACTCATGCAAGGAAGATATTGCAAAGGAGTTTGAGATGAAGGACTTGGGCCTCCATTATTTCCTGGGATTGGAAATTTGGCAGCGGAAGGGTGGACTGTTTGTGTCTCAAGGCAAGTATGCCCAGGAGATACTAGATAAGTTCAACATGCAAGGCTGCAAGCCTATCGACACTCCTCTTCCTGGTGGTTGGAGGAAAGAGGATGCTACATCGGCAGAGGTAGTGGATGCCATTGTTTATCGACAGTTGGTTGGTTCGCTCATGTATCTAGTCAATACACGACCGGACACATGCTATGCTATTAACCAGCTTTCACAAGCTATGGTTAAGCCTACCAAGCTCTTTTGGAAGGCAGGCAAGCATGTCCTGAGATATCTCAAGGGCACATCGGGATATGGATTGTGGTACAGATAGTCGGATGAGTTGAAGCTGCATGGCTTCACGGATGTAGATTGGGCAGGGAGCCCAACGGACAGAAAGAGCACATCTAGAGGGATATTCACTATCGGGTCTACAACAGTTTCTTGGTACAGCAGGAAACAGAGATTCGTGGCACTCAGTTCAGCAGAGGCTGAGTATATGGCAGCGAGTTTGGCTGCATGCGAGGCTATATGGATGAGGAAGATCTTGGTCGGGTTGTTCGGTTCACACTTAGAGCCTACTGTGATTTATTGTGATAATCAGAGTTGCATCAAACTCTCGGTTAATCCAGTATTTCATGATAGACCTAAACACATTGACATCCGGTATCATCATATCAGAGATTGTGTGCAGCGGAAGGTCATGTTACTTTCATACATTCCTACGGAGGATCAGGATGTTGATATCTTGACGAAGGCGCTCACCAGGAGCAAATTCGAATACCACAGGGGCAGGATAGGGGTTGAAGATAATCCATATCTTGTTGAGAGGGAGTGTTGAGATTGCAACAAGATGATGAGCTTAGTGGAAAGGAGTCGCCTTCACTAAGTGGGCCCGCAGGCTATTTTTGGCGCAAAGTCTATTTTTAGACTATTTCTATTTTTAGACATATGGATCATGTTCTATGAGTTGCAGGATGCTATTTGTGGATGGTTGGTCAAGTCGGAAAAAATAGATGGACTTCTATTTTTAGACATATTGGGCGGAATCTATTTTTATATTGCTAGTCTAAAAATAGATATGTCGAATATTATTAGCTCTTAATAATATTTGGACTCTAAACATTATCTTATTCTCTTGGAGCACTTCAGTTAAGTGCACAGATGTGGCACAACAACTGACAGAAGGAATTACACTATTCTTGAGGGTTTACTGGAGCTAATGCATGAGGACTTCAGTTAGAACTCATGTGACAGAGTTTGGTGGAGTTATAGAAGTAGTTGGTGGAGTTGTATTTAGTTTAACTCAGTTAGACTCAGTTGAGCTAGTTGTATCTAGTCTAACTGATTGATACACTAGTGGGAGTGGTGTGAATTAATTAGTTAATTAATTCACTAAATAATAACTCATTAATCAACT
Organism: Pinus albicaulis; assembly: GCA_034641835.2. Taxonomy (NCBI): domain Eukaryota; kingdom Viridiplantae; phylum Streptophyta; class Pinopsida; order Pinales; family Pinaceae; genus Pinus; species Pinus albicaulis. The sequence continues at coordinate 975,445,570 of CM076569.1, forward strand.
GAAGAATACATCAGTTAACTACAGTGCATGGACAGTTTCAGTGGAGACCAGTGGAGAGGTAGGTGAAAGAGAAAGTGTGACTATCAGTTGTGACTATAGTGATGCATTGATTTCATCCAAAACTCAGTGGAGATGCCAATGAGGATTGCATGATCAAGGCTAGCTGAATTCAAGTTCATTCAGAGCCATTATTCAGCAGGGATTGCGCAATAGAGGCAGGCTAGCAGGTGGCAGAGATCGGTGCATGGATTTGCAAGATCAGGCCTGATTAGTGTGTAGCGATTGTATTGTACTGAGAGCTTTGTATGAGGATTGTTACATGATCTCTATGACATATATTATATACAGATAGTTGGGGTTTTTAGCTTTAGGCTTTCCCGTTAAACAACTGTGTTAATGTGTGTGAATTTTTATGGTTTCATGTGTGCATTGCAATTGATTTAATTTCCGCATGTGATGATCAATAGTCGAATAGATTTTGTATTGTGCATGAAGTTAAAATAGTGTGTGATTAGGAGAATCTTGGATATATAACACATAATTTATATAATTTCTACACAAAAAAAGAACCTTTAGTTCTTGGATAGTCGATGCAATAAACATATGATAAGTAAAAAAATGTTTTCTTCTATTATTGATATATCTATTCAATCTAAATTACTTTACGAGATAATTATCATGTGAAGGCCTTAGTAAAAAGTGTCGTGTCAGTCTTAACCAAGTAGAATGAGAAGAAAATAATTCTTGATGTCTTTTGTGTATTGGACAGTTGAGTCAACATGGTTTGAAATCAGATTCAAGGAATACAACTGCACAATATTAGATAAGTCACCTCTTAGAAAGTTGACTGCAAAGGTTCAAATGATAAAGATTATAATATTCCCATTGAATCTAAGTATAAGGATATCACAGTCGTATGCAAAAAATGTCTCAAGCATGGATGAGACTTGGTTGTGGCATCTTAGGTATGGTCACCCACCTTTTAGGAGTCTTATTCTCTACCAATATTGAATGAACAAACCAACCCTTTTGAAAGTTTTATTCTTGGAAAACATCAAAGAGACAAATTTCCAACAACCTCCTATAGAGCCAATGAGAATTTATAATTTGTCCATACAAATCTATGTGGACCCATTAAAACTTAGTCCATTGGTGGAAGATTTTATTTTCTAACATTTATTGATGATTTTAGCAGGAAATTTGGGGTATATTTCCTAAAAAAAAAATGAAACATTCACAAATTTCTTAAATCATATGGAGGAAGAGAGTATGAATAAAACAAATTTGCAATTTTTTTGTATAAAACAAGGAATTATAAGACACTTCACCACTATATATACTCCATAATAGAATGGAGTGGTTGAACAAAAGAAGAAAATCATCATGAACATTGCAAGGGGCATGATCAAAGCTAAAAAAATGTCAAATGATTTTTTTGTTGAAGTTTTTTCTTGTTTGATATGCATACTGAATAGATCTCCAATAAATAATGTGAAAGGTAAAGTGCCTCAGGAACCGTGGAGTGGTACAAAGTCAAGTATCTCTCGTTTTAGAATTTTTCGTTTTACTTCCTACACATATGTCCCAAAATATACAAGGAGAAAACTTGATAGCAAGAGTGAAAAATGCATCTTCATTGGGTACATTAAATTGTCCAAATCCTAGAGACTATATAACACAATCACGAAGGAATTTTTGGTGAGTAGAGATATAAAGTTCTTGAAGGAAAAATCTTGGAGTAACCAAGGCAATGAAACAATGGACAACATAAATACATCTCTCCAAATAGATGAACAGGTAGAAATTATAGTACAACAAGTCCCTCCCCCAAGAGTGCCAATGTTATAGGTGCAAAGACAAGAAGAATAGGCTAAAAATATTTCTTCTTCCAGCAAAGAGTCAACATATCTAATTGGAAATTATAGAAATGGTAATTCTAATAGTGATCCATTAAGTTCGATGAGAAATTAGAAAACAAGAAGTTTGAGGGAAATATATGAGTAGTGTGATGTGATGGATCAATGTTATGAAAATCTGATATTCAAAATTTGTGGCAGAATGTTTGGTTTTCCAGCAAAATAAAATTGAGACAATTAACACCTCAGGTCTGCTACAACCTTTACCCATTCCAAGTCAACTTTGGGAGGAGGTTTCAATGGATCATTATCACAGGTTTACCTAAGTCTGAAGGAAAGAGTGTCATCATGGTGGTATTTGATAGACTTACCAAGTATGCACACTTGTGTGCATTATCTCATACATTTAAAGAAAGTAAGGTTTCTACTGCATTTATGGAAATAATTCAAAAGGTACATGGAAACCCAAATATTATTGTAAGCGATAGAGATCCCATTTTCACTGGAAATTTCTGGACGGAATTATTTTCTTGTTTGGACGAAATTATTTTCCTCATAATGTGCTATCATTTCCTCCATAAAAATTGACCAAGTGACAATTGTTTTACGAGAGCAAAGCCATCGATACCATACAAATGTATTTTTTTCTAAATGTAAATTTGAAATGCGTACCTTTTGTATGTTTTGCAAATTATTGAGATCAAAATATCACTCCATTTGTAGTATCCATGTTAAGGGATCCTTGCCATAAAACTTCCTCATATCGATCTTTGGAATATGGTGGGTCATTAATCCAACATTAGAGTTTATGAAATCACGATTAAAATTTGTTTTTTTCTCATCATGAGTTTCTTCTACTATATTTTCACCATTAAGAATAATTTGTTGTATCAACTTTGTCAAACCTTCCTTCAAACCTTCCATGTCTTCTTTTAGATCATTCTTCATGTCTTCCATGTTGCCTTTCATTTTTTCGTCGATGTCATCCATATTAGCTTCCATGTCATTATTAAAACCATCCATCTTAACTTCCACACCTTTCTTCAAACCATCAATCTTAGCTTCCATGCATGTCTTCAAAATTTCCATTTCATTTTTTGTTGCTCTTTGCGAGAGCGAAATTTGGTGCCCTTGCTCTTGTAATTTTAATATGTCATGTTGCACTTCTTCCTCTTCATGGGTCATAGTAGAGCCTTCTGAAGGCTTAATGGGTGTTTAATTATTGTTAGGGGGCATTTTAGAACCCAATACTGATCTCTATGTTTCAATATTTCCTTGGAAACACTTCAAACTTATTTTTCAAACAAGACTTATGCAATTTGAAAAACAAATACACACCTTTTCCTTGATTTTGAGGAGCTCGATATTGAAACTGATATATATCTGTAATTTTAGATCCCCAAGATTCAAGCTTTAGTCTTGTAATAGCCCTTTGAGTCTTCTTTCCAATGCCACAGGTCTCACCTGAATTGGATTCTTCAAGGAAAAGTTATGTCGAATCTCCCATAATTACCTAATTATGGACTGGTTCAATAGAGCGAACTTGTATGGTGTGCCACATGTCACCTTTTCCTTCTTCGGCTCTAAAATTGATACATCTAAAATCAAATTCCATGTACTTTCGGCCACTTTTTACAAAATTTCAATCTGATGCTCAGAGAGAGAGTTAGGATGATTTTCCCAAGGTCACCTCTTTGAGATGAAATTCGGGAGCCTGCAAAAACCCTAACTTCCATAGATCATATCTCCAAAAATATTGCAAAGAAAGATCTAAAATATTTACATGAACTTCCTCAGGATTTTTGCGCAAATGGGTTTTGTTTTTTAGCGTCTGAACCTTTGTAGAGAAAACATTATAGCTAAAATTCCACGATGACCTTTTTGAAGCATCGAAACCCTAAAATCCAAAGCTTTGATACCAAATGTTTTGAAACTGGCTCCAAAAATAGAAGAAAAGAGAGATCAACGCCTTAGATATCAACCACTTCGAGGGGGAAACCTCCTTTACATTACATAAATGAACAATTCGTGGATGATTCAAATGAAAAAACCTCCTTTCTATATATAGGATTCCATGGGGTCACAATGTAATCCTAGCCGACCTAACAATAATAATCTAAGGGCCAACAATAGCAATAGTGGGGTTTTATGGGGCACAATAGTAATAATATGGGGACCACAAGGGTACAACGATAAAAATAAGGGGGATACACTACAACAATAAGGGACTACACTAGTAATATAGGGACCTAACAATCAACAAGCTCATTTTTCCTTATTATCCTATCAACCTACTTATTTTAAAGAGGTAGTGAAAGAGGAGAAGTGGGTAGCTAACATAAATGAAGAGATTGAAGCTATTGAAAGGAATTAGACATGGGATATTATTGATCTCCTAGAAAATAAAGCTATCATTATTCTTAGGTGGGTGTACAAGACAAAACATGATAATAAATACAATATAGAGAAATATAAGGTAATGCTAGTTACCAAAGGATTTTCTCAACAACTTGGTATTGACTATGGTCATATTTTCACTCCAGTAGCAAGGTTATACACTATTAGACTTGTGATAGCCATTATAGCAAAAAAAAAGTGGTCAATTTACTAGATGGATGTGAAGTGAGCATTCCTAAATGGAAGTTTATAAGAAGTGTATGTAGATCAACAACACAGTTTGAAGTAAAAGGCCAAGAGTACAAAGTGTACAAGCTAAAGAAAACCTTTTATGTCTTGACACAAGCTCCAAGAGCTTGGTCTTGTCAAATTACTCTTATTTGTTCAAGAATGGGTTTAACAAGAGCAATAATGAGCCCATTATCTATACCAAATCAAATAAAAAAGGTAATATTCTCATAGTTCAATGTCTTTATGTTGATGACATGATATATGCTAGAAATATGATGTTAAATGAATTCTAGGTTGCAATGAAAAACAAATTAAGAGGACAAACATTGGTCTTGATGCTAGAGCATCTTACCTCCAAGTCAAAACTCATTTTGACTAGACCTAGGGGTTTCATTTACCAAGGGAGTTGGTTCCCTAAGTTATATTTAATTATTTAATTTAAACATATTTTCCTATATTTTTAGAATAATTATATAAATGATGAGAGTGTGGAATATTTTAATTAGATAATATTTTAGAGAGTTAGAGAGATCTAACCGTTAGTTATATCTCATGAGAAGAATCTGGATCTAGGTGAGGATTTTGTGAATCTCAACAAAATTATAAATCCTAAGAGGGATTTTGGTATCTGACATCAATTTTGATTTAAATCCACTTATATAAATTTATGCCCATATTATAAATCAACGAGTTTGTAAATATTGTGAATATTGTGTGCATGTGTGTGTGATCTTGATATTGAATAAGATGAGTGTATTTTCCATGGTTTTTGTGTTGATTTAGATGAGTATGTTGTTCAGACAATGGAGGGAAGATTTACTCCTTAGGGTAATGTCGACGTAGTTGGCATTAAGTGCTATCAGAGTAAGATTAAGCCTACTTATTTGAATGTTTGTAGTGATCATAATGGGATCTACCTTGAGAAGTGAGAGGAATACTGTGCAAGGAGTTGAAAAAGTTATTGGAGCTACCATTGTTGTGTACGTGTTGGAGTTAAAGATTTTTCATTGACCTGCACCTTAGATTCAATGGGGAAAGTGTTGTGTAAAGAGTTGAGATGGGAGAGCCTTAGCGGAGCCAGGTCCCTTCTAAAATGTTGAAATTTACTTTTGAGTTTGATTTCATCTTCAATGTGGAAAAGAGAATATTATATAATTTTTCAAGGTATTGATGGAACTCATGACCTGATAATTTTGGGACTGTTGCCTATGCGTGCATCCTGCATAAGAAAAATGGTAGAATTTGTAGTAAGATAAATCAGTCTTTTCATACATCAAATCTTAATTTGAAGCACAATCCTCTACATAAAACTATATGTAGACCAACCAATATGACTAATGTTTCTTTTAAGGAAGAAATGGCATTGATGGTAGACTTCGAACACACAAGGAAGAGAATCAACATGAAGAGAGATGCATGTGTTTATGCATCAAATTTTTCTATGGCCCTAACATTTACTATGACAACTAGATGTCTATACAATGAGAAGAACTCATTTGTTGCGACGAGCACGGAGGATAATGGAGCTAATTTCCAAGTAAATGCATGACTCCATAATAGTGTAAGGGGTTGAACACGTTGGATTTTTGTGTCGGTATTTCCTTTCAAATTGTGAACATTCATTGTGGTGGTTTTGTAGTTGTTGAAGAAGCTCGTGGATTAAAGCATGGAGAAAACCTGTGCATGAGGGGGTGAAGAGTTAATTTACTCGTTGGTGGAATTCACTTTGACAATATCTACATTTTAATATTTGGTAAGACAATATTTAATATCTTTGCTCTTATAGTAAGTGTTTCCCTATCTAAAATAAAGAAAATTCTTTATCTTAATGTTCACAAAAAGGTAAAAGTTGTCATTTAGTGGATTACATGGTAGTTTAATTTCATCAAATGGGATATAAAAGGTTGGTAAGAGATTGGTATAGATGCATTTTAAATGGAGGTTTTGTAAAACAATTCAATGGTAAGAGATTGGTATAGATGCATTTTAAATGGAGGTTTTTTAAAACAATTCAAGCACAGTTTTGATGAGAATGGAAAGGTAACGGCCCACGGAAAAAATGGGATATAAAAGGTTGGTAAGAGATTGATATAAATTATTCTAAATGGAAGTTTTATAAAACCATTCCAGCACGGTTTTGATGAGAGTGGAAAAGTAATAGTCCACAAAAACAAATGATAAGGTATTTGTGGTATGGGTGAATTTGTGGGAAAGTTTAAATTTCCTACGTAAAGCCACAACAAGGCAGAAACAAATAAAACACCATCACAACAATATTTCCCTGGAGATTGGAATTGATTTGAATTTGTAATAGTACAATTAGTGAGGCATAGTTTAGCTAAGATATTGATTGTAAATAGCAAGAATATCTCTATTGAATTTTAATGGTGTCAAATATTACGAAAATTGATCAAAGATATAAAGGGTCCAATTAAAAGCAAGTAGAGTTTAAATTTAAAGTTGAATTCCAAGAGTGAAGGTGGGCTAGAGGTTGGAGACCAATTGTTTCTAGGAAGTTTGAGAGCATTGTACTATCATTTCTTGTGAGAGAAAAGTGTTTAAATGAAAGCTTGACAGTTTATTGATGAGGTGCTCAAAATTATGCTAAAATATGAAAGCTGTCGGAATGGTGTGGAACCTGAACGACCGCTTATATATCGTCATTCTGAATCCGGTGCAACTCATTTCACGGAAAGCTGACACCGTATGCTCCTAGAAATGTGTTCAATAATTTTAACATATTCTGAAGAGGAATTTAGAACAACAAAACTAATTTTCCCAATCATATCAAGTTTGGTATTAGAGAACTTGGTTTTATTTGTGCAATAAGTATTTAAATGTTTGCAAGTGAATGTGATGCCTACAAGTTTGAAGCTCAGAGAGGAGAAAAAAAGCTTGTGGGTGCAGGATCTCAAGTTGGGACAAGGCAAAGGAGAGAAAGATTGCCACATTCTCCACCACAAGCTCCACCTCCAGTTGTAGTAGAAGCTTCAATAAGCATGGCTCATGAAGGAGGAAATGATAACATGGCAGATGATGAGGGAGATTTTAGGAAGGCTTTCTTTGACATGACAAATATGGTGAAAGTCCTCTATGAAGAGAGGAATTCAAGGCTGCAGGGTGAAGGCTCCAAGCCTCTGAAGGGAAAAGGTTCTCTAGGAGGAAGAGGTAATGGAAATAATGATAAACCACCATCTACTCCACCATCATCCTCACCACAATCTTCACCTTCATCTTCATCCTCTTCCACTACTACAACCCTTACTCATAATCATCAACATACCTCAAAAAGAATTGGTAAAACACCCGTGTTAAAACTTGATATTAAATTTGAGCTACCTATGTATAATGGTAAAGTGAATGTAGAGACGCTTGGAAATTGGGTTCGTCAGTTGGAGGTCTACTGCAACATTCAAAACCTTCAAGATGATGATACAAATATTCATCTAGCTTCCTTAAGACTAGAGGGTGCAACACTAGTATGGTGGGAAGCAAAGACACAAGATGAGATAAAAAAACAGGGTAAGATCTCAATCTCTTGGTCTGATTTCATTGCTGTAATTAAAAGACAATTTTATCGTCTAGCATATATGCAGAAAGGAATCATGAATTGGCAGAACTTTAGACAACTTAAAGGTTAAAATGTGCAATATTACACCCAAGAATTTAGAATAAGGTCTCTTATGTTAGGTGTTGATTTTCAATCACAAGACACATTGCTGAAGTATATAGGGGGTTTACATAGATACCTAAGGCATATTATCCTTATGTTCAATCCCAGTAGTCTAGATGAGGTTTGTGTGCAAGCCACTCACCTTGAGGCAAGAGGGAAAAATATTCCAGAAGAGGGTAAAAATAATCCATTCAAGGGTGGAGAGGAAGGAAATGGTTTCAAAGGAAAAGGAAAGAAAAATGCATCCATTAAAAAGGAAGGGTAGAGAAAATAACATGCAAACATTGTTCCAAAGAGGGTCACGATGAGGACCATTGTTGGAAAATTCATCCAGAGATGAGGCCCAAGAAATTCAACAACAAGGGGAAACAAAAAATAGCTACAACCACTCAACAGGATTTGGGATTTGATCCAGATGATGAAACTAAAATTACAACCATGGGTATGAAAGGAAAAGAATCCATTGCTAGCACTAGTTCATCAAATTTTCACACTAGTACTCCAAATGAAGAAACAAGGATTGAATTATTCCATGTGAGGGTTATTGCAGAACATACAAAAATCGACACATAATTTTATAGTGGGTCTCAATCCAACTTGATATCTGAAGACTTAGTCAAGAAACATAATCTTGAAACCATTCCACGTCCCAAACCATATCCATTGGATTGGGTATGCAAGAAAACAAATTTACAGGTTACAAGAAAGTGTATTCTTTGGTTTGCAATCACAACAAACTTCCTTGAAAAAGTTTAATTAGATGTTGTATCACTTGATATTTTAGGAATTGTTTTTTGTAGCCCTTACCTCTATGATAGAAAAGAAATCTTCTATCACAATGAAAAAAAGTACCACTTGTTCAACGATGGTGTGGAGTATATTGTGAGAGCTCATCGCAAGAAACTTATCTTTCATTAGTTAATGCAGGACAAATGAAAATACTAGTGAATTCAAGAAAGAATTTTGTGCTTCTTATGATTAAACAAAAGAATGATGTTGATTATGAAGGATTTCAAGGTTGTGATCCAAAGTTGAAATCTGATTTGGTTGAAGTGGTTAATCAAAATAATATCAGATGTTTCGGGAACCGAAGGGATTACCTCCCAAGAAGGGGAATCTAGCATGAAATGCAGTTGCAACAATATTGTCCTCTTCCTAACATTGGCATGCATAGGATGTTGGTGGTGGAGAGTGCTGAAATCAAAAGACAATTCAAGAGTTGTTGGACAAAGGGATCATTTGACCAAGTAATTTTCCATGCGGGTCACCTATGGTGTTGGTGCCAAAGAAGGATGGAACATGGCACATGTGTGTGGAATTTTGTGCATTGAACAAAATTATGGTAACAAACTATTATCCACTTGAAAGATGCAAATTATTTTACTAAGTTGGACTTAAGGAGTGGCTATCATCAAAGTAGAATTGGTGAAGGTGACATATGGAAGACAACATTCAAAGCAAAGAAAGCTTTGTTTGAATGGCTTGTTATGCCTTTTTGCATTTTCAATGCTCCAACTACCTTTATGTGTGGGATGATTGATGTATTGAGGCCATTTCTTGATGATTTTTTCATAGTCTACTTAGATGATATCTTGATTTTTAGTAAATCACGTGATGAACATGCCATGCATGTAAGAAAATTACTTGATGTCTTACGGAAAGAACAATTGTTTTTAAAGATGTCAAAATGTGAATTTGGTAAATCTTATTTGGTGTACTTGGGGCATATTTTTGGAGGAGGTGAGTTGAAGATAGACCCCTCTAAGATTGAGGTCATTGTGAATTGGCCAACGCCAAAGACAATCACTGAGGTAAGAAGCTTTTTGGGAGCATCCCAATATTGGAGGAAGTTTATTGCTAACTTCTCTTCTATCGCAGCTCCATTGCATGCATTGACAAGTGTGAAGTAGGTCTTCCAGTGGGGAGGTAAACAATAAAAGACAATTGACGCATTGAAAGAAAATATCAGTTCAGTCCTAGTACGTGCACTTTCAGACTTGAGACAGTCCTTTGAGATTCAAACTGATGCAAATGATTATGCCATTAGCGCAGTCCTTATGCAACATGGTAATCCCATTTCATTTCATTCAGATACTTTCAATGGTGTAGTGATTAACTATCTTACATATGACAAGGAGTTGTATGCATTGGAGCAAAGTGTGAAAAAGTGGAAACACTACTTGATGGGAAAGGAAACCATCATACACACCAACCACCAACCGTTGCAATACTTGCAATCACAAATTGAGTTGCAGTAATCAAGGCACTTTCGATGGATGGGTTTCCTACAACAATTCCACTTGGTCATCAAGTATAAGAAATGTCTATACAACAACGTTGCTGATATGATTTCTAGGCCTATTGTTAGTGCAACTACTTTACTCCAGCATAATTTTGTTTTGCATGAAAGTTATGTTGAGCAATATGCATTTGATAATGAATTTCAAGATGTTTATGTAAAGTTGAGTCAAGGTAACCAAGTAGAGGAATTGGATTACCATGTACATAATAACTTGTTGTATTATTTGGACAAACTTTGTATTCCATAGGGGAAGAGATTGAATGTCATAAGGGAAGCACACACTTCTCTTATTGTTGGACATTTCGGTGTAAGAAAAAAAATGTCACATCTTCAGAGGTATTTTTATTTGCTTGGTATGCTTGGAAGTGTGTCATGTTTCATTAAAGGTTGTTCATTGTGTGCAGTCAGTAAGCCTAGCAATATGAAGTTAGGATTGTACACACTACTTCTTGTACCTTCACGTCCATGGGAAAGTGTTTCTATGGATTTTGTAGGAGGTCTTCCATTATAAAAAAGGTCATGATTATTTTTATGTAGTTGCGGATAGGTTTAGCAAGATGTGCATATTATTTCCATGTAAAAATAAAATCACAACTGAACAAACAACTCAAATATTCTTTCAGCATGGTTGGATTCATTTTGGTTTGTCCACATCCATTTTTAGTGATCGAGATTCTCGATTTGTTGGGAATTTTTGGTCAAGTTTGTGGGAATTTATGGATACCAAGTTGAAAAAGAGTACATCCTTTCATCCACAAATAGATGGTCAAACCAAAGTGGTCAATCGAATAGTCAAACATCTTCTTCGAGGATACTGCAGCAAGCATCCTAAGTTGTGGGATGAACAATTGCATCGCATTCAACATGCTTACAACCATTCAAAACACTCCTTTACACAAACATCATCATTTTAGGCATGTATTGGATACTTGATTAGATCGCCATTGGATGGGAAGGATGTTTCTATTGATGGCCATAACGACATAGACAAAGCCAAGAAGTTCATAGAAAAAATCCAATTGATACATCAAATAGTTCAATATCAGCTTGAAAAGAGCCAAGGCAAGTACAAAGCAAGGCTCGACAAGCATCATGTAGATCACAAGTTCCAAGTTGGAGACGAAGTTTGGCTTCACATTAGCAAAGAGAGGCTTCAAGGGGAAGGTAAAAAAATGAAACCAATCTGTTATGGTCCTTTCATAATTTTGAAAAGATTGGTGACAATGCCTTCAAGTTAGATTTTCCTTTATACATGAAAAATTACTCTATTGTTAATGTTGAGAACTTAAGGTTGTATGAGACTCCGCTGATTGAAGATCAAGGAGAAAATGTTCATATTACCTATCTTGAATACTTTTCTCCAAAATACCTTGACAAGCTTCAACAAGACACCATTATTGACAGAAGAACAAGGACATCAAAATGAGGGAGTGTAGACTACCTTCGTGTGGGGTTCAAAGGAAAAAAATATAAGCAAGGGCAAATGGATTCAGATTATAAAGCTGAAAGAATTGTACCATAATTTGTTGAACAATTGAAAGTGACATTTTGGGGTCTAAAAGCTTCCAGTGGGGAGGAGTGATCAGTTTCTCAAAATTATGCTAAAAAAGGAAAGTTGTCATAATGGTGTGGAACTTGAACGACTGCGTATATCTCATTGGTTTGAATCTAGCGCAACTCGTTTTGCAAAAAACCGACACTGTATGCTCCTACAAACACGTTCTATCAGTTTTGTCAAACAAGAAAATTTTTGAAAAAAAAAACTGAAGGGAAAGCCTAGTCAACAGTTCATACTGCTGACTGGGCATGCCTAGTTGGTAGGTTGACTGGTCAAAGCTTTTTCCCTAGTGAATCATGCTTCGACATGTGGCTTCATGATATTGGGTCAAGTTGGCATGATTTGATTGGGTTAAGGGTGGCCAACCATAGGTTGCCACGTGGCCCAGCTAGGGGCTACCATGTGGTAGCCTGGGGTCCACCAAAATTATGGTCAAAGTCTGACTAGAGCAAGCGGGGATCAAACCTGTGACCTCATAGTCCATAGTGCAGAGCCTTACCACCATACTACATTTAGTCTGTGTTAAATCTAAGGTTAAAAACCATATTTAAGTTTGATTACGGTAAAGGTTGGGGCTAAGGCCTAGCCCCTGGCCACCCTCACGCCACACGACCGCGGGCTGGGTGGTCGAGGGCTAAGACCTAGCGGCCCCATTGTAACCATAACGTAAACCACGGGTAACCACGCCTATGTGAACTCTTTTTCGAGACTTCCATGGAAGCCACCAGCGCTGACTGCCACCAGACCGTGTAGTTTAGTCGCCTACAAAACCTCTACTAAGTCGACATGTGAGTGCTAAGGATCAAACCGCCGATAGTCAGTTAACTGTTTGACACATTTTTTTATATAAAAAAATATATAATGCTCCATACCATTATAATTCAAAATTCAGATTCATGGCGTTAGTGGAAAAATTAACTGTCTGATAATTTCACCTGGAATACCGGGAAATTATCGCCCAGCTAGCCGAATTAAGGGCAAAATTGTAGGACCGGTCTAGATTGTGGGGAAATTGTGGAGCGATTAGTAGGAAAACTAGGGAGGCTCATAACTTCTCTAGTTTTTGACCAATTTCGGATAAAAAAAAGAAGCTAGATAGGCATTTTTGGGCATTCTGGAGCCATTGGAGCAGGTTTTAGAGCTATTTGAGAATTGTAAATGTATGTAATCACACTTTTGAGCATAATAGAAGAGGGCCAAGCCATTGGAATTTGGACCAAGGCGACGTATCCCAGGCGGGGTTAATTCCTTCATCATGTGTTGTTGTGATACTATTGGTGATGGTCATGTCTATTATATGTTGTTTTTCAGTGTTTTTTTTAATTTTAATTTGTTCATGAAAATTAAATAAAACACATAAAAACTCATGGTTAAACTTGAAATTTACTCCGTAAATCCTCAAGCAATTTAACATATTCTGAAGAGGAATTTAGCACAACAAAACTAATTTTCCCAATCAAATCACTTATGTACTCAAGTGTTTAATAAAATGATATTTTCTTAGTGTTGTTGTATCCTAGATTCGCGTGAAATATGAATAAGGGGATCATAGGTACACGTGAGTACATTTTTCATGATATGTGGTTTTTATGTTTAGTTTTTATACTGAATGCAACAATCAAGGTTCATGATTGATATATTTCACACATATTGCAATCAAATAACTACTCAAGCATCTAAGACATCACAAGAATTTAAGTGAGAGTGAAGTGCAAAGTACAAGTAAGCAAGAAAGGCATTGATGCGAAATCAATAAAATTTGAGAATGTATCATGAAGCATATGTATAAAAGAGCATTAAAAGGTCATGTCAAAAGTCAAATTTGAAGTTAAAATTTTGAATTGAAGTTAAATCAAATCAAGAAATCAAAATCATATAAAGCTTATGCATAAAGTGGAAATTTATGAATTGATGTCTTTGTAAAAATTCAAAGAGAATTCAATACAATGAAGTATTGGTAGGGGTATGGAAATCAAGCCAATATATTGATGTAGTGAAGTCATGAAATTGAATTCTCAGTAAGAATCTAATATAAAGTCAAGTCAAGAGTGCATTAAAGTTTGAGTCATTGATTGTATTGGGTGTTTGATCAGTGGTACCAGACACCCTAATTATGAAGACAAAACAAGTCATGACAAAGTGAGAATCAATTCAAGCATGAGTAATGAGTTCAATCAGTCAAATTCTCAAACTCATGAATTCATAAGAAAAATCCATGTTGAGAGAGTCATAGAATTGTTAATGACAACTTGAAGACCAAAATATCGCAACATTTTGAAGCGTAGAGAGGAATTCTTGGAAAATAAGTTCTATTAAAGTATTTGTAGTTGATCGTTGGATAAGCATTTGATTGCAGGTTAAAGTACACATTAACAAAGGAAGTGATATCAACAAAACAACCTGAAAGAGAAAGAGGGAGCAAACAGATTTCTCGGGAGGAAGAGGAATTGTGACAGAACTCGAAAACAAAATTGAATTTCAGAAGAAAAGAAAGGATATGGTAAGTTATAAAAGGAAGAGAGAGATGAGCAGATGAAGATGCAACATCCTGACAACTTTTAAGCTGATGAGAATGCATGCTCAATAAGAAATAAGGAGAAGAAGTTCTACTGCAGATAACCAGAAGAAGGACAACTTCCAACAACAGAGGTTGGGTAGAAGTTGTAAGGGGCAGTTCCATAGTGAGTTTGGGTAGAATTTCCAAAGGAAAGAGGAGGAAAGTATACAAAGAGAACTTGGTACTGTGACAAGTAGCAAAATTTTTACAAGATGGAGAAGGCTTGTTGCAACTCACAAGTGAACAATGAGAGTTCACAAGAAGAAAAGATGACCACTGATGGTCATATGTTAGGTTTAGAGGAAATTCACAATCAAATAGGAAAGAATTCCAAGGCATTTGGAAAGAGGAGAATGAGTAATGAAGAAAGGGATAAGGAAAAGGATGAGATAAGAGCAGAACTCAATAGGATAAAGCAAAGACTTCAAGATCAAGAAAGAAATCAGTGTTATGGATGGATGGTGAAGAAGAAGAAGGTGAGATGGCCTTAATTGCAAATGAAACTAAGGAAGAGAATATATGACAGGTTGAAGGGAGAAATCATAGTATATCAGTATAATTTAGTTGTTTTTGAACAAAGTATGTTCCTTGATGAGAGCTAAGTCATATATGTTGAGGATAAATTACTTGACAACTTGATGGACTATTGCAATAGTTCAAATCAGTATGGAGAATTGATGGATAAGGAATTAAATGAGGAAGAATAAGGAGACATTTGTGCACCAGAATAGGACTAGCCATTGGAGAGGAGAAAAGCGATGAAGATTTTTAAGAGATACCTTTTGAGAGTCACAGATTGTATAAAATATCAACATATGATGTTCGGATCATTGATGGAAGAAAAATGCTATTTTGAATTTAAATATGATAATTGGTGTGTTGATGCAGGAAATGTTGCTAATATTGATCAAATTATTAATTTTGTGTACAAAAATGATGAAAAAAAAATTGATAAATAAATGAAGCTACTAGAAGAGGAGTTTTGGCGTAAAGATATCAAATATGGAGAACTAATAGAAGTTGTTATGAAATATCACGATGGTACAGATGAAATGGAAAAGGACCATCAAATAAAGGGAAAAAATGTAAACATGGGAGGTATTGCAAAAAAATTAAGGTTCCTAGAAGAAGGGTTGGACAATCTGAGGATAGTAAATGAAATTATGGTGGATTGCAGCAATTCAAAGGAAAATAAAGACAAGTTTTCCATGAAGGAAATACAAAAACTAGTGGACAACAACAATAATCAATCCCAACAAAGATATAACATATTTGAAAAGGATGAAGGAATGCATTAAATGACTAAATAAGCTTCAAAATCCAAGTTTCTAGTGGAAAAAAAAACTAACAAAGTTTAGCAAGGATGCAATAATTTGCACCAGCCATAGGAAAGTCTGGACATTGAAATTGAAGAGATGAGGAAGCTAATGTTGAAAGGGACTCATAAGAGGTATATTGGACAAAGAAAAAGGAAGGATGGAAACATATTGAAAATGATTGAGAAAGTATACATCAACAAATAAGAAGGATAACTGCAACATAAAGTTTGGAAGCCTGGAAGACAGAAAAATACAACAACAGAACAACAACAACATGACAGAGAAAATGATCAATGACAGACTGAAGTTTTGGATCCAGGAGGATTTCAATCAGCCTATGAAAGAACGTGGTCAGGAGACCATGAAATTTTTTCCATCTTAGGAGTATTATGCAAGAGCATCTTACCTCCAAGTCAAAGCTCATTTTGACTATACCTAAGGGTTTCATTTACCAAGAGAGTTGGCTCCCTAAGTTATATTTAATTATTTAATTCAACTTTATTTTCTTATGTTTTTAGGAGAATTATATGTAAATGATGAGAGTGAGGAATGTTGTAATTAGATCTACTCTTTAGGAGAGATCTTGAGAATATTTGAGAGAGTTAGAGAGATTTTAGGGTTAGTTAGATCTCATGAGAAGAATATGGATCTAGGTGAGGATTTTGTAGATCTCAACAAAATTATAGAATTACTAGGAGGGATTTTCATATTTAAAACCAATTTTGGTTTAGATCCACTTGTATAAATTTATGTAAATCTATGAAGCATAAGAGAGGGAGTGTGGTTGGGAATTTTATGGTGGTATTGTGAATCAAGGAGTTTGTAAATATTGTGAATATTGTGTGCATGTGTGGATTGTGTGTGTAAGTATGGTATATTTTTATATTGAATAAGATGAGTGTATTGTTTGTGGTTTTTGTGTTGACTTAAATGAGTATTTATTTTGGAAAATGGAGGGAATATTGAACCTATATGGTAATGTCAACGTCATTGGCATCAAGTCTTGTGATAGAGAATTGAACTTAAGTAATATTCTCAAGGCCTTTTCATATGTCAACAAAATTATGCTACATATATATTAAAGAGCTCAAGAATAGACAAAGGAAAAACGATAGAGACACCTATTGCAACAACAACAAAATTGAGCAATTAATATGATGGATCAATAGTTGATTCAACATTGTATGAGATTCTAGTAGGAAGCTTATTTTTCCTTATTGCAACTAGACATGATGTTATGTATGCAATTAGTTACATTTCCAAATTTATGGAGGCTTTGAAGGACTCTCACTAGAAAGTTGTAAAAAAAAATTGAGGTATATTATAGGTACAATTGATTATGGATTGTGGTACATGATCTATAAATACGAAACATTTACAGGATACATAGATTGTGACTCTGTTTGTAGTATTGATGGTAGGAAAATCACCTCAAGATATTCTATTCATTTGGCACAAGTTTGATCGCATGGCCTTCTAAAAGGAAACCCATTGTCTCAATATCTTCCTCATAAGCATAATATGCTGCAACTGCTACAACATCATGCTATGCAATATGGATAAGATGAATTTTCAGATATCTTTCACATATCGAGTAGGAGCCAACTTCTACTTTTTGTGACAACAGTTCAATAGTTGTATTATCAAAGAACCACGTGTTTTACCAGAAAAAAGCACCTATTGCTTCATTCACGAGCTTGTCAACAAGGTGACATATCTCTTCAATTTTGTGGATCTAGAGATCAATGAACATATATCTTCACTAAACCATTGGGAAGAATTTATTTTGAGTTTAAAAGACAACACTTGGGCATTGTCAATGATGAAGAATGTAACCATTGAGATTAAAGGGGTGTTGTCGCCCAAAGTGTACACCTAAGGTACAATGCTCAGAGTAGGGGTTGTCACTCTGTTTAGAATTTATCCTAGCTAAGTCAAGGGGAGTAGTCCCTAAACGTGATAATGAGGAGAAAACTTTTTGGGACAAGTTCTAGGAGATTTGAATGCAAGGAAATTGCTATTGATATGAATTGATTAAAATTACCAAGAGATATTGTTAAAGGAGAATGAGATGGATTTGATGAGATTATAAAGACACTTAATGAGATAATGTTTTAGAGACCATTTCCTTAATAATAATTCTCCAAATGTAAGATACTTGCACAAATTAGAGATCACAAGTTATAGAAACAACAATGCTGCCAACAAAGGTTAGTACAAGATACAAGACTGATATATGAATAAGAGATAACATGAAAGAAATACAAAGTAAAGTACTTCCACAATATAGCAATATCACATGATAAAAATGGGTGGCAAGTACAAGAGAAATGTAACTTTACAAGTAAAGTTAATGGGGTTCATATGATATGCTAATGAGATGCAAGCTGTCAAAATGCTTCAATGTAGGGTATGTTAAATTACTTGCAGCCAAACTATGAAACATCAATAGTGAGATAGTATCCGTAAGAAAGTCACCCAGAACACAACCAATTCAATCATCAATGGGAAATGCTACAACATAGAGAGACAAGCAGTCAATAATATGCACCAACTGTTTGAAGTGAATGAAACCCACGATCAAGCCAGACAAAGGGGTAGAGAGGCTATTAAAATATTGCGAGTTATGTGCAATTATTTTGGATTAATCCAAGCCCTTTATACCCTTATTGAAGTCACAGCGAAAAATATGATAACACAAGGGTGGATGCTCTCCAAATGAACACTTGTAATTCATTCAAAACCTTCAAGACTATCAGCCTTACCAATATATTGAATACTTTCAAGGGTACCTTCTAAGATGATAAAAAAATGCTCACTGGATACTCAACCCAGATATGAAGATTAGGCCCAGAAAAATTCATTTAAATACATCAAGGCCAGATTTGAAAATGACTCCTTAAAATCCCTGCGGTTTAAGAAAAAATTATTTAAAATTTAGATTTAAATTTTATTAAAATTTAAGGGGTAATTTTGTGAGAGTTCAGGCTAAAAAATTAAAGAAAATTTTGGTGAAACCCCTTTCAATTAGCCTGTCGCTCCAGAGAATAAGGTTGTTTGGTGAGCTTTCAATATTCATAGAGAAAGGCCACAAAATTTTAAATTTATGCCTCACAAATTTTTTGCTAGAGGGATAAGCCTCCAGGAAAAAAGTTTGCAATGAAAACCTCTTCAGATCCTTTGCAAAAGCAATGCTAAAAGAAGCACAAAATTGCTAAGAAATAAACTTTAAAATCTCTACAACTATGATTAAAATATTTCAATGATGGCTCAGATTAAATATAGCAATGTAGAAATAAAAAATATATGCCTGAACCTTCCCAAAAATCTCATATTTTTCAGTGCCCAAATCCACAGACCCTAAAGTCCTTCACACGAGGAAAAAGACAACTCCTTTTGGACTCTTGGTCTTAGGAGATTACCAACAATTTATGCCAGAAATTTTTATAGAAGCACTTTCAGATTTGATGAATTGCAGAGCTTTCAAACCCACAACCTTCAAAAATTTCACTTCCAGCTTGCAAATTAAATTGAATTAGTCGAAAGCCTCGGAAAAAATTTATTGCAAAATTTATGCTTTAAGTCTTCCAAAAAATAATTCACTTCAAAAGGAAACCCATCCCTAAGGGCCTATGGCCTCCACTAATGGGCATCAAAATTATATTAAATAATCCACAATGATATCAAACCAAATCATATGCCAAAATAAAACCTCTAAGGCTAGCAGATATCTTAGAGGAGTGAAATCTAAAGCCTAAGAACCCAATGAAACGATTAGAATTTTTTTCAAAAATTTTGCTGAAGCCAAACCCTTTTGAGGAAAATTTGATTTTGAAGAAAATAAACTTTTGAAACCCTGAATAACTCTGCAAGATATTTTCTTACTCTCTGCGAAAAAAAAGTTAAGTGCACCAAGACCAGTGAAATAATTTCAGTCTTTCTGAGCTCACGACAGAGAGGGCAATGGCCTAGGAAAAATTACAAGCTTTAAACAATAAATTTACTTCCAAAGCTTTTAGAGAAAAATATCCTTCAAAAATTATTTGAAATCTCAATGGGTTTTGACCTCGAAGGCTAGAAATAGCGTTCGAATCTCCTAAAACAAATTCAATCTTAAAATAAAAATTAAATAAAAAAATAAAAATCCTTTGTGGCTGCACACAAATTCGTTACCCCTTTTAAAATTTTAAAATTTTCACTGCCTCTTTGGTAGAGTGTTCTCACGAATTATAATCGTAACAGGTATATTGACACTATTCGCATAGTTTAAAAGAAATGTGTGGAGTACTTACAAATATTAAAATGAAATATTTATCAATATTAAAATAAAATATTTACAAGTATTATATTTGTTATTAAAAATAAATAAAAAATTTATTTCAAATCGTATTTATAAGGTTTAAATAAAATATATTTCAAATATTATATTCAAAAAATTTATTAGATATTTATATAAAATTTAGTATTTTCAAAATACGTTTAAAACAAAATATTGAAAAATATGGTTATGCAATTTTAATAAATAAAATATTATTAATAAATATTTATAAATGTAATTTACAAATTTAATCTATGGGTATGAGGACACCTCCACCCATGGATCAGATAAAGTAGCTCTAGAAATATAAAATAGATCAGTTAAAGCTCAATAAGTTCAAAATTTGAAATGTGATTTTTTTCTTTTAAAATAAGTGGCAAAGAAAACTCTCCTTTAAATTACCAAATGATCGAGACCTCACTATATCCACCACAAGTTCTTAGTCATTAGGTGCTAAGT
Organism: Pinus albicaulis; assembly: GCA_034641835.2. NCBI lineage: Eukaryota > Viridiplantae > Streptophyta > Pinopsida > Pinales > Pinaceae > Pinus > Pinus albicaulis. The sequence continues at coordinate 975,466,240 of CM076569.1, forward strand.
AAATGGGTGGTTCAAGAAAGAACTTCCCCAAATGCCCGGTTTGATTACTTGGTTGATTCAAGTAAGAATGTCCTCAAGTCATTGATATATGCTCTAAATAATATTTCTACCAAAACAACTTCGACAAATCTTGTTAAACTCAAAACAAAAAATTCACATAGTGACAAGAAGCCCTAGAGATTTAAACAAGAACTAATCCATGTGGATATTGGTGGCCACCCGCCTATTCCACTCGGACCCCCACCATTGTTTCTTTCAATTTTTTAGTTTCAAAACTATTTACTATTTTTAGCAGTTTTTCGGGTCATGAAGTTCCAGAGCCGTTTTGAGGCCCTAAACGACGTTTTTTGGGAAAATCGGGAGAAACATAAAATTTATTTTGATGTTTCCCACTCAAAAGTTGTAATCCTCGTATAGATCTTTCTAACAAGGTATTGAGCGTGTCAAACGAAGATCATATACCAAAGTTACGTTCCCGGGAAGTTGATGTACCAATTTACCAAAACGAGGCCCATAGTTTTGGAACTTCATCTCCTAGCGTTAGGTTTTTTAGATGTTTAGGGTTTTCCATTGTTTCTCAACAAAAGAAAAGAAAGACGAGGGAGCAGGATATCCTATCAAATTATTGCTTGAGAAGGCCCTTGAGAAACAAAGGAACACGATGATGGATAACTTTACCCAGATCCTTCAATGACTGCCCACCGACAGTGCATATGCATTCAACAACCACTCTCGAGGCACCACTCCTTTCAAGGTACACGTCAACTTTGACACTCATGTATTTGCAGGCCAGATAGATGCAGATGCCATAGATATATGGTTGAATTTGCTGGAAGGGTACTTGTCATTCCATGATTTCTCTGACCGAGAAAATATTACTTTTACATTCCTCAAAGCCACCCCCCATGGCAAAGACTAGTGGGAAACCTACCGTGAGCAAAAGGAAGAGAGGAAACCATTAGGGGAATTTTGAGGTCTAAAATGGGTCTCCTAAAAAATTGTACAACCAAAATAAACTTTATAAGAACCAGTAGGATTCAAGATGATGATGTCAACCATGGGGAATGATTCACCATTTTTGGAGTAAAAAAGTAAAATGATTAAAAAATAATAAAATAATAAAACTATTATTCAACTCATATTTTCAATTTATCTCCTTAAGTTTTTACTCAAATTTAGAGAAGGATTACTCTTTGGATGTAAAAATTAATTTCTCATCCAAAAAGTACCCATGTTACATACTTTCGATGGTCCTTGCTACATGAAAAATGAGAAATACATGAAAAAAGCGTGTTTGCAATCATGTTTTTCATGTATTTCTTATTTTTTGTGTAGCAGAGTCCATCGAAAGTATGGAACATGGGTACTCCTTAGATGAGGAATCAAATTCTGCATCCAACAAGTGTTTCTGCTTGAAATTTGGGTAAACCCATAGCGAGATAAGTTGAAAATACGAGTTGAAAAAATAGTTTTTTCTTTTTTCCCTCTAAAATTTGATGATGTAATCTAATCTTATTTTATTATTTCCACTATTATTTTATAATTTCCTTAGGAGGCCCATTTTAGACCTCAAAATTCCCCTAATGCCTCTCTTTTCTCGGCCGCACCCACTTAGAATTTGTTCCGAGACGACGTCAAGGAACAATATTACCTCGTGGGAAGCTATGAGGACAAGTACATCTAATGGACCATGCTACGACAACAAAGGGATCAAGATGTGCACGAGTTGATGAATTTGTTCCATACCCTGAACACAAGGTTGGGTATTAAAGTTTCAGAGAAACATTTTGTACTCAAGTACCACAATTGTTTGCACAAATACATTCAAGAGGAAATGGGGTTCCTCGACATTACCTCGCTTGGCACGACATATCGATATGCCGCCAAGATTGAGAAAAAAATTAAGCAGACGAAGCGAGACTTTGGATCCACAAATCTGAAGCCAGGGAAAGGCACCCTGGAACTATAGAACAAGGGGCAAAACCAAAGCACGGCGACTCAAAACAACACCAAAAATAGAAAGAAGGACTCGGGGAAGTGGTGTGATTTTCATAACAGCCCCACTCACAACACAAATGAGTGTCGGGCCAAAAATTCGTTGGTGGTCGAACTAAAGGCACCCGAATCAGATGGATGTTCTGATCCCGAGTCAGAAACAGACAAGGGAAATGACAAAGGGAAGAAAATCATTGGTGCGAAACCCAGTACCACCATTTCCACCACTAAGCTCCAGAGGGAGGAGCCCGAGGATCTAGAGAAGGGGGAGCGCCTCTTCTATTCGCAGATGTGGGTGAAGGGTTCCCCACTACAATTCCTTGTCAATAATGGAAGCCAAAAGAACCTCATTTCAGTAGAGCACATGAAGCGGCTTGACCTACCAACCATAGCACACCTGCAGCCATATACCATTGGGTGGCTTCAACAAGGAAGATATATCTGTGTTTGCCAGCAGTGTCGCCTTCAATACAACATAAAGCCATTCACATATGAGGCATTGTGTGATGTTGCTCCTCTTAATGTGTCTAACGTATTATTGGGCCAACCATACTTGTGGAAGTGACATGATGTTTATGAGTCTAGGCCTCTTTCCGTTATTATTACTTTGGGAAGTAAGTTGTACATGATACTAGAGGTAATACCACCTCCTACCATCTCTTTGATTACTACAAGACAACATAGTAAGATTAGTTCCCAAACCAGGAAATTTATTTTCATTAAAATTCGCCCACAAGGCAAGAAGAATATTATGGCCACAACCTCGATACATGGCTCCCTTGCATGGTATCAGCAAATGGGCAAAGTCGTGGAGGAACACGAGGAAATTTTCTCCTCACCCACAGAGGTTCCTCTACAATGTCAGGTCAAGCACTCCATTGATCTGACCCCAGGCACGCCGCCGCCTGATGTTTCCATACCCCATGCGACCACACAGACATAATCCACACATGTACTATCTAAGGATGATAAAGCAACCAAATTTATTGAATGCATCCAACACGTCCGCCAACAAGTCCACGACATCTTGGACAAATCCAATGGCAAGTACAAACAATGCCATGATCCGCATTGAGTGGCATAAAACTTCCAGGTGGGTGAAAAAGTGTGGCTACATTTGTAGAAGGAGCGCCTCGTTGGACCCCACCGCAAGCTTCGCCCGCTCCGATATGGTCCATACACCATCACCAAGGCAAGTGGCTCACCGGGGACCAAGTTCGACAGAATTTTCTTCATCTCATGGAGGAACTCAACGCAATGGGGACCATTGCTTCCTAAGGGGAAGGAATGACCCAGGTGGATATTAGTGGCCACCCTCCTATTCCACTAAAACCCCCACCATTGTTTCTTTCAGTTTTTCAGTTTCAACACAATTTACTATTTTTAGCATTTTTTCGGGTCCTGAACTTCCGAAGCCATTTTGAGGCCCTAAATGACATTTTTTGGGAAAACCTAGTGCAACATGAGAGTTCCTTTGATGTTTCTCACTCAAAATTTGTAGTCCTTGGATAGATATATCTAACGAGGTAATGAGCGCGTCAAACATAGATCATATGCCAAAGTTACGTCCCTAGGAAGTTGATGTACCAATTTACCCAAACGAAGCCCATAGTTTTGGTGCTTCATCTCCTAGAGTTAGGGTTTTGGATGTTTAGGGTTTTCCATTGTTTCTAAACAATAAATATGCATTTGAGCCTCATTGTAACACATTTCAGAGTCCTGTAGCTACCACATCTCTTCTCAGAGATAAGCTACCAGTGCCCTAGCTAGTTTATTTTCATTATGTTTGTAAGCATATTCCTGTTATTTGATATTAATGAAATGAAGTATTATTTCGGCTGCATCTTTGTGTTTATTTATATTTCTATATTTTATTGTGTTCTTGCATAAATCCGGATCAAGAACTCACTAGGTCTAATTAGTCAACAATGCTCATATCCAAATATAGATGCAAACAAGTAGTTGTAGATCCAGATGGCTAATGAATTCAACAAGAATTTAACATCAAATAGAAATTATAAGCACATGATGATGCACATTACCATAATAAAATGAGAAGAACATCGTAGTATAACCCCCAAAGTCTTTTTTTTTATTGCATAATTTTTTTTATAGAGCTTTAGTGCCAGTACACTATCCAAAGATCAGATCTTTACAATGAGAATCATATGCTTCCTTATATAGAAAAAATGATAGCTCTAGAGACTCTTCCAAGTGAAAAATGACTAGATCCATTAAAGTGCACAAATTTGACTTGATCTTGGCTGATTAAATGCTTGATCCATGTCAAAACAATCGCCATCGTTGATTACTTGAGAAAAAAATCGAATTCCTTGATGATGCCCTTTAAAAAATAAATTTTCTCACCTTTTCTCCTCGAAAATTCTCCATCCACTTAACCAACTTGGACCATAAATTTGATTTTCATTAAAAAAACAATTATTTTTATTTATTTTTTTTATTTTTTAAAAAAAAATTCCTGGGAATTAATTCCTATTTTCTAGACCAAAAATATTTTCTTGAATATTTTCTTGCTTGATTTGTGGAGATTCCCTTCTTCGGAAGTGCACATTTCCTATTTTAATATTTTTTACTTAGAGAGAATTTATTTTTTTCTTATCTTTATTTTCTAACTAATTTCCGAGTAATTATTTAGCTTTTTTTTTGCCAGAAAAAGAAAAAAAATTGAGGGACAAATATATTTTAACCCTCAAAAGGTGTCTAAAGAAAACACTGGGGTGTAGAGGTTATTACTATGAGTACTCTACCCCCTTCAACTTTTACAAACTTTTGATTTTACGATTTACATCTAAATTATTAAATTTCATAGCTAGTTGGAAATTTAATAAATAAAAATAGACACTTAGACTCAACCAAATTCTGTGAGACTCAAGACATGATCTAGTATAATGAAAATACATAGACTCAATACACTAGGACTTACTTAAGACATCACTATTGAATCCCACCCTAGCTTTGGTGGTATATGTGGGAGAAAAACTCTATTAATTATTTCGTGTAAAAAATAATTAATGAGGTTAAAAAACTCCCTATGATGAAACTCGTTAGCAAAAATTCCTAAGCTTACCTAGGTGTGTTACATGGCTTCATAATCATACTAGAATCATTTTTACAATAAAGACCCATAGGGTTGTATAATTTGGGTTTACATTACTATACAACCCGCCGAAAGATAAAGATGATCTTTGGTTGCTTGACTGCTTGAGCATGATGGAATTCCTTTGCGAAAATGTGTACTGCTATAGGGTAGTTGAAACAAAGTGGTCAAAATATGGCTCTATTTTGGGACACATTACTTCACTGAAGGAATGTGAGAATCCAGAATCTGTACCCAAGAACACAGAAGCCTCTATTAGTAGCATCCATCGAAATATAATCCAAAAACCATCATGTTAAGTACATTAAATATAAGTTCTATAAATAGTAACCATCCTACTAACAATAAATGTAAATCTAATCTAAAGACAGAAATTAAACTTAATCTATGAAAAATAAATGTTGAACTGATATGACAAAGAGTAGGGTTAGGAATACAGTACAGAGGATGCTTAATGGCATCAATTGTGTTCAATGAAGTCCATCTTGAGCATCTGTCGATTTTCAGGAAAATCAATGCGTTGTTTCTCTGATGTGCCATGTGCAATTCTGAAGATTTTGGGACATTAACCCATCTCAATGTTGTGTTGTATATGAGAATCAGATTTATCAAGCCCTTTTTTTCTTTTGACTTCTAACTTGCTAAGGCTTGTTCCTGCTTTATTTATCTTTTAGATCCTTTTTCTTTTTTTTCCTTTTTCTCTTCTTCTTGGTAGACCATGGTGTTGATGATGATGCGATCAAAGCAAACCTTTATTCCTGATCATGCAAATGCTTAGATGAAAAATTCGGAGCATCCAAAACTTTTGTGACATGCCTTTCTTCATTCTGCATTTGTTCTATCATGAATGATGGATCCGTTTCACAAGTGTTATAACTAATACCAATTCCTTGATTTTTCCCAATATTTATTACTTTATCTTTTTCAATTTCCTTTCTAACCATGTCATTCTTAGCTAAACCTTCCTTAATGAGATAATCGACTTTCTCATGAAGTTCATAACAAGATGTGACAAGCTTCAACGGGTTAGAAGGTGTATGATTTGTTGAAAGCTCTTTGATTTTATGACATCTATTATCTAGACAAAGTTGAAACTTCTATAACTATAATTTTTCCAATTCTTCCAAAATTTTCTGTATGGAACTCATTTCCCTGGCATGCCTTACTATTGATTTTTCTTGATTGAGTTCTATTTTCACAAATCTGTTTTGTAGAGAAATATTAAAGGCTTCCATAGTTTTCATTTCTTGTGGGTGATTATCCTTCACGGCAATCAATTCCTGGGATTGTCTTGCTTCCATTGCAATCATATGATTTTGAATAGTTGATATCTAATTAGAATGCTTAACTTCCATTATCTTTAACCCGTTTTCCATGGAACTCATTGCTTGAACATGTTTTTCTCTCATGAAAAGTAAACAATTTTGGATGGAAATACATTCTTTGTCGTGATCTACTTCCATGGGTTCTATTGAAGATTTATCTAGTTAGCTTCCATGTTCTGAATGATTTGTCTATAATTGAGTTGCATATCCTTAATCATCTGAGTTAATTCCTTAATAGGATGTTCATGATCTTCTATAGGAAAGTGATATTCCTTTCCAATAATATTAATTTGATTGCTTGTCCCCACCATTTTACTATCCATGATTATTTTGAAAACATGGCATGCATATTCATCATGAAGAGCATTGCAAGTGTTGGAATTATGGCTAATGTGTTGTCCTTGATGCCAACCTACTTGATAAAGATATCAACATTATGATAACAAGATGATTATGCAGATTGACATGGATGCTACAAGTGATATGAACAAATTAATGCTAGTTCAGAGATAGATGGATGGTAAAAGAAAAGTTTGAGAAAGTATATGTGGGTCCTGAGAAGTAAGGTCGCGTACATACACAGGTACTATGAAGAAAATTAACATACATAATCCGCAACATGGTAGTCTAGATACTAGGGGTCTTCACCATGGTATTGACCCATAGTAATGGGTGTGACAATAGTTATTTAATCTCGTCGAAGAATTCCAACGACATTACTAAGGGATTGGCCTAAGGTGTTGACTAAGGTTAAATCTATATAAATAGATGGAGATCAAGGTGTTGTGTATGAAATTATTGGCTAGTCTATGGATGATTTGATCTGAAACAGGTGTGTACTAGGGAGCAAGGAGAGGACTCAGATCTGAACGATCTGAAGTATGTTGACATATATGCTTGATTGATTTACTTGTTGAAAATGTAAAATTAGCTAACATTGATAAAATTGTGATAATGTTGTGATCTAAATGATTTATTCAGAAGTATATAGTATTGACAATAAAGGTTACGAAAAGTGAAATTGTGTTTGCAGCGAAAATTTTTCAGATCTATATGCATGTTTGTTTGGAAATAGTCGCGTATATATGTGGATCCATCTCAGTAGGATGGCGTATATATTTTGCAAAATATTTTTCAGTATGTGCAGATCTATACGTGAGTGTTGTGTATGTAAGTGTGTACATATGCATATATTCCTTGTGGAAGTCGTGTATACAAACTAGGGTTTGAACTAATGATTGATGTTTAAATTTGATGATGTTTCCAGCTTATTTTTTGTTATTTTTAGATGATATCTATATCAAGATGATATGTTTATGATAGTGAAAATTGAGTTGATTTGGATGAATTGGTCAGTTTTAATAGTACAAAAGTTTAACTGGGTATATGATCTATAGTCTATAATTGGCTCATAAATATGTGATTGGTTCAGTGATCTGTAATCTGTGAAATGGTCTATGTATGTTTCAACAATTGATGATTCAATGTTCAGTATTATAAGATATGCAGGTGTTATAGAGAGAGGGCATGTATATACGCAAGTCTTATTCAATACAATCACATACGAATTTTGATATTTTTTGTTTCTAGTTTGGTTTGGCATTTAGTGACTTGATCCTTTAGAATTTCAGTTGATTTGCAGTGTGGCAATGTCTCAGATTTAGTTCTTCGGTTTGACATATTTGTTTGGGTTTATGTTTGATATGGTTCTAGTTTTAAAATTTGATGAAAATTGGCCTACAATGTGTGTGATGGTTGTTTGACAAGTGGATCTCGTCTGAAATATTCTGAAAAGTGGTCCACAAGGAGCTAAGGGTTGCAGCCTTCAGAATGGGGTAGGAGCTCCCTTCCGGTAGGAGCCAGTAAACGATTTAAGAGGGTTGTAGATCCATTCTAATGGGTGCTGGAGAACCAAATAAAGTTAAAGCCTTATATAGGTGGGTTCATGTGTAATGACAAGAGTCCGCATCAATACAAATGTAATATTTTTCTTTATATTATAAGAAATAATATAGAGACAACAACATCGATGGTTTTCTCCCACATTGGGTTTCCACCTAAAATCTTGATGTTTTATATGTGATTTTCATTTGATGTGATTTCTTTATGTTCTTTACTACACACTGAAAGTAACTAATCTACTGTGAAATGATAAAAGATAATGACCTGATAGAAAAATCAGTAAACTAGATATATTTTGGTTTCCTTCTCTGAAGTAGCGTACATATGTAGGTTGTCTTGATAACAGTAGCATAAATTTTTCAGAATATAAATTTGGAAGTTTGAATTTAAAAATATTGATTCACCCCCTCCACCCCCCCCCCCCCCTCTCTCAGTATTTTTCCCAACAGCAAGGTCTACATTAAGGCGGAGCTTGCTCAACAAGATTATTACTTCTATGTTCTGTAATTCATTTCCTAACATTTCATATTTCTCAAATTCTTTCCTACACTATTCCATTTATTCTGCCAAAGTCTAGGCAGCTTTATAATCACTAGGTTTGTCACGTCTCAACTCATAATAACTATCAATTGTAAATGCATCAAGGTAATGGAGCAACAAAGACTTGTCTTGAGGTTTAAACCTCTTATTAAATTCTTTAACAGTTTCATTCTCACTTTTCTCCATATTATGAATAACATGAAGTAAATCTTTTTGGTTCTTTTGATCTCCATATTCATTCATAAAGGCATTGATTATAGCTTGCAAAGAATCAAAAGAATTATTTGGAAAATCGTGAAACCAATCCATAACGTCATGTTCCAAAGAGAGGACAAAGAGACTCATTTTTACATCTTCATGATTAGAGTCAGCACCTCTAGCACATTTACCCAACCAAGAGCTAAAATCCTTGAGATGAGCTATAGCACTAACCATATTATTGCCTTGGAAATAAGGCAACTTGTCAAGGCCATTGTTAGGAAGGTCATTTGGATAACCTTGAATATTAGAAAAGTTACAAGGGGTGAGCAAGTCCATAATGTATTTCTCAATTGAGTCAAGAAAAAGTAAATGGATATTAGAGAGGGCTTCTTGTCCAAGATTAACAAGAAGTGTACGAGAAGAGAGTTTTCATAATCGAACTCTGAGAACCTTTTCAGGATCCAAAGTATGATTAACCAAGCTACTTAGATGCCTCCTAGTACACACTCCTGTAGAAGATCGAAAAAGTGGAGTCACCACTCGAACAAAATTATAACTCTAGAAATCCAATATGCCAAAAGCCAAAATTTAGTAAAAAACCAAGAATAGAAAAATTCTATCCCCAAAAACAACGTAAAAAATTGTGGCATGACCGGGACAATAAAATTAAACCAAAAAGATAGTTAAAAAATGAAAATTGAAGATAGTTCCATATGAAATGTCAAAACACCGAGAACAAGAATCTTATCCCCAACAATGGCACCAAAAAATGTTGTCGCCCAAAGTGTACACCTATGGCGCATCACTTAGAGTAAGGGTTATCACTCTGATCCTTACTCACTATGTTTATAATTTCTCCTAGCTAAGTCAAGGGGGGTATTCCCTAACGGTGATAATTAGGGGAAAACTTGTTGGGACAACAAGTTCTAGGAGATTTGAAGGAAAGGAAATTGTTATTGATATGACTTGATTAGAAATAGCACAAGATATTATTAAAGGTAGATGAGATGGATTTGATAAGAGTATAAAGAAACTTAATGAGATAATTTGTTTAGAGACCGGTGCCTTAATAATAATGACCCAAATGTAAGACACTTGCACAAATTAGAGATCACAAGTTATAAAAACAACAATGTTGCCTAGAAAGGTTAGTAAAAGATACAATAGTGATATATGAATAAGAGATAACTTTCAAGAATGACAAAGTAAGGTACTTCCACAATACAACAATATCACATGATAAAAATGAGTGGCAAGTACAAGAGAAATGTAAGTTTACAAGTAAAGTTAAGGAGGTTCATATGATATGCTAATGAGATGCAAGTTGTCAAAATGCTTCAATGGAGGAAATGTTAAATTACTTGCAACCAAGCTATGAAATATCACTAGTGAGATAGTATCCTTAAGAAAGTCAACTAGAACTCAAGAAATTCAATCACCAATGGAAAATAATACAACATATAGAGACAAGTAGTGAATAATATGCACCATACCTTTGAAGTGAATGAAACCCACGACTGAGCTAGAGAAAGGGGTAGAGAATCTATTTAGATATTGTGAGTTATGTGTAATTAGCTTGGATTATTTCAAGCTCTTTATACTCTTCTTCAAGGCATAATGAAAAAGTAGATAATATAGTGGTGGATCCTCTCCAAATGAACACTTGTAATTCATTCAAAACCTTCAAGACTATCAAACTTCCCAAGATATTGAATACTTTCAAGGATACCTACTAAGATGACAAAAACAAATGCTCACTAGATACTCAACCCAGATATGAAGATTAGGTCGAGAAAAGTTCATTGAAATACATCAAGGCCGGATTTGAAAATGACACCTTAAAACCCTTGTTGTCTGAGCAAAATTTATTTAAAATTTAGATTTAAGTTTTATTAAAATTTAAGGGGTAATTTTTTTAGAGTTCATGCTTAAAAATTAAAGAAAAATTCGGTGAAATCCCTTTCAATTATCCTGTCGCACCAGAGAATAAGGATGATAGGTGAAATTTCAATTTTCAAAAAGAAAGGCCCCAAAAATTTAAATTTATGCCTTGCAATTTTTTTGCTAAAGGGATAAACCTCTAGGAAAAACATTTGAAATGAAAACCTCTTTAGATCCTTTGCAAAATTGCTGCTAAAAGAAGCACAAAATTGCTCAGAAATCAACTTTAAAATCTCCACGGTTATGATCAAAATATTTCAATGTTGACTCAGGATTAAATATAGCAATGTTAACATCAAAAATATATGTTTTAACCTTCCTAAAATTCTCATAATTTTCAGTGCTCAAATCCATAGGCCCTGAAGCCCTTCACACCAGGAAGAAGACAACTCCTTTTGGACTCTCGGCCTTAGGAAATTATGAACAATTTATGCATGAAATATTTATAGAAACACTTTTAGATTTTATGAATTGCAGAGATTTCAAGCCCACAACCTTCAAAAAATTTACTTCCAACCTTACAAATAAATCGAATTTGTGGAAAGCCTTAGAAAAAAATTATTGCAAAATTTATGCTTCAAATCTTCCAAAAGAAAATTCACTTCAAAAGGAAAAGCAGCCCTAAGGGCCTATGACCTCCCCTGAGAGATCTCAAAATTGTATTAAATAATCCATAATGATACAAAAACAAATCAAACTCCAAAAGAAAACCTCTAAGGCTAGCTGGTAGCCTAGAAGAGTGAAATCTGAAGCCCAAGAACCCAACGAAACCCTTGGAATTTTTTTTTTCAAAAAAATTTGTGAAGCCAAACTTTCAAGGAAAAATTGATTTTGAAGAAAATAAATCTTTGAAACCCTGAATAAACATGCAAGGAATTTTCTTAGTCTCTGCAAAAAAATTGTTAAGTGTACTAAGACCAGTGAAATAATTTTAGTCTTTTTGAGCTCACGAAATAGAGGAGAATGACCCTAGAAAAATTACAAGATTTGAACAATAAATTTACTCCCAAAGCTTTTAGTGAAAAAATTCCTTGAAAAATGATTTGATATCTCAATGGGTTTCGGCCTCTAAGGCTAGAAATAACATTCAACTCTCCAAAAATTTCTTTAAGACAAATTCAATCTTAAAAAAAAAACTTTGTAGCTCCACATTAATTCGTTCCCCCTTTCAAAAAAATCTTGAAGACAAATTCAATCTAAAAAAAACTTTGTGGCTCCACATTAATTTGTTGCCCCTTTTAAAATTTTCATTGTCTCTTTCATAGATTGTTCTCACGAATTATAATCATAAGAGGTATATTGATATTATTCACATAGTTTAAAAGAAATATGTGGAGCAATTATAAATATTAAAACGAAATATTTATCAATATTAATATAAAATATTTACAAATATTATATTTATAATAATAATAAAAAATTCAAAACTTATTTACAAGCTTTCAATTAAAAAACATTTCAAATATTATATTCACAAAAATTTTAAAAATATGTTTAAAACAAAATATTGAAAAATATATTTATATAATTTAAAAATAAAATGTGTACAAAATATTATTCATAAATATTCAAAAATGTAATTTACCAATTTAATCTATGGGTATGAAGACACCTCCGCCCATGGATCAAATAAAGTAGCTCTAGAAATAGCAAATAGATCATTTAAAGCTCAATAAGTTAAAAATTTGAAATATGATTTTTTTCCTTTAGAATAAGTGGCAAAGAAAACTCCCCTTTAAAATTTCCGGATGATCAAGACCTTAGGATATCTACCATGAGTTCTCAGTCAATAAGTGCTAAGTAAATGGGTTGTTCAAGCAAGAACTTCCCCAAATGCTCAGCTTGATTACTTGGTTGATTCAAACAAGAATTTCCCCAAGTTGTCGATATCTACTAAAAAAGATATTTCTACCAAACAACTTTGACAAATCTTGTTAAAACTCAAAAAAAATAATTCACGTAGTGACAAGAAGCCCTAGAGATTCAAACAAGAACTCATCGGGTCTAATTTAACAACAATGTTCAAATCCAAATATAAATGCAAACAAGCAGCTATAGATCCATATGGCTAATGAATTCAACATAAATTTAACATGAAGTAGAAATTATAAGCACATGATGATACACATTACTATAATAATATGAGAATAACATCGTAGAATAACCCCCATATTCTTTTGCTTTATTGTATAAAAAAAAATTATAGAGCTTCAGAGCCAATGCATTGTCCAAATATCAGATCTTTACAATGAGGAGCATATGCTTTGTTATATAGAAAAATGAGAGCTCTAGAGACTCTTCCAAATGAAAATCACTAGATCCATGAAGGTGCACAAATTTGACTTGATCTTGCCTGATTAAATGCTTGATCTATGTCAAAATAATCTCCACCATTGATTGCTTGAGAAAAAAATTGAATTCCTTGATGATGGTCTTTTTCTTGGTCCAAATTTTTATTTTATTTATTTATTTATTTTTTTCCTCGAACAATCCCCATTCACTTAACCAACTTGGACCATACATTTGATTTTCATTAAAAAATGAATTTTCTGGGAATTAACTCTTATTTTCTAGACCAAAAATATTTTCTTGAATATTTTCTTGCTTGATTTGTGGAGATTCTCTTCTTGGGAAGTGCATATTTCATTTTTTAATATTTTTTTCTTGGAGAGAATTTATTTTTCTTTATTTTTGTTTTCTAACTAATTTTCGACTAATTATTTAGCCATTATTTTTTTGCGGAAAAAAAATAAAAATAATTTGAGGGAAACATACAATTTTAATCCTTAAAAGGTGTCTAAACACAAAGTTGATGTGTAGAGGTTCTAACTATGAGTACTCTACCCCCTTCAACTTTTAAAAACTTTTGATTTTACGATTTACATTCAAATTATTAAATTTCCTAACCAGTTGGAAATTTAATAAATAAAAATGGACACTTAGACTCAACCAAATTCTACGAGATTCAATACATGATCTAGCATGATGAAAATACATAGACTCAATACACTAGGAATTATTTAAGACATCATTGTCGAATCCCACCCTAGCTTTGGGGGTATATGTGGGAGAAAAACTCTATTAATTATTTCGTCTACAAAATAATTAATGAAGTTAAAAAAATCTCAAGGATGAAACTCATTAGCGAAAATTCCTAAACTTATCTAGGTGTGTTACATGACTTCATAATCATACTAGAATTATTTTTACAATAAAAGCCCATGGGACTATAAAATTTGGGTTTACATTAGTACACAAACTGCTAAAAGATAATGATGATCTTTGGTTGCTTGATTGATTGAGTATGATGTAATTCCTTTTAAAAAATGTGTATTACTATACGATAATTGACAGAAAGTGGTAAAAAAGGAGAATGTTAAAAAGTAATTTAATCTTGCATATTAACCGAGTAGACATAAATTAGTTAGCTGGATGATTAGCTTATGTTGAGTCCCGAATTTGCCTCTTTTCCATACACTTTTCCATATCTTTTTCACTCACCTAAACCTCCAAAATTGTCAATATCATGTGCAAAAGGGTATCTAACATGGTTTTTAATTATGTTTTTGTGTTTTCTATTTGATCTAGATTTTGTTCATACAGCTGCGGAAACTTGTCACTTTCCGCAACTGCTGCAACTTTCCGCAGCTATTTTGTGGAAATCAATGTTACAGGTGTCAACGAAGGGAACGAGCCACATGGGCAGGCTAGGAATGACAAGGACATGGTTCGTGTCCTATTGGTTCAAATAAATTCGTCAAGGAAAGCCGCGGTCAAAGCCATCCACGTGGAAGTCAACTGTGGAGTTCTATGTCGGCTGGACTCTGTTTCGTGGCATAGAAACATCCATACGGCCGTTTCCAAGCTTACGGAGGTTAATTGACATCTGTGCAAAGTTCTGGAGTTGAATTCAAGCGCCCACCTTCCATAGATCCGTTTTCCAACATGGCCATACTCCTATATCCGTGGCCTTAGTGGTCTACGTGATGGCTGCTATCATAAACTTCAGGAGACAGTTACAGTTTATTGCTTTATATAGAGCGTTTGCATACGCACGTAGAGTTAGTTTTTGAGCTGTGGAGTAGTTGAGTTGTTAGTTGATAGTTGATGTGCGTATTCTGTTATGTTATCTTTGTAGTGATTACGCTGCCTTGAGCTGTAATACTACCAGTCTGTAATGAACTGCTTTTTAATGTGAAAAGACTCTGTTTTCAACTTAATTCGTGTTTGAGGATCGTACCAAAGCTGTGTAGAGGGCCCCTGCTCAGCCGAGGTTCTGTGTATTAATGTATATATATTTCATTTCATTTCTTTAAAAGTCATTGTATCATAATCCATTACATGTTCATATTTCATAGTTGTTTCATTTCTGTTCATACATTTCTATAATTTCCATTGCATTCTTGTCTTTCATGTTTTTATGATTGTTAAATCACTGATCAGTTTTCTTGTGCAGGTTGTAGGTAGACAGCCCGGGCATTTTCATAGTATTTTGGCTAATGATATGAGACTAACATTATTCTGCTGCTAGTTTCCTTTTCATAGCATTTGTTTAACTTCAGTCTTGCTTTGTACATTTCAGTTTTTTTTATCTGATTCAGTAGTTAAACTTAAATATATTAAGATGCTCATAGTGTCTTCAGTTGCCTCCGAAAGCCACAACTGGACTGATGGTGAGGGACTGCATGATGAAATGTGTAGTTTAGTATTAGTTTCATTTCTGCAAAATTAGATATATTAAGCTACTCATAGCGTTTTCAATTACCTCCGAAAGCCACAGCTGGACTGATGGTGAGGGGCTGCATTATGAAATGTGTAGTTTAGTATTAGTTTCCTTTCTGCAAACTTAGATATATTAAATCATGTATGACATCTTCAGTTGCCTCCGAAAGCCACAGCTGGACTGATGGCGAGGGATTGAATCATGTGTGTATGGTTTAGTATTAGTTTACTTTTTGCAAATTAAATAATCAGTTACACAAGTTGTTTATGATTACTTCCGCAAGTCATAGCTGGTCTAATGATGAAGGGTCAGAAAATGAATTGATGTAATCTGATTTAGATTTATTTCATTGCAATTTTGAATTTCCATAAGCGTAGTTTCTTTTGTGTTTAGTTGGCAGCAAGAATATTTTAGTTTTCATGTTCACTAGTTTCCTGTTTTGATTCATTAGATTAGCAGCACCTTTTCATTTCAGCAGTACGCTTTTACTTTCTTTTAAGTTTTGTCATTGTAATTTCAATTTGCTTTTAAAGTTTCAAGATTGGTAAATCATTATAGGGGATATCACTTCCTTGAACAAATATAACCAAGCTTGTTTTTCATTTTAGAATTTCCATTTCACCTTAGAAAGACCAAAAAAGACAAACAGTTAAGAAAGAGGTTATCTTGCACATATAGTGCGCCGCACTTCATCAGCTTACGATTCCCGGATTGACAAATTAAATGCAGCAATTTAGGACACACTAAATTGACCAAACATTTTGGCGCCGTTGCCGGGGAAGTGTAACTAGGTAGCCAATTTCTTAAAAAAAAAAGCATAAAATCATAAAAGAAGGGAAAACTTGATAACTTCTTGAAGTATGCTCTCCTCTTGCACCTAGTGCTTGATACGGAGATCGAAAGGGGTTTAATAGTAATTTCTTAAGAAAGTATGCTCTCTTCTTTTTTAAGTGATGTGATCTCTTTGGATGATACGAGAAGAAAGAGAATTAATGTTAACTTTTTTATAAAAAAAAAATAAAAAAATGACATGCATAGAGCAAGAGATTCTAGGGGAAGGTTTATAGCTAAAGCCAAAGAGTTCGATTTTCACAACTCCATCTTCTTCAAGGCATAGACCAGATTCACCACCATCTACCCCTAGCCTTAAGATTTTTGGAAGTCAAGGAACAGCTGAATTAGAGGATTCTCCTATACCACCTACTAAACCCCACTTAGAAAACAAAGAGACTTTCTCTCATCCTTCCTTGGTAGAAGAACTAGAGGACTATAAGGACTCTAAAGAAACTATCATGGCAGAGGAAGTAATAAATAGAGGTGGAGGTAGAAGAGGAGGAGATAATGGAGATAACAATGGTGAAGGAAATGATGGTAGAAATAGGGACAATTTGCTTGGATTCCCCATAGTTGATGAGGAAACTCATGCAACAATGAAAAATATCTCACCATCTGTTCTCCCTAACTTTTATGGATTTCGAAGTGAAGATCCTGAAACATTTCTGTTTGAGTTTGAAGTAGTGTGCCGAACTTATGACTATATGGAAGATTCTCAAAAACTCAAACTATTTCCTTCAACTTTGAAGGGATCTGCTTTGAAATGGTTCATGGGATTAGCCACTCAATCTATTAGGACTTGGAATGATATGAAACAAACATTTTTGGATAGATACTTGGACTATTGTATTCCCACCAATCACAAGGATGAGGTATTCAAAATGATGCAAAAAGAATATGAAAATTTGGAAGACTTAATTGAAATATTTCAATACAACTTGAAAAGAGCAAAGATGAGCAACTTAGATAACGAAACCTTGAAAGCCCTCCTATTAAAAGCCATTAGAGATGAATGGATAGACATTTTAAACATGATGGGGAAAGGAGACATCTCTCAACTTCCATTTCATGATATAACAGAACTATGTATCCATCTCTCAAGGGGAAAATCTAAAACTGGAAAAGGGCCTAGGGATTCTTATCTTATTAGGGCTAACAAATCTGCAACTGGATCAGTAAGTAGGGCAGAGATTGGTAATATGCTTGATGAGTTTAAAACTGATATCTTAGGGAGCCTTAGTGAACAACTAGACACCCTTAAAATCCAAAACAAGCAGAAAGCAGAAACGGATGCTTTAGCCATCTTTTGTCCGAAATGTAGAAAGAAACATGCTTTAAGGGAATGTCCCTTGGATGCAAAAGTTGTAGAAACATGTATGATTTGCTCAGAAAATCATGAGATCAAGGATTGTCCTTCAATCCCTGGACTCAAAGCTGTTTTTCAAGAAGATTCAAATTCAATAGAATCTCTCTGTTTTGTCGCAAGGAGACCTTGGCAGGGACAACAATCTCAAGGGTTTAATAACCCTATGAATCTTCAAACCCCACCAAATTGGAATCCTTGGCAACAACCTTGGCCCCAACATCAAAATTCATATCAGCCATGGGTACAAGGGATGCAAAATCATTATGGGAGATTTGCTCAATTTTATCAATATCCTCCATCTTTTCAAAATCAACAAGCTCCACAACTTCCAAGCCCAAATCCACAACTTTCATTGCCATTTCCACAACAACAACCTTCTCAACAAAATACAAATCCTCAACTCATGCTCCCATACCAACGGAAGACAAATCAACTTCCAGCTCAGCCATTGCCAAATCCTAACAATAAGAATCCTCAAACTACTTATATGGTAGAAGGACAACAATTTCCTACCTATATGATTGTTCCTCTCAACGATGTACAACTCAGATCTGGTAGAGTTTTAGAAAACCTTCTATAGACATTCAAGAGCAAGATACCTCTGAGGAGGACTCTCTTCAAGTCAATAAGGGTTCTGAGGAAGAATCTCTTCAAAATTCAAAAATTCAAAAAGAAAAAGAAAAGCTAGCATCCACAACTCCTATAGTTGAGCAAACTGTATCTTCATCTACACCTCCTTTTCCGGAAAGACTACAAATTGATAAGGGGGTGGAAAAACAAATTTTGTTGCCTAACTATGACTTTCTAGATTAATTGAAGAATGTTTGTATCAAGATTCCATTGCTACAAGCCATTCGAGAAATTCCTATTCTAGCAAAAACCATAAAGGAGTTGAGTTTCAAAAGACCAGGAAGAAAGCTAAAGGACACAAGAAGAATCCACCTGGTAGGAAAGATTGCAGACATTATGATGGGAAAAATTGCCATGCAGAAATATGTAGATCCAAGAAGTCCAATTGTCAAGACACATATAAATGGGATAGAAATTCCAAACACATTGATTGACTTAGGGGCTGCTATCAACATTATGAGTAGACAGACTATGGAACAGTTAAAACTTCCTAACCTTCTTTTTACACCTACTTTATTGCAACTTGCAGATCGATCGGTTATTAAACCAGATGGTGTATTAGAAGATATTTCAGTCTCCTTAGATTCTTGGGAATATCCAGTAGACTTTATGATTTTGACTCCCAAAAGCAATCTAGGAGGACATCCAATTATTTTAGGAAGACCTTGGCTGGCCACAGCTGATGCTTTTATTAGTTGTAGATCTGGAGACATGTACATTTCTAATGGTAATTCGACAAAGAAATTCAATTTGTATCCTCCAGCAAGAGCAATCACGGAAATAGGAGACAATGAATGGGTCGATGATGAGAACACTATACAACCTGTCTTTACCATTTCTGAAATTAGTGAGGATAGTCAAATTCTGAACACATTAGAAAATTTTGAGATAACTTCAGAATATGACCCCACACAATTTCGGTTGGAATCTGACATAGAATATTTATCATCAAGACAAATGTCTCTCTACTCTATGGAAGAGTTTGGTAATTCTGCTTTTGAGATTTTTCCAGAAAAGACATTGAATATTAATAAACATGTGGAGAAGTCACAACAAGAAGAATTAACCAGAATCTTGCAAAAACATTCTACTGCATTTGCATGGGAGTATACTGACATGAAGGGTATTGATCCTAAGACTTGCATCCATCATATCTATATTGAGGAAAACGGTAGACCAATCAGACAACCTCAAAGAAGGATGAATCCAAATCTTAGGGAGATAGTGAAAGAAGAGCTCCAAAAACTTCTCAATGTAAACTTCATTTATCCAATTTCAGATAGCCGATGGGTTTCTCCTTTGGTTATAGTACCTAAATAGAATGGTAAATGGAGGGTATGCATTGATTACAGGGAATTGAACAAAGCAACTTTGAAGGATCACTTTCCTTTGCCTTTTATTGATCAGGTATTAGATACATTAGCAGGTAAAAAGTACTTTTCATTTTTTGGATGGTTTTAGTGGTTATAATAAAATTCAGGTAGCACCTGAAGATCAAGATAAGACCACATTTACTTGTCCATGGGGAACTTTTGCCTACCGAGTGCTTCCTTTTGGGTTATGTAATGCACCAGCAACATTCCAAAGAGCAGTACTAGGAATTTTTTCTGATCTAATCCATGATTGTGTAGAGGTTTATATGGATGATTTTACGGTTTATGGTAATTCATTTGAAGAGGCATTAGAAAATTTGGAAAAAGTTCTCATAAGATGTAAAGAAACAAACCTTTCATTAAGCCATGAAAAATGCTTTATGATGTTCACTGAAGGGATTGTTTTAGGACATCATATTTCAGGAGATGGAATTAAGGTTGATAGATCAAAAGTTGAAGTCATCTCCAAGTTGCCTATTCCAAATTGTCGAAGAGATGTTAGAAGTTTTCTAGGATTTACTGGTTACTATAGAAGATTTATAGAAAACTTCACTAAAATAGCATCTCCACTCTTCAAATTGCTTACAAAAGACTGTGAATTTAAATGGGATCCTGATTGTCAATCAGCTTTTGAAACTTTGAAAACAAGAATATCTGAAGCACCTATCTTGAGAGGACCAAATTGAAAACTTCCTTTCCATATTTCTACAGATGCTTCAGATACAGCTCTTGGAGCTGTGTTGGGTCAAAAAGATTTAATTCCTTATGCCATTTATTACACCAGTAAAAATTTGACTCCCACAGAGTTGAACTATACTGTGACTGAAAAAGAGTTTTTAGTTGTTGTTCATGCAATTAATAAGTTTAGACATTACATAACAGGCTATGAAACTTTTATTCATACTGATCATTATGCAATTAGATATTTAATGAACAAACCTGTTACTAATGGCAGAGTGACAAGATGGCTTTTACTTTTGCAAGAATTCAATATTACTGTGTTGGATAGACCAGGAAAACAGAATACGGTAGCTGATTTCTTGTCTAGGATTCAGAATACTAAAGAAGATTCTCCTGTAGAAGATAAGTTTCCTGATGAATATTTGTTTGCAGTAACTATTAAGACCCCTTGGTATGCGGATATTGCTAACTATTTGGTTACAGGGAAACTACCTTCACATTTATTTCCAAGAGAAAAACGAAAAATTATTCAGGAGAGTTCAAGATATTCATGGATTTCTAACGAATTGTTTAAAACAGGGCCAGATCTTGTGATCAGAAGATGTGTCAGGGAAGATGAAATGGCTGATATTCTTAAGGCATGTCATGATGAACCATGCGGCGGACACTTTGTAGACAAAAGGACAGCCTATAAAATCCTCTCTTTAGGATATTATTGGCCTTCCCTCTTCAAAGATACAAAACAATATGTCAAAAGGTGTGACAACTGCCAAAGAGTAGGGAAACCTACCCTTTCAAATGAAATGCCATTGCAAACACAGGTACTCATTGAACCCTTTGAAAAATGGGCATTAGATTTCATTGGACCAATTAATCCACCATCGAAGCAAAAGAAGTATATATTGGTTTGCACTGATTATGTTACTAAATGGGTAGAAGCTAAAGCATTAGTATATGCTACTGAAAATTCAGTTGTTCATTTTCTTTATGAGGATATTTTTACTCGCTTTGGTGTTCCAAGAGAAATTGTAACAGATCAGGGGAGCCAATTCACATCAAATTTGGTGGAGAAGTTGATGGAAAAATACAAAATCAAGCACAGAAGATCTACTCCTTACCATCCACAAGCAAATGGTCAAGTGGAGTCCACAAACAAAGTTCTTGAAAGTATCATCACCAAAACTGTTCATCTACATAGAAGAGATTGGGCAGAAAGGCTTCCAGAAGCCTTGTGGGCCTACAGAACTACATGGAGGAATACAACAGGACATTCTCCCTACGAACTTGTTTATGGGAAAGAAGTCTTGCTCCCCATTGAGTTCCAAGTCAAGACCTTCAAGATAGCAGTTCAGTTGGGGATGGACTTATCAGAAGCCCAAAAGCATAGAATGGAGCAGTTGAATGAGCTAGATGAGATCGGACAAGAAGCAATTCTAAGAACTGATCTAGTTCAATATCAAAGAACTAAATGGCATGACAAATATATCAAAGAGAAGAAGTTTCAAGAAGGAGATTGGGCATTGTTATTTGACTCCAAGTTTAAAGATTTTCAAGGGAAATTTCAGACTCATTGGCTTGGGCCATATGAGATTGACAAGATCTTTAACAATGGAGTTGTAAGAATCAAGACCATTGATGAGTTTCAAACTCCTCTTTTAGTGAATGGCCATAGATTGAAAGTTTATCATAAGCCACTCTCTAAAGAGGATTTTGTCAAGTTGTTTCAAGAAAGTTCTGCAATCAGGCTGGTACAGAAGAATCCTTCTTCTCTACCAGGCTAGCTTTTGTTTTTCAAGTTTAAAAATAAAAATAAAAATGGTATAAGCCTGAAAACCAATCATTGATTGGCAGTCTTATACAGAAAATATGGGGTGAAAATCAGGGACACCTGACACTCTATATTTTCCAAAAAAAATCTATCTTTCATTTCATTTCATCTCACCACTCACTCCATTTCATTCCACTTCATTTCATTTCATTTCACTTCATTCCACTTCATTCCATCCATTCCATCAATAAAAATATTTTTATGACCATTTCCACCTGGTCATTTGTCACTTGTTCATTTCTATTTCAGCCAAGTAATAGCTGTGTCAGTTTCCGCAGCTGACATCTGTTTCCGCAGCTGACTCCAGTTTCCGCAGCCAGAAGCAGATTCCGCAGCTACTACTACTCTGTTTTCAAAAAGAATGTACAGTTAGTTGTTATTTTCATAAATTATGAAATAAAATGCAGGAGAGAGGATCAATGGAACATTCAAGACACTAATAAAGATCAATCAATTGAAGACCAAGGGCAAAAGCAAGGATTCCAAAGGTATGAATAAAGTTTATTTCAAATAGTATCGAAAAACACATTTTTATGTAATTTTAAACTATGAGCTCTACCCATAACGCGCAATGATTATATTGACAGTCCGTAACCTTTACGATCTCTATGTTATCCTCTTGCATTTATTCACAAACGGTTTCATCATTGAAATTCCGACTCTCACTCATGTTCAAATATCCCACCGTAGATAATGATACGTATTTGAGTTGACAAAGGACTCTTACAAGCCGCATAACTTCATAATCATTGATTGAAACGTGTTTATATTTATTACCCAGCCACCAAAATTCAAAACGCGGCCGAATGCATTATACTTTGTTAACCTCTTTGTCGTGTCTCTGTCGTGTTTACAAAACCCCACTCTACTCATTCTCACTCCCTGTTTCACTCCATTCCGTTCCTTTTGCTCACTCTCACTCCCGTATATCTACCCACAGTCTTACTCCATTCTGTTTATGGTACTCATTTCCATTTTATGATAACATCCCCACGGTATTGTGCTCAATCCTGTGTATTCCATCGTTCCATTTCCACTTAAACCCTCACAGAGGCAAGCCTGTGAAGCACAGAGAAGTAAAATGGGAAAATTATTAAGGGCAGAGCCGGAAGGACCGAAATTTATAGAGGGATTTCCACAAGCAAAAGAGATGTTGAGGAAAGCTAAATGGTTGCGTTTTATTCAGAAATTCAGGGGTTACCACAGAGAAGTTACCAAAGCGTTTGCAAGATCATTTGATGGCTCGGAAGCAGAAGTGGGAGACCTCAAGTTTTTGGTCAATGAAGCATCAATAGCAACAGCCACAGAGCTTCTTCAGGAAGGAGAACGTTGGTTCAAAAATAAAAGTATCGGTGATGAGGCATGGAGAACAATCCTACGGAATCAAGGTATGGATATCACTGTTTTTAAAAGAGGCATCCCTGTACATGCAATAAAAGATGAATGGGCCACTTTACTACTCATTGTTCAGAAATTTATTACATGTGAAGGCCGTTTTGGCTCTATGTACATGTATCATACTAGGCTATTGATGAATTTTCTTGAAAACCAAACTCTCAATCTTCCTTATTTCCTATTCAAGAGCTTGAAGAAAATGGCTGTGACTGTGCAAAAACACCTAGGAGATGTAGAGCCTCATTTATATCACCATGGGCTTATAAAAATTCTGATTGAAAAGGAGCTAAAAGAAAGACAAGATACATGGGAACAATTCCTAGTTAGAAACTTCTTTGAAGAACCTTAGGAAATTCCTGAAGGTAGTCCAATTAGAAGGAGTAGAAGAAAGAAAATGAATGTTGAAACCCAAGTTGCTCCTACACAGGAAATTCCCGCAGCTAGCACAGCCAAAAGAAGTAGAAGGAAAAGAACAGTAGATGAAATCCAAGATACTTCTACTACTACTATGAAGAAAACTGATAGGGAAGAGAGATTGGTAAAAAGGAAGAAGAAGGAAATTAAAGCTAAGAAGCCAACAATACCAAAATGGAAAGAAATTATTGAGGCTGTCCATAAAACTTCTTCTTCTGAAGAAGAAGATCACCAAATTCTATCTGAAATATTAATTTTTCTTCAAAAACAGTCATCTCTATCCAAGAAGGCAAAAACAGGAAAACAAGAACAAAAGGGTAGTGTACCACAACATGTGAGAAGCAGCAGGCTTAAGGGAAAACTGAGAAAAACACAAATTAAAGGTCCTCATTTCATTGATTTGGGTGAGGAGACATCTGAACAGTCTCCAACTGACCATAGTCCATTTCAGTCAGTTAGTGAGCCTGACTCCTTTCACTCCCAATCAGAAAATGAGCGTACTCCATCTTATTCTCAGCAAAATATTGATGTAAGTTCTCCTCGGCCAGATTTTGAACATAATTCTCCCTTGCAACACTTTGGGGACAACCCAATGAAAAAGACACCAGAAGTAGACCCCAAACAGCAGCAGGTATATGACTATATAGAATCCTTGGAGAAGGCAGCCACAGGCCCAAGTACCTCTTCTATTCAGCCTCATACATTGCAGGATGATTTGGTTCAGTCATTAAAACAAGAGATTTTTGAGCTTGAGCTTTTGAATTGGCATATCAAAAATGAAAATGAAACACTCAAAGAGCAAGGCAAACTGGACAAGATTATCCATGACAATACTATGTTACATTTGGGTATTTGGCAAAAGAAGAATAAGAAGCTAAAAAGGAAATGCTAAAAATTGAGCAGAGCACTTGTGAATATCAAATTCAGGTGCTTAATGAAGAAACCCAGAATGATGGCAGTACCAAAAAAGAAGAAAAGGGGGTTAGATGTGCTGGCTGAAGTATCAAGGCACATGAATTGAACAAAGAGTATCAAAATTTTGGTTGCATGAGGACATGCAACACCTTCACAATGGGGGTATGTTGAGTCCCGAATTTGCCTCTTTTCCATACACTTTTCCATATCTTTTTCACTCACCTAAACCTCCAAAATTGTCAATATCATGTGCAAAAGGGTATCTAACATGGTTTTTAATTATGTTTTTTGTGTTTTCTATTTGATTTAGATTTTGTTCATACAGCTGCGGAAACTTGCCACTTTCCGCAGCTGCTGCAACTTTCCGCAGCTATTTTGTGGAAATCCATGTTACAGGTGTCTACAAAGGAAACGAGCCACATGGGCAGGCTAGGAATGACGAGGACATGGTTCGTGTCCTATTGGTTCAAGTAAATTCGTCAAAGAAAGCCGCGGTCAAAGCCATCCACGTGGAAGTCAACTATGGAGTTCTATGTCGGCTGAACTCTGTTTCGTGGCATATAAACATCCATACGGCCGTTTCTAAGCTTGCGGAGGTTAATTGACATCTGTGCAAAGTTCTGGAGTTGAATTCAAGCACCTACCTTCCATAGATCCGTTTTCCAACATGGCCATACTCTTATATCCGTGGCCTTAGTGGTCTACGTGCTGGCTGCTATCATAAACTTCAGGAGACAGTTACAGTTTATTGCTTTATATAGAGCGTTTGCATACGCACGTTGAGTTGTGGAGTTGTTGAGTTGTTGAGTTTTTAGTTGATAGTTGATGTGCGTACTCTGTTATGTTAGCTTTGTAGTGATTACGCTGCCTTGAGCCGTAATACTACCAGTCTGTAATGAACTGCTTTTTAATGTGAAAAGACTCTGTTTTCAACTTAATTCTTGTTTGAGGATCGTACCAAAGCTGTGTAGAGGGCCCCTGCTCAGCCGAGGTTCTGTGTATTAATGTATATATATTTCATTTCATTTCTTTAAAAAGTCATTGTATCATAATCCATTACATGTTCATATTTCATAGTTGTTTCACTTCTGTTCATACATTTCTATAATTTCCATTGCATTCTTGTCTTTCATGTTTTTATGATTGTTAAATCACTGATCAGTTTTCTTGTGCAGGTTTTAGGTAGACAGCCCGGGGTATTTTCATAGTATTTTGGCTAATGATATGAGACTGACATTATTCTGCTGCTAGTTTCCTTTTCATAGCATTTGTTTAACTTCAGTCTTGCTTTGTAAATTTCAGTTTTGTTTATCTGATTTAGTAGTTAAATTTAAATATATTAAGCTGCTCATAGTGTCTTCGGTTACCTCCGAAAGCCACAGCTGGACTGATGGTGAGGGGCTGCATGATGAAATGTGTAGTTTAGTATTAGTTTCTTTTCTGCAAAATTAGATATATTAAGCTGCTCATAGCGTCTTCAGTTACCTCCGAAAGCCACGGCTGGACTGATGGTGAGGGGCTGCATTATGAAATGTGTAGTTTAGTATTAGTTTCTTTTCTGCAAACTTAGATATATTAAATCATGTATGACATCTTCAGTTGCCTCCGAAAGCCACAGCTGGACTGATGGCGAGGGATTGAATCATGTGTGTCTGGTTTAGTATTAGTTTACTTTCTGCAAATTAAATAATCAGTTACACAAGTTGTTTATGATTACTTCCGCAAGTCATAGCTGGTCTAATGATGAAGGGTCAGAAAATGAATTGATGTAATCTGAGTTATTTATTTCATTGCAATTTTGAATTTCCATAAGCGTAGTTTCTTTTGTGTTCAGTTGGCAGCAAGAATAGTTTAGTTTTCATGTTCACTAGTTTCTTGTTTTGATTCATTAGATTAGCAGCACCTTTTCATTTCAGCAGTACACTTTTACTTTCTTTTAAAGTTTTGTCATTGTAATTTCAATTTGCTTTTAAAGTTTCAAGATTGGTAAATCATTATAGGGGATATCACTTCCTTGAACAAATATAACCAAGCTTGTTTTTCACTTTAGAATTTCAATTTCACCTTAGAAAGACCAAAAACGACAAAAAGTTAAGAAAGAGGTTATCTTGCACATATAGTGCGCCGCACTTCATCAGCTTACGATTCCCGGATTGACAATTAAATGCAGCAATTTAGGACACACTAAATTGACCAAACAGCTTATATGGTCTTTTGCTATTTATGAAAATTTATTAGTCAATTAGATAATTGTTATTGTTTACCAATATTAAACTTTTATAATTTTTAATGTAATGTATTGTTAATCATCTATCTATTTAATATTGAGAAGGGATAGTCATTACCCATGAGTTTTCGAATGCTAGTTTTTATCTTTTCTCTCTGTAACTTAACACCCATACTTATCGATTTACCCCTATGTTCTTCAAATTCAAAAATCACACATATGGAATTATCTGGAGATTGATATTTCAGATATAATTTTATTTCTCATTTCAAAGCATGTTTCACCTCTATAATAGATTTCAAAGTATATAGGAGTTGTTATTTCACGTAAACACTTTGTTTAAATGACTTTAACAGATCTGTGATTAGAGAATTCATTTATACAATATAATGAATTTTTTTTATAGGTTTTTCATCTCCATAGTGATTTTTTGTGCTCTCTCTCATACTTTATTAGCTCTACTCTATAGAAAAGAGGGCTCAATGCACTACCCTAAAGAAATGATAATGATAGTGATATTTTTTTTTTAACACAATCACAATCATGTAAATAATTAATAACAAATAAAATACTAAAAATGAAAATATCTTTCCAAAAATCCAACAACTCTAGTTGCGCTGAGAGGCGCATCTACAACCCAGTTTGACCTCGATGTCGGGTATGTCACGTTCTCATAAAATTGATTAATGTCGGCTTAAATTTTAAATTAAAAATAAAAAACAAAAAATAAAAATTTAAGTGTCGCCTTAGTATAATCATATCATATAAATTCTTTTCGATACTGTATATTTTTTATTTTTATTTTGAAACCATAAATCAAATTTTATGTTTTCATTACAATCATGTAATCGCAATTTATCGAAAATCTCTTACAATCAAAATTATATGTTACAAAATGTTGTGCAACTAGTAAGTTATATGTTCCTAGTCACCTTTTAAAAAAATACAACAGAGCTATGATTGCAAATTTTCACATATCTTTAACCCTTCAAATGGGTACCTCATTCATTTATGAAACCGAGGTGCAAATGAGTGGAGTTTATATTGAATAACACTGCAACAGAGATAGCTTAAAACTCACTTTCACGTAAATAATTATAATATTACTCACCCAAAGTAACTAATATATGTGAAAGACTCAGATCCTGGAATTGAAAATTCACAAGACAACCACATGGAATTGAAGATTACAAGCACATGATTACAGGAGACGAATAACGATGGGCCCAACTACATACAGGATAGATTCTTTTATGGAGTAAATTCTTTTTATATTTACTCCATAAACCTTTTTATATTTAAAAAAACTTAAAAAAGAGGTTTTATTTAGATGAAGCTTATGGGACTAATACCATGGGACAAATTAATATTGATACCATGGGCCAAATACCATATCTATAAAATAAGTATGGTAAATAAATAAATATAAAAGAGGTATAAAGAGGTAAGGTAAATAAATGACAATATATCAAATTGGATTATAAATAAAAATCTAATTATATAACAAGCCTATGGGCCAAATACCGCCCATAGTAAATAAAAAAGGTATGGTAAATGAATAAAAATATAAATAAACTGGAGTTATGGTAAGTAAATAAAACCTGTTTTCATATTTACTCAATAATCTACTTTATATTTAAGGATATTTATGTTTATTATTTTACATAACTAAGATGAGAGAGAGAGAGAGAGAGAGAGAGAGAGAGTGATAAGGGAGAGATGGAGAGAGAGTGTGTATGTTTAGGGGTGAGATAAAGAGACAAAGTAGGATGTATGGAAAGAATGGGAGAGAGAAGAAGAGAGAAGGAGAGAGGGAGGGATATAGTAATGTAGTTGGAAACAGAGAGGGGTGGAAAGAGAGAGAGAAAGATAGGGAGATGGGGGAAGAGAGAGAGAGAGAGAGATAGGGGAAGAGAGAGGATTGGAGGGAAAAGAGAGAGGGAGGTAGGAGAGAAAGGGAGAGAGGAAGGATGAGAGAGAGGATGAGAGTGATGGGGGAAGAGAGAGTATTGAAGGGAAGAGAGAGAGAGAGAGAGAGAGAGAGAGAGAGAGAGAGAGATCAGGGAAGAGAGAGGGAGTTAGGAGAGAGAGAGAGAGAGAGGAAGGACGAGAGAGAGGAGTTGAGAGAGAGGAGGAGAGAGGGATCAATATAGAGATGGAGTTGGAGGGGGAGAGATGTAGGAAATAATAAATATAGAGAGTGAGAAGTGGAGAGAGAGAAGGAGTTACAAGGGAGAGAGAGAGAGAGAGAGTGTATGTTTGGGGCTGAGATAAAGAGACAAATAATGAGAGATGGAGATAAGGGGGGAGAGAAGGAGATATAAGGAGAGAGGGAGGGATATAGTAACGTAGTTGGTGGGTGAAGAGAGAGAGAGAGGGAGAGAGAGATGCAAGAGAAAGGGAAAGAGAGGAAGGAAGAGAGAGGATGTGAGAGAGTGGAGAGAGTGAGGGAAAGAGAGATGGACTTGGAGGTGGGGGAAGAGGGAGGTAAGAAGAAAGACATAGAGAGAGAAAGGTGGAGATAGAGAGAGAGAGTGAGTGATAAAGAAGATGGAGAGAGAGGGAGAGAGGACAAAAGGAGGAAAGAGAGATATTAGCGGGGGAGAGGTAGATAAGGGGAAGATAGAGATATAGATGGAAGGTGAAGAGAGGGAAGAAGAGAGAGATGGGGACAAAAGGGGATTGACAAAGAGATTGATATATATGGAATGCGAGAGCGTGTGTGTTTAGGGGGGTGAGATAGAGAGACATAGAAGAAGAGATGGAGGGGGATATAGATATGGATGGAGGGTGGAGAGAGGGAAGAATATTTCTCACACTAGATGGATTGATATAAGTGGAGATGGTGATTTATAATCCTATTTCATTATTTGCACTATATGCATCAATTTTAGTGTAGATATTTATTTCTAATCATATTTGATTACTTGCAGTAGATGCATTGATTTCAGTGTAGGTGATGATTTCTAATACAATTTGATTGCTTGCACTGAATGTGTTGATTTCAATTTAGATGTCGATTTATAGTTATATTTTATTACTTGCACTAGATGAATTGATTTCAATGTAGATGATTTCTAATTCTATTTTATTGTTTGCACTAAATGCATTGATTTCAGTGTAAATGTCGATTTCTAATCCTATTTGATTTCTTTGAGTAAATGCATTGATTTCAGTGTAGATATTGGTTTCTAGAGAGAGAGAGTGAGTGATAAGGAAGATGGAGAGAGAGGGAGAGAGGAAAAAAGGAGGAAAGAGAGATATTAGCAGGGGAGAGGGAGAGAAGGGGAAGATAGAGATATAGATGGAAGGTGAAGATGGGGAAGAAGAGAAAGATGGGGAGAGGGGGTGATTGGTAAAGAGATTGATATATATGGAGTGTGAAAGCGTGTGTGTTTAGGGGGGTGAGATAGAGATACAAAAAAGAATAGATGGAGGGGGATATAGATATGGATGGAGGTTGGAGAGAGGGAGAAATATTTATCACACTAGATGGATTGATATAAGTGGAGATGGTGATTTCTAATCCTATTTGATTATTTGCACTAGATGCATCGATTTTAGTGTAGATATTTATTTCTAATGATATTTGATTACTTGCACTAGATGCATTGATTTCAGTGTAGGTGGTGATTTCTAATACAATTTGATTGCTTGCATTGAATGTGTTGATTTCAATTTAGATGTCAATTTATAATTATATTTGATTACTTGCACTAGATGACTTAATTTCAATGTAGATGATTTCTAATCCTATTTGATTGTTTGCACTAAATGTATTGATTTCAGTGTAGATGGCGATTTCTAATCCTATTTGATTTCTTTGAGTAAATTCATTGATTTTAGTGTAGATGTTGGTTCCTAGAGAGAGAGAGAGTGAGTGATAAGGAAGATGGAGAGAGAGAGAGAGAGAGGACAAAAGGAGGAAAGAGAGATATTAGCGGGGGAGAGGGAGAGAAGGGGAAGAGAGGGAAGAAGAGAGAGATGGGGAGAGAGGGTGATTGACAAAGAGAATGATATATATGGAGTGTGAGAGCTTGTGTGTTTAGGGGGTGAGATAGATCTACAAAAAAGAAAGAGATGGATGGGGATATAGATATGGATGGAGGGTGGAGAGAGGGAAGAATATTTCTTGCACTAGATGGATTGATTTAAGTGGAGATAGTGATTTATAATCCTATTTGATTATTTGCACTAGATGCATCGATTTTAGTGTAGATATTTATTTCTAATGATATTTGATTACTTGCACTAGATGCATTGATTTCAGTGTAGGTGGTGACTTCTAATACTATTTGATTGCTTGCACTGGATGTGTTGATTTCAATTTAGACGTCGATTTATAATTATATTTGATTTCTTGCACTAGATGCATTGATTTCAATGTATATTATTTCTAATCCTATTTGATTGTTTGCACTAAATGCATTGATTTCAGTGTAGATGGTGATTTCTAATCTTATTTGATTGCTTTGAGTAAATGCAATGATTTCAGTGTAGATGTTGGTTTCTAATATTATTTGATTGTTTGCATTACGTGCATTGATTTCAATGTAGAAGTTATTTTCTAATCTTATTTGATTGCTTGCATTAAATGCATTGATTTCAATGTATATGTTGATTTATGATTTGATTTAATTGGATATATGACGGTACATTAATTTTAAAGTGATTGGATTAACAATATGCATTGGTTTTAGTTTAAGCACAAAAAGTTATTGACAATCTACATTGATTTTTGTGTTATAGTAATTTAACCTATTAATACTTGAGAGCAAGAGAGACAAGGTATCATGTTTACTACAAAGGTTTGAGCTAAATATTTAAATGGTTTACAATTTAAATTTTCTTTTTCATATAATCGATATGAAAAGATAACAAAACTAACAAGGGTGACAATAAGAATAGTAGAAGAAAATAGTTTGAGATTGATCACAATGAAGACTATTTGTAACATGAGTACATTCTTATTATTCACATTTTCTATCTTTCAACACTATTATTTTCACTTTGCATTCAAAAAACATATTTCATCATTTTTCATCATTATAGTTATTAACAATATTTATCATCTCAACGAACTGAGGTAACTAAGAAAATTTAAAATTAAAATGACCAAGTTAATCTCAGAAATATTTAGCATATTTAAAATGATATATTAATAATTTATATATTTATATATTATTGATAAAATTAATCATATCTTCGATAGATTTTCCTTAGCAGCACACGACTAAAACCAGCCTAGATCCATCTTAACTCCAGATCTATCAAGCGCCGAGAGGGATCAAATCTCTGCAAACCTTTCCTCAAGTTTTGCACTCAAAAAAAGAGGTTTGCACCTCGAGAGATTTGATCCCTCTTGGCACTTGATAGATCCGGAGTTAAGATGGATCTAGGCTGGTAAATAATAAAATACCCATCCTTTAAAGTGTTATATTCAATGATCTTCATTTAAAACCAATGTACCATTAGAAATCACTCAAAATCCATACCATACCTTAGATTTTTAATTAACCAAAGAAAAATAACAATATTAAAGACCATTTTTGCAAGATTGCACAAAGATTCCATAGAAAGATAAATATGGACATATCATTTTGTGATGTTCATTTTTTTGGTGTTCCTTATGACATGGTTAGGATAGACTTTCAGAATTAGGGGCAAACAGGTCATAGGTGCAGGTTGGTGTCATCAACGAGACCAAGGGCTCTTGGAGGGGTTTTGAGGAGCTTCTATGAGGTATGATGAAATTTACTTGGTATTTTCCATCATCTGCACAATTTGCCTTTCATTTTGATGCATTCTGACAACTTTCAGAAAACAAAGTCATTATTGGTCTTAAATCAATTAATTACACTTGAGGTGGCATTCTGGGAGGAATACTTAACAGAATATCGTAGTATAGTAGCTCGCTGGAACTGAAATGAGAATATTTAAAGGATGGGATGGTTAGATGTGAGTTTCAATGACCTGAGGAGACATGGTGGCCAATTTACCCTTTTCCTGCATTAAAAATAATATTTTAATTGAAATAAAAATGGAAAAGTGCTCCATGATTAAAATAATAATAAAATAGGAGGTTTGACAGGATTCCATCAGATCTATAAAATAGGAGGAGGAGACCATGGGGGGGCGGGGAGGAGGTTCTTGGATTTGTATTTTATTCTTGTGAAGAGGTTTGAGAACCCGTTTTTCAACTTTAGCAGTAGCCCCAAGATGGAAACCTTCGGGTGATTTACTGAGATTTGATGAGTACCCATCTCCCCTTGGTGAATTCATCCAGAATTCACAAGAGAGCTCAACAGTGACATTTCTGTTCAATTTTGGAAGGCCAACACAACATTGGAGCAGATTCTTGAGGCTAGTTTCCCATCTCAACTATTTTATTGTATCAACATGTAGACCCCAATTTATATTATAATAAGGATGAGATTATTTTATGTTTATCATGTTATGGAATTGCATGCACTCTATTTGTTTTATTTTACATGACAATCTTATGTTGAATAAATAATAATTTAATAGTAATATTTTTGTTGAGTTCTATTTTTCAAAATTTAGCAAAATATCTCGTTTACAGTGATATCAAAGCTAGTTTTCCTTATCAACTTGAGAGATTATTTTCTAAATTGTTAAACCAAAATTATTACAAGAGAAAGAAAGAGAGTTTTCCTGAATAAATTTCTGAGCACAAATTTGCTTTTGAATATCAATGGCTCAACAAAATGCTAACTGGCCCATGGGCGAAATTGTCAAATAAATAATAATTATTCGACAAAATATTTCGTTTATTTTATGTGGCCCCATATCCAACTAAATTTCAAGGCCCCATATTCATTATTTTGAGTGGAGAGATCGTATTAAAAAGGATAAATGCTGACTAATTATTTTTTGCAAGTCGTTGGTGCCAAACATAATTATTTTTTGAGGGCTCATATTTACATTTTATTAGGCATCATTATGAAAAATATTATTTGAGGTCAAAGATTATTTTTTGGAGAACCCGGTAAGGCCAAATATTTCAAACTAAATTTGTTTTTGGTTCACGCTTGGGAGAAATTAGTTCAGTGGAATTGTACGAGGAGAACATGCAATTTTTTTTAAAGGTCAAGCCAGATTTGGGGAGCCAAACTGAAGGAGTGTTTTCAGAGCTTGGTCATGCCTAGTTTGAGAACAAGGGCCAAAGGTTTTCATTGGGCCAATGCCTAATTTTCGAGGACCGAAATTTCTTGGCGTCTAATTAGTTCCTTGACTCGATAGTCGTCCAAATCATTTTTGAAGTTGGGCCAAGTTTTTAAAGTTTCAATCTAAGTTAAGTTAATGGAAATGTCTCACCCAAACCCCAAAAACATCGTTGGGCGTTTCGAAAATGGAAACGGGTACGATACGCCGCGGAAACGACATGGAAACGTTTCATTTTGTTTCGAAAATGGAAATGGGTGCGATACGCGGCGGAAACGACATGGAAACGTTTCAGTTTTTTGGAAACGCAGAATCTTAGTTCTGAAATGTTTCTGTTTTTTCGAAATGCATGATCTTATTTTTGAAACGTTTTAGAAATTTTTAAGGGTTTTGGATCTGTGTCTAGAGTTTCCTGACTTGAATATGACGTTGAATTCCATGTTTCAAATGATTTTGTTCGATGAGAAAGAACCAATAATTGCATCTTCAAGCTGACATGGCAACAGTGTTCCCACTCATAAAGAGGATCCAAATGATGATGTTGATCTTAATTACAGGGATGAAAATATATTTAATGATTTGTAAATATAATTTATGATGATGTTTTAAAATTTTGAAGAATGGACATTGAATACTTAATATGTCATATGGTCATAGCTCATTTTTTGTAATTTGTATTATGTAACTAGCACATTGGTTAAAATGAAAACTCGCAGCAACCAAGGTTTGATATTTTAAAATGAAAACCAGTGTATATAAGTGACGGATAAAGCTTCCTATGCAGCGTTCATAAGTTCACAGAACTCGCTCAATAGTCAAAGAAACAATAAAGACTAAAGATCATGAGGCACACATGATTAGCACAGAAAGTGGTATGTCCGTGTCACTGAGACTGTCAGCGGATTGGTCACCTTGGAGCCGATTTGTGCATTAAGTGAATCGATTGATCCATCTATCTTGCAGAGATCCAAGTTTTACTACAAGAGTCGAATTTCCCTTTTCAGTTAGTTTTACTACAAGAGTCGAATTTCCCTTTTCAGTTAGTTTTACTACAAGAGTCGAATTTCCCTTTCCAGTTGATTGAAGGCAAATCACGTTAAGTCGAAGACTCGAGTCGTGTTGCTTGCTGGACGAATTGGTACTACGTGGGGGTCGTGTCTCCATTGTTTTGGGAGCGTTCTTCCTAGGGAACCGAGTCATTGCACTGGCACTCCTGAAGCTTCATTCCACACTGTGAAATAAACAATGAGATAACTCCCTGTCACCCTGGAAGGATTATGTTCCAAGAAAGATCGAGTTACCAAATTTTGAGGATTGTTATCATTGTTAAAATGTGGCTGAATGTGTGTACTGGTCTTGTCTCACTGACGTTGGGCGTAGGAAGACAGACTTGCAAAGTTCGTGGGGCTTCTCAAGGTGTTGGACGGGTTGATCAAAGAACCATTTTTTCCATCAATTATTCTAAAACAAGTTCCTGTGTAAATTAAATATTTAAAAGATTGTGCGAATGTGTATTTATTTTTGGGTTTACTTAATGGTTTGATGGTTGTAGCATCCCTATTACACTGATGAATATTATGTGCCTGCATTTATAAATCATTATATGGTTCTTGATCTTCATTATTTGCCATGTAAGACACAAATTATACCTTCAACGGACCATCATAACCAGTTAGCAAGACATAAATCACACAGAAAATTTCCAATTCCAATAACCCAAGAGCGGTGAAAATTTGTGGTCATTAGCGGGAAGGAATTTTTACAGGGCAGTGACATGACAGAGTTTAGTGACATAATTGTTTATGCGGGGCTGAGCACATTCAGAAGGATATATTCCAGTGACTTGAAACCATCTTGTTGTCACACCATTACCAGGTTCCTTGTTTCTTGTGACATTTTACTGCTTATAGTAAAGGCAATCTGCAACAATTATTTATGTTATCCTTGAAAACAAAAAAGAAAAAAAAACCCAAAACAGTGAGCCATACACATGTTTGAAGAAACCTCACTGATGATATCCACTGAAATTCAGAAAATAGTGGCCCCATTATCACATTGCACTTGCTCTCATTAAACTAAAATCATGGAGAGGATCACAACAGTTATGAATGAATTGAGAAGATTGAACAATACAGAAATTAGTTCCTAGAACCACCATGCATCATTGGACCTGGAACCCAAGCAAGACAATAGACCTTTATCAAGAGGGGTTTATGGCATTCTTCAAAGAGAACAACCAAAGGATGTGCAGAAGGGACAAGAAATAGGGCACAAACTATTTGCACTTGGGACAGATTTGAAGCACATGAGGGTCACATGGAAAGTTCTCTTCAAACTAGATGAATTAGATGCACTCCTTTTCCAAGTGAACCAATTAGAAGGGAAGAAACTAGTTTAGGCTCTAAAACCAACTATACTTTCTCTCATACAACACAAGTTCTTGGGGGAACTTTGTGAAGGGGTCAGACTTCTAGTTGCATCTTGTCTCAGTAACATTATGAGGTTAACTGCACCTATACCTTCTTATAACGATGATGTTATGAGAAGAGTTTTCAGATTGATAGTAGAGACCTTTCAGAACTTGGACAACACTGTGGGTCTTACCTTTGGGAAAAAGCTATGGATTTTGGAAGATATGGACAAAATCCAAACCTATGACATCATGTTTGATCTAGAGTGTGATGACCTGATTCTTCAAATGTTTCAATCATTTTTCAACATTAAGAAACATCATCTAGACACGGTCAAAGCACACATGCAGTCCATTTTGTCTTCAGTTATGGGAGATCATGATGCCATCTACAAGAAGTTACAATCCAAGTTGTTGGCCATTTGGAGAGAGGAATAGATGATCTCACATGTTGCTTATGAGCTAGCCAAAAGGCTAGTTGAGTAGAATATTAGATTGTTCCGGAGACAGTTGACCAGGGAGGAGTTGCTCAAGGTTGGTGGACCATGTAGCAAGAATGAGTTAAGGAGGAAGGGTCTTTGCTTCACTCACAAGGAACCTTGGGGACTTGAACACTCATGCAGGATTGATGCAAAGGAGATGGAAAGGTAGATCTAGAGGAGGTTCCCTCTGACTTTCTGGCTGAGGATTCTTCTTTCTTAGTTGAGTCCATTGGTTCTTATGGGATGCACCTTGGGAGCACAAGCAGTCATGTGGAGTTGATGAAAGTAGCCCAGATATGCATCCATGTGTGGTAGAGGAGTAAGATGAGAAGCCACTTGTTCCCATGAGGGAAGGATATCAGGTAGAAGATGAGCGACCAATGTTTCAACATATAGAGCACATAGAGGAGCATGAGTTAGATGATACGCACACTGTGTTGGATGGACCATTTTTGGAGGGTTAGCAAGTGGCTCATGTTGAGTCCATGATGGAGGATGAGAAGACACCCTTGGGGCTAGCCATTGGTGAGGAACAGGTATGTGTGCAGGCAACTACCAGGGAGGTAGTATTTGCAGATATTTTTCATCAAGAGGCATTGGGACCTGATAGGACAATTTTTCAAATAACGAGTGGACCAATGGGGCATGGAGTTTTCAGTCAGATGAGGGAGGCTCTTTTAGAGGCAGTAGTGCATCCATCCTTGGGTCTACCCATTGACAATGTGTAGGTTGATGTAGTGGTAGCTAGCAAAGTTGCAGTGTTTCCAAGCAGCAATCCTCTCCAAGAGTACATTGACAGAACGTGTAGCATGGGTTACTCACTTATAAGGAGGGAGGCAGACATTCCTAGACATATCTAGTTGATTGGTTGGGCAGAGTTGCATGAGTTGAGCATGGTGTAACTCAGTGGACTCATACCTTGTATAGGTGCATGTGCATCCGATCCTTCCCACAGGATGGATTGGCAGGAGATCATGAGCTGGTACCTTATTGATGGAATGGTCAGAAGCATTGTACTATAGGAGCCCTTAGAGGTGAGAGATACTACAAACTTCAATTAGCAGCAGGATATAGGCTGGCCACTCATTAGTATTTCAACACATCATCATCATGGTGAGATTGACCTTGATCTATGCCAAGGGTTGGATTGGAGAGAGGTGATGAGTTGGTACACGGTGGATAGAGCAACTCTCATGGTTGGAGTTATAACACAATAGGAGCCATGGAACCTTGATATTGTTCTTGGTGGCATTGAGATCCAGGAGGATTTGTTGATGACAAGTTCAGTGAGAGATTGGTTTGGGATTCAGGTATTGAGGGGTTCGTTCATGGTGGTTTGACACAAAGGCATAACATCACCCAGTGGTTCGTATGGGATCTGGGCATTCGGTCTCAGTTGCATTGGGCCACCATATTGATCCATAGGTTTGGATTGTTTGAGGGCAAGCAATCTTGGGCCGAGAAGATTTGTAATGTTCCTTTTTTTGGTGTTCCTTATGAAATGGTTAGGATGGACTTTCAAAGTTGGGGGCAGATAAGTCACAGGTGAAGGTTGGTGTCATCAATGGGCCCAAGGGATTTTGGAGGGGTTTTGAGGAGTTTCTATGAGGTCTGATGGCATTCACTTGGTATATTCCATCATCCACACATTTTGTCTTTCGTTCCAGTGCATTCCAACAAATTTTAGAAAAAAGAGTTATTATTGGGTTTGACTCAATTAATTATGCTTAAGGTGGCATTCTAGGAGGAATACTTGATATAACACCTTAGTTTAATAGCTCGTTGGAACTGGAACGAGAAGATCTACAAGATGGGAAGGTTATATGTGAGTTCCAGTGACTTGAGGAGACATGGTGGCCAATTTACCCCTTTATCGCATTAAAAAGTATATTTTAATTGAAATAGAAGAGGGAAAAGTGCTCCATGATTAAAATAATAATAAAAAATGAAGTTCTAGAGGGGTCCATCAAATCTATAAAAGAGGAGGAGGCCATTGGGGGACATCTTGGATTTGTGTTTTCTTCTTGTGGAGAGGTTTGAGAACCTGGTTCTCTACTTCAAGAGTAGCCCAACCCTCAGGTGATTTAGTGAGATTGGGCAAGTACCCATCTCCCCTTGGTGAATTCATCCGGAATTCACACGAGAGTTTAACAATATGAGCATGTAAACCCAGTTCATATTATAATAAGGATAAAATTATTTTTTGTTTATCGTGTTATGGAATAGCATGCACTCTATTTGTTTTATTTTACACGGCAATTTTTTTTAAAATGAATAATAAGGTAAAATATATAGCAATCTTTTATTGAATAAATAATAATTTAATTGTAAAATTTGGATTGAGTTCGATTTTTGCAAATTTAACAAAATATGTAGACATTACACATTCTCTTGGCTCTCCATACTTACTAAATGACCACTTAAATTGGATCTCGAATTTAATTTGCAAATTGGTAATGCTATGTTTACCATTGTCCATTCAAATGAGATGTTACAACCATCAGAAACCATTAAACCCATACTTAACTATGATCTAAAATGGATCCGAAAAAAGAAATAGGTATAAGCAGAATGATGGCAAAAACATTAAATGGAAAAATAATAAAATAGGAGGTAAGGTTAAGCAATATGAAAAAAATGGTCATGTGTGTTTTTTTTTTTTAATTTTTAATATTTGAATCCATTGGCAAAACAGAAAGAAACTTCCAATAAAAAGCAAGCCAAACATAACCAAAGATGGTTGGAATAATGAACTGAACCCATTTATGGTTGGTTTTCCATTTAGGTTTCCAAGAGAAGAAAAGGAGACAAAAAAACCACGAAAGCAATATAAACCAAAAATTGTCAGAATAACGAACTGAACCCATTCAGTGCCGGTTTTCCATTTGGGTTTTGAGAGTAAATTTTGAGTTGTGAAGTGTGAGTTTATTCCTTATTATTGTGTGGTTTTCTGTCTTTGTGATGAAATGGAGTTGCTGATACTTTGTAAATTGTTAATAGTTATCGTGTAGTTAATGATTGTCGGTGGAGGTCCCTTTTCTACAATTTAATGCGAAATAATGTCTTAACAGCTTTTGTGGGGTGATTTGGAGATGGAAATCAATGATTATTTTTATGGTTTACGCCGAATTTTCTCTCCTTCATACAATATTTTCCTTTACTGAGTCGAATTTAGCTACCCTTGATCGAATTAGCATTGGCTTGGATTAATTTATGGTGCCTGGGCAGTAATTTCGCTTACCTGGGTATGTAACTCTCATTGTCTGAGCAGAATCCGTATGTCCCTGAGTCGATTTCCAGTGCGTGGGGTGAATTTAACATCCCTGTTCGCTTTCTGTCACCCACGAGGCTGTACGGATCGAATGCAGCTTTACATTAAAGGTTGGAATTATTGCAAAGTTTTTTTTTTTTTTTCCTTTTGGTCCAAAAAAATGTTGGCAATAGTAATGTTTGAATGATTTTATGATGGAAATAGATTTAGCACTATCAAACTTAAATTTACAAAAAAATTTACTATATAAATTTCCATAATTTTTCAAACTTAAATTTACAATTTTTTTTACTATCTAATTTGCCAAGCAAATTTAAAGCGAATGCAGCCAAGGAATTAGTAGCGCGGCCTTACAATTTGTTGCTGGGCTAAGGAATCGATGGCTAGACGGACGAATCAATTGCATTCCTAGTTGATTTTGTTCACTGGTTGATTTATTGTTAGATGGTCTGTCAACTCAGAGCATTTATAATTACCCATTCTTGCTCCCGAAGCGACCGGCCATTGTTGACCCCGCGCTGGCTCTGAATATGTGCAAGGCATTCGGAGTTAGAAGCAGCTCATGACAAAAAAGCTGAAATCTTTCAGTGTGAAGTTCAGTTTCTATCAATTCGATTTCAATTATTGTAAGTTCTGAATCAGCTTTGTACTTCATTTGGCTCATGTAGTGGAGGGTATCATTTGTTCTCATTTCAGTTGGGTACACCAACATTCCACTGCACTACCAAGTGATTGTAGCAGATATACTTCTTTCACCTTTTGCTGTTGTTATTAATTGTGTCCTAAGCTCACCATCAAGCTCTGTCAAGAGCGTTGTGAAAATTTCTTATGCTTGTCCTAAGCTCACAATCAAGCTTTGTCAAGAGTGTCTGATAATTTCAATATTTATGGAAGATTTAGCCATTCAATTATATGCCAATGCATTCATGAGAATGCTAATTTGGATGCATTTCGTCAATGGAACATCAAAACCCATTTCATAGGATCGTTGGAAATATGTGTGTTGGGCCTTTTGAGATCAATAGGTTTTATGATACCGTTGTTTGTTTAAGACTGATGAGGATATGACTGTTGAGTATGAATGTGCAAAATATAAAACTTAAGTTATTTAATTTTTAGGTTATTTGAAAGTATTTGATACCTTGGTTTTGGTTTTGCATAGTAGGTGTATTGCAATGTTGAAAATTAAAGGAAAGGTTATCATTTAATTTTAATGAAAGCATAACAAGTATGGTTACACCACACACATTTATATTTTTAGCCATTAGTTGTTGTGTCTAGATTACACTGGACGATGGCGAGCTATTGGTTGGTTTGTTGTTGGCTTTATTGTAATCCTAAGAACAAGGACCTTGGTATAGGACAAAGGAATAGAGGCTCTCTATGTAACATTAAAAATAGATCTCAAAAGTTTAATTTTGTAAAAGATCAATGTTGGTGAAATGAATCCAGTTACACGTCCTTGCTTTACAAATCATATATCTTAAATCCAATTGAGCTTAATCCAATGTTGAGTCAAAGCCCAACCCATATAACAGTTGAAAATAATTATATTATTTTGTATTAATGGAGAAAATGGTTACACAAGTTGTAACGTATCTCCTTAGTTTAGGATTTGTTCCTAGAGTTTAGGGGTTTAGTTGCAACTTCCTGATTTCTAGTATTGTACTTAATGATGTAATTTCTCATTCATGAATGTAGAGTGTACGAGAGTGATCTCTCAGTTTTGAGTGTAGTCTCCAGGTGCAGTACTCACCTGAGAACTACAACTCCTTCTTTTTCAATTTTGTGCATATTTTATCTTGGTATCAGAGCTCAGATTGGGTGAGCCTGATCTTTTATCGCCTTTGTGGCTAGCTTGCCTTTGTGGCAGAATCGCCTTCGTGGCTAGAGGTGCCTTTGTGTACACGAGAGCTGTGTGCTCACAGAGCTTTGTGCTCGACCGAGTAGGTGGACTGCAGTAACACCTGGCTCACGGACTCAGATGATTTTTTAATTTTCTGAGCAGAAGGGGGTTGGCGCGCTTTTCACGCTGACAATCGCGCCAGGAAGCGCAACTGGCGCGTCTGTTCGGCCCATAATCACGCCACCGCGCCAAAATACCAGATTGGCATGGAATCGCACGGAAAACTCGAGCCAATAATTTTTCCTTGCATCGTTTTTATTTGGGAGCGGATTTTTCGCTCAGGAGGGCGCCAACTCACCTTCAAGGGGATCCGTGGGAAGCCTCACCTTCGCTGGACGATTTGCGAGAGTTGCAGATTGGAGAAGTTGC
This sequence comes from Pinus albicaulis, assembly GCA_034641835.2. Lineage (NCBI taxonomy): Eukaryota > Viridiplantae > Streptophyta > Pinopsida > Pinales > Pinaceae > Pinus > Pinus albicaulis. The sequence goes on from CM076569.1 coordinate 975,509,271, forward strand.
GGATCTATCCGGGAGAGGCAGATCGGATCAGTTTTGATCGGATCAGTTTGTGGCTGTGTTGGAAAACAGTGGATTTGCTCATCGGAGCGAGATTGATTTGCAGATTTGTCAGATATTGCTGGATCTGAATCGAAGATACAGTGGGTGGATCAGGAGACCAACAGATCAGTGGTAGAGAAGTGCCAGATCGAGTGACAAGATCTGACAGGTATTCATTTTTTTTCTAAATCAGTTGGGTAGATTCATTTACTTGTAGATCAGATTAGAATGAGTAATACAATGGAATCTTATATCCACGAGTCTGGAAAACTCGATGGATCTAACTTCACGAATTGGAAGTTTAAGATTCAGACCTTGCTTGAGGGTGCGAATGCATGGTCCATAGTTACAGGACACGAGCAGAGGACGAATTCGAACACAGGGACACAGGAGCAAGAATGGGATAAACGAGAAAACAAGGTGAAAGTTTTGCTGAAGATGTCCAAGAAGGACAACATTATCCCTCACATCAGAGAATGTAAAACGTCCTCTGAGATCTGGACGACCATCAAAAGTTTGTATCAGACCCAGAATACGAGTCGAATTATGGCACTCAAAAGCACGCTGTTCTCAATGAAGATGGACGAAAGCGAGACTGCTGCTGCATTCATCGCGCGAATTAAAGATGTGAAAGACGAATTGGGGGAGATCGGGGAGAAGGTGTCTGACTCTGATCTCGTCACAATCACTCTGAATGAGATGAGAGATGAATTTCAAATGTTCATCACTGGATTGGCGGCAAGGGAGAAATCGCCTACATTTGAAGATCTGACAGGGATCTTGCTGCAAGAGGAGGAGCGACGGCAGAACTTGAAACCCCAAAGCGATGATCTTGCTCTGACGGCAAAACGACGACCATTCAGAGGGAAGCAGCCACAACAGCAATCACAGTCGCAACTACAGCAGAGAGGAGGTACCTCGCAAAAGAGTCTGTATAAAGGTATGCCTGTAAATCACACTGTAAAGAAATGTTATTATTGTGGAAAGAAGGGTCATATACAGAATGAATGCTTTAGGAAGCAGGCAGATGATGCAAAGAAGAAGTTGGCAGATAGCAAAGCACAGAGGATATTTTGTTGAAGAAGATCTTGAAGAAGATGAAGATTTCAGTCACGAATTTCGACTGTTCATAGCTAACTGTGCCCTTTCAGCATTCAATGAGGACGACATTTGGTATGTCGATTCCGGTGCATCCTCTCACATGATAGGTAAAAGGGAATTTTTTTAAAATCTTGAAGAAAGTACATATGGATCAAAAAAAAAATTCGGAGATGATAGTGGATACGAGATTAGAGGCTATGGGGATATTCCAGTAAAGCTACCAAATGGTAAAATCATTCATCTTAAAAATGTTTTATATGTACCTGGAATTAAGAAAAATCTCATATCTGTATCCATGATAACTAATCAAGATATGCAAGTCGAATTCTTCAAGACTCATTGTGTGATAAAGGATTGCAGGAAAGAAATAGTTGCAACAGGCGTGCGCGTTGGAAGCCTATACAGACTGGATGTAAAGAGTATACCACAGCGAGCCATGGTTGCAGGTGGATCGACAGCCGAACAACTCTGGCATCAGAGATTCAGTCATTTGAATTTGCAGGACCTCATGTTATTGCAGAGAGAAGGTATGGTTGAGGGACTCCCTGTCTTTCATAATACTCAGTTAAATTGTGATGGATGTGCCTTAGGTAAAATGCATAGAGAACAGTTTCCTGTGCATGATAGAAGGAAGGAAACAGATATTTTAGAACTAGTGCACACTGATATATGCGGACCTATGCAGACAAGGTCGCTAGGTGGAGCATATTACTTTTTGTTATTTACTGATGATTGTACTAGATATTCATGGGTTTATTTTCTGAGTAAAAAGAGTCAAACTTTCCAGTACTTTATAGAATTTAAAACTTTGGTGGAAAAACAGTTTGGAAAAAGTATAAAAATTCTCCGATCTGATCAAGGGGGAGAATACAAGTTAGGGGAATTCATGAAATTCTGCAAATCTCACGGGATTGTTCAGCAGTTTACAGTGCCACACACACCACAGCAGAATGGAGTGGCAGAGCGCAAGAACAAAACCTTAGTGGAGTGCGCAAGGAGCATGTTACAAGGTAAGGGTCTAGCTAATAGTTTTTGGGCAGAGGCTATTAATACTGCTATATATTTAAAGAATAGAAGTCCTACCAGGTATCTTGGCTTCAAAACTCCTTTTGAAGCTCTATACGGACTCAAACCAACAGTAAATCATCTAAGAGTATTTGGGTCAAAAGCATTTGCCCATATACCCAAAGCTGATAGGAATTAATTAGACCCTAAAGCTGTTAAATGCATCTTTGTTGGTTATGGCACAGAATTTAAAGCATATAAATTGTTCAATCCTGAGTCTCATAAGATATTTGCAAGCAGGGATGTAGTGTTTCATGAACAGGTTCAAGACGAGAAAGATGACATTGGTGACGATTGGCACATTCCATTATTGATGGATGAAAGCAACGAGGATGAAAGAGAGCAGGAGCAGAAACAGGAGCAGAAAGAAAAGCAGAAAGAAGAACAGGAAGAAGGTGATAATGCAAGCCCAATTAGATCTGAAGAAAACAAATTTGAGGTAAGTCCCCTACCAAGGAGATCAGGTAGGAAGACTCAAAAACCATTAAGATTGAGAGACTATGCTTTGATGTCAAATATTTTGAACATTGTAGAACCCACTAATTACAAAGAAGCTAGTCAATTTGAGGAATGGAGGGCTACAATGAATGAAGAGATAGAATCTATTCTTAGAAATGACACTTGGGACTTAGTTGAACTGCCTAAGAATAAAACACCCATAGGATTTACATGGTTTTTTAAACCAAAAATGAATGCAGATGGAAGTATAGAGAAATTAAAAGCTAGGCTGGTTGCAAAGGGATATTCACAGCAGGAAGGTATAGACTTTGATGATACCTTTGCACCTGTAGCAAATTTAAATACTATCAGAATGCTTATTTCTTTAGCAACTAAAAATAATTGGGAGCTACACCAGCTTGATGTCAAGTATGCATTTTTAAATGGTGAATTAAAAGAAGAAATTTACTTAGTGCAACCAGAAGGGTTTGTAAAGAAGGTGCAGGAACATCTTGTTTGCAGGTTGAAAAAGGCACTATATGGCTTAAAGCAAGCACCCAGGTCTTGGTACGAAAAGATTGATTCTTTCTTTTTAGAGCATGGTTTTCATAGGAGTTTAAATGACCCAAATTTGTATACCAAGTACAATAAGCAGGGGCATATTATTCTGATTTCTTTGTATGTAGATGACATGATTATAACAGGAAATGCAGATAATTTAATCAAAGAAATCAAAAGGCTTATGGCACAAGTTTTTGAAATGAAAGATCTCGGAAGTCTCCACTACTGTCCGGGATTGGAAGTATGGAGAGATACTAGGAAAACTTTTCTTACCCAAGGGAAATATGCCAGAAATCTATTGGAAAAGTTTGGCATGGATCAGTGTAGGTCAGCGACAACACCTTTGCAACAGAATTTGAAGTTGTGCAGTGATGATGGCACTAAGGAGGTGGATGCCACTATGTACAGACAGCTGGTTGGCAGCTTGATATATCTCACAACAACCAGACCTGACTTGGCATACTCTGTTAGTGTGTTGAGCCAATTCATGTCAAAACTGCTTGAAATTCACTGGGTAGCAGCAAAAAGCGTGTTGAGGTATCTTTGTGGTACTATTAATTATGGCATTTTATACACTGACACATCTGATGTTATTCTAGTAGGTTTTTCAGATTCAGACTGGGCAGGTAACCTGGATGATCAAAGGTCTATGATAGGTTACGCATTCAGCATAGGATCCGGGGTCATAGCATGGAGCAGCAAGAAGAAAAGTATTGTAGCACTGTCTTCATGTGAAGCTGAGTATCAAGCATTGTGTGCAGCAATGTGTGAAGCGATTTGGTTGAGAAGGCTTCTCAATGATACAGGAGAAGAACAGAAGAACTCTACTTCCATCAAAAGCGACAACCAGAGCACTATTAAACTAGCATACAATCCAGTGTTTCATAAAAACACCAAACATATAGACACTCAGTTCCATTTTGTCAAAGAGAAACTACAGTCAAAATAAATTATTGTTGAATATTGTAAAACTTGTGACAATGTGGCTGATATTTTTACAAAGCCTCTTGCACGTGTGAAGTTTGAATTGTTTAGAAGGATGCTAGGAGTTCAGGACAATCCTTTCTCCATTAAGGGGGGGAGTTGAAAATAATTATATTATTTTGTATTAATGGATAAAATGGTTACACAAGTTGTAACGTATCTCCTTAGTTTAGGATTTGTTCCTAGAGTTTAGGGGTTTGGTTGCAACTTCCTGATTTCTAGTATTGTACTTAATGATGTAATTTATCATTCATGAATGTAGAGTGTACGAGAGTGATCTCTCAGTTTTGAGTGTAGTCTCTAGGTGCAGTACTCACCTGAGAGCTACAACTCCTTCTTTTTCAATTCTGTGCATATTTTATCTATAACTCAAACCCTTTTCAATAGATTCTAAATGTTAGATGTTACAACTATGCATTAAATGGCTAAGTGAAAGATTAAACTTGATCAACGTAAACACAAATGAATTCTCAATATCAAACCCAAACTCATGAGAACACACCAACTATAATTCAAACAATAAACTAATGAAAAACAATGAATAGAGAAAATGGAGAGGAATGCCATGAATACCAGTTCCATTCTTCAAATCCTAGTTTGAAACCCTAGCAATGAAGAAGATGAGAGAAGAGGGGAGGTGAGAATGGAAGATGGAGAAATGAAAGGAATTGAAAGGTTTTAATATTGAAGATGAAATGAGAGATGGAAAAAGTAGTAAATTTTGTAGTAATACAAACAAGGAAAATTTCATATTAGTTAAATTAAAAGTAGTAGTTTTACCAAACAACATTTTCAATTTAAAAGTAGTAGTTACCAAGCAACATTTTCAATTTAAATGTAGTAGCTTTTTGCATTTTCATTAATTATTTATAGTTTTCTTGTTTCCTTTTTGTAATATTTACTCAATTTAAAATATTTTTCCAGTTTTTGTGAACATATGTTTTAAGTAGGTATCTATTAATTTATATTAATAGAATGTAATATTTCAAAAGTGAATAAATGTTCTCTCATTTAAGTGGTGAAATATACAATTGTAATAAATTATAAGAACACTACAAATTTTGAGTTGTTTGCAATCATGAATTTTCTTGATACCTAGATGATATATGTATGTATGTTGTGCATGTGTTATTCATTTGACCATTTCATAAATGTATAACATACAAGGACCACCAAAGTCAATGAATACAACACTCCTAAGGATGTCCTCAGTGAAACACACCTCTAATGGCATCCTAGAATTAGTATACCCAAGGATTTGGTATTGGTTGAGTGATATGAAGACTAGAGTTTGGTTGAAGTTATGATATATTAAATGAAGGATTCTCGTAGTCCATAACTTTCTATTCAACTATAAGTTAATGAGCTACCAAAGGCCCCACTTATGTCCTCTCCAATTGTAATAGATCCACGAAACAAGAATGGGATCAACTCACTAGTAGTTACTCAAAACCATAGGTGGAGTGCATTATATGGGAGGAATGCAAATTTGGCACTTATATTTATAGACCTACAAAGGTTGCATCTTCTTCTTCATGTCCATATCATTGATAAGTTAGTAATTGTCCATGCACATGTATATGAATGCATGGTTGAATAAGTTGAATTATCAACTTATATTTATGCATCTACACCTTAAATATTATCTAAGGTATGGGAAAGAGGGGATTGGAGAACCTAATGTTATCTCCACAAATAATACTTATGAAGGAAGATAAAAGCATTCATCCCTTACTCTATAATTGAGTAATTAGAAATTAAGACATACTTTCTCAATTGGCATAAATTGTTAACCAATTAAAATTATGATGGGAATCTTCCAAAAATTCCGTTTTGATCCAATATATCCTTTTACTAGTAATTGAAGCTATCTTCATGTGAGCACAAAAGGACCTTGTCTCATGTGGAACTTTGGGATGGATGGAAGTTCTCATCATCAAATGTCATTAGGCAATAGATTACCATATCGAATTGAGCATCTTCTAGTAAGAACATTGAACTAATGAAACCTAGACTCTCCAAATGATCTCTATTTCAATACAAAAACTATTAGGATGAAAGAACAACAAATATAAAATCAGGTCTTATGTATAATTCCCTAAACTATTATAATAACTATGATAACAATTCAGTTATGATGAACTAATTTTAACTCATTGGTTATAGATAGATAGGTAATCATGAACCTTAAGCATTGAAGGAAACCCCAACTCATTATAAATATTGGAAGCCCTATAGAATAATTCATACTCTTCTCTCTTTGAGATATGACTAATATATTTAAAGATTGGGTTGCATTTCAAAGCTAAAACTAAAATCAGGAAAGGGAGTTGGTGTGGAAATGAAAGAAAGACCAATATCCTCCTTGTAATACATATGATAGAAGAGTTCCCTTGGACATTATGGAAGAGGCACAAAATTTAAATTTACTGGAGTTTACAAAAAAGGAAGAAGGTAAGGAAACAAAATCTTGGTTGGTAGGTCTAAAAACAGACTCAAATTTATGCTGAATAGTGCCATGAAGAAGGCCCAAATAGTGATGGGTTTCCTTAGAGGGGATACCCTACTATGGTGGATGAAGAAAGATATGAAATTTACATTATTCATAGGTGGTTGAATAAAGAATTATTCAAGGAGACATTTCAAACTAGGTACTTTTTTTAATAATAGAAACATCAACAAATAGGTGTGCTTATGTAGTCATGCAAAGAGGTAGAGCAATGGAAGATTATGAGGAAAATATTTTGGAATTATATTATGTGGACTTAATGGCAAATGATAAGAGATGAGAAGAAATATTTCTTCATGAACTCGATTCTCTACTTTATAATTAGGTTTTTATGTAGAAACACATGTCCATGGAAAAAAAAATAAGCCTAACAGGGAAATATCAAAAGAGGATTAATATTGAAAGGAAATTATCAAGGAGGAACTATGTTTCCTTCAATGGACCTCCTAAAGGAGTGATCAAGATCAGGGAAAGCATATGTTATCCTTAATAACAAATAGGTTGGTCTAGGTGTGTCTTTTTGAGTTAGGTTAGGTTATTAGGGTGAAATAAGGTCATGAAATTCATTAAATTTCATGTTTTGTATATAGTTTCAAAAGGTCTAAATGGTCATTGGCCATGTGATTAAGGTCTTGTCAAAGTAAAATTTGACTGCATGGGTTAATAGAGTTATTTTATGACACTTGGCACCTTTTTCCTAAGTCCACAACATTTTCTGTGTAAAATAGTCTATTTTCGATATGGACTTACTTGACAGTTTCGTAGAGAATCTGCCCTCCAAGTAACTGAAATCACTACGAACTCCAATTTTTTTCTGCTAACGGTGGGGTAATCAATATCCTGTCATTATTTCAGTGGTCATAACTCCTTTTGTCATCATGTTACATTACAGTTATGAGTCATTATTTGTCATATTTATGTGTGGTAATCATCACAACTTTCATAATTTCGTTTTCCCTCTCATATTTCTTTCCTAATTTAGCCTTACCTCATTCAAACAATAACACTTTTCCATTAATCCTTGTAAGTTGTTTAATCCTTTTGCCATCAGTATTCACTTTTGTTTCTTATCTAGTTGTTGTCTTAGGCTAGTTGTTACCTCTGTCAAGCAAGGTTCTTGTTGTCTTAGATAATTTTGCAGGTGTCAAAGTTTGAAGTTGGTCAGCGCTGTATTAAAGGGCATGGATTTACATAAAAAGCCAAACAAAGGTGGCTCTGTAGTCAGATACGAGACCATGGACATGAAGTTGGTTGTGGAAGACCCTAGCTTTTCACAAGCTTTCACAAATGCAGGTTGTTTGAGGTTTTGCCAAAAACTGCAGGGATATCATGCACAGGTATCCAAATATTTCACTGTCAACTTCATTAGCACAACTTCAAAGGTGGCCATCTTAAGTTTTATTGTTTCTCCCGATACCATTGCACAGACAACTGAAATTCCAAGGTCTGGAGAAGAGTGGTTCAAAGAAACAAAATTCAAGCTTCAAAACTGTGATGAATTTATGAAGAAGGAGCATATAGGAATTGACATGACCTCAGGCATACCCAGGATTTGCCTCAAGGACAACTACTCAAAGCTGCTGGTGGTAATTCAAAATTATTTTACTTGTGAAGGTAGATTTCACATAATCTACCAATATCATTTTAGACTATTACTTCATTTCACAGGTAAAAAACTTCTTGATCTTCCATTCTTTCTATTTAGAAGTTTAGGCAAGATGACTGACAAGGTACAATCCAAACCTGAGAGCAGTGATACGTCCATTTTTCATCATGGTTTAATCAACTTGTTAGTTATGGAGGAGTTGAAGAAGTTGAACAGGGATTGAGCTACTTTCATGTTTTTGAGTGGATATGAGGTAGATGTTCTCACTCTAAGAAAGACACCTAAGTTGAAGAAAAACACTCCCAAGAAGGAAAAAGAACCAAGAACTGAAACATAGATTGGACCCAAGGTAGAGGTACAACCCATGGTGGAGCTAATGGAGGTAGAGATTGATCAGTTACAGGCATTAGGGGAATTTTGAGGTCTAAAATGGGCCTCCTAAGAAAAATTTACAACCAAAATAAAATTTATAAGAACCAATGGGATTCAAGATGATGATGTCAACCATGAGGGATGATTCACCATTTTTAAAGTAAAAGGGTAAAAAGATTAAAAAATAATAAAATAATAAAACTACTTTTTCAACTTGTATATTCAACTTATCTCCCAAATTTTTTACTCAGATTTCGAGCAAGAGTACTTGTTGGATGCAAAATTTAATTCCTCATCCAAAGAGTACCTGTGTTGCATACTTTTGATGGACCCTGCTACATGAAAAATGAGAAATACATTATCATGTTTTTCATGTAGCAGGGTCCATCGAAAGTATGCAACATGGGTACTCCTTGGATGAGGAATTAATTTTTTCATCCAACGAGTATTCCCGCTCGAAATTTGAGTAAACAATTTGGGAGATAAGTTGAAAATACGAGTTGAAAAAATAGTTTTTTCTTTTTTCCCTCTAAATTTTGATGATGTAATCAAATATTATTTTATTATTTCCACTATTATTTTATAATTTTCTTAGGAGGCCCATTTTAGACCTCAAAATTCTCCTAATGAGACGGTGGTACCTCAACAAACCTCTACCAGCAGCAAACTCAAAATTGATATAAGAGCTCATAGAATAATCACCAGAAGTCAAACAGAGGGGAAAGGAAAACTTGAAGACATCTTGAAATAAATTGATATTGAAGAAACCACTGTTGTAAAGCATGTAGAGGTTAAAGGAACAAAAATTAGAAGATGGGTCTTACAACAAAGAAACTTGATTTTTCTAGTGAAGATTCAGGATTTGTCTTTAAACCTAGGAAACCACTCACTAGGTCACAAATATCAAAGGGAGGAAAGTCTAATAAATTGCATAAAGAAATAGAAAAGAAGAAGCAACCAATAAGGGAAGAAATCATAGAGCTATCCCTAGCTGAAGCAGAATTCATCAAGACAAGGAAAGACAAAGAAAAGGTTCAAGAAAAATCTGAAGTGGAGCTTCTAAGAGAAAAAATTAAGGAAGCCAGAGAAGAAGTTTTAGAAACTAAAGTGGAGTTAGATGACTTTAAACAAGAAAGGAAAGAGCTCATAGATTTCAAGAAGGAAGTGAGAAAACAAATTGATTTTTATGATGAAGTTGCAGAAAGGTCAAGGAAGATGTTGAGAAGAACACTACCACTACACATGACGATGAAAAATACCTTGAGGAGAAACATGTGGTTGCAGTCAGAGAGGAGGAATATACAAGACCAAGTCAAAGAATTATAAATCCAAATGGAGACAGTGTAGAAAAAATTGAAGAAAAAGGGTTTGAAGATGGTTGTAGTGGATGACCTTGTTGCCCCTTGAAAGAGGGTAAGCCACATTTTTGGCCAATTTTGTCTTAGGATACTCTATCTAATCAGTTGACATAGCTATGGACATGCTTTTGGGAGGTAAAAAGTTAAAATTTCAAAATCTGGAAAAGACAGGCAAGTTCGTAGCAAACTCCAGGCTTAAAGACGAGTTTTCGCTACGAACTCGTTGAAGAATGTTTTGAGGTGAAATTCCCAAAATATATCATAACAGGGGTGAGTAACAAAATGTATTTACCTCATTTTTCCTAATGAAGACCCTCCAACAAGCAACAAAGTTAGAAAAAGTGCAGAAAGTGCTAAAAGGAAAACACTAAAAAAACTACGCTATGAACTTTCCTTAAAATGCTCTATTTTTACAACGAGGTGGAATTTTTATATTTTGTAGAAATTAATGTTTTTAAGGGAGTAGATGAGTCATTAGAAGAGGTTGAAGAGTCTCAGTGAGACACATTTTGATGAAAGCCACTCAGCAAGAAGATGACATGGCTGCTAGCTCACCAATTTTTGCCACTTCACCAACACACAACTCATCCCAAAATTCTGAGCATCAGAGCCTAGATTTTAGCTTGACAGTTTATCACTTGATCATGGTTATTGCCACCTCAAGAAAATTTTCTTGATTCGATAACCATCACGATGTATGGATTATTTAAAAGTTTATTAATGAAGTTATTAGTGATAGAGTCCTTTTAGGTTACAAACTCCTTCCAACAGAATTATCTTTGTTTTCTCTCCATGTAATGAATTCCTTTTTTGATTACATCTCTACAGCAGTTTTGAGAGTCTAGCCCAGGTGGCAGAATTATGTAAAAGGAATTTCACTCTATAAATAGAGGGGTTTCAGAGTTAGAGGGGGTTGATGGATGTTATGACCAATACTGCTATTGTAATCTTTTCTCTACTCAGTTAATATACAGTTGTAGAAAAGTTTTGTTTAGACCTGAGATTCTTTGTGGGCTCTTATGTGTTTGTATCCTTTACCTATTCAATGTTAATTCAACTTACTTCATACATAATTACTTGGGATTCATAAATTATTATGCACCAACTTCCTTTATGTATCTTCCTTTATTTTTGTAAGAGTTCATATGCCTCAGCTTCCATGAATGATGTTTTTATGCAATTGAGTTTCATACTGACTCCATGCCCAATGGTAGCCATCATACATCTTTCACCTGCAAAAAATAATGTAAAATACATCCAAGAGTTAGCCATATTCTTTTAAGTTTACTTACTGAATATCATATCTTTTCTTGAGAGAGCCCTCTCTGGTTGGAAGGGCTAACTTCTAACGCTAAGTGGTTTGAAATGGTTACATTGAATTGACTGTTGAGCAACCAAATTAGTCTTAGTTTGGTGATAATATTTTGGTGTGTCTGCCGGGAGCCTGAAGCTACATTTTCCCGAAAATTCGTGTTCAATCAAAACTACTGGACTCTTGAAGGTAGCAGGAGGTCAAAAATATTTGAGGTTGCATTCTACCTTGGTGACTCCACTGAGATTCTCAGCTTCATGGTGGCTTCTAAGAAGATTCATACAAGGGTAAATCCAAATCCTAACCCACCTGAGATAGTTGATAATCCATAAATAATTCTCAGAGGTATTGGAAGCTCATCAAAATCAGGTAATCCATATCATGCAAGAGTTTCATCTTTTCCCTCTGAGGTTGTTTGAAGTTTTGAAGATAAAAAGTTTGATGAAAAGATACAAGGAGTTATTTTTAGATCTAAGTTTGAGAATGAATTGACTGAAATTATATTAGATATATAAAGACTAGGAATTGATACATCATCTCTTTTGTCAAAAGAAGAAAAAATGGGTTTTGAGAAAATGTCACATCAGAATTGTCACTGAAACAGGAGTCATTTGAAAAATTAAAAGAACTAGATCCTTTTGATTTCTTGTTAAGAAGGAGGTTTGGTGTCCCTTTGCCTGACTGGAGTTATTTTTTCTCTAAACTCCAAATTACCACCTCAAAATATCCTAGCATCACATCCTCATTCACTATTTTTTCCCTTAGTAAAAATATAATTCCATCCACTGCTTTTTCAAGTAGTACAATCACTGTCATTATGGTTGGAGTTCCTCCCCCTGCAGGTCTAGCTAGGTATGCTCCTCTTGTCCTAACTGCCATACTTCATGAACTTCCAGAGGGATATTCCACTAGAATTAAAACTTTTGGGAGTGAAGAAGATATTATTGCTGAGCAACATGTCGACCAGTTTAATGATTTCATTGATCGAAAATAGGTGGATGATGATGATGTGAAAATGAGGTTGTTTGCTCAGAGTTTCACAGGGGAGGTGAGAAAATGGTTTAAAGCTTTATCCCCAAGTAGTTTACATAATTGGGACCAATTAGAAGACAAATTTTTGACAAGGGGGAGTAAAGTGAACCATGTTCAAGCCTTGACTGAATATCATAGTTTGAAAAAATCCACAGATGAATCAGTTCAAGATTTTTCTAAAATATTCAATAAGGTTTACAATTCTATCCATGCTCACATTAAACCTCCTCCAAGAGCTGCTCAATTACATTTGCTGAAGCTTTTGACTATGATTTTTCCATTTTATTAAGGGAGAGACAATTTTCCTCTTTGGTTGATATGCAAAATGATGTTGTAAAGGTTGAGGTAAATATGGTTGCAACCAAGAGGTCTAAAATGGGAAAATCTAGATTAAAAGAAGAAGAGAAATGTTCCTCATCTTTGGATGTAAAATTTTATACCATGATGAAAACTATGGAGAGGCTTATGGATAGGATCTCTCTTGGTACTAATCCTCTACCTGATGCACAAAAAGAAACACAAATTAGGAACCCTCAGTTTAGGAGGCCTCAAAACAAGCTGAGACCAAGAGATAATAGAAATAAACCTGATCAATAGGTTAGACCTCCTTTTCAACAAAATATAGTGGATGAGGGAGAAACAAAACCTGAATTTCAAGAAGACATCATTCACTATTTTGATGAGGATGTGGCAGGGATGTTCTTAACCAAATAAGAACATGATGAATCTAGTCATGACAAAGGGGAATATGAAAAAAAAATTGATTACTTGAAAGGCTACCAACATGATATATTTGAGATGCAAAAAAAATATAATTTGAGGAATAGAAATGTTCCTATTACAACCAATAAAGGTCAGACAAAGAAATATTCTCCAAATCCAGTTGAGCAAAGGAAAGATACATCGCCCCATGGTAAAGAGATTGAAAAAACACCACCGGTTTTCAATCTAGAAAATGAGGTTTCTGAGATCAAAATTGTTGTCCCTTTTGGTGAGATCATTAAGGTCACTAAGTATAGGAGCCAAATTTTCAAGATGCTTCACACTCATCCTGGACCATTTGACATTCAAAACTTGCAAGAAGACCATCCTACTATTTTCCTAGGAATAAGAGTGGAAGATTAGCAAAATCAAGAAGTTCCACCTTTCTATGTGAGTCTAAAAATCCATGACATGATGTTACATAATTCTATGTTAGATTCAGGGGCCTCCCACAACTTAATGCCTAAGGTGATAATGGAGAGAATGGGTTTAGACATAACCAGACCTTACAAAGGCGTGTTTTCCTTTGATTCCAAAAGAGTTCAGTGTATTGGTATCATTAAGGATGTGGTTTTTGGTTTAGCTCAAGTGCCTGCTAAGACAATGTTAATGGATATAGTTGTAGCTGACACTCCTCCAAAATTTGGTATGCTTCTATCTAGATCTTGAGCTTCTAAAATTAAAGGAACTATGCAAATTTGGTATGCTTCTATCTAGATCTTGAGCTTCTATGTACAGAGAATATAGGATGGCCTATATGGTTAGTAGCAAAGATAAACAACAAAAATTTCCAATTTATGTAGTAGAGACTGAATTTGGGTCTTCCATTTTGTTCAATGAGGTCACTAATGAGATAGAAAATTGAAAAATTGAAAAAAAACAACAAGCAAAAAATCAGAAAATGAAGAAGGTTGGTGGCATTTGCACTTTGATGGAGTTGCTGGAAGAGAAGGAGCTGGTGCAGGTATGTGGATTACCAACCCCGACAATGAGAGTAAGTTTTATTCTTACAAATTGAACTTTGACTGTACAAACAACATGGCTGAATATAAGGCTTTGTTTTGGGTCTAGAAGCTTTGAAATTTTTAGGCGCAAATAAAATCTCAATTTATGGTGATTCTGAATTAGTGATCAAGTAAGTAGAAGGATCTTACCAAAATAAGGGTGTCAGAATGAGAGCTTATATAAATTTGATCCTTGATTTTCTTGAAAAATTCTTAGAACATAGTTTCACCATCAAAGCTAGAAACCAGAATTCTATAGTTGATTCTTTAGCTGTTTCAGCCAGCTTGTTTATCATCCCTACTCATTCCTGAAATAGCAATGAAGTTGAGGTCAGGCATAGACCAACTATCCCTGGTAATATTATTAATTTCCAAGTGTTTGATAGTGATCAACAAGTCAAAATTTTTCTTGAGTTGAAAGAAGAATTTGAAAACATTCAAGTAGATCAGCAGAACATGTCTGCTGAAACTAAAGCCAGTCTAGAGGTCCTCCAGCTGAAGAATAATTGCATTCCTAAAGGCTTAATCCCCCTTGAGAATTTGTTTGATCAGAATGATGTGTTTAAGTATCCAAAGATTAAGGTCGATGATGAGGAGGTTGAAAGTTGTAACCTTGGTACCACAGAAATTCGCAAGATGATAAAGTTGTCCAAATTCCTTTCTTTAGAGGTGATACAAAGGTATGTTGATCTGATGAAAAGGTACATTGATGTTTTTTCATGGAGTTATGTAGACTTAAAGGGGTATGATTAGACATTATTCAACACACCATACCAATAAAAGAAAATGAAAAACCTTTTAAACAAAAATTGAGGAGAATCAGTTCATTGCTTGTGCCATTGATTGAAAAAGAAATTAAGAAGTTATTTGATGCAAAAATTATTGTTCCATTGAGATTTTATAAGTGGCTTGCTAATTTGGTACCCGTGAGGAAGAAGAATGGCGAGATTAGGATATGCATTGATTTCATAAATTTGAATAAGGCATCTCTTAAAGATAATTAACTTCTTCCAAAAATGGATCAAATTTTGCAAAACATTGTTGGATCCCAAAGTATGTCTATGCTTGATGGTTTCTTAGGTTATAATCAGATACTAGTGCATCTCGATGACCAAGAGAAAACTACATTCACTACGCCATGGGGGACGTTTATGTATGCCAAAATGCCTTTTGGTCTCATGAATGCAGGGGTGAATTTAAAAAGGCCGATGGAAATTAAATTTTCCGAAGAAAAGGATAGGTTATTCATGGTTTAATTGGATGATATCATTGTGTTTTCAAAGAAGGAAGAAGATCATCTCAAGCACTTAGAGAAAATTTTGCAAAAATGCAGAAAATTTGGTATTTCTCTCAATCCTAATAAGAGTGTTTTTACTTTGACTACTGGAAAAATATTGGGACACATTATATCAAAGGAAGGAATAATGATTGATCCAATTAGGGTCGCTGCCATACAAAATATAGCTTTTCCTAGAAATAGAAAAGAGATTCAATCCTTTTTAGGCAAGGTAAATTTTGTTAGGAGATTCAATTCCTAATTTTGCAGAAATTGTCAAGCATATCACTAAGATGCTTAGAAAGGATTATGATATTAAATGGAAATGAGAAGAAAAAATTCTTTTGAAGAGATAAATAAGGCCCTTAACCAAGCCCCAATGCTCGTAAGTCTTGATTTTTCTAAGAATTTCCTGGTTTTTACTTTCGCTTCTGAACTTACAATTGCTGGAATGTTATTGCAAAAGATGAAGCAAGGTAATGAGAAATCCATTTCTTTCTTCAGTAGAACACTTGCAAACTTTGAACTAAATGTATAACATTATGGAGAAACAAGCATATGCTTTAGTGAAGGCACTTAAAGATTCAAAATGTATATTCTACATTCTCACATTGTGGCTTTTCTGCCTAATGCTGTGGTGAAAGACATACTAGCTCAAGCTGATCTAGATGGAAAAAGAGGTAAGTGGATTGCCACTTTGTTGGAATATGATATGGATATTAATCCTACCAAGTTGGTAAAAGGTCAGGGGCTGGAAAAATTTATGGCACAATCAAATTTTGGTTGCCTAGAGATGAATTTCATTGCAGAATTTTCAGAAGTGGTTGAAGAAGAGGAATTGATTCCTATAGAGGAAAAATTTTGGTATAGGGATGTAATTTTTGTTTTTTAGCATCAAATAGCTCCTCCTCAATTAACCAAGTCCAAATCCATATTTTTAAAGCTAAAGTATCTAAGGTATTGTATTTTGAACAAGAATTTATATTGGAGGGATTCCAACGGGATTCTCTTAAACTACTTCTTAGAAGAAGAGGCTAAGAAGGTAATTGATGAATTTCATAAGGGAGATTATGGAGGACACCATTATTGGAAGGCTACATCAAATAATATACTCATAGCATGATACTATTGGCCTTCTATGTTCAAATAAATCTACAAAAATATTGCTGCATGTCATGAATGCCAAATTTTTGATGCAAAAACTAAGCTAATTCCTTTACCTCTGAAACCCATATATGTTAAAGATCCTTTTCAACAATGGGGATTAGATTTCATTGGCGAGATAAACCCTGTATCCTTAGGCCAACATTGGTTGATCTTGAAAGCCACTGGTTACTTCACCAAGTGGATTGAAGTTGTCCCTACAAGGTAAGCTACAAACTCAGTGATCATCCATTTTCTGAAAAACAATATTCTGTCAAGGTTTGGTTGTCACATGAAAATTATTCCTGACAATGCTCAAGCTTTCAAGTCTAAATAATTGATTAATTTTTGTCATCAATATCATATTACTCTTGGTCATTCCACAACATATCACCCTCAAGGTAATGGCTTAGTTGAATCATCAAATAAAAGCATATTTAGAACCATTAAGAAGGTTTTGCAACAAAACAAAAGGTCATGGCATTTGAATTTAAAATTTTCTTTGTGGGCTAACAAAATTTGTGCTAAGAGGTCTATAGGTACATCTCCTTATGAGATGGTATATGGAACCGAAGAAATTTTCCCAACCTCCCTTGGAGTTCCAATAATGAATTTACTGTAGGGGTTATAAGAAGAACCAAATGCAATCCAAAGAAGGATAAATCAACTCATTTCTCTGCAGGAAAAAAGAGAGGAAGTTTACACTAATAATCAACAGTCAAAAAATAGATTCAAAAAGACTTTTGAGAGGAAGACAAAAGAGGAAAACTTCAAAGTTTAAGATGTGGGTTTGAAATGGGAAGCCAAGATTGAGGATAAAGGGAAGCATGGAAAATTTGAGAATATCTGGAAATGACCTTTTATGATAGCAGCATATCATGGGAACAACACATTCTTATTCCAAGAAATGAATGGGAAGCTGTGTGAAGGAGGACCTGTCAATCGCAGGTTTCTAAAACACTACTCTTATTAATTCATTTTGTTGAAATACACATCACTATATATATTCCATTCTCTGTTATTTTATTTGCAAATAAAGGTGATAATATTATCAAGTTTTAGCCCAAGGAGAAGGCCATAAAAGATTGAAGAATATTTCGTCAAATTCAGAATTTTCAGTTTTTTTTTTCCAGTAAGGCACTGGAGCTGCTGGTTCTTTGCTACACCACATGAGTGCAACATCCCCAGTGGAGCCAATTTTATCCTTAATAACAAATAGGTTGGTCTAGGTGTGTATTTTTGAGTTAGGTTAGGTTATTAGAGTGAAATAAGGTCATGAAATTCATTAAATTTCATGTTTTGTATATAGTTTCAAAAGGTTTAAATGGTCATCAATCATGTGGTTAAGGTATTGTCAAAGTAAAATTTAAAAAATTCGACTGCATGGGTTAATAGAGTTATTTTATGACACTTGGCACCTTTTTCCTACGTGTGCAACGTTTTCTGTGTAAAACAACTTGTTTTCACTATGAAATTACCTGACAGTTCCATAACAAATCTGCCCTCCCACTAACTGAAATTGCTACGAAATCTGGTTTTTCTGTTAACGGTGGGGTAATCAAAATCCTGTCATCATTTCAGTGGAAATAACTCTTTTTGTCATCATCTTACATTACAGTTATGAGTCATCTTTGTCATATTGCATGCGTGGTAATCATCACACCTTTCATCATTTCGTTTTCCCTCTAATATTTCTTTCCTAATTTAGCCTTACCTTATTTGAACAACAACACTATGCCTTTCATCCTTGTAAGTTATTTAATCGTTTTTCCAGTAGTCTTCAATTATGTTTCTTGCCTAGTTTCTGTCTTAGGCTAGTTGTTACATCTGTCAAGAAAGGTGCTTGTTGTCTTAGATAATTTTGCAGGTGTCAAAGTTTGAAGCTGGTTAGCGTTGTATTAGAGGGCATTGATTCAAATAAAAATCCAAACAAAGGTGGCTATATAGTCAAATACGAGCCCATGGACATGAAGCTGGTTGTGGAAGACCCTAGATTTTCACAGGATTTCATAAATGCATGTTTTTTGAGGTTTTGCCAAAAACTGCAAGGATATCATGCACAGGTATCCAAAGATTTCGTTGTCAACTTCTTTGGTATAGCTTTAAAGGTGGGAATCTTAAGTTTTAATGTTTCTCCTGAGACCATTGCACAGGCAACTGAAATTCTGAGGTATAGAGAAGAGTGGTTCAAAGCAACAAAATTCAAGCTTCAAACTGTGATGAATTTCTGAAGCAGGAGCATATAGGAATTGACATGACCTTAGGCATACCCCAAGAGTTTCCACAAGGAAAAATAATTTAAGTTACTGATGGTAATTCAAAAATATTTTACTTGCGAAGGTAAATTTCACATGATCTACCAATATCATTTCAGACCGTTACTTCATTTCATAGCTTAAAAACTTATTGATCTTCCATTCTTTCTATTCATAAGTTTAGGCAAGATCGCTGACAAGGTACAAACCAAACCTGAGAGCAGTGATACTTCCATTTTTCATCATGGTTTAATCAAATTGTTAGTTATGGATGATTTGAAGAAGTTGAACAGGGATTGGGGTACTTTTTTGTTTTTGAGTGGGTATGAGGTAGATGTTCTCACTCCAAGAAAGACACCTAAATCGAAGACAAACACTCCCAATAAGGACAAAGAACCAAGAACTGAAACAAAGTTTGAACCTGAGGTAGAGGTACAACAATGGAGGTAGATATTGATCAATTACAGGAGAGAGTGGTACCTCAGCAAACCTCTACTAGCAACAAACTCAAAATTGATACAAGAGCTCATAGAAGAATCACTAGAAGTCAAACAGAGAGGAAAGGAAAACTTGAAGACATATTCCAAGAAATTGATATTGAAGAAACCCCTGCTGCAAAGCTTGTAGAGGTTAAAGGAACAAAAATTAAGAAGAAGGGTCTTACAACAAAGAAGCTTGATTTTTACAGTGAAGATTCAGGATTTGTCTTTAAACCTAGGAAACCACTCACTAGGTCACAACTATCAAAGGGAGGAAAATCTGATAAATTGCATAAAAAAACAGAAAAGAAGAAGCAGAAAATAAGGGAAGAAATCATAGAGCTATCCCCAGCTGAAGCAGAAGTCATCAAGACAAGGAAAGGCAAAGAAAAGGTTCAAGAAATTTTTGAAGTGGAGCTTCTAAGAGAACAACTTAAGGAATCCAGAGAAGAAGTTTTAGAAGCTAAACTAGAGTTAGAAGACTTTAAACAAGAAAGGAAGGAGCTCATGGATTTCAAGAAGGAAGTGAGCAAACAAATTGATTTTTATGATGAAGTTGCAAAAAGGTCAAGGAAAATGTTGAGAAGAACACTACCACTGCACAGGATGATGAAACATACCTTGAGGAGAAACAGGTGGTTGCAGTTAGAGAGGAGGAAGCTACAAGACCAAGTCAAAGAATTATAAATCCAAATGGAGATGACGTAGACAGAATTGACAAAAAAGGGTTTGAAGATGGTTGTAGTGGAAGACCCTGCTGCCCCTTGAAAGAGGGTTTAGGACATATTTTTGGCCAATTTTGTCTTAGGATACTATATCTAACCAACATAGCTCTGGACATGTTTTTTGGAGGTAAAAAGTGAAAATTTGGAAATTTGGAAAAGACAGGCAAGTTCGTAGCGAACTCTAGGCTTAAAGCTGAGTTTTCACTACAAACTCGCTGAAGAATGTTTTGAGGTGAAATCCCCAAAAAATATCATAACAGGGGTGAGTAACAACATGTATTTACCTCATTTTTCCTAATGAATACCATCCATCAAGCATCAAAATCAGAAAAAGTGCAGAAAGTGCTAATAGGAAAACACTACAAAAACTACACTACGAACTTGCCTTAAAATGCTCTATTTTTACAGCGAGGTGGAATTTTGATATTTTTGTAGCACTTAAAGTTTTTAGGGGAGCAAATGAGTCATTGGAAGAGGTTGAAGAGTATCAGTGAGACACATATTGATGAAGGCTACTCAGAAAGAAGATTACATGGCTGATAGCTCACCAATCTGTTCCACTTCACCAACACACAACTCATCCCAAAATTTCGAGCATCAGAGCCTAGATTCTAGCTTGACAGTTTATCACTTGATCATGGTTATTGCCACCTCAGGAAAAGTTGTTTGATTCGATAAGAATAATTATGTATGGGTTATTTAAAAGTTCGTTAATGAAGTTATTAGTGAGAGATTCCTTTTAGGTTACAAACTCCTTCCAAATGAATTATCTCTATTTTCTCTCCATGTAATGAATTCCTTTTTGGGTTAGATCTCTACAACAGTTTTGAGTCTAGTTCAGGTGGAAGACTTATCTAAAATTAATTTCACTCTATAAATAGAGGTCTTTCAGAGTTAGAGGGGGTTTATGGATGTTATGACCAATACTGCTATTGTAATCTTTTCTCTACTCAGTTAATTTACAGTTGCAATAAACTTTTGTTCAGACCATAGATTATTTGTGGGCTATTATGTGTTTGTCTCATTTACCTATTCAATGTTAATTCAACTTACTTCATACATAATTACTTGGGATTCATAAATTATTATGCTCCAACTTCATTTATGTATTGTGTTTTTTGTCAAATTTATTTTTGTAAGAGCTGATATGCCTCAGCTTCCATGAATGATGTTTTTATCTAATTGAGTTTCATATGGACTCCATGCCCAATGGTAGCCATCATACATCTTTCACTTGCAAAAACTATTCCAAAAGACATCTTAGAGTTAGCCATATTCTTTCTAATTATTGAATATCATATCTTTTCTTGAGAGAGCCCTCTCTGGTTGGAAGGGCTAACTTCCAACCCTAAGTGGTTTGAAATAGTTACACTGAATTGACTGTTGAGCAGCCCAATTAGTCTCAGTTTGGTGATAACAACACTTATGGATTCCATGAAAGGTGAGACAATGTAACAAGGATTTCTAGTATAGGATCATAAGTACATCCCTTCAGACCGAAGAATTGTTCCCATTCTCAAGGTACTAGAGTCCAAGCCAAGGGTTACAATGGCCAAGGTCAATGTCAAGCAGTTAGCTCGCATCAAATAGGTTGCTTTGAAGGTGCATTTCCACATTATAAGAGTACATATTTAAAGAATCAATCTTTCTCTAGTCAACGAGAAGAAAATCCAAGAAGGATTAGCCTGCAATCTATCATCATATTCATGATGTAGTAATTAAATGCTAAAAATATCATCTAGACATGCTAGTATAGTCTTCTAGTATAATTAATATTACTTTCTCTATTTAAATTCATCATAATGTTAGAGATAGTTTTATCTCTCCTTCTACATTATCAATGTGGGTTGGTGGACCAAGATTAGAATGATTTTGAACTGGTAAAAATGGATTAAGATGTAAAGGAATCCATGGGTTCCCCAGTTAAGCATGCATCATCAAAATTTTAGGTTGTGTAACAAAAATGAAATTGTATAACACAAAATTAGGATCCTTGATCTAATAGTGGGAATGGATTGGATTGGATCCCACTAGGCCCTAGTGCATTTCTATGGGAAGAAGGTTATCTAGCAAAATGATATGGGAGAGTTTGTATAAGTAATAGACTGAGTCTTGCTTCATCTTAGCAAAAAAATATTAAAAATGAATGAGGACGGGGTGTAGGATCTATGTATTCGAGGTAGTAATTAAAGATAACAACCCTTTTTCCAAGTTGTTTATGGTATTCATTGAGTTTGAGGATGTATTCATCCCATAGTTTCCACTAATGTGAGAGTTTATTTTTCAACTCCTTTGAAACCAATTACAAAACCTATATCCAAAACACCCTACTACATGATCGTTTAAGAACTTAATGAGTTTAGTGTGTAACTTAAGGAGCTTATTGACTAGGGATTGATCAATATAATGATATTTTTTTAAAAGAAATATGGCACTCTCAAGTTTTGCATTGACTACCTGATTTGAGAAAGGTTACCATTAGAAACTGATAATGAATGCATCATTTTGATGGCCTTTTTGATCAAATAAAGGGACCTTTACTAAGGCTCCAAGATCAAGTAACAATCCAAGTACCATCAACAAAGAATCAAGGAGGATATACCCAAAAATGTATTTCAAATCATATTTGGTCACTATGAATTTTTTGTAATACTATTTGGGTTCACAAATGACTCCACTACATTCATGAACTAGATAAATAGCATGTTCCATAAATATCTGAACCATTTCCTCCAATAATTTTTAGATGACGTCCTCATTATTCTCAAAATGAGTGGGAGAACCAATAAAATTTAAGAATTATACTTCAATGCATTTAAGAACATAATTTATATGGGAAGTTATCTAAGTGTACCTTATCCCAAAAGGAGATTCATTATCTATGGCATAAAATCAATGGAAAGGGAATTGCTATGAACCCTAAGAAATCACAAATCACAAATCACATCATGGCCTTTCAAAAGAAAAGGTTAAATTCGAATAAAAACATGAATTTGAGGAAGCATTTACAAAACTAAAATGGTTATTAACAAGTTCCATAATCCTTTAATTGCTAGATATGGAAAAAGCAAATTGTACATATGGATTCTTCAATAAAAGTTCTATGTGAAATTTTGATGCAATAAGGAGTTATATGTATGCCTCACACAAGATTAGAGACAAAAAATTCAACTCTACCACTTATGGCTTAAAATTGGATGTGGTAATGATGACCCTAAAATTGTGGAAGCTTTACCTCATGGGATGCCAATTTGAATTTAAAACTAATCATAGGTGCCTCTCAACACCTAAAAACGAAATTGGAGTGAATTATTTAGTGAATATAAATATATGATATTCGTTTATTAAAGATAAGGAGAATAGGGTTCCTAACTCTCTAGGAAGAAGGCGCATTTCACTCAATAATATAATTGAAAGTTGACCTGAGAAATCAAATCTTAAGCCACCTTGTTGAGGATATTTGGTATCAATAGGTAAATTCCACCTTGCAAGGAAGAGTGAGGGTGGGATCTAAATATGAAGGTTACACTTCATAAAATGAAGGAATTTTATGATTTAATGTATCATGTAAATATCTAAAAATGGTTCTTAGGATACTAGTGATGGAAGAAGCCATTAAACTCCCTACTTTGCACACCTACAACTCTAGTTTAAATATATTTACTAGTGAAGATTGAATAATGAATGACCATTACAATAATAAACTACATGATTGTGTATAAATATGCATGATTTATGACATTAAGGGTAAGTCTTGGTGTTTCATTAATATAATTATGCCTGTTGCATTTTGTGCAACTCATTAGTTGGTTCTTCTTTGGGCCCCACTTTAGGGTATATAATATGTTAGAAATTAATTAACAAAGCAATGGAACACATAAAATATTGTGAAATAAAAAACACATAAAAGCATAAAAAAACAGAGACATAGATATACATGATTCACCCATTTGGGCTACGTCCACGGAGAAACAACCAAGTCTTCCTTTTATTTATCCAACAAAATGAAGAGATACAACCTACAACAAATATGCTGTAATTTCCTCTTCGCTCTCACACAATCTCCTCTCTATTTCTCACACATAATAATCATATACTTTGACAATACAATTACCTCATATAAATCGAGAGTTTCCTTCCAAGGAAAAAACCCTAAATTAACATAACTTTCATTGTTAGATCTTTCGCCTAATGAATGACCCAATTTGACCACGAAATTACAATATTTTACAAGGAAATTTTTATCCAAAATTTTCTTCAGGGGACGTTGTCTCCCGCAATCCTACAAACATTTCCACCATGTTAGGAATTGGGGTCCAATGTGGCTAAAACAATACCTCTAAATCAAGAAGATAATTAGGCTCCACACCCAATAATCTCCCACTTGGAGACTAATTATAACAACTCCACCAATGCTTCACTTATTGGACAATGTTCCCACTTGAACCTTGTTGTTTCTCATCTTCGCCATCATACTTGAAGACCAATTGAAACTAAGCAGAAACTCAGTTTCTCCCTGGTTACAACCTTTTTTAACGGCGGGATTATGACTAATGTGTATCTTTTTCAGCTTCAATTGTCTATCTTCCAAAACTAACCGTATGGAATGGTACTTGAGCTGTATGTTTTTACCCTTGGAATTAAATTTTGAGTTCTTTTCATTATGAACGGCACTTTGGTTGTCACTATATAACCTGCCCATCTCCTTCTTCTTACCTAATTCATCCATAAACCTTTGCAACCAAATTATTTCTTTACTGGCCTTTGTAGAAGAAACATGCATTAAGGGAATTTTGAGTTCTAAAACGGGAATCCTAAGGAAATTATAAAATAATAGTGGAAATAATAAAATAACATTTGATTACATTATCAAATTTTAGAGGGAAAAAAGAAAAAACTACTTTTTCAACTCGTATTTTCAACTTATCTCCCTATGGGTTTACTCAAATTTCCAGCGGGAACACTCATTGGATGCAAAATTTGATTCCTTATCCAAGGATTAACCATGTTGCATACTTTTGATGGACCCTGCTACACGAAAAATGAGAAATACATGAAAAACGTGATTGCAATGACGTTTTTTCATGTATTTCTCATTTTTCATGTAGCAGGGTCCATCGAAAGTATGCGACATGGGTACTCCTTGGATGAGGAATTAAATTTTTCATCCAATGAGTACTTCCACTTGAAATTTGAGTAAAAACTTAGGGTGATAAGTTGAAAATACCAGTTGAAAAGTAGTTTTATTATTTTATTATTTTTATGTTTTTACCCCAAAAATGGTGAATCATCCCCCATGGTTGACATCATCATCTTGAATCATGTTGGTTCTTATAGATTTTTATTTTGGTTGTAAGGAGGCTCATTTTAGACCTCAAAATTTCTCTAATGCTTCGCTTCTGTTGTTGAAAGTGAAACAACACTTTGCATTTTTGAAACCCAACTAGTAGTTGTTCCACCTACAGTAAACACATATGGTGTTGTGTTCCTCCTATTATCTCTATCACCTACCATATCTGCATCAACATATCCTTGTAGAGCAATGTTTGAACCATAAAAACATAACGTTTGATTAGTGGTACCTCTCAAATACCTGAGAATCCACTTCACTTCCATCTAATGCTCTTTTCCTGGATTGTTCACATACCTGCTCACAACTCCCACTGCATGTGCAATATCAGGCCTTGTGCACACCATTGCATACATTAAGCTTCTAACTGTTGATGCAAATGAAAATTTAGACATATAATGTATCTCTTCCTAGTTCTTGGGACACATCTCCTTAGTTTGAAGTGGCTAACCAAAGGCGTACTAACTAGTTTTGCATTCTGCATATTAAATCTTTCCAACACCTTTTCTATGTACTCACTCTGAGACAATATTAAATTGTGATTTTTCCAGTCTCTAGTTATTCTATACCAAGGATTTGTTTTGCAACACCAAAATCCTTCATTGCAAATGAATTTGTCAATTTTCCTTTGAGCACATTTATTTCCCACATGTTAGGTCGTGCAACAAGCATTTCATCTACATACAATAGCAATATAATATAGTTTCCATCATTTTTATTTTTAAGATAAACACAATGGTAAGAGTGACATCTAGTATAGCCTTGTTCAAACATAAACCTGCCAAATTTTAGATACCACTTCCTTGGAGATTGTTTTAAGCCATATAAGCTCTTCCTCAACTTGCATACTAATTTCTCCTTCCCTTTGATTTCATACCCTTGTGGTTTCTTCATATAAATCTCTTCCTCCAAATCCCCATGGAGAAAGGTTGTCTTTATATCTAATTGTTCAAGAATCAAATCTTATGTTACCACTAAAATTAAAATGGTTCTGATTGAAGTCATTTTAACAACATGAGAAAATATTTCTTCAAAGTATATACCTTTATTTTGTGCAAACCCCTTCACCACAAGTCTCTAAAGCCTTATACCTATGTTTTACTTCAACCTCTTCCTTTAACCTATAGACCCATTTATTATGCAATGTTGTTTAACATGTAGGAAACCTGACTAAGTCCCAAGTCTGGTTATGTACAAAGGATTTCATCTATTCTTTCGTGGATTTCTCCCACTTCTTCCTAGTTTCTACCTGCATTGCGTCTTCATCACATTCAGGTTCACCAGAATCAATCAACAATACATAATATAATGAAGGAGAGTATCATTCAGGGGTTCTACTTATCCTGGTAGATCTTATAACACCACTTTCAGGTGTTTAAGGTGCTTGTTGTTGTTGTTGTTGTGACTGCTGATCATTATGATTTTTAGGCACCTTTAATTTTTATGTGATCTCATCAAGCATTGTGTATTCTTTGTTTTCCTTTTCTTGTTTCTTTCCTAGCATTTGATCCTTATACAAGAAACTTTCGTTGAATATGACATCTCTACTCCTAATTGTTTTGCGATTTTCATAATCATATAAGCGATAACCAAAATCATTAACACCATATCTAATAAATTTACATTTCTTTGATTTTTCCTCGAGCTTTGTTATATTTTCTTTATTAATGTGGACAAAGGCTTCACATCTGAAAGTATTTATAAATTAGTAGTTTAACTTTTTACCTATCCATGCCTCCTATGGAATACCACCATCCAAGGAACTTGAAGGCTATGTTTATTAGATAAAAAACATTATCTACAACATCTGCCCAAAATTGTAAGGGTAATCTTGCATTCAATCTCATGTACCTTGCACGCTCCATGATTGTTTTTTCATCCTTTATGACACACCATTTTCTTGTGGTGTTCCTAGAACGGTTTTCTCTCTACAAATTCCATGCTCTAAACAATAATTCTCACTAGTAAAAAATGATGAAATTAATGACTAGGTGACTAAAAATTTTAGTCACTGCAATTATTTCAAGTGAATTACTACTAAATTTGAGAAATTTTATGTGACCGAGCTAAAAATGACTAACTTAAATGACTAATTTAGTTTTGGAATAAAATATACGACTAGATAATAAGTGACTAAACTAAAAGCGACTAAATTAAACGACTAATTTAGTCTTGGAATAAAATATACGACTAGATAATAAGTGACTAAACTAAAAGCGACTAACTTAAACGAATAATTTAGTCTAGGGATAAAATACTAATCTATTTTATCATCTTGATATCTATAAATATAGATGGATCATCCACATCCAATTTGTTTTCTCCGAGCACGTGTCAGCGTGTGAGGCCTCGCGGAAGGGCATAAGCCCTGTAGCCCCCCCCCCCCGCGGGAATGATTCAAATCAGAAGTTGATTCAGTGGAATTTGAGTCTGATTCAATTGTTGAAGATGAATCGGGAGGGTCAGAGGTTCGTGCCTCCTTTCGAGAGATTCTCGATGCCTTCTTTGTGTACTTAGACTTTGGAAGGTGTTCCTCGGGCAATGCAGTTGGGGCGTACTCTTTTGGTGTATGATTTGGAAGGTCCTTTAGGAGATCGTGGCAAGTGTTTGAGGAGCATTTGGCTGGGTATTCACCAAGGTCAATGTGACCGTGTTTGTGTTTAGGTCGTCCAGAGTTTATATGACTAGATAATAAGTGACTAAAGTAAAAGCGACTAACTTAAATGATTAATTTAGTCTAGGATTAAAATATATGACTAGATAATAAGTGACAAAATTAATAATGATTAATGTAAATGACTATTATAGGAATAAAAATATGGCCAAACAACAATTACAACAAGTATATGAATTAGTCATCTATGTCAGTAATTTTTAATTGTGTCACTCCATATATGGAAAATTTCAATTTTGGTACCAAAGTGTTACATTTCACTATAGGTGTCTCTGAATCCATTTGCAGTGTTAAAATTTAGAGACAAATGGGTCTTTGAATTTACAATGTTAAAATTATGAATACCCTATTTTCTCTAAATTTTAACAGTGCAGATGGATTCATCTACAATTAACATAATTGCATGTATCATCTATCAACTTTACACTAATACCTTCATTATAATTTTAGTAAAGGTTATAATTATATTAATTAGATAGCTAAATTAATATTTATATTCATATTTAATATTTGGCCATAAAATTTAATTTTTAAACTTCATTTATTTATGTTAAAAGTGAGAGTTGTTTTAAATCTAAGGTTAAATCTTCATATTTACATTTTTTTTAAAACAGAAACGGGTATGTTTATATTGATTCAAAAGTTCTGAGTCTTATGCTCGGAGGTTTTACATCTGGAGACCCAATGTCTAGGGGGTTTCCGAACAAGCAAAATTCACCTACTCTACTTCTTACATTCAGTCTAGCAATTTCCCAATGGCTAGAAAACCTTCTAATACAAACAAATTGTTGCAGCAAGAGACAAAATTACATAAAAAGGAGAGGGGCCGGCTAAGGCAGAGGATCCCATGAATCCCCCTCTTTGCAGAGGAGATATCCTGCTTGTAAAGAGACAACAATGTTGGCTTCAATATCCACATCTTTGTTATTTTTCCTAAGGACATGAAAGAACGAAAGCTTGTCAAAGGACGTGATCAACTTATTGATACGAGCGAACAACTGTTGCAAGCAGAGATCTTTAGGGACTGATTTTGTCACAATCAAGCCAATGAGGCTTTGTGAATCTCCAATGACGCAAGCCTCCTTGATTCCAGGTTTTTGCAGCTGCTTCAAGCCTTGGAGGAGAGCCATGGCTTCTACTTGATTTTTCGAAGTAAGCCCCAAACCCTAGGTAAAGTGGGAAATGATTTGGTCTAAAGGGCAATGAATTATTCCTCCACCTCCGGCCTTCCCCATATTCCCCTTTGCTGCATCGTCAAAAAACATAGTGTGGATACTTGTGCTGCTTCTCCATTTGTCAAAGTCCTCATCCTATAATATGATTTTCCATTCTTCTCTACACTTCTCCATATTTTTCCCCGTGGGAAGGTTTAGCCCCAGTTGCTGGCACCACTCCCTACCTTGTTGGTTTAAGCTACAAGCTTGCTTCTAGTTCACTTTGGTCTGTATTATTTCTTTGAATAATCTTCTGATTTTCACATCGATTTGTTGTTGGTTTAGGGCCTTCTCTTGAAAGATCCGATTGTTTCTTTCAAGCCAGATCTTCCAACAAATGAGCTTAGGGATAATCATCCACCCATTGTAAGGCCAAAATCTCCCAGGGAAGGAATTAGGGAACAGGTATCCCCAATTAGACAACATACCCGTAATGTTGGATGGGAGGATGGGGTTGTTGTTCCAAATCAACAAGATTTCATTCCAAATGTCCCGAGCATAGAGGCACTCGAGAAAGATGTGGACCGAATATTCCTCCTGCTGTTGATAGAGCGGGCACCGAGAGGGGCCATGGAAGCCACGACGCTGCAAGTTTTCAACTATGAGGATACTGCTATGCCCCATCTTCCAAGTGAACATATCAATATTTGGAATGCTTTTAACCTGCCAAATCACAGGGTTGCGGGGGATAGTGGGAATGGCTTTAAGACATCTGTAGCCTTCTGCTACGGAATAACGTCCCTTCGAGGAACCCCAACCCAAATTTATTTTTTTCTTGCGTTTAGGGGGGCTTTCCCAGCCAGTGCTACCATGAATTTGGCCCATGCTTTCTCCAAATGAGAAGGAATTTCTATCTTCTTCCACCCTTCCTAGTTGATGCTATCCCATTCTGAAATGTCCCACAACGTGCATCAACCATCTACAATCATCCACATTTTTAGCTCCAACAACTCGAGATCCTCCCCGATCGCTTCTGCATTCATGATCTTATCCTCCCACAGGCTGATATGCTTCCCATTGCCTGGAACCAGAACAATTGGTCGTCGCAGCAGCAGGAGAGCACGCTTACATAGCTGATGGATTGGCGAGCCCTGTCGATTAGATTGGAAGTTCACCAGGCTGCAAAGACGCTTTCAAAAGCTGTATTTTTTCCACAAAGCAATCTCTGCCCATCGTGGATTCCGTGCTACCTGCCGCCATAAGATCTTGGCCCCCAAAGCGAAGTTGTGCTCCCTGAGATATTTTATGTGAAGGCCACCTTCCAGTAGCACCATAGTGATCTTATTCCAATTGATCAACATAATTCTCTTAGTGTTTTTCTTCCCTCCCTTCCAGAAAAAGGAGTGAATGGATTTCTCCATCTTGCGAAGAATGCCCACCGAAGCTAACAAAACAGACATCTGAAATATTGTAAGACTATTAAGGACTGGCTTAATGGGGACAATCTTACCTACTAGATTGATTCACGACGTGCCCCAGGCTTGCATTTTGAGCTTGAATTTTTCCAACAAGGGGTACCAGTCCCTCCCAGTTGGGCATCCTTTGAAGATCGACAACCCAAGATATTTAAAAGACACCCAATTCGTGGAGCCTTTGAAACCCAAGATCCTGGTGATTGTGCTTAGATCGAGGCTAGTGAGGTTCCAAGCATAAATGAAGCATTTTCCTGTGTTAAGTTCACTCCCAGAATCGAGGCAGTAGCGAACCAGCTTCAGCTTGAAGCGGGAGGCCAAGATGGCGGAAGCACCCCCCAGGAGGATGGAGTCATCAACAAAGAGAGCATGATTTATGTATTTAGAGTTTACTGAAAAGATTTTAATTTTTCTTTACAAAATTCCATACGCGGCTTTGATGAACCCAACTCACATATACACGTGCATATAATAAAAGAAACTAGCGTATACTGAAATAATTTTGTAGATTAGAAAGATTTTTCAGGAACAATCTTTAAGTCAGATTACCAGTCATGCATATGTTAGATAATCAGTAATTATGTGTAGTAACAGCATTATAAATCATCACGCAAGAGCAACACACATGAAAACCAATATTTAAGGTGGAAACCCAATTCGGGAGAAAACCACCGCTGCTTTCTCTGTCTTCAATATTTATTATATGGAAAACTGTTTACAATATTGTACTAATCCAGACTCATATCAGTACAAAGGCACCTACCTGTAGAAGGCCCCAACCTTCTCTCATTTTCCAGCTGCTACTGGAAGGGAGCTACAACCCCCTAATCTCGTTTATCAGCCACTACTGGAAGGGAGCTTCAATCCTCTGATCAGAACACAAGCTTCTACTGGTAGGAAGCTTCTACTTCCATACTGAAGGCTTCAACCCTCAGAACCACTGCAGACCACGTTTCATCAATTTTCATACAAGATCAAACAAAATCAACACAAATCTTCATAAACATCAATAATCATAAAATTTACTCAATACTTCAATCACAACAGTAAGACCACTATAACCAGAACTTCAGAAATAACCCAGACTTCAGAATCAATATGCAGATACAAACTCAACCCTGAACATTCATCAACTTAAAATGCATACGCTACTTCGCTTCACTGAACCCGCGTGTATACGCGCTTTCCTTTACACCAACCTACGTATAGCTCTGTAAATATTGTTTTTCAGAATGTGATCAGTCACAGATCCAGATATGAGGCTTTCAGTCAGATATCTTTAGAAATGCAGAGCCCTTCATCATTTAGTCACCATTAACCATGTTTATTCTCTCAATGATCAGATTTGTGCATAATCAACTTATCAACATATACAGTATTCAAAAAACCCAGATCTACAAGAAAACTTCATTGACAGACAACAGAGAAATATCAGGAATAACAGAAAAACCTCTGCAATAAGCTTCAGAAAACCTTAACTGCCATACGCGCCTTTTCTGAAGCAAACCCGCGTATATACACACTTTTACTGAGATGAACTAGCGTATAGATCTGTAAATATAAATTTTGCAGAATGAACCAGATCCATGGAACTTACCCAGATTTCTTCACTTGACTTCAGCAAACTTGCGCCAGGTCATAGATCTAATCATCTCTTCAATGGATCACACAAAATCATAGTCATTTCAGATCTAGAGATCGTGAACCATCATTATATCCATGGGTGCATCATAGATTCAGATCTAAAAACAGAATTCATCCCATGCAGATATACCTTAGAGAAAATTATTCAATAATAACCCTTACTCATGCACACATTTGCACTATGATCTTCTTTTCCTTATATAGATTTAGCCTTTACCAATACCATGAGTCAAAACCACACAACTGCTGATGGTATTCTTGGACGGAATCAAATAGACAATACATCGCTCAATACTGTGGGCTAATACCATGGTAATGACCCTTAGTTTCATAATTTTAGAGAGCAAAAGGCACACGCGACTTGGATCGTTATTATCCACATGTATACGCGACTTCTCGACATAAAAATTGCGTATATACTAATTCTTAATGTATACGTGGGTTGCCTTCACAAAAGTAGCGTATACATTGCATCCATATGTGAGTTTCCTTCATAAAACCTGCGTATACATTGAGAAATATTTCCTGATTCATTTTTGTGGCACTTATTGGAATTCCTTTCTCTGTCACATCTGAACTGACCTGTAGAAACATCATTTTTACATCTTTAACACATAAGTTTCTTATCAAAATGCAACTCATCAAGTAGGTTTCCATCAAGAACAACTTCACCAAGTAGGTTGCCATCAAGGACAACATATTGCAACATATTTCCAACAATCTCCCCCTTTGTACTTGATGGAAACCATGATGGCGTTTGATCATTAAAATAGATAAGTACATTAACCATAACCATTATTAAAACACCAAAATAATCTCCCCCTATGACATCAAGGGCAAAGGGCAGATCAAAACCAAAACAAGGTTTCTCTTCTCTTGTAGAAAGATGAGCTCTGAAGATCTGATGTGAGCTCAATTTACCATGCTCCACTTGAGTTCATGCTGGATCTTTAAACATATTTTTCAATGAAGTACATGACTCAACCGGGTATGACCTTTCCTATCACCAAGGACTCATACTTACATCAATGATCCAACCAAGTGGAATTACAAATTTGACTGAACTACCCAACCAAGTGGGTTTACGATTTGATAAAGTCCTTATATGACTGAATATAACAATTTTTCATCATATGTCTCAACATGACCTTTTCATCAAATTACGGATATGACTATTTATGACTAAAACCCTAGAATCTCAAACATGAGATCATAACACATCAACCAATCAGAATGCCAACAATGCATCCTTTTCCACAAGACAAGTGCTCCCCCTTAGCTTGTGCATCCTGAACACCTTCAACAAAAAAATCATCAAAGCATATTCATCAAGGAGAAAAATATCAGAGAATGATACTGAAATATGAATACTGGAACAACAACAGAGATTACCCAACAACACCACAACTGTTCTAAGCTGCTGACCCAGAGAATTTTTGTTAGCAAAACCCATATGCAGTTTTATGCACAAAAACTCACGTATATACACGCTTTGCCTTTATGAAACCCGCGTACCAAATTTAATCTTCTGGAATCAATCATATATGATCTGAGAGGCAGAGACAACCCCAAGCTTCTGTCTGAGATATTTGAATGCTTCCCTGTGAAGAGGTTTAGTAAATATATCAGCAACTTGTTCTTTGGAGGGAACATACTCTAATTTAACCTTTTGTTCAAGCACTTGTTCACGTAGGAAGTGATACTTGATAGGAATGTGCTTGGTCTTGGAATGAATAACAAGATTCTTTGAGATACTAATGGCACTTGTATTAGCCACATATTCTAATTCTGCTATAGATAAGGCAATAGAAATTTGTTTCTTGCTGAACCAAGATACTAATCGGGGCCCCATATAGAATGCACCACCACTAGTGCTTTTTCGATCATCAACATTTACAGCCCAGTCTGCATCTGTGTAAGCATGAAGAGTGAGATAAACATTCTTTGGATACCATAGAACAAAGTCTTGAGTCCCTTGTAGATATTTTAATATTCTTTTTACAACCTGAAGGTGAGTCTCTTTTGGATTAGCTTGGAATCATCCAACAATCCCAACTGTATGCATAATGTTAGGTCTTGTCCCGGTTAGATAAAGTAGAATTCCAATCATGGATCTGTATTTTGGTTGATTCACCGTAGGAGAATCATCATGAGAACTGAGGTTACATCTAGTTACCATTGGTGTACTTACATGTTTGCAGTCTTCCATCCCATACTTCTTCAGAATTTGCTTAAGATATTTTTCTTGTGATAGAAATATGCCATATGTTGCTTGTTGCACTTGTAAGCCAAGAAAAAATGTTAGTTCCCCAAGTAAAGACATTTCGAATTCTTGCTGCGTAACAGAAGCAAATTTATGACTCATGGACTCTTCATTATTCCCTAAAATGATGTCATCAACATATACAACTACAATCAATAATTTATCATTTTCAGTTTTTGTGTATAAGTTGCTATCAGCAGATCCCTTTGAAAACCTTGTTGATGAAGATATTTGTAAAGATGATAGTACCATGCCCTTGGAGCTTGTTTGAGACCATATAAAGCCTTTTTAAGTTTACAAACAAGTTTTTCATCATTTCCCAAAACGAATCCTTTTGGTTGTTCTATATAAACTTCTTCTTCTAGATCACCATTGAGGAAAGCATATTTAACATACATTTGATAAACTTTGAATTGTTGAAAGCTTGAAAAGGCAAGAAACAATCTTATGGCTTCAAGTCTAGCTATAGAAGCAAATGTTTCTTCAAATTCTATACCTTCTTGTTGAGCATACCCTTTACAAACAAGTCTAGCTTTGTTTCTAATAACATCTCCATTTTCATTTAACTTGTTTTTAAATATCCATTTTGTTCCAATAAAATTTTTATCATGAGGTCTTGGAACCAATTCCCAAGTATGATTCTTTTCAATCTGATCAGTTTCTTCATTCATGGCTTGAATCCAACATTCATCTTTTCTAGCTTGATTGACATTCTGTGGTTCAATAGTGGATATAAATGCTAGATAACTACGAGATCCTACAAGAGTTCTTCTTGTTTGGACACCTGATCCCTTTTCTACCAAAATTTGAGATTTTGGATGATTCTTTTGAACATACCTAGATGGAGCCTTTTCAAATAGATCTTCTTCTGGTGCTTCATTGGGTTCACCTTCTATATTGTTGCTATTTGACGTAGGAATATATTCATCACCATCATCTTCATTTGTTATTGGTATTTCCTTTTTAGGAGCTAAGAGATATTCGTCAATTACAACATCAATGCATTCAACAATCTTCCAAATTCTTTTATTTTAACATTTATATGCTTTTCTTCTAGAAGAATAACCAAGAAATATTCCTTCATCTGCTCTAGGTTCAAACTTAGCAAGTTTTTCATCATTGTTCTTGATAAAACATTTTCTTCCAAAAACTCTAAAATTCTTTACAGTTGGAAGATTGCCATACCATAGCTCATAAGAAGTTTTATCACTGCTCACACAAACATGGGCCTTGTTAAGAATATTTACTGCGGTATGTGCTACCTCTCCCAAAAAGGTATCAGGTGTTCTAGAATCATCAAGCATAGCACGAGCCATTTGTTGAACTGTTCTATTCATTATTTCTGCCACGCCATTTTGTTGTGGGGTTCCAGCTACAAAAAGTTGTCTTTTTGTGCAATGTTCTTCACAGAAATCAAAGAATTCATCTGATATATATTCCCCTCCTCGGTCAGATCTAAGACATTTGATTTTTAGATCTAATTCATTTTCAACCAAGGCTTTAAAGATCTGAAAATTTTCAAATGCTCCATCTTTGTGTTTTAGTAAACCAATCCAACACATTCTAGAGAAATCATCAATAAAATGAATATAGTATTGTTCTCCACGGGGTGAACTTTTTCTCATAGGTCCACATAAGTCAGTATGTATGAGTTCAAGAGGCTTACTTACTGATCCTTCTTTGGCATTGAATTGCACTCTGGATTGCTTACCGAATTGGCAAGATTTACATATGGTATTTTCAGGCAGAGTGATGCTGGGAAGATCATGAACAGCTTTGAGTCTGCTAGATTTGTTGATTTGAGAGAAACTCAAGTGCCCCAATCTTCTGTGCCATAACCAATTTTCTGAAGATTTACCCAAGTAACATTGTTCTTTGCAACCTTTCAATACATGCAGATTTCTTGGTGTTCTAGTTCCTTTTATTACTGTTTTTCATGTGTCAAGTTCACGTACTACACATTCTTTTGAACTAAAGACAACTTCATTTCCTTGATCACACATTTGACTCACACTTAACAGGTTATGTTTTAATCCATCCACATACATAAAATTTTTAGCTTTTACCTTTTCTTTTAGAAAAACATAACCTTTTCCTTTAATGACAACAGGAGTATCATTTCCAAAGGTAACATTATTTTCTCTTTCTAGAGCATTGTATGCAAGGAGTTTATTTCTATCACCTGTCATGTGCTTTGAGCATCCGCTATCAATGTACCATTGATTTTCTTCCCCTTCTGCAAATAAGGCTATGCCACAGTTCTCAGCCTGTAATTCCTTCTTTCTCCATACCTTGGAATTTGAAGGTATATGCTCTTTTGGTTGAAGTTTGCTCCTGCATTCAAATTCTTCATGACCAAAGTTATTGCAATAAGCACATTCAATTTCATTTTGAAGAGGAGAAAATTTGTTATAAGTATTCTTCTTTATTCCAGTCTCATTTCTTTGCTTTCTTGCTTCTCTGGTCATTATGGTTTTGTATGCAACACATTGAACAACTTTACGACCAAAATTATGACATGAGAAACATTGCCCATTAAAGAAGAAATTCCTCCGATCATGAAACCTTCTATTTGTGTTTACCTGCTGATTGGTATTTCTATGATTGATATTTCTGATATTGTTCTTTGTATTGAAGTGGTCATGCTTTACCTGTGAAGTTTCTCTATTCTATTGTTGAGTGATGGAATGTTGTAGGTTAGCTTTAGCTGCATTTAGATAGCTTGGTACCGAAGACTGAGAGGACTCTCCGATATATCCAAGACCTGTATTTACAAAAGGAGAGCGTTGAACCTTGATAATTTCATCTAAGGTTTCAGTTCCTTTAGCAAATCTAAGGTTTAAATTTTTCTCTTTCCCAATTTCCTTTCTTAGACTTACTATTTCACATTCTAATTTCTCATTGTGCTTCTCCTTTTCTATAAGCTGATTCTTTAGAGTATCTATGGAAATTTTGTTTTCTTCCAAACATATTTTGAGCTGATTAATTTCTTCAAGAAAATCATTTTCTTCTAGAGCATCCATAAAGGTATCTTTAGCCTCACTAGAGTCTTTTTCAAAAGCCATGAGTAGTCTAACATCTTGATAAGATTCTCCTTCTTCACTAATTGATAGCCAATCACTATCTTCATGAGTATAATAACTTTTTCTAATATTGATAAACCGATTCTTATTTAATTTTTCCACTTACTTTCCTTTTTCATTTTTTTCTTTATGAGGACACTTAGCAGCATAATGACCAACTCTTCCACAAGAAAAACATTTAAAAGGAAGCTTACCTTTGAATCTTCCAGTGCCAAGTTGTAGCTTCTTTACAAAATCTATCTCATCTTCTTCTGAAACATACCCTGATCCTTCTTGTCCTTCTACTTCCTTTCCTTTTGCAGCAGCTTTACAGACAACTTCTTTGACTTCAGATGGACCTTCTTTTCTCATTTCAAAAGCAGTCAAAATACCATGAAGTTGAACAATAGTAAGAGTTTTTAGATCCTTCTTCTCTTCAATAGCAGACACTTTTGATTCAAATTTTGGAGTTAGGGATCTTAAAACCTTTTCTACCAGAGTAGTGTCAGTTATGGTTTCACCCATATTTCTCATACAATTTACAATATCATCTAGACGTAAAAAGAAACTGGCAATGCTTTCCTCATTATGCATCTTGAGATTTTCATATTGAATTCTAAGAGTTTGGAGTTTACCACTTTTTACCTTGGTATCACCTTCATAGATTAGAATGATTTTGTCCCATATCTCCTTTGTTGTATTCAATTGCATGACTTTGAAAAATTCTGATTTAGTCAGACTTCCCAATAATGCATTGACCACCTTTGCATTGGTTTCATATTTCTTTCTTTTTGCTGGAGCTGTTGGAACTGATGCTGGATATAGATAACCTCCTTCAACTATAGCCCATACATCTACTCCAAGGGACTGAAGATAGGATCTTGTCCTTGTCTTCCAGAAGATTAAATTGTTTCCGTTGAAGAGAGGAGGCCTGATAGATGTTGTCCCATCTTGATTGCTCATCTTAGTTGATCTTTCTTCTAGCGATTAAACTTCTTCAGAAGAACTTGCTCTGATACCAATTGTTGGCAAAAATACTGAGAGGGGGGGGGGGTGGGGTGAATCGGTATTTAGAGCTTATATTTAGAGCTTACTAAAAATATTTTAATTTTTCTTTACAGAATTTCATATGCGACTTTGAGGAACCCAACTCACGTATACACGCACATATAATAAAAGAAACTAGCGTATACTAATATAATTTTGCAGATCAGAAAGATTTTTCAAGAACAATCTTTAAGTTAGATTACTAGTCATGCATCTGTTAGATAATTAGTAATTATGTGCAGTAACAGCAGTATAAATCATCACACAAGAGAAACACACATGAAAGCCAATATTTAAGGTGGAAACCCAATTCGGGAGAAAACCACCGCTGCTATCGTCTCTATCTTCAATATTTATTATATGGAAAACTGTTTACAATATTGTACTGATACAGACTCATATTAGTACATAGACATCTACCTGTAGAAGGCTACAACCTTCTCTCGTTTTCCAGCTGCTACTAGAAGGGAGCTACAACCCCCTAATCGTGTTTACCAGCCACTACTGGAAGGGAGCTTCAACCCCCTGATCAGAACATTAGCTTCTACTGGCAGGAAGCTTCTACTTCCATACTGAAGGCTTCAACCCTCAGAACCACTGCAGATCACGTTTCATCATTTTTCATACTGGATCAAACAACATCAACACAAATCTTCATAAACATCAATAATCATAAAATTTACCCAATACTTCAATCAGAACAGTAAGACCACTATAACCAGAACTTCAGAAATAACCCAAATTTCAGAATCAATATGCAGATACAAACTCAACCCTGAACATTCATCAACTTAAAATTAATATGATACTTCGCTTCACTGAACCCGCATGTATACACGCTTTCCTTTACACCAACCTACGTATAGCTCTATAAATACTGTTTTTTCAGAATGTGATCAGTCACAGATCCAGATTTAAGGCTTTTAGTCATATATCTTTAGAAATTCAAAACCCTTCATCAGTTAGTCACCATCAACCATGTTTATTCTCTCATTGATCAAATATGTACATAATCAACTTAGAAGCATATACAATATTCAAACAACCTAGATCTACAAGAAGACTTCATTGACAGACAACAGAAAAATAGTAGGAATAATAGAAAAATCTCTGGAATAAGATTCAGAAAACCCTAACTTCCATACGCGCCTTTTCTGAAGCAAATCCGCGTATATACGCTCTTTTACTGAGACGAACTAGCATATAGATCTGTAAATATAAATTTTGCAGAATGAAACAGATCCATGGAACTTACCCATATTTCTTCACTTGACTTCAACAAACTTGCGCCAAGTCATAGATTTAATCATCTCTTCAATGGATCACACAAAAGCATAGTCATTTCAGATCTAGAGATCCTGAATCATCATTGTATCCATGGGTGCATCATAGATTCAGATCTAAAAACAAAGTTCATCCCATGCGGATATACCTTAGAGAAAATTATTCTGTAACAACCCTTACTCATGCACACATTTTCACTATGATCTTCTTCTCCTTATATAGATTTAGCCTTTACCAATACCATGAGTCAAAACCACACAACTACTGATGGTATTCTTGGACAGAATCAAATAGACAATACAACGCTCAATACTGTGGGCTAATACCATGGTAATGACCCTTGGTTTCATAATTTTAGAGCGCAAAAGGCATACGCGACTTGGATCGTTCTTATCCGCGTGTATACGCAACTTCTCGACATAAAAACTATGTATATACTAATTCTTAATGTATACGCGGGTTGCCTTCACAAAAGTAGCGTATACATTGCATCCATACGCGGGTTTCCTTCATAAAACCTGCATATACATTGAGAAATATTTCCTGATTCATTTCTGTGGCACTTATTGGAATTCCTTTCTCTGTCACATCTGAATTGACCTGTAGAAACATCATTTTTACATCTTTAACACATAGGTTGCTTATCAAAATGCAACTCATCAAGTAGGTTTCCATCAAGGACAACTTCATCAAGTAGGTTGCCATCAAGGACAACATATTGCAACATATTGCCAACGCACATTTGTTGGTTCTTGAAGCTCGAGCACTTTCATAAAAAAAATAGGCAATGTCAAACAAAAAAAATGATCCAATCTCTTTTCATTTTCTAATATTATAATGAAGTTTTATTAGAGACATTGTTTGTTTGTTTGTTTGTTTTGGTTAGAAAAAGGTTTGCTCTTCGTTTTATGCGACTTTCAATTTATCATATGTAACATGTTAAGAAATAGGAAAGAATAATGTGTGAAATATATCTTTCAGAAATTGATGCTGAATGAAGGGATACATAATTTAACCAAGCTACAATTCACTTTGGTAAAGGCAGAGGAGCATCTTAAAAAACTGCTTAAGAATACACCATATACAAAGTTTGACCATAAGTAATATATGCATTTTTCTTTTGTAGATATTTTCTTTTTTCTACCCAAGATATCACAACAAGAAAAATATTGATATTGTAGAAATTGTTTGAGGACCTCATTGAGGTCGATTTTTCTGATGTCCTGTTTGATTGATACTTTCTCATATGTCAGGAAGGCTTTAAATATGAATTAATATGTTCATGAAACAAATCATATTCAAATTTTATAGATATAAAAGATAAAAAAAAATGTCAATGTATTTGTTTGATTGTTACTTGACTCTGTTGTGGGCAGGTTACAGGAAATGTGATTTGAAAAAGGATGGAGAGACAATGCATATCACGTCTTGGATATGGTTTATTCGTTGTTAGAGATCGCTTAGACACCCAAGCCATCGACTTTGGAAATGTTTCTAGTAGGAATTCCTATGGTTTTTAATGTTGTGATTATTTCACCTCATGGTTATTTTGGGCAAGAAAATGTTTTAGGAATGCCAGAAACAACATCGGTGGACAAGTAATTTTTTTTTTTTATAATTGCAATTTCCATTCCATGATATCCTCTCTTTATTGTTTGATTGTATTTT
Organism: Pinus albicaulis; assembly: GCA_034641835.2. NCBI lineage: Eukaryota > Viridiplantae > Streptophyta > Pinopsida > Pinales > Pinaceae > Pinus > Pinus albicaulis. The sequence goes on from CM076569.1 coordinate 975,550,910, forward strand.
GGAAGTTTATTTTGATTTTGTTTTTTCTTTTAACTATGAAATTGAAAATACTTAGTACCATGTCCATTTAAACAAAAACCAAAGATTGAAGATGAAATTAGTATTACACTATATTGATTGGAATCCTTATAGCTATTTTGTGTTAAAATATTTTCATGACTATTAGAAAAAGTTACTTTCATGTTGTTATTTGAGTACATGTTGTTTATATACTTGACTAAGTTCATGCATTAGAAAATGAAATGTTGTTGTGAATAAGACGACAAGGATTAAACATCACACCTCAGATTATTTGTTTTTCACAAGTTATCTACAGCTTGAGATTTTTAGCATATAACTTAGTTGACATGATTGTTCCTAAGCTTTCCTAGAAATTTGAATATTAAGTTACTAAGGTGATATTTTCTATATATGGTGATATTATATTTGTTTTGTTTATACAGGTTATATGGCCACATTATAGTGGCAATTATCGCCCCAATGAAGAAAATTCATTTGATTTTCTTACTTCTATGGGGAAAAATGGCTTTGACATTGTTGATGTTGAGGTATATGTCATATAAACTATTTATAGTCTAATTTAGTTTATATTATAGTTTTCATTGTCTTTCATGTTTTACGCTCTGCATTGTATCTTCTTCTTTTTTTTTCAGAAAATGAACTCAGTATTGATGGTAAGAAGCATGAATAAAAAAAAGAGGGGAGCAATAACATTGAAGTGACAAATGCAAAGAGAGAGAGAGGAGAACCGGTCCAGTGATACTCTTAGAGCCAATGTCCCACATAAGACACACATATAAAGACCGATGATCATGTCTTCAGAGTTGGTGAATTCACTTGCAATGCCTTGAAAACACAACGATAATGTTTTGAAGTGATGAAACACCATTTCATGTGTAAATTGTAGTCCAACCAATATTAAGTTGGAAAAACATATTTTAATACTTTAACATTTCATATAATATAATTTATGTGGTTGAAATTATTTATAGTTTCACTTGATATTGTTTAGTATTGTAATTAAAATATGCGACTTTGTGTTTTCATATTAGATAAACATGCACATTGTATAACATTTTTAAATCATACAAATTAATATATATTGATTAATAATAAACACAAAATCAATTTAAAACTACTAAATTAGTAGTTTATATTGATTAATGATGAACACAAATAAATTGAATATACGACTAAATTAGTCATTTATAATGATTATTAATGCAAGTAAATGAAATGAATATAAAATACTAAATTAGTCGTTTATATAACAAATAAATGACTACTGCAAATGATAAATTTGTGACTACAAATGACGACTAAATTTTGCATATATACGACTATTGTTTACAGTACCTTATAACATGACTAAAATTTAGTCATATTTCTTCGGTCATTAATTTGTTTCAAATGATGACTAAAATTTGCATATATATGACTATTAGTAGCTAATTTACAGTATCTTATAACACGACTAACATTTTGGTCATTAATTGGTTTTCTCGGGTGATAATATAGTAATATATTTGGTCATTAATTGTGACAATTAATGATCAAATCAATGACCAAATTAATGACCAAATTAATGACAAAATCAGTGACTAAATTAATGATAAAATCAATGACTAAATTAATGACTAAATCAGTGACCAAATTAATGAATAAATTAATAATCAAATATACAACTAGACAATAAAATTGAGATAACCAATTAATGACTAAGCTAAAAAAGACCAAAAGTTGGTCACATTCAAGATACTGTAAATTAGCTACTATTGGTGTTACACAGTAATTTGTCACCGTCCCTACCATTCCCCGTCCCGCACATTGGAGGGCCCATTATGTGACCTGTGAGCAATGTCATGCCTTGAAACCATTATCATTGCATTCCTCTAAACATGAGCTTCAATTGCCCTAAAGACATCTCCTTGCAAAAAACCATGAAAACATCCCTTTTTGCATTGGCATGGGTAGCCAGTTCATAACTCGCGCCAATGAGGAAAATCCTACAAAGAGGCCGCGCCAACTGGCGCTCTGTCCCAGAGTCGTAGTCGCGCCAGCCAATTTAAGGAGTGTTTTTTAAATAAGAATGGCGGAATTTTCGTTTCAATAGACTCAGAAACTGCTATCTATCTTGAGTTGGGAGGTTTGGCTCCGGGAGTTCCATGAAAGGGAAGTGGTTTTCCACCTCTCATGGAAGCTTCCTTGAAGATAGGGCCAATCCCACAATTATAGGGATCCCAACTCCCCTTCCTCCATCTATAAAAACTAGCTCATTGCCATTGCAAGCTAGTCTTGAAGTGCCTAAGCTTTGAATCTCCAAATTCCCAAGAGCCTTCATGTTGCAAAAGCCCTCATTCTTCCCTTAAGGCCGACTCAAGCAAGGAGACTATTGTCGAGAGACTCTAAGAGAGGCTTGTCCCATCCCTGGCAGGATTTGCGAGATGTGCACGACTGGAGACCCCTCCGAAGGAGACCTCAGCGTTAGAACATTGGTTGTACTCTCTTTTGATTGCTTATTAATGAATGACTACTGGTTATGGTTCCACTCTATTTTTCGCTTATGATAATGATGAGTTATATCCTTTCTGACTGATATATAGTTGCGTATTCTGGATTTTATGCTTGTATTCGTGTTGTTTCTTGCATGTGCAGGTGTCCATCCACAGAGATCTTGGGGATCGTGATCTGCCGAGGCTAAGGAACGGGAACACTGTCTCTTCTACGGATCACAGCATTGGACTCCAGGTAGGCCTCCATCGTTGGTCTGTTTATTCGCAATTAGGAACTTGTGCTGTAGCATTTGATGATTGTTGCTAGACCTGTGCCGGGCTAGTAGGGATCGCCTCTGTCCGCAGAGGGGATTTACCTCCTCAACAATTTGGCGACTCCGCTGGGGATCGTCTAGTTTTGATCATCTCGTTTGATTTTCTCGTTTTGATTGTTTCGTGGTTTTCCTTGCTTGGTTAGCCTTGTGGGCTGGGTTCTTTTACTGTTTTTTGCTTCTTGGTTTGCTTAGTTATCATTGATCTGCTTCTGGAGTAGTTCTTTTATATTTTTGGCTGAGGAACTCGGCTGGCGCGCTTTTTAGCTCGACAGTCGTGCCAATTGGCGCATGTTGCTTTTGTATCGCCCGCACCAATTGCTTTCTGGCGCTAGTTACAACCTCACAGTCGCGCCACTCCTGTGAGGCATTAGGGTTTGCTCAATTTTGAGCTCTCTGGGTCTGGTCAGTGTTTTTCTTTTGGTTTTTCAGCTACCTGAGTGTGTTGGAGTCCTGTTTGACTGGGAATTTGCCTTCGTCCTTTGGTTGTTTGCTTTTCTCCATCGATTTCATGTTTTAAGCCCTAGGGCATCTAGTGGCTTTGTGTATCGAGCCCTCCTTAGGAGTTTTGGTGTTTTGTTAGTCCAGTCAATTCTTTGATTGCTCCTCCGCATTCTCTTAGTAGTTGTTCACCGTTTCGTTGCGATTTTTGGGTGATTTCTCTTTTCTTCATTCAAATTTAGTTTGGTCTTGCTTTGGGCCTAGATCACATGGTCCATTGGAGCCTTTGAGACTTTTTCTCGGTTTTGAGAGACTTTGGTCGATTTGAGATCTGATTGTTTGTGTCATTGAGTGAAACTTGTTTGTTTTTGCTCTCTTAATATCATTTCTCGAATTGCTTCTCTTTTGTTTTCAGTTTGTTTAGTGCATCTAGCCATCAAACATTGAAAATTGTAAAGAAAAATATATATCTCTTTTGCTTTTGGTTGATTAGTGAAAATTGAAATCTTTTCGATTTTACTAGTAATTAGTGATTTGAATGAAATTTTTTCAATTTCATTAGTTGCATTAGAGATATCATTGATTGTCTTCCGATCATTTTGTTTGTGTAAAAGCTCTCAACCCTTCTGTAGCTAGTTTTCATCGAACGAAATGATGTACTGTGGCATGTAGATTTGCATTTAGGAATTTTTGAGACCACACATTCGTTAGGGCCTGAAAACTGAAACGTAATTGAAGATCAACTTTAAAATCTACTCAATTTACACTAAGGCATCATTGAAATCTAACGAAACACATTTAGAGGTCTGGCCAGGTGTGTTGGCGTCTTTAAACCTAGTAGGCGGCACGTTACGCCGTTTATTTTGGAGCAACGCTAGTACGGACTTGCGCTCACGCTCCCTGTGCCGTCGCGTATATAAGGGACCCTCTAGGTTTTCAATCCTTTATCCATGGAAGCGAGGTACGCCGCCCTATACCGAAGTGATACACGAACACAACATTAGAGGAGATTGCACACGTACGGAAAGTCCTTGGTTGGTTCTCTTTCATTATTGAAACCAAGGTGTATATTGCAGTTCACGGTTATCCAGTACACCCTTTTTGCCTAGTATTCCTGAGCAGTCATTTTATCTTTTCTGACTCCCTAAACTTGAAAAGATCACCAAGCGCTTGTCCTTTCACGCTTGTGTCAAATCTGAAAGAGACAGAGTCATCTTTTTTATCATTTCTCGACTCTTAAAACATGAAACGGTAAAGTTTCTTATTTTTCAATGTGGTAAAAATTAATCACCCACGATTACACGCCCTCTTAGATTTTTCTTGTTGACCGTTTGATCGTGTGTCTTGACTCTTTTTCAGCCCGTGTGTGTGTTTGCTTCTTTTTCTGTTGTCGTTTGCCACAGTGGCGGAACCTTCGGTTTCGTCTACTGGTAATCCTTACACGGACGATTCATCAGAGGTTTCCCAATCCTCTGCTGAACCGCAGCAGCCTATTGTTTCCGAGTTTCCTGATGGGGGACCGGTTCTTTCTGAGCAACCCTTTGGGGGACCAGTTGAGTTTGATTGGCCCTTTTCGGACCCTGTGTCTGAATTGAGATTAGGAGCTGATTTCCTTTCTCTTACATCGGGTTCGCCTTTTGTTGCTGCTGTATTTCCTCCTAGTCCTCGCCGTCTATTGCGCGATCTAACGGCAGGCTCGACCATGAGTGATTCTGGTGAGGAAATCCCAACGTCTGGTGAAGACTATTAGCTCTTCCCACGAAGATTGTTTCCGGGAGACAACTCTGAACTGGTTGACATGTCAATAGCCAGTCCCTCTTTACCACCTGGGTACAGGTCTTTGGGTCAGATCATTTCTGTCGCAGCCTCTATGGGAGTGTCAGCTCCTTCTCCGAGGCCAGCTGCTCCTTCACCCAGGGTGTCTCCTCAGACGCCCGTTACTTCTGTACCCATCCGGCCCACTGTTTGTGTGGCCGCCTCTTCTCCTATTGTCACAGCACCCTCTGCCAGGGCTATGCCAACTCCTGAAGATATCTATCTAGCGACTGCTATACCGGAGAACATCTCTTCGGAGGAGTATCGGTTGTCTCTGCAACAGCCGAACCCCGAGGTTGGACCATCCTCCCAAGATCCCAACCGCTCTTATTTTTCGCACTATGCACAGGATGGTACACCCGTGTATGCTTTTCCAGGTCAGTATGACGAGCACGGGGACATTTTACGTCTGCCCGCTTCTGAGGCTTACCTCCATGCTCAGGGTTTACCTTATAACCAGGCTTATAACCCGCAAGGGCAACCTTTCCAAGGCCAACCTTCGGGCCAACCTGGCTATCCTTATGACCCACAGGCATAGCCCATCCAAGGCTATCCTGCGGGCCAGCAAGGGCCATCGTATGGTCCGCAAGGACAGTATTACAACCCTTCTGATCAACCTGTTCAGCCTCAGCCGGGGTACCAACCGGGATCGGTCTATGGTTCTGGGGGGAAAATCCAGCCTTCTCTACCAATGCAACCTTAGTATCCTATTGTTTCTAACGTTGCATATCAGCCGGGACCATCCTATGGTTCTGCTTCAGGTCAAACCGGTTTCCAGCAACCACCTGGCCCTATTCCTCCACCAGGCCAACCGACCCATCCGGCACAACCTGGTGTTCCGCCTCCTGGCCAACCGGCCCATCCGGTACAACCTGGGGCTCCTTCACAGCCAGGTCAGCCTGTGCAACCGGCACAGCCTATCTATCCAGGTCAACCTTTTCATTCAGGGCAACCCTCTCAGTCGGGTCAACCTGTTCACTCAGGGCAGCCCGCTCATTCCATTAACCCTGCACAGCAATCGGTTCATTCGATGCCGCAACCAAATCAACAACTACACCCTACTTATCAGGCTCCGCATGGTTCCACTTTTCAGCAGCCCACTCATCCTCAGGGTGGTTATTATCCTCATGGTCAATCTTAACCGAATTATAACCACCCCAGAGGCTCTCAGTATTATCCTCCTCCACCCGGTTTTACCTACACTCAGCAGCCAAATCCAAATACTGCTTACACAGGGCCGACACATAATCAGGGTCCGTACTCTGGTTATCAAGCCCCACACTTTGGTTATCAGCATCCAAATCAGTATGGTTATATGACCTACGCCCCCTATGGTCAGAATCCTATGGGAAAAAACCCATGGGGGCAAGGATATTCACAACCATTGTGGATTATGGGTACCAGACCTCATCCCGGGCCTGGCATGACGGTTAATCCACCATTGCCGTTCCTGGCTACCTTGGAGCTGCCGGATGTTTCAAAATTGACCAATGATCTGATTTTACATAATCCGTATTGGCCTTCGGTTCCCACCAAGATACCAGGTGATTGTCCCAAGTTTGAGGGAAAAGCTGGAGAGGATCCCCAGGCGCATGTGGTGACATATCATCTTTGGTGTTCGTCTAACTCTTGGGTCGACGATTCGATTCGTCTGCGCCTCTTCCATCGTACTTTAACTGGAGCTGCTGCTAAGTGGTACATAGAGTTATCCCGTGGCATTTTCCAAGATTTCAATTCTTTAGCCATGGCTTTTCTCACGCACTTTCAGTTACCGGTTCGTTATGAAGCCGGGACGCACCTCCTGACTTCTCTGAAGCAGGATAAAGCCACTCACATCTCTGATCACATTCATGAGTGGTGGCGCTGTCGTAGACTGATCAAGTTTCACATACCTGATCAGATACTAACTCACTGGTTCACCTCCTTCGTGAATAAAATCGCTCAAGATATTGTGATGGGAGCGTGTGTGACGGAGGAACAAGCCATTGCGCGTGCCCAATATCTGGATCTTGTGTATTCTCAGTCTGGCACGCTTTATGATATATTTCCTGATGCCCCGCGGTCCGGAACCTCTAAGGCTCCGCCTACCCCTGCGGTGGATGGTGTCATTGATTCTATCTCTCAAAATTCGAAGAAATCTTCGAATGGGAAGTAGAAGTTTAATTCTTTCAACAATGCTCCTGCTAATCCCGCCCCGTCCGATTCTGGCAAAACCGCGGAGGTGAATGCCGTTCAGGCCAATCCTACGGAGAAAAATTCCAAGGGGAAGAAGAAGGGCAAAGGAAAATCTAAATCTGATGCCCCAAAGCCAGAATCTCAATCTCGCACTGAGGATGGTTCTCAGCGTAAACCGAAGTACCCTTGCCTCATTTGTGAAGGGGACCATTATACTAAGGATTGTCCATGACAATCCAAAGTTAGTCAACTTCTCAAGGGCTCAAAAGGGACTCCGACAGTTCTTAAAGAGCCATTCCCATCTCAGCAGACCCAGATGGTCGAACAACCGTCACCATCTGCACCATTTGGGTCCCAAGTTTTCATGATGAAGAGTGTTGCACCTATCTCCGTCGCTACGCGTTCGAAGGATTACAGCGAATCGCGGCAGGCACCCGGGAAGGCAGTTGCGGATGGACCGCCTCCCCCACCTGTCTCCGGTTCGTTGGAAATCGAGAAGCCTACTCCTGAACCCATTGTGAAGCCACCTTCTAAAGGTGTTCTTCGAAGATATTCTTATAATCCGAATGCTCGTGCCGCTCAACACTACAGCATTGTTGAGGATTTGGCACAGGCGCCTTCTGCTATGTCTGCGCTAGAAGTTCTTCAAAGTTGTCCTTCACAACGGAAGGCTTTATTGTCTCTGATTGGTGGCATTGATCCCGCCAATTCGAGTCTTCTCACCTTCGATTTAGAGAATTTCTCCCCCTGACTTCCACGTCAGATCGCTCTTGTTATTCAAGTCGGGATTAACGGTCTGAACATTCATAGGGCCGTGGTGGATGAAGGTGCTTCTACTTGTGTTATGTCATCCGCTTGCTGGAAGGCCATTGGCTCTCCAGCCCTCGCATCTTCTCCCAATGCCCTCAAGGAATTTGATGGTCGGGAATCCAAACCCTTGGGTGTTCTCCAGAGTCTAGCGATCACTTTACAGGGGAAGACTGTCAACGTGGAAGTAGAAGTGGTTGACGCTAAACTCAACTACAATATACTTCTTGGCCGCAGCTGGACCCATGCCATGCTCTGCGTGCCGTCCACCGTCTTTCGACTCCTTAAGTTCCCTCACGAGGGAAAAATTGTCACGGTGGATCAGTTGTCATTTTTCACCTCTACCTCTGAGAACAACGTGCCATACGTGGATCAGATTCCAAATCCCCCGGACAGTGTAGGACCTGGTCTCTTCAAAGACCCGGTCCTCATGGGTATTTTTCCCGCACCACCACCGCACACCGCTCTAGTTAACATGATTTCCAGGTCTGATGACCCCTGGCTTATTCCTACACCTGAGCAGGTGTTTGAGTTTGGAGAATCAATGCCCTTGACTCCAGTAGAGATCAGCTACTATGAAATTGTTGCCGCATATGATCCTCCACCTCCTCAGCATGCTCCTTTGAGCATGGCTCTCGACGTCTACTCTCAATCCCCCTGGCTTGGTCAGGCCGATTCACCTGATCCTCTCAAAGAGACTTTTCCTTCCGATGAAGCCATCATTGAAACTATGTCTCTTGAGGAGCTGCCTTGGGGCGATGGACATCATCACTCCTCTTTTATGCCTAGCTTGGGGGCAATGACTGACTGTCTGGAGCGTTATGCTTCTCAGGTTCCTACCCCTCCTCTTCAAACGCCTATTTTTACGCACGAGGTTTTTTCGGAAGGTAACCTGGGTAACGTCACTCAAACCGTCCCGATCAACATCTCCGTTAAACCGGGGATCATTGAGAATATTCACGTGGGAGTGACTTGTTCTCCCGATGAGATTCAAGTCTATACTGATCTTTTTAAAGAATTCAGAGATTTTTTCGCCTGGTCCTACGAGGAAATGTCGGGGATCGATCCCAGTATCGTAGTGCATGAGATTCCAAACAACCCTAGTGTGAAGCCCGTGAGCCAACGTTTACGCCCCATGCATCCTCAGAAAGCCGCTGCAATTAAGGCAGAAGTTGAAAAACTTCTGAACGCGAGTTTTATTTATCCTATCCCCCTCACAGAATGGGTGTCTAACATTGTCCCTGTCGATAAAAAGCAGGGTACTATTAGGGTCTGTGTTGATTACCGCGACATCAATCGCGCCTATCCAAAAGATAACTATCCCACTCCGTTCATCGACCAGATTATCGACGAATGTGCCGGAAGTGAGATCTATTCCTTGATGGATGGTTTCTCAGGATATAATCAAATCAATATTGCACCTAAGGATCAACACAAGACCACGTTCATCTGTCCGTGGGGTACCTTCGCGTATAAAAAACTCCCGTTCGGCTTAAAGAGCGCTGGAGCTACTTTTCAGCGTGCGATGTCTTATGCCTTCCATGACATTCACCACATCATTCAGCCTTGTCTGGACAACTTGCCAGCTCATTTAGCTAAGCGAGAGGACCATCCCGAACATCTCCGCCAGATCTTTCTTCGTTGCAGGCGCTACAATATTAGGCTCAATCCTCATAAGTGCGTCTTCGGCGTGGATTCTGGCCGTCTTTTGGGATTCATCATCTCCAAAGACGGAATTTTCCTTGACCCTTTAAAGGTTGAGGCCATCATTAATCTCCCATCACCCTCCTCCCTATATCAGTTACAGAGTCTGCAAGGGAAAGCGAACTTTCTTCGACGCTTTATCCCGAATTATGCCGAGGTGGCCAAAGGATTCACTCGTCTATTAAAGCAGAACGTTCCCTTCCACTGGGATGAAATCGCTCAACAATCCTTTGAGATGCTGAAGACGTTGCTTGTCAATGCTCCGTTGCTTCGTCCTCCGGACTACCACCGCGACTTCACTTTATATCTCGCCGCCGCATTTAGCACCATAGCCATGGTCTTGGTGCAGGATGAAGATGACGGTAATGAACATGTTGTTTATTATCTGTCACGGAACCTTCTCGATCCAGAAACGCGTTATGCTCATGTCGAGAAGTTGGCGTTAGCCGCAGTACACGCTGTGCAACGCTTTCACCATTACATCCTTTTGCGTACGATAATAGTGGTTTCGGATTGCAACCCTATGACGTATATTCTCTCTCGACAATTACTAGGGGGAAAGTACTCCAAGTGGATTGTTATCCTGCAGGAGTTTGACTTAGAGTTCACTACCACTAAGTCAACTAAATCACTAGTTTTCGCGGATCTTATATGCTCTCTCCATACAGACTCCGCTCCCTCACACTCTGAAGACCATATACCGGACGAAATGCTTTTCCTCATCAGTACTCGTGACCCTTGGTACGGTGACATAATTGTGTATCTTTAGACCTCAAAATTTCGGCCTGAGTTGGATAAAGCTTCCCGCCGTCGAATTCGGCATCAGTCCCAGCCCTACCGTATAGTAGGAGATACCTTATACCGCATTGGAGTAGATTCGGTGCTCCGGCGGTGCCTAACCTTGGAGGAGGCTGAAAAGGTCCTAAATGACTACCACAATGGCGCCTGTGGTGGAAATATGTCCGGATATGCTACTGCCCAGAAAATTCTGCGAGCAGGTTATTTCTGGCCTTCCATATTCAACTTAGACTGTATTATTGCAGTCCGTAAATGTCATGCGTGCCAGATATTTCAGCGCAAGATGTGCGCGCCGCCTCTCCTCTTGCATCATGTTATTACCGTCGGCCCTTTTGCAAAATGGGGCATGGATTTTATGACATGTAACCCTCACTCGGCCAGGGGGCATGCGTATATAATTGTCGCCATCGACTACTTCACCAAGTGGGCCGAGGCAATGCCTACACTAGCTGCTGATGGTAAAACGACTACTCAATTTATATTCAACCACGTTATTGCATGGTTCGGGGTTCCTCAGGCCATCGTCACCGATCATGGTACTCATTTCCAAGATTATATGATGGCTGAGCTGACTTCAAAGTTGGGCTTGCGTCACGACAGCTCAACACCATATTACCCTCAAGAGAATGGTCAAGTTGAAGCAGTGAACAAGGTTTTGGTCACTATGCTTCAACGAACAGTTGGTATTCACAAATCCAATTGGCATCTCCAACTGTTCTCAGCTCTATGGGCATACCGAACATCTGCAAAGAGTGAAAATGGATTCACACCATTTCAATTGGTGTATGGTCTGGAAGCAACTCTTCCAGTTGAATGCGAGATTCCTTCTTTGAAATTAGCTGTGGAAATTCTACCTAACACTTCTGCTGAGGAAGAACGTCTTCTGTATCTGGAACAGTTAAATGAAACCCGTCGTCTGGCTGCTTTGGTTATTGAAGCACAAAAGAAGAGGGTCAAAACTCATTTTGATCAATCTGCTTCCCCCCGTCCCTTTATCGAAGGAGACCTCGTCCTCCTATACGATCAAGCACATGACAAGCTTGGAGCCGGTAAGTTCTAACCTATGTGGCATGGGCCCTATGTAGTAAAACGCGTTTTGAAAAACGGGGCTTATGAGCTTATAGATTATGAAGGAGTTCCGCTGGCGCAGCCCAGAAATGGGCTGTACCTCAAAAAGTACTATGCCTGAAGTGATTTCTTGGTGTGGTGTGTGTACATAGGTGTGTGTTTTTCATTTGTGTGCATGTATGGTGTGGTGTTCCTTGTAAACATATTTCTGCTGATCGGGTCTTCCTGGTTGTGCAGATGTCCATTCATCCATTTGTTGGTTTCGCGGATGGTGCCTCCCGCAGTACCAGGAATCTGTCTTCAGCAGCCTAGGTAATCTATGATCCTGCTGGTGAGTTGGTCAACCTGCAAGGTGTGTGTCTAGGACGTACTACGAACAACATCGCGGAATATAGTGTTGTGTTAGAATTATTAACCGAGGCAGTAAACCTTGGTATCCGTGAATTGCTTGTGTATCTAGATTCGCAACTTGTAGTGTTACAGCTGAACGGACACTATTCGGTAAGAAACCCGTCCATTTTACGTCTGTATCTGCGTATTCGATTACTGGAAAGGAATTTTGACTACATTACATATCAACATATACCCAGGCATTTGAATACATTAACAGATGTGGTAGCTAATTTGGTGTTAGACAGACATTTGCGCAATTTGTAAATCATCATCACATGTAAAGAAAGATCCATCCAGAAATAGATATGCATATATATATATATAGATATCGAAGTGTTTACATAGCATGTGTCACATAAAGTCAAAAATATACATAATTGTCTTAAATACATCCGGAGACGATATGTCTCTCAAAAAATATGTGTGGTAAAAGCCCTAAGAGTCTAATCCGCATGGTGCTCATGATAACATGTAACTGCACGCACTAAGCGTCTCAGAAGTCGGTGGATTCGACTACGTACTCCCACCGTATGTCGCTGGTACGCCATCGGTACATCCGCTAGCCGAGCATAGTCCGGGATCCCTCGGGCGATACCCTCGAGATTCTGGATCAACTCCTCCCCTCCTGTGCCCTCTGCCTGAGGATCAGGGGCGAGAAGAGTCCTCCGCGCGATTGGAGACATACCGGCTGGTCTCTCGGGGCCCACATCTGCATACACATAAAATGTGTTAGGACGAATGTGTATTAACAAAAAAATCATAAAACATAAAAATCAAAAGAGATGAGGTCATACCCAACTCCTCGTCCCAGTCATCTCCTTCTGGCAGTGGGAGATCTGGGTCTCCGGTGAAATCGGTTCCTGCATATGGCCAGTCCTCCACTACGATCAACTGGCGCCACAACCACCCAAAAAACTCCGGCCTCCACGACATCTGTTGGCCTCCTCCAGCTCTGGGCATTAGTGTTGCCCAGCGAGCCATTCTTGGCTCTCGTGGAATCGGCTCAGCTACGATGGCCCCTTGGCCTTGGAAGATTGGTAATCGTTCCAGAATAAACGACACCAGGATGGAACCGTAGCCGAACTGTTTCAGTTTGGCTTGCTTGCATTTCGTGAGCTGTCTCTTCATGTTTATTGTTACTGCTGTAGCCTAGTCAAACAATAGGGGACTCATGCATTCTGAGGCCAGCAGGAGTTGGGCCTTTGTGGCCTCGTGCGGTGCCTCCGACCCGCCAGCCCGCGCGATGGTATGTAGGACTACCCTCAGTGCCAGATTGGGGATGGTGTGAATATCCACCTTTTTACTCCCTGATCCCATTTGTGCCCTTGGGCACACTCGTGCCATCACTTCCTCCATCTTCTCGCCGGATGGTCTGCTCCCAGTCAAGATGGGCACCGGACCTCTGCGAGACAGTCCGGTTATAAAGTACACATCAGAGACCTCCAGTTCCAACACCTGGTCTCGTAACTTGAACACTTGTTCCTGTTCATCCCAAATATTGATCAGATACTGGAGGAGCTTAGGTTGAGCTCGTAAACAGGGTGTTAGGAAGAACTTCTTTAGCCCACAGTTTCTGAGGGCATTCATGCAAGCCTCATTTTCTATGGCCTGTTCATCCTCTTCTCCATGCTCTCTTTGTTTCCACTCAATCACCATTTTCTTGATTTCCTGCATCCACATGGTCACAAACCCTTAATTAGATCTCTGTTGGGCTTCAAAATTCATTCAAATTGGTTAAAATCTCTAATTTTTAGGCGGAAATTTGGGTTCGGCCGTTGGCGCGGCTGTTTTGTGAACAGTCGCACCAGGTGGCGCAAGGCCTTTACATATAAAAGCCCATTGGCGCGGGTCCGTGCCCGATACCCGCGCCAATGAGCGCAGCCCTAAAAATTTAAAGAGTTGCCACAGAACTCTGATACACGAGGGAAAAAATCATATTGAAATGAAGTACAGGGAAGCGCCTCTTACCTGTAACAGACGAGAATCTAAATGGTAAACCGGATCTGTCGCAATCACCGTCAAAAGTTTTGCACACCAAATGGACCATTGCTGCTTTTCACCAAGGTAAATAGTAAATGTAATTTTGTTTTTTACCATTTTGGCATATTTATAACTTTTTTGACACAGGATAGGTTTTAAAAGTTATTTTTCCCAAATATTTTAATGTGTTATGTCGGAAATGGGTTTTACGCTTGCTTGGTATGTAGAGCAACAGGTCTTTCCGCGATTTTAACGGTGAAAACGAGTTGTATTTTATACTTTTTCGGACTCGGTAAATACACGAAAAAGTCACTTTGGAGTCACCTTTCAGCTCTTTTCTGACTCTCTAAACATGAAAAGATTGCTGAGGCCCTTGTCGTTTCGATCTCATTAAAATGGACACGAATCGACATCTACCCAGTATACGTTTACCCCTTTTTCGGGCTGGGATAGATTGATTACGAAAAATGAATACCCTAGCCTATCGCGACTAGGAGGTTTTCCCGAATATTTTTTTCTACCTTTTCGGATCTGGGGAACTATTGACGAAAAGGGATCTTTGGAGTTTACTTTTCCGCTGTCTTTTCAAACTCTCTAAACATGAAAAGACGTCGAGTTCTTCCTTTGTCAGACTCGTTAAACCCTGATGACATCGGATTCAGTCGAAATGACGTTCTCCGAGTTCCTCCTTCCTAGGGCTCATTAAATGTACTAGGATGGATTCGCCCGAAGGGCGGACTTATATTACAAGCATATGCTATCCCCTTCAAGCTTGTTATCAAAAATAATTGGGGTACTCGCCAGAAATGGTGGGGGAAAAATGGAACCATTATCATTGTCGTGTCGGCAGTATGTCGCTCTTGAACATGGCACTTGTCTGCATTTGTGTCGGGTTGGGGACATCTCATCTCGTTTTTTCACTTGCTTCCGTGGGTTTGGGTAATCCTTTTTGACCTCTCCTCTGCTCATTGCCTCGTCACCATGACCTCTGATCCGTTGATGCTAAATACTGCCAAAACCACTATTTGTGCCGTTATATGTTTAAGAGAAGTTGACCTTTGCAAATATCAACCTTCCTCTGATTCTCATATGATCCTGATCCACAACAAAAACATCATGTTCCTCTGTCTCGTGTCGATGATGTGGGAAACATTATGGCCCACCTTCGATCAAGGTCACTTCCTGTCGACTACAGCTCATTATCCAGGAAGCTAATCTAGAGACTCCTTTATGGTACCTTGGAGCCTGCATGCCTCAATGGCAGGTTCGTCGCATTCGACGTGAGGTTCTCATCATTGGCCTCCGATCGAGTGATTCTACGGGTGTTCGACGCCAGCTCATTGATTCACATGCCGTAGATTGTACCTGTAGTACCTTGAGGGCCATCGTCATTATTGGTGGTTCCTCTCGCGTCTGTTAATAGCTCTCATCATTGGCTGGTAATCAGACGATGTTCTTGCATGTTCGACTTCAGCTCACATATTCGCATGCTTGAACTTGTACTTTGTTTGGGTCGAGATGGAGCGCAAGACCCTGGATTGTGTCTGTTGTAATCCAGGCTGCGATATTGTGGATTATTATGATTATTTACATGAATTATTCAATGGATGGCTGCGACCATACCTGAGTCTATTTATTGATCCTCACTGGATGGTTGTGCCCATACCCTGGATCTGGATTATTGTATACTCTGTTTTGGATGGCTGCGTCCATACCACATATACATCATGTACTTGAGATATCAGTTGTATTTCTCAGGTTTCGACGAGCGGAGCCGGTTGGACACGTTCGGTGGCCATTTCCCTCTCTCTCTCTCTCGGGCCTCATGCTTTAGGGGGCATCTGTTACACAGTAATTTGTCACCGTCCCTACCTTTCCCCGTCCCGCACATTGGAGGGCCCATTATGTGACCTGTGAGCAATGTCATGCCTTGAAACCATTATCATTTCATTCCTCTAAACATGAGCTTCAATTGCCCTGAAGACATCTCCTTGCAAAAAACCATAAAAACATCCCTTTTTGCATTGGCGCGGGTATCCAGTTCAGCACTCACGCCAATGAAGAAAATCCTACAAAGAGGCCGCGCCAACTGGCGCTCTGTCCCAGAGTCGCAGTCGCGCCAGCCAATTTAAGGAGTGTTTTTTAAATAAGAATGGCGGAAGTTTCGTTTCAACAGACTCAGAAACTGCTATCTATCTTGAGTTGGGAGGTTTGGCTCCAGGAGTTCCATGAAAGGGAAGTGGTTTGCCACCTCTCATGGAAGCTTCCTTGAAGATAGGGCCAATTCCACAATTATAGGGATCCCAACTCCCCTTCCTCCATCTATAAAAACTAGCTCATTGCCATTGCAAGCTAGTCTTGAAGTGCCTAAGCTTTGAATCTCCAAATTCCCAAGAGCCTTCATGCTGCAAAAGCCCTCATTCTTCCCTTAAGGCCGACTCAAGTAAGGAGACTATCGTCGAGAGACTCTAAGAGAGGCTTGTCCCATCCCTGGCAGGCTTTGCGAGATGTGCACGACTGGAGACCCCTCCGAAGGAGACCTCAGCGTCAGAACATTGGTTGTACTCTCTTTCGATTGCTTATTAATGAATGACTACTAGTTATGGTTCCACTCTGTTTTTCGTTTATGATAATGATGAGTTATATCCTTTCTGACTGATATATAGTTGTGTATTCTGGATTTTATGCTTGTATTCGTGTTGTTTCTTGCATGTGCAGGTGTCCATCCACGGAGATCGTGGGGATCGTGATCTGCCGAGGCTAAGGAATGGGAACACTGTCTCTTCTACGGATCATAGCATTGGACTCCAGGTAGGCCTCCATCGTTGGTCTGTTTATTCACAATTAGGAACTTGCGCTGTAGCATTTGATGATTGTTGCTAGACCCGTGCTGGGCTAGTAGGGATCGCCTCAGTCCGCAGAGGGGATTTACCTCCTCAACAATTGGTCACCGACCAAAAAACAATCGTTTATATGCAAAATTTAGTCATTTTTTTAGTAACTAATTAGCCATTTTGTACTAGTGTATCAAACTCCTGACTGCAGTATTCACTTCCATTATCTGGTCTAAGACACTTCAACTTATTTCATGTCTCATTCTGAACCAAAACTTTCCATTTCTTAGAACTCTCAAAAACATCAAATTTATTTCGAATATAATAAACCAAAGTTTTTCTAGTTTCATCATCAATAAAAGTAACGTAATAGTGAGAGGCATCGAGAGATGATGCCTGAGAAAGTACCCATACATATGTATGCACAAGCTCTAATTTTTCACTCTTCTTTTCTTTCCCAACTCTAAGAAATATGATTTTCTTCAGTTTTCCATAAACACAATTCTCACAGAAATCCAAATCAACATCCTTCAAACTTGGCAACAAATTTCTTGAGTGAAGAATTTGCATCCCCTTATCATCATGTGCCCAATCCTATGATGCCACAATGTCGTATATGCGCCCATGGAGGTTAACACATTAGTAGAATTAGAGATAGCATTGCATAAATACAATGTACCAACATTTTCTCCTTTTGCTATTACCAAGGCTTCTTTAGTGACCTTCCAAATTTTTTCTATAAATGTAGTTACATAGACTTCACCTCCCAACCACCCTATTAAAATTATATTTATCTTTAGATATGGAACATGCCTTACCTCCTTTAATAACCATTGGTTTTTATTTTATTTTTTTATAAAAAAACTTACACATTCCAACGATTTTACACGGTTTATCATCATCCAAACGAACTTGTCCAAAATCTCCTCGAACATACTCATGAAAATGTTTTCTATCGGGTGTGGCATGGAATGAAACCCCTGAATCTACTACCTAGACATCAATAATATTTTCTAATGAAAGAACCAATGCATCTTGCAACACATCATCTGTCACATTCACTTCATGATTTTTTCCGTGTTGGGCATCTCCTTCTTTTCCCTTCCAAGACTTACAGTATTTCTTCAGGTGTCCCTTCTTCCCACATTTTCAGTACACTATCCCTGATCTAGATTTGGATCTACCTTTTCTTGACTTATTGCAATTTCTCGAGTTCCTTTCTCTTTCCATTTTTCTTCCCCTAGTCTCTGTAGTCAAAGAATTATTTGATGTCTCATCAGAGCTTATCCATCACATTTCCTCGCTAAGGATAACAACAACAACATCATCAAACTATAAAGTACTAGATCCAAAGATAGAGTTACTAATAGCCATGACTAAGTTATTCCAACTTTTTGGCAATGAGCACACAAATAATAAAGCCCTAACTTCTTCATCAAAATTTACCACTACAGAACATAACTAACAAGTAACCATGCTAAATTCATTTAAATGATCAACAATAGATCCACCTTCTGACATTTTCATATTGAATAAATGCTTCATAAGAAATACCTTGTTTGAGGCCAGTGCTTTTCATATATTTTGGCCAATGTCCTCATTAGACGTTTTTTTGTTGTTTCCTTAGAAATTTTGAATGCCACCGACATTGCTAGACATAGTTGTATTGTTCCTAGTGCCTTTACGTCGAGAAGATCCCATTCTTTGTCCGTCATACTTGTCGACTTCTTTGATTTTCCGCTTAATCGTAGGTAAATATATTTATGATACAAATAATCCTCCATTTGCATGTTCCATAGCTGGTAGTTTTGGTCGTTGAATGTTTCAATCCTAAACCTACCATCTTTCGCCATGACTCCCACTCGAACTAGAAACCCTTATTTCCTGCGAGTTTATCAGTCAAATAGACCTTTGGCTCTGATATCAATTGTTAAAAATTACTTGAGAGAGCAATGGAACACATAAAATAATGTGAAATCACAAACACATAAAAGCATAAATTAAGAGGTAGACATATATACGTGGTTCGCCCAATTTGGGCCACATCCATGGAAAAATAGTCAGGCCTTCCTTTTATATTATCCAACAAAATGAAGAGATACAGCCTACAACAAATATGTTATAATTTCATCTTCGCTCTCACACAATCTCCTCTCTTTTTCTCACACAAAATAATCATATAAAGTTGCAATACAATTCCCTCATATAAATCAAGGGTTGCCTTCTAAGGAAAAAACCCTAAATTAACATAACTTATATCGTCGTATTTTTCACCTATTGAACGATCCATATTGACTACGAAATTATAATATTTTACAAGACTTTTTTATCAAAATTTTGCTTTGGGGGGTGTTGCCCCCATGATCCTACAGGCGACATTGCCACCCCATAAGGACTTGGGGTCCAACATGGATAAAACAAGACCTTTTGAATCAAGAATATAATCAGGCTCCACACCCAATATGTATTTGCATATGATTTTCATTTTTGTTTTTTACTTTTTTAGTGAGTTTTGATTTAAATTTGATAATTTATTTTTGGAAGTTTGATATATGGATTTTTGACAAACAATATGAATCCCACATGCAAAAGAGTAATAAATGTTGTATAGGTTAGGTTATACGCCAATGGATCTAAAAGCACTAAATCCAATCGTGTATATCCCAACCTATACAATATTAATTACTCTATTATGGGGTGTATATTGTTTCCCTTGCATTTTAGGTTGCATGGAGAGAAATAACAACATTATCCATTTTCATTGCTTAATTAACATGATAATAAAATATCAATCATAAATAAAATAGTAAAAAAATTAAAAATTGTATTAAAGGAATATGCGTAGGTTTTATATGGTTGAGTTAATCAGTGAATATAACAACCCTTTTGCAAAGTTGCATATGACATTCACAGAATTTGAAGATGTATTTCCCAGAGTTTCCTTTAATGTAGGAGTTTGATTTTTCAATTACTTTGAAACCAAGGATAGAACATATATCAAAGACACCTTACCACATGATCATTTAGTGAATTATGATGGTTTGGTGAAATACACCTCTTAGTCATATGTTGATGTAGTAGAAATGGGAAAAAACATTATAATTTCATAGGAAATACACCCAACTTGGGAATGATTAAGAGAAAATAAAGATACTCTTTAGAGAGCATGCAGGATGATTCCCAAATGTGGCTTGATATTATATTCAATGGAGGTGTTGCCACTTAGAAGAAAAAAACAGTGTCAGTGTTACACCCCAAATGCTCCAAAATGTGAGGGCAAAAAAATACATTTGTTCAAGAAGACAAGGTTTGAAGATGACATTTCATCACTAGGAAATGTAAACGAAAGTGAAATCAAGTAACTCGTTGGCCAATTCAAAAGAAGAAATCGTGTCACCGGTGACTTCCAATTAATGAATTTAAATATAAAGGAGAACACACAAGATAATGAAGTAGAATTTGAAATTTAATTCCATAACTATAATATACAATGCATGGGTAGTGATGTTATCCATAATTGGAAGCATTTAATATGGCATCTATGTTAAGGGCCATGAAGAGGAGGACCACCTAAACCTAAAATTCATAAAACTTGAATTGAAAAATGAGATTATGCCAGCCAATGTCTTGAGACGAAGTGGAAGGCCAAACAAGTTGTAGTAAATATTGTAGGATGAGTGGATGAGGGATCATCCAAATTTGAGTCTTTCATTTATCTTCTAAAATTATGTCAAGTGTTAGATGGTACGTGGATAGTGTGGCATTGAGACATATAAATTATTAAATAAACATTAGACCTTAAGAGCAAGTGGGAGGTATGTGTGTCAAATTTAGTGGTGATGCTAAATATAATGCAAAAGGATTTGTCTCCATTTACTTTCAAATGTTGTCAGGTGATGTTCTTGAGTTGAATGATTTTTTGTTTGTTCCTCAATTCAAGAAAAATCTTCTTCCAATTTCTTGTTTGGAAAATCATAAATGTAGAATTGTGTTTGAAGGGCTTCATTGCACTATCAATGTTTATAGTCTAGCTATTCTGAGGACTATAGGTAGAGGCATGCTAAAGTTTAAAGAACCTTCTAACTTTGAGGATACATATGTAGAACATTTATGGCATGATATGGAGACAAGTTCAAAATGTATTATGGAATCAATGATTGATTCCATGGATGCAACTAATGCAAGAACTCTCATGAAAAGAGGGAGTTAACGTTGATGAGACTATTTCTCCAAATACAAAAGGATTCTCTCGAGATGAGGGAGTTGCTCATGTTTTGGTCGATGTTTAGCTGTTAGATATTTTGAGGTGCATGGGCAAGATACCCATGATTACAAAATGTTTGTAGCCTTGTATGGGTGGTTGCTTGTATCAAAAGCTTGGTACCTTGAGATGGATAGGATTTCTGCATTTTATCTAATTTTGTGATTTTGATAACTCTAAACCAATTGGTTTGTTCTCGTATGTAGATGTAATTATTTCTATAATATGTCTTGAACAACTCATGATGTGGATTCTAAAGATTTTGGCCCGTGATGTTAACCTAAGGGACTATGGGGTTTAGTATTTTGTTGAAGCCATAGGGTCATGTTCCTCTATATTCATAAGTGGTTAGTGTTCTTTGGATTCTCAATATGTTGTGATGGCATCTTGGGTTGATATATAAAATAAAATTCTATAAGATATAAGATTGGTATTCCAACACAACGAGAGAGAGCAGTAAGCCAAGATGTGAACTTTGATGAGGACGTGATATCTTCTAGTTCATGGGATTTTCTTCAATAATTGAAGAGAGTGAGGAGGTGGTTGTTCCAAAGGTTGATTTATAGGTCAATGCAAAGTCAAATTTTGGAGTGGATAAGGTGATATTAGGGATGGATATGCTCTCACATGCAACTCTAGTCTGCAGGAAGCCAAGATGGCTTACCTAGACATTGTAGGCCATACAAGAGCATGTAAGAGTGCCTATATATTTATTGGGGGTGATTATACCTATTAAGGGATATATTAACCATCTTGTGTTAATTTATATTAGTGAGCTTCTCAATTGTTTTAATGAGGTAAGGTGTGATGCCTTGATTGAGAAGGATGTTTGATCACTTACAATTTTATGGCACGTTTAGATTTGAAAATACTAAATTTGGTTGAGTTGCAAAGGGAAAATAAAATGTTGGGGAAAAGGCTTTCCATGTAAAGAAGGATCTTTATCTTTCAAGTTTACTCTAAAAGTGTTTACACCATGTTTGGAGGTGGTCCATTTGATGTTGGATGCATGGTGTATGTATGACCCTCAAACAAAAGAGAGTTTACTTGTCCATTGATGCTAGACATTGTATGGATGTGTTTGTATGGAATTATTCTTTGAATCATTGGAGAGTTATGGGGCTTGATGACCTTCTTCAAGATGCACACATAAAGGGGTAATTGCTTTCTTGCAGGACATCTTACCTTGGAGGAGCATTCTGCACTCTGTAGGAGGAGGGAATTAAGCCCTAGATGAGATGGGCACATGTGGTTACTTGCATGGAGACTTGCATTTTACTTGAGGACACTTGGGTTGAGAAAGTGACCATGTAGGTGTGGTGGACCTAGAGGAGCACATTCCTTTAAAGGAGTGTTGGAGCTTTGGAGGCTTGTCATAAAGGAGCATTCAAAAAATCTCATGGAGCACACATGCCTTGTTTCCTTGCTTGTTGATGTCTTCAGCTTTGAGCTTGACATGTGTCACTTATAAAAGGAGTGCTTCACATATGGGTCTATCTTGTTGTGGAGAGGTTTCTTGTATTGGATTAGGACAATATAGATTATTGGCCTCACTTAAATCTCATATAAATAAAGGAAAGAGAGTTATTTATCATAATCATCATCATTGTACTCTATTCTTTGTACTTGTTGTATAGGGACTAAGATATCAGGGTTCATGAGGAAACCCTAAAAAAGGCATGAAGAAGAGACAAACCTTTTCATTTTTCTTGGAGAGATTACCCTTATGAGATGCTAGGGTTTTCTCTTTTGAATAACATGATGTTGGAGGTGATCGTCACATGTACAAAGTCCATTCATTCATCATCTCGTGCTAGAGATGCAAGGAATGCAATGCGATAGCCTCTATGTGTGTGTGTGTGTGTGTGTGCATTCTCTTCATTGTATTATCATTATTTGTCTTAGAGTGCTAGGGTTCTTGGAGAAGTTCAAGGGTTTTATAGAGTTAGGGTTTCACCTTAAAGGAAAAAAATAAGCTAAGGTTTGTGATAAACCCTAAAGGATAAGGAAGCATTATTCTTGTAGCTCTTGGGAGAGAAGAAGACTAGGTTTTTAAAACCCTAGTGTCAGCATTTATGTTTGATTGAGGAGAGGAGAAGGAAATTCCTAAGACACTTATGAGTGTTAAAGTTGAGGACTTACCAATGTTGATGTTATCTTCTTGTAAATATTTAGTGGATGCTAGGGCTTTCATGGTTTTCCCTAAGTAGGATATAAGTTAGAGATTGTGCTAACTTTGTGATAAGGTTGTTAGTATGTACATGTATTTCATCTCATAAATTGTGTAATTGTAAATTTGATTTTCAACTTGCATTGTCTTCTTGATTGGGTGATTTCTAGTGTTTGTCATTCATGTTGATTTGATATAACGTAAGGCTGAAATTGTTAAATGTTTTAACATATAACTTGAAAATAGAGCAAATTTTACTCTACAAAACATGTTTTAATAAAATGATTTTAGATTTGGATGTGATTGAAAAAGTGTGTACTAAGGGCCCAAATTGGTTGTCATTTGTTTGCTATCTTTTCCAATTGAGCTACAAAATTTGTTTATTTGAATTGAAGTGAAAAATTGTTCGTAGTTTCATGTTCTAAATTGACATTTCAAATCAACCATAACAATGAAGTTCACAAGGATTATTTTTGGGAAGCTTTTAGTGTGAGGTGAAATTTCTAAATTTGCATTGATTTTCATAAACAAAAATTGGAATATCATCATATTGTGTATTGAATAGCATTATGAAAGAAGTAATGCTTTTCACAAATCATTCCATCAAAACATTCAAGAATTGTCACTACAGGGGAAATGGACTCCAAGTTTTAAGAATGATCTCCAAAATTTGTACCCTCTAGCACTCATGACATCATGTGTCATATTACGTCAAGCAATGTACTTATTGATGTGCAAAAAATTATGTGTCAATCAACACCCCTATACAATTGAGAAATTTTGTGTCAATCAACATCCCATTGAAGGTAACACAAACATATATTAAGTTAGGAGGACATGGCACAACATTTGTGTTGACAATGCTCATTGAAAACAATTGAAAGTGCATGACAATCCTAGTTAACAAGCTTATTCAACACATCTTTGAATACAAGTTCCCCATATATGGCACCTCAACAAAAAAATTATTTATAAGAGGCACATACTAAGCAAACCATGATCCAAGGCACTTAAAAACTATATATTTAACACTATAATATTAAAGCCTAATGGTAAAAAAAAAAAAAAAAGCATGGAAATACTAAAAGGAAACAAGCTAGACAAACAACACTAGCAAAGAAATTCGAACCTATGGACCTTACATACATAAACTATAATGAAAAGCTAGCCAACATAGTTTGTCAAAACAACATAGGGAAATGTTTAACATTGTTGAAATTGTCAGAATCAAAGATGAACCAATAAAATAAAAAGCATATATGTATTACAAGTAATGAGGATGAGGAAAGATATTCTAGAATTTAACAATCACCTTTATCAAAAGTGGAAAGACAACAAACTAACTACAAATAACTAAAACAATGTAATAAGCTCAAAATGGGCATGTGGAAGCTAATAACATTGATGTTGGGAATCTTACAAGGTTATTTAAGCTAGTCAAAGTAAATTCAAAAGCATAAAGTTATTTATAATATATGGAAATATTTGAGTGAACGCCACACTTTGCAATGACAAGCAAATTAAAGGGTATGTATCAAGAGGCATAACCTCCTTGGAAAAAAATAAGGTTGAAACAACTAGAAAAGCCTATCGAAAATAGACATGATTCTATGGAAGAGATCACGACAACCATAAATCTATGAGAAAATATAAACATTAAACTAAAGCAATCTGTACAATTTTTATAGATCAATCTAGGTGGCATTAAGAATGAACCAAAAAAGGCAACACCAAAACTTTTGCATCATCAACTCCTGCTATGATACCCAATATGGTTATCAATTTTAATGTGTATACACACATTGATAAAGATTAGCATTTTATTACTTTGTTGGATATTCATGATATTCCTTCTTTGTATCAACATTCTAATGTTATTCCAAAAACAATATAAAAGACTTGCACATGATAGTTATAATAAATAGTCGTTGTCTAAACATGCTACGTTTTGGATTTTTTGGACAGAATCCAACAAATTATTTTCGGCCAAATCTTATTGTTTGTTGTTAAAATGGTATTTTGACAACATATATGGATTTAGCACCTTGAAAAACCCCCGGGGCACTCAGATTGTGGAGAGTTCTCAACTCAAACTTGTGATTCCAAGAAATTCCTACCGAATTTCAAGCAAATTAGACTGGAAAATATATCGGAAAACCTTCCAAAAAGTAGCACTAGTAAATTACGGCTAATATATATATATATATATATATATATATATATATATATATATATATATAAGGTGGGAGGTCTAACTATTCTTTTTGATGTAGCATGAAAAAGTAATATAATTATTATTGAGTAAAAACTTCATTAAAACTATGCTATATTAATCATGGATGTGAAATGATTTGACCCAAAGGGTTCTAAGGGTTCTAATAAATGACGCACTTGAAAATGTATATATAGTTTGGTTTTATTGTTTATAAATATCACCATGCCAATACTTCCTAACATGTATAGTTATATGCAATGTTCCACCAAGTCCCCTGGAGGTGGGAGCGAGGGGGCGAGGGAGCACAGGAGCGGCCTATGCAAAAGCTCCCTACCAATTTTCAGGAAACGTGGGGGACGTCGGAGTCATAAAAATTATAAAATATAAAAATATATATAATATTATAATATTATATATGATATATCATTGGAAAATTTAATAATAAATATTTATAATGTAATTGTATTTTTCATTTTTGCAAGGAATGTTTATACAATCATCATACACCTACATCATGAAAGATAAATCATAAATGATAAAATTTAAAAATTATAAATCAATGAATGATGAATCATCTAACTGAAACAAATTTAAAAGTTAAAAGTTAAAACATACATCATAGATTCATATGTAACTTTGTAACTGTATAATCATTAATGTAACTACTAGCAATGTACAATGAAAATAAAGTTTAAGATATCATATGAGTCATGACATATATGATATTATATCAAGATTCAAAATAAACTTTAAACTGAAGTTTACAACTCAAGTCTGAAACATAAATATTAAAACTTAAAAGCAAATAAGTTTAAAGTTATTGCAATAGTGAAACATAAAACATAAAACATAACTTCTTCTGACTGTGGGCTTCTTTCGGCCGCTGTGGCTTCGGCAAGTGGTAATGGTTGGGCGGCAAGTGTTAAGTGCGGATGATACAATGATACAATGAAAACAAATGAATCCTAAAAATTAATTTAATTAAACAATCG
This sequence comes from Pinus albicaulis, assembly GCA_034641835.2. NCBI lineage: Eukaryota > Viridiplantae > Streptophyta > Pinopsida > Pinales > Pinaceae > Pinus > Pinus albicaulis. The sequence continues at coordinate 975,577,387 of CM076569.1, forward strand.
ATTATATATATATATTTCATTTTTATTTTTATTTTAAATTGTGGGCCCCACACGCCCCCTCACACTCCCTCACGCCCCCTCACGCTCCCTTCACGCTCCCTCACGCTCTCAAAAGCACCCTCGACCCCGTCCCCTCACGCTCCCTCTCGTCCCCTCACGCTCCCTCACGCTCCCCAAAGCACCCTCGACCCCTCAATCTGAGGAAACGTCCCCTTTGACGTCCCCCTTAATTTTTTGATTTTTGGGAGCGTCAGGAAACGTCCCCTGGAAGTCCCCAAGACCCTGGAGTGCGAGGGGGCGAGGATTCTAGACCCCTAGGTGGGGGGGTGAGTCCCCGTGTAACACTGGTTATATGACAATATTCATTCTCATATATTATTTGAACCCTTTGAACCATAAATTAGTATGTTAACAATTGCTACATCAAAACTATTTTTTATGGGAAAAACATTTGATAAACAGTGTATCATGCCTTACTAAGAATTAACAATTCTCTAAACTGTGTATCATGCCCTACTAAGAATTAACAATTCTCTTATTTTCAATGAGAGCATATTCAAATGAAATTTTTTAGAGAAGAACATCAAGATATAAATCATCTCAAATTAATAATTTTAACCCTCAAACCTCCGGCCAACATTACTTTTTTATTTAATAACAGATTGATTTCTTGGATGAAATAATTTCTCTAAAACTATATTATATTGAAGAAAACAATAAAACCAATTACTAACCTAAGTTTGCATCTAGCATGCTCCAATGTGATGCAGGCATCTTAAGCCAAACTTATGTGCCCAACTTCAAGTAATTTTTGAAAAGCAATGCAAACCATTATATTTATGTGTAATTTAACGTAACATAAATTAATCAAACGCATGACGATTGATTAAGAACATGTAAAACCTTGGGCAATCCTTACAAACTAGAAATTTTTAATTCCGAGTGTTTACCATTTTCGTGTAGGTAATGCAAGCTTATTATGCATAATTTTTAACAGAGCATAAATGAATCTAAACACAACCCAAGTGATTAATGACAAGCAAAACCATGGGTAACCCTTGAAACTTGAACTTTGTATTTTAGAAAAATGGAAGTAAGGTGGATATGGGAAACCCTTCAGAGAGCATAAATGAATGTAAACACATGATGGTTGATTAATAAAAGCCAAAACCCTGGGAAACCCCACAAAATAGAGCATTTTATTGCAGAAAAAACAAATGGAACTCATAGAACCACCAAATTTTGGTTAAAATAGGCAATTCATTGTCGTCTGGCAATCTGTTGATATTCTTTAAAAATATAACTAACTTCAACCAACCAAAATTCTACTGACAACTGCCTACATTTATAATCCAATATAAGGAACCACAATTCAATTTCCATGCAACTTTTATGCATCCATAGTCCGAAGAAAAATAGATCTCTGTCATTTTTACTTGAACACTTCTGATATTGATATTGATAGTGTTTATAGGCACTATGTTCAAAACCACCATTTGCAATCCTCTCACCAATGCCATAGGTTGTAAATAGTAGCAACGCTTTCAAGTCTCAAATGTAATCCATGTCAATGATATAGTTGTGATTAACCGACTGAAAATACAAACCACTTCAGCCATATCAGGGCCAACATAAGAGTAGTAGTGCACGGAGCTATAAACAAAAGGTACACAGTTTATTCATCATACAAATACCGCTGCAATATGTTTAGCATTATCTTTGTATATAATCGATGCTTGTACTTGACCATATTACTTGACAGAAGCCTACAAATCAAAGGAAATGAGATTATGTAGATCTGTTTCAACACTTCACAACGAGATATCTAGTGTATAAATGCAAAGTTTGTGCGTTACAATTAGGCGGCATTCCCATTTAATTGCAAAGAGAAACATAGCAGAAGAATACCGCGATGACTACATTAGACACACTCTTCTGAACGGAATTGCATTTGATGAATCCTACTTGATGCCCTCCCCAACATTGATAGTGCCCCAATTCTAAATGACATCTTCAATTGCATTTGATGAATCATACTTGATGCCCTCCCCAACATTGATAGTGCCCCAATTCTAAATGACATCTTCAAGTTGAATGGCAGTCATCTGTAGAGATAGGAAACTTAAGAAATTATCTATGCTTCACCAAGTTTCTGAGACAGAGTGTGGGAGCAGGGATATGCACAAGGGGTATGTGTTGGAGCACCCAAAAATTTTAGGGAAATTCAGGTGGGATGGGGTGAATCAAGGTCCCTAACATAGGGGTCCCTGTTTGTTGAAAAGTGTAACTAGGATCGGTCTTCATATTGACTATGTAATTATGGATTTATGAAAGAAGCGGACAAAAATAATAAAATGTATTTTGTAATTGCTTCATGGGTTTCATGAGCAAGATTTTATTATAGGTTAATAGACTTCTTCTTGATGTCTATCTAGGGTTTTGTCTTATAGGTATAACTATAATTAGGTGTCATGTGTATGAAGGATCTAGTCCAAAAATGCTCCAAGACCTTCTCAGAGAATCCGTGAAAGAATAGCTTATGACAGCCCTAATCTACGCTGAAATATAAGCTTATATGATGTGTAAAGTCGGCCTCCCAACAACATGTCAAGTCGGCCTCACAGCAAAAGGTATGGTCGGCTTCAAGACAGTGAATTTGTCTATATATATGCCCTAGCTTTGTGGATCATTTGAACACAAGTTTTTTGATGATCTCTGAAGTGTAGTGCGGATGTTTGAAGGGTTTCAGGACTGGTCAATATATATATATATATATATATATATATATATATATATATATATATATATATCCACAAAAATATCCGAGTGTCATATGCCTTTTGGCCACCGAAGGTGTGTGGATCACCCTAAAGTAGCTACATCGTTGAAGTGCGGACCTGTTCCAGTTCAACAATAGTGTTAAAGTGTGGATCTATCCAAAGTGCATGAGCATGAGATCATCCTAAAGTGCATATATGTCCTAGTGCATGAGCATAAGCATGAGATCATCCTGAAGTGTGGACTATCCAAGTGTAGTTTGCATACTAATCTAAAGTGAAGTTGTTGGAACAGTGGTTTGCAGAGAGAAGAAGCAGTCAGAAAGTGGAAGAAAGAAGGAAAGTAAATCTGAGATTTACTTTCTTAACTATAGCTTATATATATCTCAAGCAATTGAAGATTCAACTAAAGGTTCAAAGGGAGTACTGGTGCAGAACAATGCAACTTGGTGAAGAGAAGAAGGATCAGCATTGAAGGACATCAAAGAAGAAAGGTGAAGGTCTTGGATGCATAGATAGGTCAAGGGTCTAACTCTTGGTCATGGTACTTGTCATCTGAAAATATATAAGAATAATTTCTCGTGGGTTTTCCTCTCCAAGAGAGAGAGGTTTTGCCCTGGCTCTAGGAGCCTAATTCTTGTGTCTCGTGTATTCTGATAATTGACTTGATGAAAGATTACATAAGCTAACGAAGAAAAGGCATAAGTAATTCACGTGACCTCACAAGTAATTATCAAGAAGAGAATTTGTATTAATCACTAGCCCTCCAAATTCTCAACATGGAATCAGAGCTAAGGTGCTAAACTCAAGGGCTACTTGACAAAGAGACACTCCAGGAAGCAAAAATCAAAGTTTGGGTGAAAATTCAAATCAGTTTGCAAAGAAGACTCTCAAGCTATTCTCGAGAAAGATCTTCATCTAAATCAAAGGATCGACCTTTCAAGAAAATAATTTTTTCCATCAAAGATTTACATTCAAGACATTGTTAGAAGAGGACATCATATTTTGAAGACATCCTTTACCATCAAGGATCCAAGATCACCTAGATTGAAGATTTCTATCTTAGAAGAAGTTCCTAACCTCTTCGTCATCATCAAGGAAGTTGCTGAAGGAGATAGTCACTCACTTAATTAAGTATCTATGACTTTATTTAAATCTGTCAAAATGACTTATTGTATAGAGGGCAACAAATTGTTTGGGTTATCAAACTTCAATGCATGGAAGAAAAGGACAAATCTGAAGCTAATTGAAAATGAAGTTATGGGCTACACAGAAGGATCTACAATTCAACCTCCAGGATGATCTCATGCTTATGCTCATGCACTAGGACTGCTAATCATGAGAAAGGATGTATGATCCTTGGAGATGATTCGAAGGAAAGCAGCATGGAATAAAGATGGACCAGATGAGGAAGACTGATGAATCACTTTCTGATGGTTGACATGACTCGTGACTGAAAGTGATGGATGATCTATGCCCTATGTAACCAAAGGTTGAAGATTCCTCAATATGGAAATCCATGACATCGAGGGGAGGAATTCTTCATGAGCAGTTGGGTGTCTCACCATTGCTGCAGCAAGACCTTGATTAGAGGGAGCCTGGTGGTAAGTTTCTTACTTGGAAGAAACTTGAAGTATGTCATTCCTGAGTTGAGAGGGAGTGACATATGTGATTCTCTAATACATGTGGCATGCACAATGTTGTGGCTCATTTGCATTTACTTTTGAAAATTTTCTCAAAACACCAAAAAAAAGCATATATGTTGGTGTGTTAACATTATGTGCGGAGATGTGAAGGCGGGTCGAGTCGTGCTTATTCGCGTGCAGAACAGTGCACAACAGTTCATCCAAGGCACCTTCATTTCATCTCCGCTCACTACCCTCCCCGCCACGTCACCTCTTCTTCCTGCATTTCGCAACTTCAAAATTTCATTGCTGATCTCCAATCCCTGATATGTTATAAACGTCGATATGCAATTTGCGATAAGTTTTATATCGCCGATTGCGATTTGTGATCGTCCCCACCTCTACTTGCCACGTCATCCCTACCTTTATCGCATATCACACGTCGCAAATCGCAAGCTCAAGAGGAATGACGCTCATGGACCATGTTGGAATGCCGAAATGCGAAGTGCGACAAGGGTTGAATGCGATGCAGCTCAGAACTATGATTCAATACACATCGCAAGCTCAGAAGGAATGGCGCTCATGAACTATGTTATGAATGCTAATATGCGATTTGGGATAAGTTTTATATCACCGATTACGATTTGCGATCGACGCCACCTCCACTTGCCACGTCATCCCTACCTTTATCGCATATCGCACGTCACACGTCGCACATCCAAGCTCAGGAGGAATGGAGCTCATGAACTATGTTGGAATGCTGAAATGCAAAGTGCTACAACCGCCGAACGTGATAGTTTTCAAAGGAAAAATTGAATTTATTTAAAGTCCAGGATTATGTGCAGTTGCGTTGTTTTATGAAGAAACGTGAACGCAAACACGAGCAGGAGAGGTAGAGTCGGGCAGAAGGGGACATGATAACATTGTTTGAAACATAGAGGCATAGGCAGAATCGGGCAAAAGGACCATATGGTGGGATTTTTGGAAACGCAATAGCTGGGTCAAGTCGGGCAAAGATGCGTTATTGCAGAACTATTCGAATACCACATCAAAACAGAAAAGACATGACAACAAGAAAAAAAGAAAAATATTGAACCCTGGAAGAAATGCAGGCAAGGATGTCCAATCTGTCAAGGAAACACATCAACACTTCAAGGAGACGCATCAGCAACAAATCAGATTCAGCAACAAGAATAATATTTCAAGTTTTAATTTGTTTTCTTTGTTTGTTAAGATCAAATCTATAATGATGTCCTCAATTGCCATGTAATAAGTAGTTTTAACAGTTTAGGTAGTCGAAGTAGTTTCAAGAAGTTATAGCAGTTACAAACTATTTTTGATATATTTAAGCAAGATAGAAAGAAAGAAGAGGGGTTCCGAGTTTTGGACCTCTGGAAGACTAAAACTTTGGTACTTACTTTTCTGAGGAATTAATGAAAGAAGCATCAAGTTTCCTGCAACTATTGATGGTGATTCATTTCTCTTGTGTCATTTTGTGTTCCTTCTTCCTTGAATGAAGTGAAGTAAAGTAGTTGCCAGTCTCTTAATTACATCTGTGAGTAAGAGTTAAAAATAACCTTAATTTGCGCTTCTTCACTCCAGCTGTTCTTTCTACATAAATTCATTCTGAAATTTAAAGTGATAGATTCTGTGTTACAACATATCATTGTGAGTTTCTTCTACAGTTCTTCTTTTCCATTCAGATATCAATAGTTAATGGCATTGTAGAGTCTTTCATTTTACCAGATTATTAAGGGTTTTAAAGAATTACTTTCCAAAGGGATTGAACGAAGACCACCTGATATAATTACTTTTGTGATACATTTTTAAAAAATGTCTTAAGCACCGATTCCTTTCCACAGCCAAGGAATTGTCTCTAAATAACCAACATTTTCTGGCATCATTGCCCGAGACGAAGAGACGAAGTTTATTTTCCTTGGGTTTTTCACAGTATTTCCTTTGGTTGTTCAGTGAGGAGGAAATATTTGGCTGTGTTTGTTATTTCAGAATTATGGATCACAAAAGGCCTCACACGAGGTCGAATACCTCACAACAGAAGGTCCCTGCTTTGTCAGACCCTGAAAGATTGGTTTCTAAAAGGGTTTGGAAACCCAAAACCCTCTCAACACCTAGTCCTACACTGTCTACTCCTGGCAGTAGTTCTAGTTATCCTTTGTTTGAAGATATCTCTAAAGTACTTCCTTTCTTGGAACAAGATTCACCTTTCACACCAATTTATTTTCAAGAACCTAAGTTGGAATAACACTCCTTTGAGTCTGTTTCTTTTACTTTTACTCAAGCTCAACAAAATCCAGTTGTTGGTCCCTCTACCATTGTCCATCAACCCACTCCCATATCAATTTTACCTTCACCTCCATTCATTTTCACAACAACTTCATCGATTGCATCTAACCAAGGAATAGTCAATCAAGGTGCAAACATGGCAACACCGGCCTTTTTGTTGAACATATATGCTCCACTTAACCTTCCACAACTAATGAATGCATTGCCTCAAGAGTATCTTAAATTAATCCCACGTTTTACTGGAGAAGATGAAATAACTACAGAAAAACACTTGTTTGTGTTTTGTAATTTTGCTGAAAATCTGAATGTAGAACATCTTGATGTTGTGATGAGGCTTTTTGTTCAGTCTTTGGATGGAGAGGCTAGAAAGTGGTTTAAGGGATAGCCAAATAATTCTATTAATACATGGGAAGAACTGGAAAATCAATTCACTCATAGATGGGGTGAAAAAAAGGATCATCGATATTCACTAACAAAATTCAAAGCAATCAAAAGAAAACCAGATGAGAATATATCAGATTTTATCAAAATATTCAATAAATTGTATAATAGTTTGCCTGTAGAAATGAAGCCCCCTCATTTTGGAGAAAAGGTGGTTTTTGCTAGGGCTTTTGAAGCTGATTTTAGTTTCACACTTAAAGAAAGAAGATCCCCTACTCTAGAGAAGATACAGACAGATGCTCTAGAAATTGAAGCTAATATGACTGCAGCTGGAAATATAAAAGAAAAGCAGTCAGTTCAAGAGAAGGGAAAAGCAAAAGAAGAATCACCACAAGATCAAAGAATTGATGATATGACAAAGGTGATAAAGAATTTGTCAAACAAATTAGTAAATATGGAATTGGAAAGTAAAAACTTCCAAAGACCGATACAACAAAACAGAGGAGGATTTAATCCTCAATTTAGAAAACAACCCCTGCAGATTTTGCAGAGAGAAAGAAGAGATCAAGATCAGGTCCAAGCACCACTGTATATAGAATCAACACCCAGACAGTCAGTAGAAGATGACCAAAAAGAAGCTGAAGACCAAATATCTGCTATATACACAAGAGAAGATGATGAAGAGGAAGATTATGAGGGAGAATATGTTGAAGCTGAAGTATCTTTTGATCAAGATGAAATGGATGAATACTGTAGGCAATTCACAGATTTCATGCAAGTTGAGTTACATAAAAAGCAATTTTAAGGTCTAGAAAGAGAACTAGAGTGCAGGATAATGAAGGTGAACAATAAGATTCTATTCCTCCTCGAATGGCGACACCACAACAAAAGGACCTTGTAAAACAAGTCAGTAATGGGAAGCAACCTATAAATTCGGTTAATAGAACATATGTGCAACAAGGTGAACCTTCCCAGAGAAAATAAGTTGATACTAATATTTTGGAGAGAGTTGTTCTTGTACCCGAACAAGTGGCAAATTATAGAAAGAGTGAAGAAGAACCTAAAAAGAATGTTAAACAAACTCATGCTTTCAGTTTGATAAAAGAGTTGGAGAAGGTAAAAATTCAGGTACCTCTTCTAGAATTAGCAAAAATACTAGTCTACAAGGAAGAAATTTCAGAATTTATTAATCTCACACAGATTGAAGGTATAAGTCACACTGTGAACTTACAAGAAGAGAAGTCAGTGGTCACCTTTGGTTCTCATGTAGAAGAAGTAGATCCTTTTGTTCCACCATTCTATATTTCTCTGTTGCTTCATGATTTTACCCTCCATAATTGTATGCTGGACTCAGGAGCATCCCAGAATCTCATGCCATTGTCTGTTATGAAGTAACTAAACTTTAAGATTACCAAACCTTACAAGGATCTGTATTCATTTGATTCCAAAAGGGTGAAATATGTTGGGTCAATTAAAGATGTGGTAGTTTCTTTGGCACAAATTCCAGCAAAGAGTATAGTCATGGATGTAGTTGTTGTTGACATTCCAGCCAGGTTTGGAATGCTCCTGTCAAGATCTTGGGGAGAAAAGTTGGGAGGTGTTCTAAAATTAGATTTCACTTATGCTATCATTTCTGTTTTTAATGGGGAAGAAAGGAGATTGTACAAGGAAACAAGGTTCGTGAAGACCACTACCAAGAAAGATGCAGGAAATTCCCCTATTTATAGTCAAGAAACAGAAGATCTTTCATATTTCATGCTACATGAAGATGCAGAATTTGCTAAAGACACAGGGAAGCAACTCTATTTAGCAATTGTACATAATGAGTTGCATTCAAAGAAGATTTGGAAATGCTACTTTGATGGTGCCTACTCCAAAGATGGCACAGGAGCTGGATTCTTGTTGATTTCACCAGAAGGTAACCTCATGCCTTTTTCTTTCAAATTAGAGTTTGATTCAACGAACAATGTGGTTGAGTATGAAGTCTTAATCTTAAGCCTTCAAGTTGCTAAACAAATGGGAGTTCAGTGTATTTCAATTTTTGGCGACTGAATTGATAATAAGACAGATTAAAAATCATTGTCAAATCAAGCATCCTAGATTAAGATCATATATGAATGAAGTTTGGGATCTGATAGAGAACTATTTTGAAGCCTTCAATTTTCAGTTTATTCTGAGGGAGGAAAATAGATTGGCAGATTCTTTAGCAGTTGCAGCTAGCACCTTCAAGCCATCTATGAATCAAAGTTTAAGGTATGAGATTGAAATTATACATAGACCCTCTATTCCTGATAATGTGAAACATTGGCAGGGGTTTGAAGATGATGAGCAGATAAATCATTTATTGACAATGATTGGAAATTTTGAAGACGCTGAGATAGATCAAGAAGAAGAACAGATAGCGCAGAAAGGAGAGATAAGAAATCTTAAGCAGTTAATAGGTGAGCAAAAGATTATCCAATTGAAAGATAATGTACTCCCTAAAGGACTAGTTCCTCTTGCAAGAATATTTGATTCTAATGATATTGCTGTTAATTCAAAGAAAATACATCAAGAGGCAGAGACGGAAGATTGTAATTTGGGAACTTAGCAGGAGCCAAAAATGGTGAAATTATTCAAAGGTGTTCCCAAAAATTATAAAGAAAAATATATTGATCTTTTTAAAAATTATATGGATTTGTTTGCTTGGTCATATGAAGACTTGAAAACGTATGATAAAAGCATAATAAAACATAAGATCCCATTGCAAGAAGGAATCAAACCACACAGACAAAAGCTCAGACAGAATAATCCATTATTATTAGCTCCAATTGAAAAGGAAATGAAGAAATTTCTGCAAGCAAAAATCGTAGTCCCTCCCAGATATTCGGATTGGGTTTTTAATCTGGTTCCTATGAGGAAGAAAAATGGAGAGATAAGATTGTGTGGACTTCAAGAATTTGAACAGAGCACCTCTAAAGGATAATTATTCTTTACCTAAAATGGATTATGTCTTACAAAAGGTGATAGGAGCTTACAGGATGTCTATGGTTGATGGATTCTTTGGATATAATCAAGTGGCAGTGGATTGGGAAGATCGGAAAAAGACAACTTTTAGAACCCCCTGGGGCACCTTCATGTATGCAAGGATGGCATTTGGTCTTATGAATTCAGGTGCAACTTTTCAGATGGCCATGGACATAGCATTTGTTGGAGACAAATATGTGGTTATATATTTGGATGATGTAGCTGTTTTTTCAGGATCAGATGATGAACACCTGGAACATCTGCAAAGAACTTTTGAAAAGTGCAAGAAGTATAATCTGTCACTAAATCCCAAAAAAACTTTGTTTGCCTTGGAGGAAGGTAAATTATTGGGTCACATAGTTTCAAAACAAAGGGTAAAGATTGAACCAAAAAGGGTGGAGGCAATTCAAACAATTCCTTTACCCAGAAGCAAGAAAGATATTCAGAAATTTTTTGAGAAGGTTTGTACCAAATTATGTAGAGATTGTGAGAAACATAACCAATATGTTGAAAAAAAAGGCAGAAGTACAGTGGAATAAAGGAGCAAAAGAATCATTTGCCAGAATAAAGGAGGCTCTCCAGGAATCTCCTGTTCTAATTAGTCCAGACTATCGAGCAACGTTTTATATATTCTCATTTGCTTCCCCCTCTACTATTGTTGTTGTGTTATTACAGAAAAATGAGGAGAATAAAGAACAACCAGTGGCATTCTTCAACAAATTTCTCCGAGACGTTGAACTCAAATAAAATATTTTGGAGAAACAAGTATATGCATTGGTTAAAGCACTCAAAGCCTTCACAACCTATGTACTACAATCTCAAATAACTGCATATGTGCCTAATTCTGTTGTTAACGATGTGCTGGTTCAGAGAGATGTAGAAGGAAAGAGAGGAAAATGGATAGCAAAAATTCAGGAGTATGATCTGGACATTAAACCTACAAAGTTGATCAAAGGGCAAGGTTTGGAAAAGTTGTTAGCAGAGACAAATTTTCAAGCATTGGGAATCAATTTGTTAGCACCAATAGGTGAAGTTGTGAATGAAGAAGGTCAAAATAAGCCCAAACTAGGTATTCAGTACAAATATTTATGCTCTGATTGGTACAAAGACATTGTTCATTATTTATGTTTCTTCTCTTGTCCAACTTCACTGAATAAAACAAAGTATAGAGCCCTCAAGCTTAAATCTTAGCCATATGTCATAGTAGAAGCAAAAGTGTACAAGAAAGATCTTGCTAGTATCTTATTGATGTGCTTGATCGAAGGTGAATCCATTGAAGTTACCAAAGAATACCATGAAAATCTCAGTGGAGGACATTATAGTTGGAAGGTCACGACACATAAAATCCTCAAGTCAGGTTTTTATTGGCCTACACTGTTCGCTGATGTGTATAGACTAGTTAGAAGTTGTCAGAAGTGTCAATTTTTTGCAGAAAAGATGAGACTTGCTTCGTTACCTCTCATTCTAGTATTCATAGAAGAGCCTTTTAGGCAGTGGGGACTGGACTTTATTGGAGAGATCAATCCACCATCAAGTGGGCAGTTCAAATGGATTCTAACTACTACTGATTACTTCACAAAGTGGGTTGAAGCAATCCCCACCAAGAAAGCAAATGACCAAGTGGTGATGAAGTTTCTGGAGGAGAACATCTTTAGTAGGTTTGGCTGTCCAGTCAAGATTGTAATGGATAATGCTCAGATATTTAATTCTGCTCGATTCATTAATTTCCGTCAAACATATAATTAATTTTGTCGCATTCCACATCCTACCATCCACAAGGGAATGGATTGGCTGAGTCTTCAAACAAGACATTGGTCAGGATTATGAATAAAACAATCACTGAAAATCAAAAAGACTGGGACTCAAAATTAAAATTTTCTCTTTGGGAAGTTCGAGTAACTACTAGGAGGTCCACTGGAAAATCACATTTTTGAGTTGGTATATGGAACTCAGGCATTGTTTCCTAGTCAGTTGGCCAAACCATTGATTTCTTTCCTTCAAGAAGCTCAAGAAGAACCTAATGCTCTGGTAAGAAGAATGAATAAGGTGACTGAGTTAAATGAAGTCTATTTTTTACAGGAAGGCGAAAGAAATCCTCTTTCATGCAGGAGATTTAGTGTTGAGATGGGACACTAGAAGGGAGGATAAAGGAAAGCATGGTAAGTTTGACCCTCTGGTATGGTCCGTACAGAATTTATGAAGCCAGATCAAACAATACTTTCATCCTAGAAGATTTAGATGGAGAATCTATGCAGCTGCCTGTGAATGGGCAGTATTTGAAGCATTATTTTGAGCATTAAAAGTTAGCATTCCACCATTGTAAATACCAGATTGCTCATTGTTCATGTCACCAAGAAATATTTGACTCCATGCCCAATGGATAAGGCACTAATCTGCGGTTCTTAGCGCTTTCGTGGAAAAAGCACTATCCCCAGGTGGAGCTAGATGTTGTGGCTCATTTGCATTTACTTTTGAAATATTTCTCAAAACACCCAAAAAAAGAAAATATGTTAGAAAATGTAAAAAAAATTTGTACGTCGAAAAATAATTTTGATTTATATGTTGGTGTGTTAACATTATGTGCGGAGATGTGAAGGCGGGCCAAGTCATGCTTATTTGCGTGCAAAACAGTGCACAACAGTTCAGCCAGGGCACCTCCATTTCATCTTCGCTCCCTACCCTCCCCATCACGTCACCTCTTCTCCCCGCATATCGCAACTTCAAAATTCCATTACTGATCTCCAATCCTCGATATGTTATAAACATTGATATGCGATTTGTGATAAGTTTTATATCGCCGATTGCGATTTTCGATTGGCGCCACCTCTACTTGCCACATCATCCCTACCTTTATTGCATATCGTACGTCGTACATCGCAAGCTCAGGAGGAATGGCGCTCATGAACCATGTTGGAATGCCAAAATGTGAAGTGCGACAAGGGTCGGACACGATGCAGCTCAGAACTATGATTCAATATATTCCATTCGCACATCGCACAATGCAAGCTCAGGAGGAATGGCGCTCATGAACTATGTTATGAACGCAGATATGCGATTTGCGATAAGTTTTATATCGCTGATTGGGATTTGCGATCGGACCCACCCCCACTTGCCACATTATCCCTACCTTTATCACATATCGCATGTCGCACATTGCAGGCTTAGGAGGAATGGCGCTCATGAACTATGTTAGAATGCCGAAATGCGAAGTGCGACAAGGGCTGAACGCGATATTTTTCAAAGGAAATTTTGAATTTATTTAAAGTCCAGGATTATGTGCAGTTGTGTTGTTTTATGAAGAAACGTGAACGTGGGCACGAGCAGGAGAGGCAGCGTCGGGCAAAAGGAGCATATGGTGGGACTGTTGGAAACGTAACAGCTGGGTCAAGTCGGGAAAAGATGCATTATTGTAGAACTGTTCGAATACCAAATCAAAAACAAAAAAGACATGACAACAACCAGAAAAGACAAATATTGAACTCTGGAAGAAATGCAAGGCAAGGATGTCCGATCTGTCAAGGAGACGCATCAACAACGAATCATATTCAACAAAAAGAATAATATTTCAAGTTTTAATTTGTTTTCTTTGTTTGTTAAGATTGAAGCTATAGTGATGTCCTCAATTGCAATGTAATAAGTAGTTTTAACAGTTTAGGTAGTCGAAGTAGTTTCAAGAATTTCTAGCAGTTACGAATTGTTTTTGATGTATTTAAGCAAGATAGAAAGAAATAAGGGGGGTTCCGAGTTTTGGACCTCTGGAAGACTAAAAATTTGGTACTTACTTTTTTGAGGAATTAATGAAAGCATTAGGTTTCCTGCAACTGTTGATGGTGATTCGTTTCTCCTGTGCCATTTTGTGTTCCTTCTTCCTTGAATGAAGTGAAGTAAAGTAGTTGTCGGTCTCTTAATTACATATGTGAGTACGAGTTAAACAACCTTAATTTGCGCTTCTTCACTCCAGCTGTTCTTTGTACATAAATTCATTATGAAATTTAAAATGATAGATTCTGTGTTACAGCATATCATTTTGAGTTTCTTCTACAGTTCTTCTTTTCCTTTTAGATATCAGCAGTTAATGGCATTGTAGAGTCTTTCATTATACCAGATTATTAAGGGTTTTAAAGAATTAGTTTCCAAAGGGATTGAACGAAGACCACCTGATATAATTACTTTTGTGACACATTTTTTAAAAATGTCTTAAGCATTGATTCCTTTCCACAACCAAGGAATTGTCTCTTAAGAACCAACACACTAGACCAGGACAAACAGTCGTAAGTCTTAGTGAAGGCCATGAGGATAAAATGGATAGACACATCATTCTGGTCTTCACCTAGAAGACAGAATGGAGGATTGGGTAATCATTTGGCATTCGATACTCTTTGAGAATGAGATAGGGCATTCAAGATAAGAGTGGTCGAGGACCGATATTATTTGAGGGCTGGCTACCTAAGAGAAGAGTAGTCCAAGAAGGCCATACTCTAGGAACACCTGGGTGGAGTATGTACTTTGGAGAGACAATGAATTTGGTGTCTATCAGTCATGTGTCTCACCAGCATTGTAGCCCATTGTCTCGTTGAGAGATGGGGTTGTTAGTCAAGGCCTTGCACTAGGACAATTTTGGTTGATATGATGTTATGCAGAGGCGATTACCAATCTGATTCTTTAGTTTAAAAGTGACCATGTCATAGAAAATTTTAGGGGAGAATTTTAGCCCATGGGAAAAATTTAAGGGATTTCCTATTTTGAAGAGGCGAATTTTTTAAATTACACTCATTTTCACCATTTTCAATAGTTCGCCCAAAAAATATTTAATAAATAAATTATTATTGTATTTTAGCCAATCCAAAAATAGGTGCGGATGAACCTTCCAAGCCCTATTCACCTTGTTTATTTGTAAAAAAAGTTTCAGAGCACCCGATTTACATAATGGGATTGGTTATGGGAGACTGGATATGGGTATTTCGCCCTCTCCATTCCTTGAAAATCAAGCCCAATGTTAAATTCGCCCTGTATTTTAGGCCAGCGGCCGAGGGGTCGGTAGTTTGCTCTTCCAGGATTAATTTTCACTGCATTTGAGGGTAGAACAAGGTGGATAAACTGGTTTGGATAAATTTGCCTCTCTACAGGTTTTCAAAATCCAGTTTA
Source organism: Pinus albicaulis (assembly GCA_034641835.2). Lineage (NCBI taxonomy): Eukaryota > Viridiplantae > Streptophyta > Pinopsida > Pinales > Pinaceae > Pinus > Pinus albicaulis. Next base: position 975,592,625 of record CM076569.1, read on the forward strand.
TCATTTTCCGGCCTTACCAGTTGACCAGTTTATCATTTTTTGGCTAGGTCGTTAAAGGGCCATGGAGTGTACTAGAAAAATTCTACTACATGTAATGATAACCGTAGGCGGTGATGGATTTGCGGCCCATTAAATAAGATCGAGATGGATTTGTGGCCCATTAACTAAGATCGAGATCAGACGACGAGAAGGGAAGTTCGGTGCTCAGATTTTGATATTATGTTACTTCATAGGAGCGCTCTGTACGAAAATTCCATGAATCTATTGTCGAAACCAGGTACAAATTGTAGTATTTGAGCCTCTCTCCATTGAGAAACCTCTGATAATTCAATTTATTAGTTGGAAGACTTTGAATGATGCAGCGATTGTACAAATTTTCCTAAATCATGGCCAATCTCGTTCCTTGAGTGAAAATAAGCATGGTCTGCACAAGTTTTAATTTTTAAAATTCTTTAAATTTTACCAGAAAATAAAATTTATCACGTTATGACACTTCCAGGGTTTGCGTTGGATGAGTTTTTTTGGATTTTCGAGGGTATATACAAAGATGGAGCTTTGAAGGGGATTCCATGTGATCAGGATTCAAGAAGGGAGATTAGGGTTTCAATAAAATTTAGGGTATAATTAAAAATTGGGGGATTTTGAGAAGGGCCTGAAATGGGTAGGCCATTGTTTTATTAGATTCTTGAGAATTTGGCAACGAGTTTCATGATTGGTTTGTGTAGTGCAATATGGTTTTACATGCAAAGGACGAATATTTGATATGGAGATGAGGTTTTGAATTATGACGCAACTGTTGAGAGCCAACACTCGAGAATAATAACTTCAGACTTTTCACATATTAGTATTCTTCATTTAATTTTCAAAATGAGTGCCCTTTGTAGCCTCGGTGTTATAGAGAGCCTAGGACATCTGGGTTTGGCAGTTCAGTTTTATCTTCACTATACTTTAGTTTTTGTCATCTTATCAGGCGTTTTAGTCATTGGAGCTTACAACATCTTGGTCCAGAGATTAAAGCTTGATTATTTCAGGTTACTCATGTGTAGTGTTTGGATGGATGACTATCCTTGCAGTGAAGAAACCATCTTCTAAATTGGATCTTTTTGGAGTTCTCAGATTTGCCTATTTTGAATCTCTTGTCTTCACATCTACAATAGTGGCACATGAAAGCTTTTTTAGGCACTTGTCTGGGATTATTGTTGGTTATGTTATTGCATTGGGTTTGATTCAGGGTATTAATAACTATTGGGCAATATCTATGTTGGTATGGATTGTCATAATTTTCATTTTTAGCTTGAAGCAGACTGGCACCCTTGATTTGCCATTTATTGAAATCGAGCATGTAACTGATAATTCTCTACCTACAGTAGGCTTCATTGGACCTGATAATGGTAGATTCCTTAATGTGAATGTTCTGACAAGAATAGGCCCCGCACTTGTATCAATCACATGATCATATGGGTATTCTAAATTTTCTATGATTTTTTATTGATTTTTCATTGGATTGCATGCTATGATACCATTCGGTAGGAAAATTGTGTGTTTGGTTGAATGCTATCTGCAACTTCTGTTAGCACACAAAACAGGTCTAGGTTAGATATCCAAAAGGTTCGGCTCCCTGAACAGGTAACAAGAGCTAATGTCTTTGTGCACTTCAAAGATGTTGTTCGAAGGGATTATTTTACTGAACTCTAAAATGTTATTTTGCAGAGTTATTCCTGAAAATTTCACTACGTTGTTTGTGTGAAATGAAATGGGTTCATTTTTTTTTTTTTTGTAAACTAGATGATTTGTGGCTGCACAGCTTTTCTTGGTGGAGCCTTGCATGCCAAGACTGTTTGACATTGAAATTACTTTGATTCAATATCTCAATCAACAAATAAATATTGCATCTATGGCCCTAGGCAATTTAATGTAGTAAGATGTTGTTGCTATGTTGTGCTTTACTTTACTTCCATTATATTCAAGATTGCGACCATTTCCATTGACAAAAGAGCTAGTCAGTACTATGGTGAATCCAATCCTAAAATGATGCTTCTTTTACATTCTGAATTTTCAAACTTAAACTAATAAATATTACATCTACAATCCTAGATTATTTAATACTTGTAAGATAATTTTGTTATGTTATATGGATGCCTTGTTTTACTTTCGTTGTTTTCAATCATCCATGGTTTCCCCCATACCTAGTAACAAAAGAGCTGCTCAGTTTTGTGAGTTTAGTCCTGAATTGATGTTTCTTCCATATTTTCAAGCACTACAACACAAGTGTTTTTTAGTGGAGTAAGTGGTATCAAAGGCCTAAAAAATACTCAATATATTTGTTGACTTCAATGTAAGGTTGTAGTCTCTCTGTTTTTTTTAATTATATTTCATTTCACACTGCTCTTTGTAGCTTTATAGTGTCCAGCCTTGCCCCCAAGAGTGGTTCAACAACATTCATTGTATGCATTTTACTGTTTTTTAGCTGACCCAGTTATTTCCATAGCTTGTGAATGTCTGAAAGCTGTAATACCTCAGAATTCTAGCTTTATTGCTTTTTCTTAGGTGGTCTTTGTAGATGGCACCTTCATATATAGAGCAGATTTTTAAAATTTCTACAATCAATCCTTTTGTCATTCTTTGCTTCTCTGGTCCTTTTAATGGTGATTCGTTATTCGACGGGGTCTGTGAAATTGTCCAAAATCATAAGATATTTGAAGAATCCAAAATTGCAGCATCATCTTCAACTATATAGATCCAAGTGCATAATCTCAAGCTCCAATAAACTTTCAAAATCATATAATTTATAGTCTCAAGTGTCTCTACAATCTTCCAACAACCATTACAATAGGAGGAACTTCTCCTATATAGATAACAAGCTGAAAACCTTCTCATAATAAAATAATAATATCCTTAGCTATATTATGATCTTTCCGGGGTTTGTATGGACAAAAGATACATTCTAACCTATCCCTAGCAAACAAATCCAACAAATAGTAAATAATGATCAACAACAAACCGGATCCAACACGTCTCTATCTCCAAGGAAGACACATCCTCAAGAAGGGACACCTCCTCTATAATTAGTAACATGACCATGTCAAGTTGCTCAACACGCAGCTAGAAAAGCACCAACAAGTGCATCCTCATGGAACCATAACAATTGATGCTAAATATAATGCTATAAAACAGCTAGAGTTTAAGATGAATATAACAACTATTGCCTCGTTATGTATGCAAAATTAATATAATAATGGGATTCCTCACTAGGAAAGTGCAGAAATGCAAAGTGAACATAGATCAATGTGCAAAGTTTGTTAAAACAAATTCAAAGGCCAAAAGAGAAGGAGATGACTAATAAAAAATCAAGCATGTGTACAACAAAGCCTCAAATTATCTGCCATCCACTAGGAGCAAGCGGAGTGCTCCATGGAGTATCAAGTCAACGAAGTCAAATATGCAATCCCAAGGCTCAAAATAATAGGCATGTAAGCTAGGTTGCACCACTCAGGAGTTAGGACTCAGGATGCTTAGATTCAATGTGAATATGTGCCAAGGAGAGGTGCGCTTCACAAAAATAATAAATAAGCATGGCACATGTGCCTTTTAAATGCTAGAATAGTCTATATATCCAAGGGTGTTACCAAACTTGTCATAGAAACTCATGCAAGAAGGGGGAATAAGTGCCATATAGAATATTCCCATGTCTCCAAATGTGTGAAAAAAATCATTGTGAAGGAGGTGTTTTAACTTTTATTCAATCACATCAATAATCATCCAAATGATGCCATGCTAATGCCAAAATACTGATGTCACCTAGGGCATCCCCACACCAATTAACAATATGTCTTGAATAAGTGTATCACCATAACCTCGATTAGGATATACCACTACAATATAGAGTGATTACATGTAGTGCTAAACTGAAATAACCATGAATAATAACGAGTAAGCCACTAATGAAGAAAATAAGCATCATCATACCAAGACGTTCCATAATAATCCATGGAACAGATATCTTCCTGGTGATATGCTATAGGGCTAACAGGTGAATAAATTTGAAAACAACTTTCTTCGAGACACCTTAGCACCCACCATTGGCGGTGGTAAAAAATGTCACAAGGGAAGTGTAGAGGATAGTGTGTGGACGAATCATAATTCTCGTGTCAATCCAATCCTCTATCAATATCATCTGAATGCTACAAGCAATGTTTGATGAAAATCACAAATAGAACCGGGTTGTGATGAAAATCATGAGTGTAAGGCCTCATATAATATGCAGGGTAACAACAATCTGCTGGAGATGACTGATTTAAGTGCTCCTGCTTCTAGAAGAATTATGTTCTCTAAGAATGGCAACAAAGTCTGCTGGAAAATATGCTCCCTAGAGTGCACCTTCCTCACAGAAATTGTTGTCTTTTATTTTCTGATCATCATGCACATCTTATTTGCATGAAAACATGCTGAAGTCACCTCCACTAGATCACTGTTTGCTAATAATAATCATAGGAATAAGCCAGAAAATAAAATCAATAGGAAAGAGCCTTGGTTCTCCAAGAGCCTGTTGTGGGCCAGAGAAAGATAAGGTCAATCTTTGAAGTCAATTGTGAGTCTCTCCTACTATCCAAGATCGAAGAAAAGAGTCTTTGTTTAGAAATTTGGTTGAAGGAGCTAGATTGAACTCAGGAAGTGCTCCTTTATCTACAAGAGGTGAATCATTGTTTGGATTTGGTGGGATTTGGTGGGAGGGCGGGGGCGGGTGCTACCCACTAGTTATGTGTACAGTGTCTTGAAACCTTGTACAACACTCTTGCGTGGGTGGTTTCACTACTGGGGGTTGCAGTGCCTTTTTTTGTCTAATAGGTCTAGGAGGTGGAATGGTGTTGCTCTAAGCCTTTCTCTTGGAGCCCTTATCCATAGGCAGCACTGAGAAGAAGGATGTGATCTACTGAGTAGTGTATGGTTGAGTAGTGGGGCAAAATATGTGGGCTCTAAGGCTTATGACATCTCCCAAATGTAATGTTAGGCACCACTGGATTGGATATTAGAAAAATATGGAGAGGGAGTAATGGGAGTCTAAACAAGTAGTGGAATAGGTCATGTATTGTATAGTAACAAGGTCATCTAGATATAAAGTCCTCCTATGCTTTGTCTCCTTTCTATGGCATATCTAGCATAATTTGTTTATCAAAGGACAATACATAAGAAGCAGATTTTATTGCTGAGAAACCACAGGTTTCACAATTTCATGTTTTGTTTGTCTTGAATATATTCATATTTCTAAGCGGAGATGAACTAAGTTGGAACTTCGAACACTCTAGTTTGAAGGTTATTTTCGGGGAATACAATGAGACTTCTAAAGCTTATATAATCTACATTCCATCGTAGTAGATTATAGTTGTAAGATGAGATGTCAAGTTTGATGAGGATATAGGGTCCTCTTAAGTCTTAAGGGCCTCCAGCAGAGGTTGAGGAGGTTGAGAAGCTTATTTTTTTCAAATGTTGATCCATTGATTCCAAATAAATGAGAGTTAGATCAGTGGTAGATTCCAATGTAGGTATAGGGGCCATTTTCCCTTCCAGTTCAGTGAGGAGGTGCAGGTTGTTTACCCAAACAACACAGGAGGCACATGAGGAATTAGGTGAGCCTAAGGGTTCTTTCCAAGTGCATCATTGTCCTAAGAAGTTTCCTAATTATGTTGCACTGATGTATTCCATTTTTGTTGTAGAGTCTTCCAGTTACAAGTAGACAACAGGTGAGAAGGTATGGTGGGATGCCATGATAGATACGATCATGTTGTTAGCTTTCGTATTTTATTGCCCTTTATATTGGATGTATGTAAAACATATTTTCTTTAAAGTCATTGAGGAAGAAGTTGCATTAATCAACCAGGATGTTTTGAGAATGACAGAACAATTTCAAATATATTTATTTATAAAGTTTCTTTACCAAATTATTTATTATTGCGAGTGATCGACGTTTTCATGGTGTCAACCTTATCTGAATTGGATCACTTTTTCTTTTTGGCACATGGTTTTATTTGAATTCGAAGTGTAAATTTGTAAGTTTTGCACTGCCCCATCTTGTACATGCTTTATATATCTATTATTTTCATAATAGTAGAGTAGATCGGTCACTTGGTAAATATTATGCTATCATCTGGATTTTGTAAACTGTGTGGGGATTTGTATAAAAATGCTCCATCAAGGGTGGAATAATGATTGGAATTATAAATATCTTGGATAGTTTTGTGTTTCTTGTTGGCATATGAGTCTTGAATGTGCAATGTACATAAGACTTGAAAGTCTTGAATGTGCATCTATGTAAGATTTGGAAGTCTTGAGTCTTGACTTAAAGATAGGTGGCTGGATTGATTTTAAGCAGTGAAGGATTGGATATGAAGATGTACCAATCACGAGTGTGTGAGGACGGCCAGTTTGGGTCGTGTGAGTGGTACCTTGTTTGGGTGAATAAAATTTCTCAAATCCACATGAAATTGATGGGCAGGTAGTTAAGTGCAAACATATCTTACTATGTTCCAAGGGGTAACTCTGTCGGTTGAACTATTTGCGTAAGGTATGTTGCTTACACGGAGGCCGTAGCTCACCAGTTCAAATCTGGTTGAGTCCATTGTGGTCGCTAGTGGGTATTGTGGTTGGTGGTTGAATTTCCCTCCGTGCAGATATTCCAGGGAAGAGGGGGAATCCTGTAAGGTTTTCCTTGGAATAAAAAAACATATCTTACTATGATCTTTACCAAGGAGAGAATAACCACCTTTTAATGCCTCAACAAACTAGACTAAAAGGTAATGGGTGGTATTAACTTTTTCATCTGCCTCCTTAACCATTTTTCGGTTTATCTTGCTATAATTGAAAATGTAAGATTCTTTTAGGTAACATCTTCTATCTCTAGAAAGTGGGTTGTTGGCATGTTGTGTACAATCTATGTTTGCTGTCTGTGAAGTTTGTATCATGAAAATATGGAATCAGCTATATTGTTGAAAGTTTCTTCTGCTATTATTAGTGGGCTTAATGGTTAAAAGCATGCGTTTCCTCCTAAAAGGTCACAGGTTCAAAACCAGAGGGGTAGAGTATGTATGCCTTCGTAGACTTAGCAGTCAAATCGTTGTGCGAAGGTGGGTCCCTTCCTATAAAAAAGAGGGTCTCATACACCAATTTGGTGTCTGGCTTGGCCGTGACCTTAAAATTGGATTATTATTATTATTATTGAGAATGTTTCTAGCTTTGACTGGTTGATGTTTCTCACTAAGAGATTGAGTTGCTATGTTTTTTCTTTTTCTAGTTGATGAGTTAGGTAGGAGGCCATGTAGATGCTCAGTAGATGGCCAAGCATAAGTAGATGTAATACATTGTGACAGAGAAGGAACCAAATCTTCCCTTGGTTGGTTGATGCTCTGTAACAAGTTATGAAGCTGTAGCAGAAAGTAACCTTGTCATGGTTGATGGTCTACGTTTTCCTAAATTGTTAGCTATACCCAAGAAGTGTGTGTGCTGATTCGTATTGTCAATGTCATCACATCGCTTGGGTTTTGGTTTCTGTGTTTTATGGGTTCGCTCATGACCTCATGCTCATGTCCAATCCTTAGCCTGGAGGATCTTCCTTGGGTGGAGTCTATGAACTGTCCAGTCCCCATTTCATGGACAAAGATAAGCTTTGATTGTATCTTCTTTTCAGAGTTTATTTGTCCTTTTCTGTTTTCTAGGATGGAGCCTGAGTTGGAACTTCCTCGAAATCATTAAATTTATGCTAGTGACTTAATTGTCCTGGCCATGAACACGGTCTTATGCAGAAATTCTTATAACTCCTAACGTTTTCCAGGAAAAATGAAATCTAGAATAGTGCCAGGTTTTAAATAGCCGTCTAGCTAGTTTATAGGAAAGATAGTCGAATTGAAACTCTTTGTAATTCTTCATACTTTTGCATGTGATTTGGCTCATTCTGAATTTATTGAGCAAAGGATTTTGTTTTGGGATGAAATTGACAGAGGCTCAAAATCCTTAATTTCCTTTTGCAGATTTGAAGTGGTTTTCATCTTCTTTTTGTTCTTAATTTTCATACAGATTGCTCAAACATCAATTTTCTTACACAAGTAGATTTCTTTCAATTCAATGGCACCATTTTCGTTGCCTGCTGGCTTTGGTTTACACCCAATAGATGAAGAACTTGTTGCTTATTACTTGAAGAGGAAAGTATATGGCCATAAGATTGAGCTTGACATTATTCTTGAGGTGGACCTTTACAAGATTGAACCATGGGATTTGCCTGGTAGGTTATATTTTGTTTCTATTTCTTTTGTTTTCTGTAATGTTTTAGGCCTTTTATCTTCAAGTTAGTTTAAGATTTTTATATACTTTATCCTTAAGGTAAGGCTGCCTTAAATTAAGTTTGAGCAGTCTAGTGATTTTGTTTTTTAAGCTCCGTGTGTGCATGCATCACAGATTGGTAGACAATTAAAACAAGTGTACATTTCTTCAGCAGCTTGACTATTCAATAATTGAACTTTATCTTCTCTGTTCGGGTTTCTGGTTGCTAAGTAACATGTTATTTTGAATTTGATTGCCCTGCTATTTTGGATAACTATGCTCTGTAGTCACTGGAACACCAATAATTCTGCTGGCTACTGGGCTGACTTAAATATCTTGTTCTTTGGCAGATAAAATTTTCCTCCCAAGCAAAGATCTATAATGGCATGTCTTTAGTCCATGCGATAGGAAGTATCCAAATGGCTCACGTACTAATAGGGCCATTGAAGCACTGGAAAGGACCGGAAAGTTACATTTCAGTGGAGTACAATTGGATCAAAAAAGACACTAGTATTCTATAGGGGTCATGCTCCATTTGGAGAAAGGACAGATTGGGTTATGCATGAGTATCGGCTTGATGAGAAGCAGTGCCAAGCAACAGGTTTACATGTTTCTTGTCTGTCTCTTCTTCTTTGGATGTTGATATTTTTCATTTGTAGCCATTAAACATGTGGGAAGTATATGATAATGTTGAGTCTCTCTGCACCATTAAAGTTGTTGGTATTACGAGATACTGTCTCTTGGGGAGTTTCTTTAGTTATAACTTATTTCAGATCTCTTTAAATGTCATTAAGAACTGTTTCAATAGGAAGTATTGATGGAATTACTTTTGCAGGATTCTTTTGTCTTATGTCGCGTCGTCAAGAAAAATGGATTAGTAACAAAAATTGGTGACCAGTCTGTTGCCCCAACTGAGAAAAATGGTTCAGATGGTGCAAATAACAACACCTTACCTGGCAATCTGGCTTAAACATTCTATAGTGAGCATCAATCACCAGTTTTGCAAGAAGGTGAAAATAACACAAACTTAAAACTGCCATCTGAAACATCATCTGAGAATTTCAATGACATGACTGAAGACAATATTGAGAGATGGTTAGATGTGCTTCTGGATGATCCAGATCAAAATTGCAGCATGGCATCTCGAGTTGAGTTGACAAATAACGCAAATTTATGTGGCTTACCTCTTTTTGTTACAATAATATTGCAAAGCTATCAATTCTTGGTAGATGTCACAACTAACTTTCATATAATATGTAATTAGAAAGTCTAACTCTCGTGAAATAATATATTTATTGCAATTCATGAAAATTTTTACTGCGTCTTTATGTTCTGCATTTAAATCTACACTTACAGAAGGTTTAACATTCCAGAATATTGCTTTTATCTTTCTACTCTAACATATATACTGACATTATTTCATAAATAACATACATTGATACTTTAATTCCATCCATGAGTATTGCAGGTCTCTTTTTTTGACCCTTCGTGGAAGAGACATTATTTGAAAGATGGACTGGAGTGATGTTAAAGTCTGATAGAAGAAACTAACTTATGTGCCTTTGCTAGGATGGTTGCCAAAAAAATGAACCTCAGTGGACAAAACACTGCATCTGTGACACTAAAATTTATACCAGTGTATTTCAACTGGGTTACTCAATTGGCATTGAAAGCAACCTTAGTTGAGCCATATTTTTTTCCTCCATAAATTTCAATGAGCAACTATTTTATTATTTAGTATAATGGACAATTCAAATATATAATGGACTTCTAGCTGTCCTAAGTAGTAATTTCACATTTGGTAAAAATATTCCTTGCAGATCCAAGATGAGTGTGTCAATTTTAGTGAGTGCTTTGACCTCTTTTCTTGGTTCTTCAAAAGGATTCATATCAGCCACTTGGATAAGAACATGGAGTTACATTATCCATTTCTCTAAGGAATTTATAACATTTATTGCGGGTTCACAGTATTTCCTTGATATTCGTTTGTGTTTTTTCGTGAAATTGCATCTCATATTTCATTTATGAATGATAGAAGAGTACATAAAGTAGTATGTATCATTGGGCCAAGCTGTGGTTATAGTCTACCTCTCCGTACATATGCAAGGAATGCAAGTATATCTTCTTTGGCCCATATTCTGAAGAGAGGTTCTACACTCTTTTTAAAATTCCAATTCTGGCTGAAATCTACACTGCTAACATTGATCTAGCATTTGCAATCTTTCTCACATGAAGGGGGAGGCATTCTCGTTAGGTAGCACAACATCTATTTTCGCTCAAAAGAGATGCTTAGGTGTTCTATATACCTCTGCTAGACTTCCTGATCATCCATCCATCACCAAACTGACGCCCTCCCAAAGAAGATGACTGACAAAGAGATTGTTATACTCAGCGGTAATCCATTCCCAAAAATGCTCTAGCAACTCTACATTCCCACAACACATGTTACTTCGTGAAACCAAATAGCAACCATTTGTTAGGCCTGAGGGGTGGAGCATATCTTTGACCGCTGGGATCTAGTTAAGAACCAACTATCCAAGTAGTCTAGTTGTAAGGTCATTCCTTAGACATTATTTTGAAGATTTCCTCTTTGCTTTGCTACTTGTTGCTATGCTTCTGTTTGTTGTCTGATTTTCTTTGAGAAACTTCTTGACTCTTTAATCCGTTCTCTTTGTTTTAGTTATCCTGATCAAGCTAATACTATCATCTTTTCTTTAGTTGTTATGTCTTATGCAGATTACTGTAGTTGGTTCTTACCTATTTTCCATGGTGTTACTGCCATTGTGGAATGGTTATCAGAAATTAAGAAGAAATAATATCCCTCCATCATAAGTAATAAACTCAAGGCTTCAACATCAAGATAGCTACTTGTTAATTATTAGGTTTTCAGGCAGCAGAACCAAATCAACTCGCACTGTATTCTCAAGAATATATAAAAGTTCCAATGAGTACTCAACTACTGCCATGGAGTCTGAATGTATTTAGGATGCTTTTGTGCCTAGTTTTTGAGATTACTCTCCTTTATAGAGAAGTAATTTGGGACTGGATACATGTTTTTAGGATGGCTGAATCAAGCACCATAAAAATGCTAGTTGCCTCCATTTGTTTTCTATTTATTTTAAATTGTAAATAGTTTTTCTATTAACCTAACATGGTGAAATTGTAACAAGCTTCGTGAGGTAGAGAAATTCAAATCTCCTTAGCTGAATTGAGTAGCTGGTCTAGGTTAGGGATATAAAAGCCTTAATAAGAAGAGTAGATGAGATCATTTTGACAGTAAGACTCTCTAAAAAGATCCAAACCTTGGCTTGTTGTCTAGCATTATTATGCAATTGTTCATTCTTTTGAACTCAAATTAAAATGCATCACTTTTGCTAGTCTACATACCACAATTATGTCACTAAGCCTACTTTCTTTTCCACCTTGATTTGTATAAAATTGTATATGATATGGATGCTACATGATACAACCTGGATGTAACCTGAATATGGGTTAAACACAATCTATCTCATACCCAGTAAAAGTTTAAAATAAGAAGAAAAAACCCTAATAATAAAAATGACACTAGCCTTTCAAGTATAATTAAGAGAAAGCCTATTAAAAAGGTATTGAGATCTTTCATAGTATTTGTTTATGTTAGTTTTCTTGACAATATCTACACAATCCTGAATAGTTAATGGTTTAATAACATAAAGAGAACACCAACTCACTCAATGGTTAACTGGTAAATGATTTGTTCAATGCACTTTTCATATCAGTGTAAAGATGTTTGTAGGCTTAAAATTGAAATGCTTATATAGGTTTTATTTGAAAGTGCTTCCTTTAAACTTAATAGAAGCATTATAGTTGGCCCAAAGAGGCGAGGCACCATAATTGGTTCACTTGTGCATGTGAAAGTTGAAACAACCCCCAAGGGGCTTAACACAAGCACATTCATGTGGCTAAGTTGTTATGACAAGGGGTTATTATTTTGTCAAAGTCAACTAGGGTTTGTATTTGGTCCCATCTGCACATCTCATGTAATGGGGGAATTGTAGTTTTTTGGGTTGCATGACATGCCACTAGCTGAAATCTACTGAACTGAGATACTGATGATTGTTCTTATGTAGTTTTAGTAAAAGTATTGTGTAATGAAACAATGTTATGGATTTTGTAGTTATCTCTCCTTTAGAGGGCTTAGTAATTGAATGTGTCCCCTAGAAAAACATAAAAATAACTTACAACAAAACTATAGAAACAATGAGAGTGATAACTAACCACGAGGCAATTGTTTCATAGGTGTAGAGAAAGACAAACAACCATGGTATTTTCTGACCTCAATTGCATTCATGACTTTTGAATTGATGCAAAACAAGTTTATGCTTATATGAGACGACACTGCCTTTTCAAATACAACTAGGAGTAAACATGTTAAAATGTGAAACCTCCAAAAAGTAGTAAAGATCCCAAATAAATTATTTAGGTTATAATTGTTATAACAATCTTGGATATGTTATATTTCATGATATTTATTTTGGTAACATATATATTTATATAAGCCACACACAGAAATGTATTGTATCCAAATGCTTATAATAATCTATTGTATAAATATTCATATCCATCTTTGGATCACTTGGTACTTCAATTGCCTCCCAAAATGGTTGGGATGAGACCATAGCTACCAAAAAATCAATATTAACAGAATTAATCTCAATGAAAGAGATGTCGCTGAAAAAACATGGGCTTGATTTCTCATTAAAATTTTCATTTAAAGACAATCCTGCCTTATAACCGTCAGGATAAGTTGGAACTTTGCACACTAAGAAAACTGTATGCCAAAAAACCCCTTTGTTATGAGTTTATATTATAACAAGACCTCCATGGCACAACACGCTTGTATCAGCCATTGAATAAAAGCAATATTAAGGGTTACAAAAGAAGATACTTGAGAACCCTAAATTTCTTTATCACATAGATGGCACCAAGAAATCAAATTACACTTTTTTTCACCCAAGTTTGAAGAGGTGAAATTAGATGCTACTCTAGGTTGGAAAGGAGTAAGTTAATTAGTGGATGAAGTCAATCTTTTTTTAATGAAACTCTTCCCTTAATCGGGTAAATTTTTTATTGGAAGTTATAGTTCCACTTAATTGATGGAAATTTTGGCTTTGGAAATTTTCTTTTAAAGGTTTTGACCTATTTTAAGACTATCCACATCATCCAAATTTTGAAAAATGAATAGACCAAAGAGAAAATTTGATTTGCTGAATAAATAAACTGGAAAAATAAACTTACCAAAAATGCTGAATTTGTCCACTTATTGACTTACACTATTAAGAAAAACACCTATTAATTCCCTCAATATCTCAATGAATTCCCATTGATCTTTAACTAGGGTGTACATGCAAAATGTACAAAGGCTATTGGTTCACTTTGTGACGAGTCAACTACCTCTAAATAGGTTCTTGAGCCATCCTTAAAGAAGGACGTGTTGTGGATATCAATGTCAACCTTGTAGGTATAGACATTTTGCACGTTGTCGTGTTCCTTGTCTCCAAATACCGGGCCTAATGGTTAAGAACATGTGGTTCCTCGTAAGACGTCACAAGTTTAAATGAAAAGGGGATAATGTCACAAGTTCAAATCCAAAGGGGTAGAGTATGCACACTTTTGCAGACTTTAGCAGTGAAATTGCTATGTAGAGGCAAGTCCCTTGTCCCACAAACAAACGACTCTTATACACCAATTTAGCGTATGGTTGGCTGTGACCTTAAAATTAGATTATTATTAACATTATTAAGAATTTAGTAAAATTTATCAACTTATGGGTAGAAATTTTGTCTTGTGAAAGTCTTAAACAACTATCTTCTCTTGCAAGATGCCTCTTTATCATTTTTTTAATGTTAGCAAACTCATTATCATTTTTTTAGGGTTAGCAGACTCTTTATCATTTTTTATTTAAGTACTCTCAATCAAGGAAAATAAGTTGCTGAAGGAAGTCTAGATGACGAAAAGAAGGAAGTAGGTGTGTATGGATATGTTTGATAAGTTAGGTCATGTCATCATATAGTTTCAGATAACTGGGATAGATACTCTACCTCATGAATTTTATCAAAGGAAAGGGTTCTCTTTTGTTGGAAAGATGCATGAAGGGGTACGGTTCACATATTGAATAGAAGAAATCAACATAATATGTCCTCATATGAAATATGAGGTGGTTGACAAAGATGGAGGAAATATGATTAGAAGTTCCTAGGAAGTGATATGTGAATAGAGAAAAGAAGAGATCATGAAAGATGCAACTATGGTCACATGGAAAAGGAAATCAACATTTGATGACTAGTATAATTGACCATGATATCTCCATGGGAAAGGTATGTAAACCTTGGGAAAGTCTGGAGAGAAAGAAGACCCTTAACAATTGAATATCTTGGAGATGTGTCAATATGTATGCAAAAAGTTGATATTACAATAAGCAAATGTCATGATGAAGGACCATCACAAAAGGTAAATTTTGTTTGATGTTCATTTTTCATTTTTGAACATGTTTGGATGGGCTAATACAGGGCTACTAAAAGGGAGTTGTGGATGTCACCTACAACTAGTACTCATGTGGTGGATGAAAGATCCCGAAGGACGCATGATGTGGAAAAGGTAGATGTATGAAGGAAAGCCATATATGGGCTAGCATATCACTTTCTGATGAAAGGAAGGATGACATGACTAACATGGTTCGTGAATGAAAGTGATGGATGGTCAATGCCCTATGAAGAAGCCCCAAAAGATGAAAGCTGCATAATGTTAAAGATGAAATTCATGACATGGAATGTAGGATCTCTTCAAGTAGCTGAAAGTACCATAATCTCCACCAAAGAGCTGCTATTGGAAATCAAGTCCCTAGTTTGGATGGAGCTTGGGTACATTCCTTTATAGGAATGGGTACATTCCTTCATAAGAATGGGTATACCCTCCGTAGTTAAGAGGGAGAGATAGACACATCATTCTTGTCTTCACTTTGGAAGAAAGAATGGAGGATTGGGTAAGCATCTGGCATCCGATACTCTTCGAGGATGTGGTAGGGAATCCACAACAAGAGTAGTGGTAAAGGACTGATATTCTTTGAGGACTGGGAATCCAGGATAAGAATAGTCCTGGGAGGACATACCCTGTGAACACCCAGGTGGGGTATGTGCCTTGAGAGACAATGATGATGGTGT
The DNA here is from genome assembly GCA_034641835.2 of Pinus albicaulis. Lineage (NCBI taxonomy): Eukaryota > Viridiplantae > Streptophyta > Pinopsida > Pinales > Pinaceae > Pinus > Pinus albicaulis. The sequence continues at coordinate 975,608,131 of CM076569.1, forward strand.
CTATAAATCATTGGTCTTTCCAACATTGTGCTCTATTATTATGGAGAGATAGAGCTATTAGTCAAAGCCTTGTTATGTGACAATGATGGTTGATATGATGCTAAACAGATGGGTTACCAATTCGACTCTTCTTACGAGAATTCTTCAGATTGAGAATGTCCGAGTACCTTGTAAGGATTATGAATGCCACCCTAGTTAAGAGGGAGTGTTGAAATATGTAACTAGGTTTGGTCTTCATAATGACATATGTAATCATGATTTTATGTATTTGATGTAATGAGAAAAATAAATTTATTATTGTTGTTGAGGCATGGGTTTCATGCTCAAGGAAATTTATTTTTTAGCTCTAGCTCCCATTGTGAGCTCCTAGGGCTTGTTATCAATTCTACAAGTCAAGAAAGTCATTGTCATGTATGAAGACCCATTTGGGCATATTACATATAGTAAAAGAGTTTATTTGAGTCATAGTTGAGTCAAAAGACCCTCCAAGACCTCGTCAAATGTGCAAGCTACAAGTCGGCCTTCCCAAAGACAAGTTGGCCTAGAGACAGTTACAAGTTGACTTGCTTTCATGGACAAGAAAGCCTATAAAAGGAAGACTTCGACCACACTTGAGAGACACACTTCACTCATTCCTAGTTCGATCATAAGGAGGAAAAGGTGTGAAAAAGAAAGAGAACGAAGGAAGAAAAGAAGGACGTGATTTCTAAATTCTTTTGGGCTACTTCTCTCGACATGTGCGAAGAAATTAGGGCTTCAATTTGTTGTAAGGAAGCCGAGTTATAGATCCAACGAAGTGTTAAGGATTGGGGCAAGTAAGCACGGTTTTAAGGACCAAGTTCTCTAAGAACAAGAAGGATGCCTGGCGAAGGAAAAAGAGGAAAAAAATATCCATTTTCCTCTCACACGTGCGGCCTAGGGTTTCTGAAATAAGGGCCAAAAAGTGCAGAAGTTGCAGGAAGACTGAAATTGCAAAAGGGAAGGATGAAGTTGCAATCAAGGTGGTGTCAAGCCAAAACTGAAGACAAGGAAGAAGTAGCTTGTTTGATTTGGAAAAAGAGGCAAAGTTGACTTGGTCTTGGAGGAGTTTTTGGTCAAGGGTCTAGGTCTTGGAATTCATCAATTGAAGATTCTATAAGAAGAGGAATTCGTGTGGGTTTTCCTCTCAAGATTGGAGAGGTTTTGGCCCTGGATGATCGCTTATATCTTGTGTCCTTTTACTTATTGTTATTTATGGTTTGGTAGCTATTTGATGATGGAAAAACACTAATAATAATAACTAAAGGAAGAAGCTAACTAAAATAAGTAAAAATACATCACAAACAGTTATCAAAGAGAAGAGAAATCACTTACCTTTCTGCCCCCATATTTCTCAACAATTTTTGTCAAACCTCTGAACTCAAGTAGTAATGCATCATGCCAATGTTCTTATCTCAAACTTAGTTGCTATTTATGCTTTCTATTTCTGCGTTCCACATTCTAATAAGTTTCTATGAACCTGTAAGAAACACGCCACTATATACAACAGTAATACAAACATATCACATATGACAAATATATAATATAAGTTAGGATCTGCCTCTCTTTTGGTGAAACCCATGCTCTGCAAATGTCCATCTATCCTGGTACACTGCGCACTCGGTGCCTATGTGAGTCCATACAAGGCCTTTTTAAGCTTGCAAACATGGGACTCTTTCCCATTTACATCAAATCCTTGAGATGGGACTCTTTCCTATTTACACCTCAAATCCTTGAGGCTACTCTATGTACACTTCCTCCTCAATGTTCCTATTAATGGAAGCTGTCCTCACATCCATCTGATGTATCCTGCATATGATAAATGAAACCAAGGACATAACTACTCTAATGGAATTCTACCTGGTGACTAGAGCAAATGCCTTCTCATAGTTCACCCCCACTTTCTAGAAGAATCCTTGTTGGGTTGTTTAACAAGTAAACAAACACAAGTATCTATTATCAATACGAGCTAGTAGGACTTAGAAGCATCCCCAAGGTATATGGGTTTCAGCTATGATCAAGTTAGAAGATGATTTATCAATGATTAAAGAAATACATATTACAAATATAAATCTAAACTAAATAATTTCTAAATTCAAGTATGCAATCAGTAGCAGAAGAATCTCCTAACTTAAGAGATTTGTTTGTCCTTCTCTCACAAGATTACTTCATGAATTAGAAATAAAAAACCACTAATTGAGCAATATATTAAGATGCATGAAACAATAATCGAAGAGGCTCTTAACTATAGAGATCCTGGTTGCCCTTCATGATCTCAGATTCATTCATCAATAATACTATTGTTAGAAAACAAGAATTTGGAAAATCATTAAAAAGCATGAAAAGAAGAGTTCTAGATTAAGATCTTAATTAGATAGAAAGAATGTTTAACTTAAACATTTGATTGTCCTTTCATATGCAGAATAAGAATGATAATTAGATTCATCAGAACCCATAAAACATCAGCATATATTTAATCAACAAGTTAAGCATAAAACAAACTAGTTGAGAAACTGCAACTACAAATAACTAGAAAGTGCACTTAGATCAGTGTGGGGGCCCTCCACTCTTGCCTCGCACACTGAAAGTGCTTTCAGCTACTAAAACTTCAGTCAAGAAATCAACATATAACAACAGCAAATGGAATAGAACAGGTCTTCAGTTACTCTCCAAAGTCTAAAAAATAATAATGTTAAGTCATACAATTTCTACATCAATGCCTTCAAAGTCTGAGGCTTAAATAGATAAAATATGCAACAAATTCATCTAAAATGCCTCCTATAGCCATGGTTATCCTTATCTTATCCAATCAGGTCGAATTCATCCATCAGATCCTTCAAAATTTGGAAAATCCCATAAAATAAGAAATTTGACCTAGTTCCTAAGGATCCTCCATAAAAATAGGTCATGTTTGACTGCCTTTGACCAGGCCTATTAAAGTTCGATTTGATTGAACCAATAGGTGTAAATTTAATCTTAGTTCCCAAGCTTTTTAGAAATATATCCAGCTCGAGTCCAAATGTCCTACAAATATGCAAACCATGAGGCCATTACGGGAATTTCTGATCTAGTCCAAAAATGCACTTAAAATTCATTTTTTATAAAAACTTCTAAGAATTGAAAAACTTAATTTAAATACCTGTATATGCATTTATTAGGAAAAATGGAGTGAATATGATGGTGTATAGATGGTTAGTATGGGAAATAAAGTGTGTTTTCATAAACAAAAAGAGATAAAAAACGAGGGCCAACAATCCTCTCACTACGAACTTTGCATTGAACTTCTCAATGTTGCCAATTGTTGCATGCTTGATCTTGTAGAGCCATTTGGAACTCACTATTGACTCCCCCTTTAGTCCTGACACTATGTCCCAAACAACATTCTTCATGATGGAGGTGTATTTATAAAACTATACAAAATAGGTTTTATATAAAAAATTCGCCTCTCTAAAATCTAAAATCCCTTAAATTTCGCCCTTGGGCTAAAATTCGCCCCTAAAATTTTCCTTGATGCTTGGTCTCGATGGTTCACTTCCTTCAACTCTTGGTTCAACTTCCATATCTTCATTGGAACCAACACTTCGAATTCCACTAGACAACGATTCGCCATTTTGTACTAGTGATTCGCCATGATTTTACAAGATAATATAATCTCGTGAGAGATTCGCCAAAAAATTATATATACATATTATATTATTAATAAAATCGCCTTCCATTTTTCCTATGTATCATGGGGATTCGCCCATTTATTATACATATAAATTTAGGGGGGTTCTTAAAATTTTCCCTGGACCATGTACCTGTATGAATACCTTCCTAGTTAAGAGGGAGTGTTGAAAATTCTAACTAGGATCGGTCTTCATATTGACTATGTAGTTATGGATTTATGTAAAGAAGACAAAAATAATAAAATGTATTTTGTACTTGCTTCATGGGTTTCATGAGCAAGATTTTATTATAGGTTAATAGACTTCTTCTTGATGTCTATCTAGGGTTTTGTCTTCTAGGTAAAAATGTAATTAGGTGTCATGTGTATGAAGGATCTAGTACAAAAATGCTCCAAGACCTTGTCCGAGAATCCGTGAAAGAATAGCTTATGATAGCCCTAATCTACGCTGAAAGATAAGCTTATATGATGGGTAAATTTGGCCTCCCAACGACATGTCAAGTCAGCCTCACAGCAAAAGGTATGTTTGGCTTCAAGACAGTAAATCTATCTCTTTATATACCCCAGCTCTGCGGATCATTTGAAGACAATTTTTTCAGTGATCTCTGAAGTGTAGTGCGGATTTTAGTGCAGAGGTTTGAAGGGTTTTAGGACTGGTCAATATATATATATATATATATATATATCCGTGTAACATTCGAGTGTCATAAGGTGTTGCGGCCTACTGAAGCAGAAGTGCGGATCACCCTGAAGCAACTACAACGTTGAAGTGCATACCTGTTCCAGTGCAACAACAGTGTTAAAGTGTGGATCTATCCAAGTGCATGAGCATGAGCATGAGATCACCTTGAAGTGCGGATCTATCCTAGTGCATGAGCATAAGCATGAGATCATCCTGAAGTGCGGATCTGTCCAAGTGTAGTTTGCAGACTAATCTAAAGTGAAGTTTTTGGAACAGTGGTTTGCAAAGAGAAGAAGCAGTTGGAAAGTGGAAGAAAGAAGGAAAGTAAATCTGAGATTTACTTTCCTAACTACAACTTATATATATCTCAAGCAACTGAAGATTCAACTAAAGGTTCAAAGAGAAGAAGCAGTTGGAAAGTGGAAGAAAGAAGGAAAGTAATCTGAGATTTACTTTCCTAACTACAACTTATATATATCTCAAGCAACTGAAGATTCAACTAAAGGTTCAAAGGAAGTACTGGTGCAGAACAGTGCAACTTGGTGAAGAGAAGAAGGATCAGCATTGGATGACATCAAAGAAGAAAGGTCAAGTTCTTGGATGCATACATAGGTCAAGGGTCTAATTCTTGGTCATGGTATTTGTCATCTGAAAATCTATAAGAAGAATTTCTCGTGGGTTTTTCTCTCCAAGAGAGAGAGGTTTTTCCTTGGCTCTAAGAGCCTAATTCTTGTGTCTCGTGCATTCTGATAATTGACTTGATGAAACATTAAATAAGCTAACGAAGAAAAGACATAAGTAATTCAAGTGACCTCACAAGTAATTATCAAGAAGAGAATTTGTATTAATCACTAGCCCTCCAAATTCTCAACACTGTCTCTAAAATTATAAAAATAAAAATAATAATGATATAATCTCAACAATAGCAACTCATCCCATGCAAATTTATCATTATGCAATCTAATGGAAATGCTATAACCATGCCACTACTGAAATCTGGAAAACTGTTGTCTGCTGAATTCTGAATGGGAAGTGAAATTCTACTTTCTCCATGTGAGTCGGATGAGGTTGGAACCACTCTCAAACATTCTGAAACATTAATGGTAATGTTAATTTTAAATAAAATGATAGAAAATATAAGATAAGGGTGAGGGAACATGTACCAGTGGAACACTGAAAATAATTCATTCCCAAGTTCAGCATGTTAATTCTCTAGCCACTTTCCAAAATGACATTTTTATTGGCAAAAAGATTTTCAGGATGGGATGTGGTCTCTAGAACCTAATTATCTAGAAAAAGTAAAGAAAAACAATAACTAAACAAATTTATTTCTGTAGACAGTTTCAAGAGAGGAAAAGAGAATACAAAATATGAGAACCTGCTAAAAACTTGGAGAATTGTAAAGCCATAAACAGAAACTGCGGAAAACATGGCAAAACATAAAGCATCGGAAACTTACAAATGAACAGAAGAACGTAAAGAATATAACTGAACCCTAAATGGGCCAAATATATATTACCGAAGCAAAACAATGATAATCTGACAGAAAAAAAAACCACACTTTTTCAGTTTCGACATACCTTTTATGCATTCATAACTTTTTGAGGATTAATAGTTTGTCAATTTAATAGCATACTATTTTGTTAATGATCAAAACAAGTTCTCAAACATGACTACTTATCCCTTGCAAATCTACATATATGCCCACTAGTAATTGAGTAGATTTTTTTATATATAATTTACTTGGGTTAAAACTACTATTTGCAATCCCTCACAAATCCTCAAGTGGCAGTTACTAGCAATGGGCCAAAAGATAATATATTTATGAACACGACAAGCAAGTAAAATGCACACACACAACTATGCCTGAAAATTAACAAGTGAATTTAGCCAGTAAAATGCATATATGTATTATACAGCTCTGATTTGAATTATAGTCATGGACATGATTATGGCCCTCCACTGAAAATAAATGCTGATCAAATCTCTTAAATTGACCAGCCAGCTGCCCTCTCTATTCCTTTCTGTATATTGAATTAATGAACATGTCCAAGCAGGCAAGTGAAGGGAAATGTGAAAACAATAGCAGTCATCAACTCTTCCAAACTCGAACTGTGCTATCAACAGAGGATGTGATCATACAACTTTCCTTTGGATGATAACATACACTTGTTACCTACACATGAAAAAAATTGCAAAATGTATCAATCAATTGCAAATAATATTCTCTTAAGACAAAGTAGCTAGTTTAATTCAATGTTCAATAAAAGCTGAAGACATTAAAACATGTACTCTAAAGATATGAGTGTGTCAGTAACATAAGGAATACATAATGAACATTACAAAAACAGTGCTTTTCACAACGTGAAGTATCATATTGTAATAATTAAAATTTCATAGATGCCAAAATTTATTTTAGCATGATCAAATCATCTGAAAGCAGTGGAAAAAATGTAGGTTTTCAACTTATAACCAAAAGAAGTAACGTACTATTGAGTGAAGTTTTAAATTATACACATTTTTATGACTTACCTGAAGGCTGTTTAAATGCTAATAACTATCACCTCTATGATTCCTACAATATCCTCTTATCTCTCGATCTTCGGGATGCTTCCTGGTCCCTCGGTGCTTTTGAATGAGGAAGGCATATAACCACAATATACTTAATAGAATTGACTCAAATAATTTCTCATAGCATTGGAACTTGCCATTGTGCTAACAATTTAGGTATGATGGTGTTCTATATTCTGAAAGTCTAATTGCATACACAGCCACCCTTCCCCTCACTTTGTTAGGGGTAGACATGGGACTGCCAACAACTGTCTTCAACAACCAAGAATGTCCAGAGATAGTTAATGTTCCCAAATTCTCTAAGCATTGTTCCCCCTTTAACCTTTCCTACTTAACTAATAGATTCCTCATCCATCCATTCCAATTTTCAAACAGCTTCACATGCCTTGTCAAGGTTATAGACACACACCAAAGTTTCTACAAGTTACACATGGCACAACCATACATAAGAGAGAATAGATAAATTGCATAGAGACCAATGCTCCTTGATTGTACAGATAATGTAAGATCATTACATAGTGACAGTGGCCAGAAGCTGTATTCACTTACTGTTTTGTATATACTTACTGAGTAATTAATGTATAAAATTTAAATACATAACACAACACTAAGTATAACATAATACTAAGTTACTAACATTAAAGATAAAATAAATAATGACACCTAACACCTCGTTCTCATTTTCAATTACTGTTGAAGTTCACGATGAAAGCAGTGAATTCAAAGGAACCAAAATAAACTCGAAGTCTGCAATAACCCTATCACTATTGCATTAGAGGGAGACAATCTTAATGTTTCAGAGAGAGTAATGAGTTTAAATATATCAGCATATAAACATAACTATATAAATATCAGTAAATGATAATAACAATATATTAATACTTAATAGTAAATGAAATGACATCCTATCTTAAAAAAGTGGGACCAAATGAAAGGGCATGACTAGTCAATGCTACAAATATACTGACACATGGCATTGTATTATCAACTTAAATATATTTATTGCTCGTCATGTATGGATTTCAACTTTCTGTTCTTTTACATTGGATATTCAATAAATGTACCTTGTTCATATTCAATAAATGAACTTTGTTCATTCCATTTGGTATCAGAGTCTTGTTTCAGAATTTTTCGGTCTTTGACCACAATCCGATATTTGGCCACATTCATTCCCATCGAAGTTTCTCTGATCTTGGTCTTTGACCACTACTGGTTGTTGCCTATTTATGGTTCAAAATTTCCATTAGAGAAGAAATGATTCTACTGCAAAAAGTGAAGAAGATAATCGAAATTCGACCATCTATAAAACAGTGAGTCAACCATCAGGAAAGAGTCATAAAAATTGATACTGGTCACATAAATAGTAGCTCATTGGCCTGAATATATTTATCAATTGAACAGATTTTTCGTTACTGAACACAAAAAAATGATAAAGGAGAAATATAGAGACAAAAATCTCTACAGTAACTGCTATATTTCAGATTTTCAAAATATTCGACACATACAAATTGAAGAAGGTATCGGGTTTGATCATTCCCTTCTGACGTCAAAGATTCTTCTTCTCATGGCCGCAAATAACTACAACTCTTTCTTTACACTAAAAGTGGTTCAAAGATGGTAGAAGTAACCGAAAAAATAAATTATTGTGACGCCATGGAAAGAAAGAAAATTACACAAGTGCGAAACACAAGGAAATGCCAATGACATAAGTTGAGCCACTGGTCTCCACAAAACTAGCCAATTAACCGTATACCCCCTATTCCATAGGATGCCGACGTTAATATTTGATTAGCTTTCTGAAAAAGCTTCTCTGCAAGCAACTCACAAGAGTACACTGGCAAAACCACATTGTAATATCCCGAATGGAAATAAACAGCAGTATAAAGCACATAAGCAAAGACATACAACAACTAGAGAGAGATCATAAGAAAAACAGACAATATGGAGAACGCTGAGCCATTTTATTAATACTGAAAGATGGAATGAGTACAAAAGGTGATCAGAATAATGACACCTTGGCTTGCACTAGGCAAGCATAGAAATACTCTCAGAAGATGACCCGGAATGGATGCTCCCTCAAAGACTGTGTAATCTCCAATGCTGTTGGTACTGCTAATGTGTTGTTGCTACTGCTGGAATGAATTGACAAATTGGGGCTGCTCCCCACCTCAGACAATTGTGAAACTTTGGGAATGGCCTCTCCACCCAATACCCAGAAAAGCCCAAAAAGCTTTCTGGAAATGGTTGACCTCCGAAAATGACCCCCTTGAGGCACTACGCTATTCCCCAATGAGAAACGCTGGCCCTAAATGATTTGCTGCAAATAATGGCCTCTGACTCTACCAAAATGCTAGAATAGGGAAGGGCTGACCCCTTTCTAACTCTCTCGGGCTGAATCCCCTAATAAACCCTCAATCCGGAACCACCTCCTTCCAAGACTGCGTCCTCCCTCTCACTGACTGCGCTGTCTCTTCTAGTGAAAGCTCCCAACTACGGTTGTTGCAACTCTCTCTAGCAAAACAAAGATGGAACTCCTCACTCGAGCAGGCACTCTAAGTCCCCTGGGGCTGAGGTTGGGATCTCTGCACGAAGACACCCGGTGTATTGAATAGTACCTGCAAACTTTGCTCAACAGCAAGCGTGATCAATGTCAAAAGACAAATAACAAAGATGCATAAACAAAATGAATGAAATGAGGAGACCCTCTCCCTTTTTATGCTTGGAGAGCCTTGCTCTCACCTAGGCCTCACCATCAATTGCGTTGTCTCCTTGAGCCACGTTGTCCCTCTCTCTCTGCGCTGGCTTGGGCCCACATTGCCCATGTTGTCCTTTTTCCTACGATGCCACTTCGACCTCTAGGCCCCACGCTGCCAATTAATCATGTTTCTCAAGTGACTTTAGGAAATACTCTTATCCTAAGTGTGAGTTAAGTGTCCCTCTTCACCCACTTTATTTCTAACTTAACTTTATTGAGGTAAAGTAGTCAAAACTTAATATTTCCAATTAGCTATTGCTAATTGGGAATATTACACACATGGAATCCGTGAAATAATACATCAGGTTGTCGGGATAAGAAAATTCGAAGCGGTGTCTCATCCAACTCCATCATACAACGTGAGTAATTAAGACGTTATTAAAACATAATCGTCGAACAGTTTAAATGTTGAGTGTTAAGAAAATAGAAAAGGTGTATTTTTCGAAGTAAGTTATCCGATTTTATAAGGGGCAGAAGGTAATAATTACCATATTTCAAGAGCAGTGTGTATTACCCCCATGGGGGTGTTTTTTAAGGACATCAATGGCGTCAACACGCATGATTAGCATGTGTGTGAAGGCAATGGAGAAACAAAAGGCATGCATGGGGAATGGTGCCAACATTACCACCTATCCTGCCCTGACCCCTGCATGGCAAATTCACCGTCTTTAGGCTCAACCTCTGCTCGGTTTGTCAAATCGTTTTAAATGCGGGCAAGTGATCCCAAAATGTAATATGTCTTACATTCTCTTGGATTGCTCAAGTTCGATTATGGATGCATTTATGGAGACGATGCATGTCATTTTAGGCAATCTTTTCAGGTTGTTTGATGCATTTATGGATCGAGCTCCAGGGTGGCAGACTGTGACGGATATTTGCAGAATAGCAAAGGCTTTAGGTTGGTATCATTCACCAACGTGGGAATTCTACGAATTTGGAAGTGGTCATTCTTTTTACTTACTGTCGTCCTACTTCAGTGTTGATTGTTATTTATGTGATGGTTTGTCTTTAGTTTACCCTCAATCTTGCTTCAGTGTTTCGTGTTCAGGTCACTGTGTATCGTTTTGGTTTGGTAGTGTGGCTGGTTACTGCAGTTTCCCATGTTTTTTGCCATTTTTCTACCCAACACAGCAACGGGTCCTTCGTTTGAGTTGGTCGTTGTGCTGCCCTCTGTGTCCTCACAAATTGCCGATTCTGCAATAATTTCATTTAATTGTTCAGTCCTTGTATGTGGTGTCTGGTACTAGGGCACATTTTCAATATGGTTTTGAAAGAGTTAGAAGATTTGGCTTTCTCAGGGTACTGGGTTCAGTCTCCACTCGCCTTTCTCCACTGTTCACATTGTGTCAAAAGCAATTTTACAGTCACCAGGGTATAGGGTCTTTTACCTTGTCTTAGGTAGACGACTTACTACTAACGCTTCACCTTCACTCATGTTCCACTTCCTACAAAAAAAAGTTACCACTCGACTACTCTTGTTGTCCTTCAGTTCCACCTTTGGTCTTGTTAATTGGATCTATTTACACAATCAATTTCATTATCAGGTTTGTTTACACAGTCTAGTCAATTCAATTAAGTCTGTTCGCTCCATTAATTTTCATGGCTCCTCGGATGTGTCAACCCAGTTGACGGGGTGGAGCCGCAGGAACATCCACCTCTCATTGCCGATAGTTATTTGGTTAGCACTCAGTGGCCTATCACTTTGACTTTGTGCCCTTGGAAGTGATGAATGAGATCCTCCACTTGGAAGCCAAGGAATTTGGCGATCGGGTTTATTCCTTTGATACTGAAATTAGTGGCAATACCTTCAAGTGGACTCCAGATTTTGGAAAATTTCACAAAAGGAGACTCCATTTTCTCCACTCAGTGGCACTGCATCGTCAATTAGAAACTCAGCTTCACATGGTTATCCGGGACAAGCAAGTTGATCACTATCAATTATTTACAGGACAAGAAGAGATTAAAAGGATCCTCTAGGACATCAGGTACAATCTGGACGACATTGTCGCTAGATTAACGCAGGTGGAATGTTACGTGGTGTCCGACTCATACTTTGGCTCAGACTCGCAGCCTCATACCCCTGATGTTTACAATGCTTCCGCCACAAGGAAACTCCAATGATATCTCTTCAATTATCATAGTAGGCTAATAGTCTTCTTTGGCAATGGGCTTTTCCTTTTTGTATATGTTATATCAACTTTTTTACAGTTGTATGAACTCTACTATGTCTCGGTATGGTGAATGTGCACACAGTTTGGTTTGAATGCCCAGTACACACCTATGCATGTAATTACTAATGGGCTATGTAGTTTGAATGTTAGTCAGTTTTGTCTACTATCTTTTTTGAACAATCTGGAGATCATGGGAATCCGGTTTCTTCAAGATAGTTGTTTATGGGATCCCACAGATATTTTGGGAAAAAAATGATATGAATGTAATCTCATAGTAATATAAATATATTCCTAAAGCTTACAAAAAAAAGGGCAATGTATATTTGAAAAAAAAGGGAATCTTATTTGGAAAGTAATGCATAAGGGTATTTAAATTTTTTAAATTATTTAATGGCTAAAGAAAATAATTAGATCCTTTTTAATAAAAGATTAACATTATTAATTGTGTGAACTATAGCGAAATAAACGTCAGCATCAACTTCCTAAATTAGTAATTAATTGCAAAGCAAAGTTTAATTGAAATAAAATTTCTTTTGATAAAAGGAAATATGAAATTAGAGACTTATAAGTAACAATTGATGACACACTTCTCCTTGGGTTTTTGTTAGATAAATCTTTATCCTTCCATCTCGGATTTGGCAAGATTGCCATAGGTGGTCCTAGTTTCTCATTGGTGGTTGGTCTTTTTGAATTCTATTTTGGGTTGCCATTCCAGGTCGTTGACACTGACCATTGCGGCATTTCCTCCTTGTCTTGTTCTGTTTGGTTGTTTTCATTGTCCATTTCGGAGGATTTTCTTGTCATTACATTTATTCACAGGTTCTGGCGGATGGCCTCACCACAAACATTAGTGCAAGCTTATTCTTCGGTGTTGAAGTGCTCAACGGGGTTGTGGTTCAAGCAATGGAGAACGTCCACCAGATCGGAGATGGGTTACAATCTTCTCGTCAGATGAAGTTTGGAGATGTAGTATTTCAAAAGGCTATGAAAATTCCACAATGGAATCCCTACTGCAGCATTTTGATGTTGTTTCTTCTACTTGTTAATTCTGAATCAAGTAATATACAGTGTTACACAGGAAACATCGAAATAAATACTACTGCAGCCTTCACAACATAAAAAATACTGCAAAAACAAGAACTGAGCAAGAAATAAATAAACACGCACATGTACACTGTTGTTTTTGGACGTCGTCCCGGGGAAAACCCAATGCGGAAAAACTGGTGCAGGAGCTGGGGGTTTTAATTATTATGAAGTAGTTTCTGAGTACAAGTCTTTGGATGCCCAAACTGGAAATCCGATACATAGAATAAAATGGCAAAAAGATAGTGAGAAATTATCTCACACTATTATTGGCGATCTAGCATTGATCCAACCTCTAAATGGCTAGCCCCACGTTGCCTCTGCGCAGAGATTGCGCTGGCTCTACATCACAGTTCCTACGGACTGCGTCACCCCTCTAATTGATCGATCTGCTAACTGGATGCTTAGATTTCTGGCCCTCTGGTCTCACACCTTGGCTCTCGACACCAGATCTGGACTGCTCCTCAACAAAATTGTGGATCTCCTTAGAGGCTTTGCACCGCCTCAGCTTTACGCTACCTAGCGTGGCACTGCACAACCTCTCTAGACCTCTCTCTGCCTCCACTACCTTGCACTCTCCAGATCTAGAAAAATTTTCCACCGGAAAACTATCCCTGCCCCGCACTGCACGAAATCAACTCGATCTCTCTCTAACAACTGCTGCGCTTCTCTCTTCAGAATTCGATCTCTAGATCTCTCACCCGATGTATTTTCCAAGTGCCCATCAAGCTCCTTCTTATAATCTCTTGTTGACATATCAACGATCGAGATTAAAACATAATCAAAGGCTAAGATTAACTAAGAGTTGATCCATGTCTCTATCTAGAAGCTTCACACCCAATCTAATTAACACACTTTAATTAATCACATTTCCTAAGTTTAGACTTAGGAATACATTAAAAATGATTAATTATTTTAATTAAATCCTTTTTGAGTGGAATTTCCAAAAACATTTTATGGGTATTGTGGAATGCATGTGTCTTAGCCTCTCTATAAAATTTGGAGGCTAGAGCACATATGATGCTACAAAAATCAACACTCCCTCTTAGCGAGGAATGTGCTCAAGTGTTGCAACCTCCTAAAGCATCACTCTGACTTGTGCACCATCCCAACTGCGTCGTTGACGTTTGGCTGCTGCTGCCCACCAACTACTGTGTAGCTATCTCTATGCTGCATTTGTGTCGCTGTTGACTCTGCATGCTGCTGTCAACTACTACATCTGCACTGCAACTTTGTTGTCGTTGCCACTGCAACATCTACAACTTTCTCTCATCTACGGCTGCTGCAACTAAGAGATGTCCATCAACTAAACCAACTGTGTTCAGATTGATGCATCTGTCCACCAAGTTATGACTACTACTAGCCTCCACACTGCTGCTGACTCTGCACAGTTCCAATTGCACCGCTGCCAACTCTGCTCTGTGCTACTCAGTGCCTAATGCTGCTAACCACTACATCTGTCACTCTAGCACTTGACTACAACATCTGTCACTAGTCCATCCTGCTACTGTTGCTATGGGCTCCCGTAGCAAGGATTTGATCCAAGAGGTAGACTCCTCAAGGATCCTTCCCATCCTGTATCTCTCTGAGGCTACAAAACCATATCACTCCCCTCTCCCCTGGAGGTATGTGGGTAATCATGGCAAACTCCTCCTCCAATCTGGAGGACAATCTATCGATCTCTACGGTAGTAGCTTGTTGATCCTTCTCCTTCTCCTTGTCCTTCTTCCAAAGAGGACACTAAGAACTAAAATGCCCATCTCACCACATCAGAAATGCTTGATCTTCGAAATATCCTTCTTTCGCCTACGCTACTCCTGTTGTCCCTTCGATGCAAGGGCTGCATTTTCCTCTTCCTTCACATGTGCTTTCTTCCCGATGTTGCTGCTGCCTTCTAGGTTGCTCTTCACTAAGTCACACCTCATCTCTTCTTGTTGGAGATCAGCCCACATCCTTTACCATGTGAAAATTTCTGAATATTACTTATGGAGAAACCCTATTGTTAAATCTGGTTATACTTCTCCTACTTAATCAAGTTATTAATCTGAAAAATTCAGTATTAACATCGAAGTAAAAACATTAACAATACTCACTGATACAGATCTAAAACTGAATACATGCACACAGACAAAGTGACACACAAGATTTTCTGGACAACTGTCCCTGGAGAAACACTATGCGGGAAAACCGGTCTTCTGGCTGCTGGAGGGTTTATATTATTATGTAGAATCTAAGTACAGCAAATCTGGGCACCTTACTAGTTAACTTGACAGAGAAATATAAGATCTGCAACAATACCTGTTGTTCCGGAGACTGAAAACTAGACTGATTCACACCCTTAAACGGGATTTACAGAACTCAACCCCTTTCTGACTCTAGAAACCCCAGTGTTGCTTTGAAGTTGCCTGCGTTAGCCCTGCTAGCTTGCTGATGCCCCTGCGCTGCTCAGGAGAGGGCTTCGTAACCCCAGATTGGGTGACACAATCCTTACATTGCCCTGGCTGGCCCTGCGTAAGCCTGGATGGCCTCCTGCTGCCTTTGCGCTACCCTTTCTGGGACTGCGTAGCAGCTGAAACTCTCTGCGTTGCGCAGTTGCTGCGTAGCCTCTGCTTCTCTGCGCTGCTCCAGGTTTTTGCTTCTCTGCCTCTGGGATCAGATCATCCCCTTAGCCAATACTACCCCTTGTTGCAGCTGAAACACTTCTAAAAATTCTTAGCAAACCACGCCCTAGAATTCCAGCTTAGTCTCAACGCTCTGCCTCCGTGTGTGTTCTCCAACTGACCCCAAGCCTTTCCTTTATACTTTTCTCGTTAGGAAACCAATGGTCATGATCTAATCTTGAATTGATGGCTAAGATTAAAAGAAAGCTAGATCCGTGTGACTTAAGTCATTTCCATCACATGATAAATTCATTACCTTTAATATTTTAATTTTCCTAAGTTAGACTTAGGGTCCTTAATTAAAAACATTAATTAATTAATTATCTCCCAATCTAGATGGAATTTCTCAAATCTCTTTCTGGGTCTTGGAAATCTCATGTACTCTAGTCCCTCAACAAATTTTGGGAGCTAGAGCACATTCGATGCTACCCCAACACATCAAAAAACTCAACACTCCCTCTTAGCGAGGAATGTGCTCTAGCACAACACTTCACCCCGAAGGCTGCACTGATCTCCGGTGTGGGCCTCTGTGCTGATGCTTGGCCTGCTGCCCTTCATCACTGCACTGCTACTGCTCTCTCGTACTGATGCCCATGACGCTGCCACCGCCACATCTGTACTGCAGCTCCCTCTCAATCTGCTGCATCCTGCTACCAACTGCTGCACTGCAACTCAGTTGTTGAGAGAAACAACTAAAAACTCCTGCCCAATATTTGACAGACAAGTTAGTTGGGCTGCATCCTCATAGGCTACTACTTTGCGTTGTCCTCCTGAAGCCACTGTGTTGCTGTAGCTCTGCTCTACATAAGCCAGCCTGCACTGCGTTGCTAAAGTCACATAAGCCCCCTCTGCGCTGCGCTGCCACGTTGCTGCTGCATCTGCACTGCGCTGCTCCCTCTCAGCATCTAGCTCTGCCTCTGCTTCATCCGTGACTCTCTGCACCAACTGCTCCACTTGTCCCGCTACTGTCTTAAGGCTCTCGTAGCACGGATGTGATCCAAGAGCTGAGCTACTCAAGGATCCCGCCACCACTCTGTAGCTGCTCTACAGATCCATGTCACCCCACCTCTTCTCTAGAGGTAGATGAGCGCTCATGGCTACGTCATCTTCGGAGCCATCGTCCGCCACAGCAGCCTTGGAGGTAGAAGCTTCCTTGTCCTTCTTATTCTGAGGACAATTGTTGTCTTAATTCGCCGCATTGGAAACACTTGATCTTGGATAGATCACGCTTCTTCCTCCCTTGCCGCCTCTTTGATGCCAAAGCTGCATCTTCTTCCTCTTCCTTCTTCACCTTACCAGATCCGGTGCTATGCTGCCTCTTGGTGAACCAACGGAGTTCTTCTTGACGAAGTATCGCCCACATACTGTCCCAGTTGGGAACGTCTGCTCTACCCAAGATACTTTGGACAAACGTTTCCCAGTCCTCTGTGACCGCATTGAGTGTAGTCCTCACCATCACATCATCCTTCACTTTCACTCCCATGGCAGTCAACTGATCTCTGATCACTTATAGTCTGAAAAGGAAGGGCTCAATTTCTTCTCCCTTGGCCATCATGAATAATCACATCTAGTTCTCCAGAAGCATTCTCCTCTAGGCAGATCTACACTCATATAGGGTGGTTAAGGCTTTCCACATCTCATTAGCCTTCTTCTTATCGATTACATGTGGTACAACATGATCCTTAACCCCGTCCATGATGAAGCGCTTGGCATGTGTTGCTGCTTCATTATGCTTTGCTAGGAGAAGAGTGTCGGTTGGCGTGGTCAAAATTTTTTTTGCATGCTCCCTCAGATCGTATGACTCTATGACCACCAGGATTTTGGCCTTCCAGATTGCAATGTTGGACAGACCGTCCAACCTATCCTGATCAGGTAGTCCATGAGGTGCCATTTACTCAGATCTGCTTTGTCGAAATAGATTCTTCCTCTCCCTGCTTCTCAACTGAAGCTCGGATCTAGGGTCCTTGGCGAAAAGGCACCCTCTGCTCCCTTTGACAACTGATTTCCTCCTTGGAAATCTGCCAAACACAACGAATCAGCTCTCTTCGATCCTTTGATCGATCTGCAAATTTCTTTGGTTGGAAATCCTCTGAGAAGTTGTTCTCCTCCCGCTCTTTGTCAACTAGTGCTTAGGCTAAATTATGAATCTTCAGAAATTTAACCCCACCAGCAACTACTAAAGCTCTACAGCACTGCTTCCGACACTCTGAATCAGCCACAGCCTCAAGAGTACATCACCCTGGTGGCCTCTATGTGAGCAAACAGTCCTAGCTCTGTCTCTGCGCTGCCTTTGTGCAGTATGTACATGGGCCTGCGTGGGGACTGCATCACTCTGGTCTTTGCGTGGCTCTGCTTCCCTCTTCTGCTGCACTATCCTCTCTGGTCCGACTTTTTGCGATTTCTGTTGCTTTCTCTGCTGCTTCTTGCTGCAAGGATTCTTCAGTCTTCTTGTTAAATCTGGTTAACTTCTCCTACTTCTCCTACTGTTAAATCTAGTTAACTTCTCCTACTTCTCCTACTGTTAAATCTAATTAACTTCTCCTACTTAATCAAGTTATTAATCTGAAAATTCAGTATTAACAGTACTCACTGATACAGATCTAAAATTGAATACATGCACACAGACAAAGTGACACACAAGATTTTCGGGACAGCTGTCCCCGAAAAAACCTAATGCCGGAAAACCGGTCTTTTGACTGCTGGAGGGTTTATATTATTATGTAGAATCTAAGTACAACAAATCTAGGCACTTTACTGGTTAACCCGACAGAGAAATATAAGATCTACAACAATACCTATTTTTCCGAAGATTGAAAATTGGATTGATTCACACCCTCAAATTGGATTTACGAAACTCAACCCCTTTCTGCCTCTAGAAACCCCAGCACTGCTCTGAAGTTGCCTGCGTCAACCCTGCTGGCTTGTTGATGCCCCTGCGCTACTCAAGAGAGGGCTCTGTAACCCCAGACTGGGTGACGCAGTCCTTACGCTGCCCTGGATGGCCTCCTGCTGCCTTTGCGCTGCCCTTTCTGGGCCTGCGTAGCGGTTGAAACCCTCTGCGTTGCGTAGCTGTTACGTAGCCTCTACTTCTCTGCGCTGCTCCTGGTTGCTGCTCCTCTGCCTCCTGCTGACTCTTGGCTCTGGGATCAGATCATCCCCTTAGCCAATACTACCCCTCACTACAGTTGAAGCGCTTCTAGAAATTCTTAGCAAACCACGCCCTAGAATTCCATCTTAATCTTAGTGCTCTGCCTCTGTGTGTGTTCTCCAAGTGACCCCAAGCCTTTCCTTTATACTTTTCTCGTTGGGAAACCAACAACCATGATCTAATCTTGAATCGATGGCTAAGATTAAAATAAAGCTTGATCCATGTGACTTAAGTCATTTCCATCACATGTTAAATTAATTACCTTTAATATTTTAATTTTCCTAAGTTAGACTTAGGGTCCTTAATTCAAAATATTAATTAATTAATTATCTCCCAATATGGATGGAATTTCTCAAATCTCCTTCTGGGTCTTGGAGATCTCATGTACTGTAGTCTCTCCACAAATTTTGGGAGCTAGAGCACATCTGATGCTACCCCAACACATAAAAAAACTCCACGTACCAATCCAGCAATCTTTCTCTGCCCAGAATGCTCTGGACGAAAACTTGTTATTCTTCTGAGATGTTGTTCAGGGCTAATCTCACAAACTCTGTAGCCTAAGGCGTTGACCCTACAACTGCCAGTTGATGTCGGACATCCTGGAGCCTCGTAAGGAAGGGGTCTATGCGCTCCCCCTTCTACATCCTCGTGCATCTCATCTTCTCTTCCAGGTACATCTTCCGTTGCTCGAAAGATCCTTGATATAACGTGGCCAATGCATCCCACATTTCTTTTTTCGTGCCTTTGCCTGCTATGTGAGATACAACATGATCTCTCACTCCGACGAGGATCAACTGCTTGGCCTTAGCCATATCCTTCTTGTAAGCTTTCAATGGATCTGGATCTGCAGGGACAGCTACCACATTATTGATGAATGTTTTAAGATCATGCTCATCTAAAAGGAAGGAGATCTTTGCCTTCCAGATCACATAGTTGGACGCACCCTCCAACCGATCCTGATCTCTCAACCCAGTTGTTGCCATCTCGCCAAACAAATGTCGAACTACCTCCTCTCTCCTCTGCGTAGCTGCTGACTGGATCTACACAATCCCCGCTGGAGTAAGTAGATCTACTCTCGGCCACTGCTTCTCTGCAGTGAGAGATCGAATTCCTTGGCTAGGAATTCTCTAGGGAATAAATTCCCTCAGTATGTGCTCTTCTTTCTTCTTCTGACGCTTTTTTGTGCCAGCAAACTATTGCAGAATACTGCGTCCCAACTGAAGATCTGCTTTGTGCTGCTACCTTTACCTCTGCCAAATCTCGATCCGAAAAATCTTATTCTCTATCAACTCACTCAGAGAAGGATTTTTCCACGAAATTTTGCCCTCCCGACCAATGGACTGCGCAACCCCTCTGGGGTTCAATCTACTGCCTACGCAGTCTTTTCGAACACCCTCTTTTGCTCAGCGTTGGGCTCTTCCTACTTCACCTGCGCTCTGATACCATGTGAAAATTCCACAATGGAATCCCTACTGAAGCAATCTGCTGTTATTTCTTCTACTTGTTAATTATGAATCAAGTTATTTACGGTGTTACACAATAAACATCGAAATAAATACTACTACGGCCTTCAGAACATAAAAAATACTACGGAAACAAGTATTGAGCAGTAAATAAATCAACACACACATATATATCATTGTTTTTGGACAATGTCCCCGAAAAAACCTAATGTGGGAAAACCATTGCAGCAACTGAGGGTTTTAATTATAATGCAGTAATTTCTAAATACAAGTCTTTGGATGCCCAAACTGGCAATCCGATACAGAGAATAAACTGGCAAAAGATAGTGAGAAATTATCTCACACTCTTACTGGCGATCCGGCACTGATCCAACCTCTAAATGGCTAGCCCCACATTGCCTCTGCGCAGTCACCGCGTTGGCTCTGCCTCACAGCTTCTAGGGACTATGTCACCCCTCTAGCTGATCGATTTGTTGACTAGATGCTTAGATCTTTGGCCCTCTGGTCTCACACCCTGGCTCCTAGCACTAGATTTGGACTGCTCCTCAACAAAACCATGGATCTCCTTAGAGGCTTTGCGCTGCCCAGCGTGGCACTACACAGCCTCTCTGGACCTCTTACTGCCTCCTCTTCCTTGCACTCTCCAGATTTGGAAAAATATTCCACCGACAAAACGATCCCTGCCCCTCACTGCGAGAAATCAACTCGATCTCTCTCCGGCAACTATTGTGCTGCTTTTCTAAGAATTCAACCTCTAGATCTATCACCTGATGTACTTTCCAAATGCTCATAAAGCTCCTTATAATCTCTCGTTAACATATCAACCTTGAAAATTTCTAAATGTTACTAATGCATAAATCCACTGTTAGATTTGGTTATGCTCCTCCTACTTAATTAAGTTATTAACTGAAAAATTCAGATTAATATCGAAGCAAAACACATAACAGACTTTCACCAATTCAGATCTAGAAAAAGTAAATGCACACATAGACAAAGTGACACAATAATTTTCTGGACAAATAGTCGCCAGAAAAACCCAATGCGGGAAAACCGATCTGCTCGTTGTTGGAGGGTTTTATTATAAAGAGTATTTTTGAATACAGCAAATTTGGGTTCCAAATCTGGAAAATCCGACAGAGAAAATATAGATCTGTAACTCACCAGCTGTTCTGAAGCCAAAATATTGACTGATCCACACCCTCAAATGGGATTTACAGGACTCAGCCAAAATTAGGCCCTAGAAACCCTAGCGCTGCCCCTGAAGCCCCTGCGCCAACCTCTGTAGCCTCTACGTCCCTCAAAGTTGGCCTGGAAAGGGCTGCATAACTCCAGACTGGGTGATGCAGTCCCTACACTGCCCCTAAGGGTCTCTGCGTAACCTCTAAGGGTTTCCAGCTCCCTTACTCTGCCATGGGAGTGACTGCGCAGCACTTGCGTAGCTGAAGCTACCCCTGCGCTGTGTAGTTGGTGCCCTCTTGCTGCTGATGCTCCTACTTCTTTGCACTTCCTTCTTGAAGCTACTCTTTGTCTCTTGCTGATTCTGGACACTGGGATCAGATCATCCCCTTTGTCTAAACTCCCCTCTTTGCAGTTGAAACACTTTTGAGAATTCTTAGCAAACTTGCCCTAGAATCTCAACTTAGCTTCAGTGCTCTGCCTCCATGTGTCTTTACAAATGACCCCAAGCCTTTCCTTTATACTTTTCTCATTGGGAAACCAACGGCCATGATCAGATCTTGAATCAATAGCTAAGATTAAAAGAAAGCTTGATCCGTGTGACTTAAGACAATTTCATCACATGTTTAATTTAATTAACTTTAATTATTTAATTTTCCTAAGTTTAGACTTAGGAAATACATTAAAATAAATGATTTATTAAATATCCTCCAAACTAGATGAAATTTCCCAAATCCCTTTTTGGGTCTTGTAGATCATGTGTACTCTAGTCCCTCCACAAATTTTGGGAGCTAGAGCACATCTGATGCTACCTTCAATACACAAAATCTCAACACTCCCTCTTAGCACGAAGTGTGCTCTAGCAATACATCACACCATATATCATAAGATTTTGGGCACTGGTTTCTGTGTTGTTGATGCTTGGCCTACTGCCACTCAACTCAGCACTGCTACTGCCATTCTGTACTGCTGCCCATGACACTATCACCGCCACTGCCACATCTGTACTGCAACTCCCTCTCAATCTGTTGCATCCGTGTTGCCCATAGCATTGCCACTGCTAACTGCTGCACTGTAACTTCAGTTGTTGAGAGAAAAACCTGAATCTCCTGCCCAATCTTTGACAGACAAGTCAGTTGGGCTGCAACCTCATCACTAAACCTCCATCGATTGTTGATCTGTGCTGACATCTAGAGAATGATGCACAACTACAGATCTACACTGCGTAAGCATACTCCCTCTGCACTGCTGAAGTCACATCAGCCCCTTGTGTTGAAATCTCTCATGTTGTTGCTGCACTGCGCTGTCCTTCTGAAGCCTCGACGTTGTTGCAGCTCTGCTCTGTATTGTTGAAGTCACATCAGCACCTATGCTGCTGCTGCATCTGCACTGCGCTGCTCCTTCCAGCCTTTAGATCTGCCTCTGCTTCATCCGTGATCTATGCACCCATAGCTCCACGTGTCCTGCTACTATTTTAAGGCTCCTGTAGCTCGGATGTGATCCAAGAGATGAGCTGCTCAAGGATCCCACCGTTTTTTCTGTAGCTACTCTACAGATCCATGTCACCCCACTTTCGTGGTTCATGAGCGCTCATGGCTGCATCATCTTCTGACCCATCATCTGCCACATCAGCCTTGGAAGAAGAAGCTTCCTTGTCCTTTTTCTTCTGAGGACAATTGCTAGCAAAATGTCCTAGCTCGCCACACTGGAAGCACTTGATCTTTGATAGATCCTTCTTCTTCTTTCCCCGCTGCCTCTTTGATGCCAAGGCTGCATCTTCTTCATCTTCCTTCTTCACTTTGCTCGATCCGTAGCTGTACTGCTTCTTGGTGATTCTGTAGATTTCTTCTTGATGCATGATTTCCCACAAGTTGTCCCAGTCTGGGAGGTCCCCTCTGCCCAAGATACTTTGGACGAAGGTTTCCCACTCATCTGTGACTGCATTGAGAGCAGTCCTAACCATCACATCATCTTCCACCTTAGTACCCGTGGTAGTCAACTGGCCTTTGATCGACTGTAATCTAAAAAGCAAATGTCCCATGTCTTCCCCCTTGGTCATCATGAATGATCGCATCTGAATCTCCAACAACATCTTCCTTTGGACGGATTTTCCCTCATATAGGGATGTTAAGGCCTTCCACATTTCATTAATTTTTTTCTTCTCAACTATATGTGGGACAATATGGTCCTTAATTCCATTCATTATTAGTCGCTTGGCATGTCCAGCAGCTTCATTATGCTTTCTTAGGAGATCTGCATTAGTCGGCGTGGCCAGAACCTATTCTACATGGTCTCTTAGATGATATGCCTCTAGGACTATCAGGATCCTAACCTTCCAAACTGAAAATTTGGAAAGGCCATCCAATCTGTCCTGATCACACAGTCCGTGAGGAGCCATCTGCTTAGAAATTTGTAGGAGCTCCCTTTCTCTTTGCTAGAGATCTGGATCTAAGGTCCTTGCCGAAACAGACACCTTTTGCTCCCTCTGACAACTGATTTACCTTCTTTGAAATCTGCCAAATCGACAATGATTCAGCTCTCTTCGATCCTATGATCGATTTGCAAGTTTCTTTGGCTAGAAACTCTCTAAGAAGTTGATCTCCTCCCGCTCTTTGTCACTAGTGCTTAGGCTAAAAGTCAGAAAACTTCATAAATTTAACCACACCAGCACCTTCTGAAGTTCTGCAGCTCTGCTTCAGGCACTTCTAGATCTAACAGCTTCAAATCTGCGTCACCTTGGTTGGCTTCAGACAATCCCAGCGCTGCCTCTGCGAAGTAAGTGCGTGGGCTTGCTGGGAGACAGCGTAAGACTGCGTCACCCTGCCCTCTGCGTGAGTATGCTTCCTCTGAAACTGTGTTGTCCCTTCAGATCTGGCCTTTTGCTGCTGTTGCTGCTCTTTCTGCTGCTTTCTGCAGTAAGATCCTTCATTCTTCTGCTGGTGACCCTCCTAGATCTACAATCGCTCTGATACCATGTGAAAATTTCTGAATGTTACTAATGCAGAAATCTACTTTTAGATCTGGTTATGCTCCTCCTACTTAATTAAGTTATTAACTGAAAAATCCAGATTAATATCGAAGCAAAACACATAACAAACTTTCACCAATTCAGATCTAGAAAAAGTACATGCACACATAGACAAAGTGACAGTGATTTTTTGGATAAATAGTCGCCGAAAAAACCCAATGCGCGAAAACCGGTCTGCTCGCTGTTGGAGGGTTTTATTATTAAGAGTATTTCTAAATACAACAATTTTGGGTTCCAGATCTAGAAAACCCGACAGAGAAAATATAGATTTGTAACTCACCGGCTGTTCTGAAGCCAAAATATTGACTGATCCACACCCTCAAACGGGATTTACAGGACTCGGCCAAAATTAGGCCATAGAAACCCCAGCGCTGCCCTTGAAGCCCTTGCATCCCTCAGTGTTGGCTTGGAAAGGGTTGCGTAACCCCGGACTGGGTGACGTAGTCCCTACACTGCCCCTAAGGGTCTCTACGTAACCTCTGAGGGTTTCCAGCTGCCTTACGCTGCCCTGGGAGTGACTGCGCAACACTTGCGTAGCTGAAGCTGCCCCTGCACTGCGCAGCTGCTGCCCTCTTGCTGCTGATGCTCTTGCTTCTCTGTGTTGCCTTTCTGAAGCTGCTCTCTGTCTCTTGTTGATTCTAGACACTGGGATTAGATCATCCCCTTTGTCTAAACTCCGCTCTCTGCAGCTGAAACACTTCTGAGAATTCTTAGAAAACCCTTCCCTAGAATCTCAGCTTAGCTTCAATGCTTTGCCTCTGTGTGTCTTTACAAATGACCCCAAGCCTTTCCTTTATACTTTTCTCGTTGGGAAACCAACGGCCATGATCAGATCTTGAATCAATGGCTAAGATTAAAAGAAAGCTTGATCTGTGTGACTTAAGACAATTTCATCACATGTTTTATTTAATTAACTTTAATTATTTAATTTTCCTAAGTTTAGACTTAAGAAATACATTAAAATAATTAATTGATTAAATATCTCCCAAACCAGATGAAATTTCCCAAATCCCCTTTTGGGTCTTGTAGGTCATGTGTACTCTAGTCCCTCCACAAATTTTGGGAGCTAGAGCACATCTGATGCTACCCCCAATACATAAAATCTCAACATCAACGACCGAGATTAAAACATAATCAAAGGCTAAGATTAACTAGGAGTTGATCTGTGTCTTTATCTAGAAGAGTCACACCCGATCTAATTAATGCACTTTAATTAATCACATTTCCTAAGTTTAGACTTGGGAATACATTAAAAATGATTAATTATTTTAATTAAATCCTTTCTAGGTGGAATTTCCAAAAACGTTTTCTGGGTATTGTGGAATGAATGTGTCTTAGCCTCTTTGCAAAATCTCGAGGCTAGAGCACATCTGATGCTACAAAAATCATCAAAGGCGACATCCGGACAAAAGGATTTGTCGATACCTGAGGGTGTTATCTTAAGGGTTGACAAGCCTTGTCGAGGGAGGAGGCACAAGGTTATCAAAGCAGGCAAACAGAGGCAAAATTTGGTTTTGGGAGTGACATTTTCCCGGATCGGGTGGCAAACTCGAAGAAAAAAAACATTGGTTGGCAGATGGTCCTACTCCCAAATGTTTGGGAAATGGATGAAAGCATGGGTTGGCCAATGCTGGTTTCCTATCCTCTCATATAGACCAAAGGTAAGCATATTGTTCAATGGTTGGTTCGCCTTTCATTTCTTATGCCCAAAGGATGCGGCTATTATTGTTGATAGGCCATGGGTTAAGAACAGGGGTTTCCTGTTACTTCAGAAGTGGATTGCTAGTTTTAATTCTCTGATGGATATGCCCTGTCGTAACATTATTTGGGTCAAGTTTCCTAGTCTCCCCCTTGAGCTGTGGACAAAAAAGGCAATCATGACTATTGCAAACAAAATTGGGAATTTTTATTTATGGGAGGAGGGTAGCCAAGGATGCCTAAATAAGAGGATTGCACGGGTGCTCGTTGAAATGGATTTCTTGGGGGGCCCGCTTTCGGAGATTGATCTTGTTTTGGGTCATTTATCCTTCAGGCAGTGCTTGGATTATTGGGCTATTCCTTTCATTATCTTTGTTGCCATGAGACTGAGCATGTCATGGTTGATTGCCCAAATCGCTCTGGGGTGCATCATCATCGGGGAGCACATTTGGGATCCTTTCACGGTGCGCTGGCAGATGGTCATCAATCGAAGGTCTCTAGGGCTACAGAAGTCGTATTATCCCTGAAAAAGGTCTCCATGGATTCGGTCTGCAATCATAATTTGGGGAATCCTACTTCGGATTATGTTGAGGGCCCATCTTTGTCTGATGTGGCGTCTCCTTTGATGGACCCATCTTTTTCCACCGTTGAGCAGCATGACGTTATGGGCAAGGGGAAGTCTGGCATTCCTAACATTTTGTTCCATGGGGAGGCGGAGGTGCCATCATTTGTTGGTGCCACTTCCTCACATAATGGGTATGATCTTACTTGGGATCGAAGTGGTCTTGATTCTAAAGAAGACTATTTTTCCTCCTTGATAAAATTCAGGGCACCATCATCTCTTCTAAAAGAACCGGTATCTGAAGATCTGGAATTGGAACTTCTTGCTAGGCAAGAATCGAATGGTATTGATCCATTGACTATTAAAAAGTCATTTTTTGAGGAGCAGAAATTTCATTTAAGCCAAGCATCCAGAAAACATGTGACCACTAGGAAGAAGAAGGGAGTTAAGTTTAAAAAAATTTCGAATGTTTCAGCGATTCCTTTTGATATTCAATCTTCGAGTATGGAAGCTCCTTTGGATTCCATCCCAAATGACCATGAGCTCGCATGCATTAAGGTTGGGCATGTGGATGTGGCTCTCCACGATATCCAGGATCTTAGAGAATTTAGCCCTATTGTGACCCACCCCAAACAATCATTATGTCATAAAGTGTTCGAAGCTTGGGATCGCCCCCAAAACACAGATCCCTTTGGCACTTGATTAGGATTAGCCAATTGAACATTGTCCTTTTTTAAGAGACCATGATTTGCAAGGAATCAGCTTGGAAGGTAATGCTAAGTATATGCCCCCAATGGCACATATGTGCAACCAATGCCTCTAGTTTGTCTGGAGGAGTGGGTGCAATGTGGAATGTTGCTTTCACTACATTCTGGGCATATTAATTTGAGGCAGGGATCATTTTGTCCCATTATTAGCATGGAGCATCGAGAAGGCTTCGCATCATAAACATGTACGCTCCATATTCAGACCAGAAGCATTTCTGGGAGCGGGACGAGGGCTGCGGTATATTAGACTTAAGCTCTTTAACAGTTGTTGGGGACTTTAACTTCACATTGGAAATTGAAGAAACGCGGGGGTCGAGATCGAAGGTAGATCCCTTGGAGCCTTTTCTTTGTGATTTTTTCCCCTAGAAGTCGTTGGTGGATATCCATCCTACCTCTCCAGGGCCTACAAGGAGTAATGGTAGAAATGGAAGGGCGGGGATTTCTAAAAGATTGGATTGATACTTTGTGCATTCGAATTTGTTAGGATGCCTGGAGAAGTTGAAATCTTGGTCCCTTACCTCATTGATATCGGATCATTTTCCTATATTCTTAGCATGGAAGGGTGATGTCGAGGGGCAATCTTTTCCTTTCAAATTCAATCAGCACTGGTTAAAGGAATCTGCCTTAACTGATTAGATCCGCACCACATGGCTCTCTTCAAGCCTGGGGGTCGAGGTCTTTGGTATGGAATCCATATGTTATAAGCTTAAATCTTTGAAGTAGGTGGTGAGGCAGTGGGTTTGGGACAAGAAAAAGCTTTCGACTAGTTAATTAGTGGATATAGACACAGAAATGGGGCGCCTATCAGATCCAAATCATTTTGAGTTCTTTTCTGCATCCACAAAAGAGAAGCTTATAGCATTGGAGGGGAGGAAGAACAAAATACTATTGGACTAGAACGCAGAGTGGCGCATAAAGAGTCGAGCGTCTTGGGTTGTAGAGGGTGACCGAAATACTTTCTATTTCCATAAATAGGCATAGGCATCCTTTAGGAGGAATAAAAATGTTATTTAGCTCATTAAAGATGATGATGGAAATTCCCTCTACACTCAAGAGGATATTGAAAGGGAGGCAGTCCGGTATTTTAGTCAACTATATAGAGCCAGAGTTGGTGAGGTTACAGATAAACAGATGGCTATTGTAGATCTCTTCCCACAGATAATTGACGTGGAGGCGTGGGTGTTCAAGGAGGCATCGGTCACCAAAGAAGAGGTATTGGGTGTCATAAAGGCACAGGCAAAAGATAAGAGTCCAGGGCCAGACGAATGGCCCGTGGAGCTTTTATTGCATTTTCATGATATCATGATGGAGGATTTGACCTCAATGATTGAATAATCTAGATGCTTATGCTTGGTTTCAAGAGCGGTAAACTCTACTTTCATTGCCCTCATTTCAAAGGTTGCAAATCTGTTGTCTTTCATTGATTATCGCCCTATATCTCTTTGCAAGCTGGTTTATAAAATGATTTCTAAATTAATAGCTAACCGGATTAAGCTTGTATTGTCCAAGAATATTAGCTCAGAGCAATATGGCTTCCTAGAACAAAGACGAATTGATGACGTTGTCGCTATTGCACAAGAATGTGCACATTCAATCAAATCCAAGCAATTGGGTGGCTGTCCACTAAAGATAGATCTTATTAAAGCCTATGATTGTGTGAACTGGGAGCCCATCAGACTGATTCTACACAAAAATGGGTTTGGGTCACAAACGGTAAGCTGGATTATGGAATGCGTCTCATTGGCTCATTTGGCGATTATCATAAACGGGCTTTTGACAAAGTTCTTTCGGGCAGCTAGAGGGTTAAGACAGGGGTGTGCATTGTCCCCTCTATTGTTTTTATTGTGATCGACGGTCTTAGTAGGAGGATATGGGATGCTAGGTCTAGGGGGATTATCACTGGATGTAAGCTATCTAGGTATTTGACTCTGGCGCATTTAATGTTTGTTGATGACATTCTTTTGCTAGGGCAGGGATCATATTTCGAATGGCAGGAATTTTTTCATATTATTTCTGATTTTGGGGCTGCTTCTGGACAAGTTATGAGTTCTAGAATGTCTGCTCTATATTCATTAGACCAAGAGTCGACCATTGTCAAGGAGATAGCCACCCACTTTGGGGTTAATTCACTTTACCTGGATGGGGGATTTCGATACCTTGGTTTTTTCATTAAACCAAATTGGTATGCAATCAGAGACTAGAGTGGCTGGTGTGGAAATTTGAAAATAGGTTGGGCTCTTGTTCCAACAAATGGTTATCTCTGGGGGGTGATTAGTTATGATAAAGGTTGTGCTTCAGAGCATAGAAATATACTGGATGCACTTTTATCAGTCTGCCTGTATTCACAGAATCAAGTCGATCATGGCAAATTTGCTTTGGGAGGGTGTTGGTGATAAGTGGAAGATTCATCTTGTTAAATTTGATTCATTAGCTAGACAAGTGTCATTGGGCGGGTGGGGAATTATTGATTTGGACACTTTCAATCGGGCATTGTGGATAAAAAACCTATGGAGGGCAGTCAACATTGATGGTATTTGGCACCAATTAATCAAGAGTAAATACTTGAAGCACAATTCTCTATTATCTTGGTTAAGAGCAGGTGCACCTACTAAAAAGGAGGCATCGCTGACTTGGAGGAGCATGATGAAAATTCTCCCCTGGTTTATGAGTAACTTGAGGTGGATCATGGGAAATGGTGAGTATGCAGAGAAAAGCCTGGCAGCGATCATTGGTATGCCCAGGTATCTCATGTTGTCTCCTCCCCTATTAAATTTCTTTCACAGCAAAGGATTATCCAAATTCAAGGATGCTTTCATGGACAGAGGTTGTTGTTATTGCTCTGTTTTTAATACTCTGTATTTTTTGGGATGTAGCATTTGGATATCATATGATAGGACATGGGATAGAGGAGACTTTTCTTTTTTGGTTTGAAGGAGGTTCTTATCCTCTATTGTTAATTTTGGTGTATTTAGCTGAAAATTAATGTATGCAGACATTTAAATTTTCACTATCCATATCATTCCATCAGCGATATACATAACAATCATGCAATGTAACAGTAAGGACCAAATAGAAGAAAAGCCAAGACAATAAGGACACCAGTAATTAGGTCAGAGACCAAGGCAAAACCCCACAAGGGGAAAACCCATCCAAGTTCTTCTTCTTCTATTAGATTGTCATCAAAAGTTCAATAGAGAGGTTCAAGGTAAAAATATCTTAAGGCTTGTTCACAACTTCGTTTGTGAACAAGTTGTATTGATAATGCATCTATTTTCATCATAACTTTATCATGAACTGCAATGCTACCATATATATATATATAACTGTGATACCAATGATTTCCATTCATACTGTAATGCATATTGTAACACTGCCATATATGTGATGATGATATGATGCCAGCTATGGTGCCATATATATATATATATATATATATATAGAGGAACTAATCCATGATGCCATATACAGAGGTGTCATTGAACAGTGATGCCACAATGATGCCATACATTGAATATATATTGAATTGGACTGATATTCAGTGACGCCACAAATATAACAGAGTCAAACTGTGATCCAAACGATGATGCTATCTGAAGAGCCATACTCACAATACAACTGTGATTGCCACCTAAACAGTACAACTTCAGAATAGAGATATAGAGAGCCATCACAGAGATATAAAGATACATATGACTATATGCCACCGGATCACCATACTACAGAGAGACATAGTCCGCACCATCATCCTCACCTAAACAGAAATAGAATTCCCACTTTTGCACTGTAACTGAGAGAAAGACTTGAGCGAGTTCTCTGAGCCAGAATTGCGAGAGTGACAACAAAAAGATATCAAACCTCAGAATTTATGCCATCGAACCTCAAAACAGCGTCATCAAAACTCAGAACAATGCCATGTGAAATTGCCATTTGAGTTAAACCCAACGGGGTACTTATACTTGATTCCATGGGTGAAAAGTCGTGACTCTTGGTAGAGGCAACTTAAACATTTGAGGCCGACTTCTATAAATTTGAATTTTCAAATTAACATTTTTTCCCTCTAAGTGAAGCCGACTTGATGACCTTAATGTAATTTCTTTTATTTAATTCAAATTTCATAATTTAAATGTGGGCTAGGGGATTTCTCTCTAGCTGCCAAAATTAACATCTATTGATGTATCTCCCCAGTTTCATGTTTTCAGATATTAGAAGCTTGAAGGGATTATGACTCTGTTAGACCTAATACATAATGTAAATTTTTCATATTAATGAAAGATTCGGCTTTTTCTCCTGAAAGAGTAACAATTGATGACTATAAATTCACATCCGAATTCAATATTACACCTTTGTTTGATAAAGACCTTGACATAATTCTCCATTCAACCTAGCTACAAACATTGAGTACCTTCATCTTAAACGTAGAAAGAAAACTTTTGACCTTCTAAAATAATAAGAAGAAGAAGATAACATTATAGGACATTACAATGACGCCATGTTTAGAATCCCCCTCATCAAAGGACCTTGAAGACATCTCAAAGATAATCAAAGTTGGTACAAAAGACGCAGAAAGAAATTGAAAAGGTTATCGCTGATAAAGAAGAATATTTTTTCTGCCTTGTGAATCAGTGTCAAAACTTGATTGCATGGATTAAAAAGTTGAAAGGTTAAAAGAAGTCTCAGACTGATAAGGAAACAATGACTACCACAATTGAAATAAAGTTGTTAGTACGTGGAGGTACAAGCTTTGGAAATTCCAAGTGTACTTGCTAATAGAAATTCATTGATCAAGAAAGCCCTTAAGGTATATGAAGAACACATAATACCAAAAGTTAATCAAGAAAACACTACAAGTATGAGAAGGAAAAATCAAGGTATGCAAACACCTTATCAACATTCTAATCACAAGAGCCAATACTTTAACCAATTAGTGTATCAAATAACAACATTCACACTATATTTCGAAGAATATTAATGTCAGATACTAATCCTTGGGATTGTGGTATTGTAAATATTATTGTAACTTAAGTAGTTAATTTAGGAGAAATGAATAGTCATCCAAGTAAATAGGAACAATGATTTTCGGAGCCATGTGAAGATGAAACCGAATGTCTTTTATATGTCTATATATTTGTCTCGTTTTAGTAAAAATTGCAATACATCGAGTTATTGAAGCACTGGCTGTTTTTTGATAGCTCCCCCATCTTGTGGTTGTTTTGGTAACAAGTTCTTGTTTGTATGAAACAACACCATCAACAATTTGGCTTTACTATCACCCAGCGAACAATAGTTATCTTCTCATAACTAGCCTAATTCAACTGTTATATACAAATTATTAATTATTATTAAATGTAATTATCTTAGGTTGTATTAGGCAAAAGGGCATGATCAAAGATCATGCCCCTTCACCAAGAGACACCATAAGGCTGTATTTAAGCCTTGGTCTTTCCCATTTGTAAATCATCTTATCACATTATCAATAATATATATATCTATTTCTGTTTATTTCTAATTTTTATACTCAATTTGGTATCTGAGCGGTCGATCCTCCGCCTGCAAACACATATTTTTTTCCTTCTCCCCGGTTCGTATTCCACTGTTTCGACCCACGGTTTCCGCATCCCTCTCCGCTGCACCAGCAACATTTCGTCGACGTCTGTTTTCCCACCCGTTCCACCTTCTTTGTTGCACCAGCATCGTCCTCTGCCATCACCATCAACAACTTCCGTCGTCCCTGCCACCCACATTGCGTAAATACCCTGTGGACCTCACATCCGCATCCACATAGTAATCTACCCGCATACGTCACTCCAACTCCTGTCCACTCTGTCGACCATCGTGCCTTTCTTGTTCCGTTGCTCGCTTCCAACAACCACCACCGTGCCCGTGCCACCATGCCTTACTTGCTCCGCTGCCCCACATCCAACAACCGCTACCTATAACCTCGTGCCCTTTCACCCCACGCTAATGCCCTCCCTGACTCCTCTGTCTCTCAGTTGTCACGCAACTTCATTCACCACCGAGTCTTGTCGTTTGGAGGGCAACGATTGAATTATTTTCATTAAATTAAACATTACATATATATATATATATATATATATCATAACTATAGTTAATGAAATTTAATTCATTTTTTATATAAACTTTAATTAATTTTTATATAAAATTTAATTAAATTAAAAAAATAAAAATAAATTAGGATCAAGTTAAGAAAATTTAAGCTGGAAGACAAATATACACCCCCCCAAACCCGTTCAATGTCGCCAATGACAATGACCGATTTCAGCAAAAAATTGATTGATCTTGAGAGTAAGATTACTAATCATTCTGATGACTTTAACAAAAAATTAATCGATCTCGAGATTAAAGTTACGGGACATTCCGGCGATATCAAGAAACTTCAAGACACAACAAATTGAATAGAGAGACAAATTGGGCAAAACCATAGCGAGTCCACAGATAATCATAATAAAGCAATGTTGATGCTAACCGCTATTTGTGACAGGATGAAGTTGTCACCGGAACAAATATTCCAGAATATTGAACATAATCAACAGAACAATTTAGCAGATTCAGGGAATTCAGCAGATCATCATGAAAAAACCGACTCTACAAAAACGTAAATTAGCACCAAAGTTCTATGGACCATATCAAATCAACAAAAAGATCAGCCAAGTCGCTTATAACTTAAGCCTTCCAGATAAAAGTCGTGTTCACGTCGTCTTCCATGTATCCTGCCTAAAAAGGGCACTTGGTGACCATCAGTAAGCACAAATGACACTTCCATTTTAGATGATGAAGGAAGGGTCATTTTAGAGCCAGAAAGTATCATATCCACCAGAGAAAAGAAGCTTTGATCTCGTGTAATCATAGAATACTTAATCAAGTGGAAGGATTTACCGGAAGAAGAAGCCTCTTGGGAGACCGAAGCATTTCGTCAACAACATTTGTCATTACGTATGCTTTGAGGACAAAGCATCTTTTGAGAGGAAGGCAATGTTATATACAAATTATTAATTATTTTTAAATGTAATTATCTTAGGTTGTATTAGGCAAAAGGGAATGATCAAAGATCATGCCCCTTCACCAAGAGACACCATAAGGCTGTATTTAAGCCTTGGTCTCTCCCATTTGTAAATCATCTTATCAAATTATCAATAATATATATCTATTTCTGTTTATTTCTGAGCACCACTTGGCCTCACCAACAATATGTAAGTGTAAGAAGCATCTAAGAAATCAATAAATTCAATAACCATAGGATGGACTTCTACATTTCCTTGCTGAAAGTTCCTACTAGCAATGTTTCCTACAATGTTGTAATCTTAATGAATCTTTGCATAAACCATTTCCTAGAAATCTTGTGAGATTAAGTTTAGGGTTTCCTGGACGTGTGGAAGTGTTTCTCCACTAAGATGCATTGGAAATTTCTCTAAGTCCACTAGCATTCCCACATTATTTGGCATCTGATTAGTAATTTCTCTTCTGAGATCTGTTAGCAAATTTCTCTATTGAGTCTGCTAGTATTCCCACATTAGTTTGCATCTTATTAGTAAATTTCTCTATTGAGACCTGTTGTCGCACAAAATGTCTAGGCACCGCGACAACGGCTCAGATCAGGGGCTGTCACCCTGATCCCCAATCTTTCTATCTAAGTTGTCTCCTTGCAAGCTAAGGGAGGTAGACCCTAACAAAAATGAAGGAAAAGAACTAGTTGAGAATCAACCAACTCAGGAGACACAACTAAAAGACCAAGTACTTGAAGAGATTAACGAGATTTCACAGATCCAATTATATTAAAACCAGTGCCCTATGGAATTAAAAGATCCCGTTATGCAATTAAAGCCAAGTAATTGATGTATAACTGCTGCTATAAGAACACAAATGACCACAATGATATTCAATAGAACGCACCACAATTATGCATTAACCATGTTCGATAAAGATATGCGATTTATCATTACTTGAAATATTCCAAAGTGAACTTTAAACATTTATATGCCAATTCCAAGCAACTTAAAACCTCAATTAAAAATAACTCAAAAATCATCAACCACAACTAAGCATTAAACTTTGAACCAACGATTTAAATTCTAATGAAGGTACCATCGAAATTAAATGTCAGATCATTGCAATATTTCCAAATTTATGATGTTCCAATTAAACCAAATCCAGAAATTAAAATGGCTATAGTCAAACTTTAGATAAAAAATTTAAGCTTATTTAACTAGAAATTTTTTTAGATTTTTTATTTTTTTATTATTTTTTTAAACAAGAAATAAAAATAAAACTAAGGATTAAAATCTAAATCTAAAACAAACAAAATTTAAAACTAAACTAAAGTCAAACTAAACTAAAAGTTTAAAATCTAAAAAAAAAAAATCTAAACTAAAACTAAAACTACACAAATTAAAACTACAGATTAAAACTAACAATTAAAATCTAAAAGTTAGATCTAAAACTAAACTAAATTAAAATTAAAATCGAACTAAATAAAATTCTAATCTAAACTAAATAAAAATAATAATACACCCTAAACTAAAACTTAACCCAACAAAATCGATCTTAAATTATAAAAGAAAACTAAACTACACACTAAAATCGAAATTGAATGAAACCTAATGCTAAACCTTCTATACAAAAAGAAACTAATGTATTAAAATCTAACACCTAAAGTCTACATTTAATCTAAGAAATAAAACGAAACTAAAAATAAAACAAAATCGATTTAAAACTTAAGAACTAAACTAAAACTATACATTAAAAATGAATCCGATCAAAAATTAACGCATATACATGTGTTATTTGTTATGGTGTTATGTGCATTTTCATTTTGCGAGTTGAGGAGCCGGAGTTGGACGGAAGGAGGGGTTTCATTTGCAGGCAGCGGGGGACGTGGAGAAACCGACGGTCAAGGAGGGTAACGCAGCGTTTAGGAGGTCAAGGGCAGAGAGGAAGGATGGACGGCGAATGCAAATGTGTAGAGGAAAAGAGGCTCGGACAGGTAAGGAAAAGGCTGAGCGGATGAGGCAGCGTAAAGGAGGACGAGGACGGCAGCGTTAGATGGGTCTGCATTTACAGAGGACAGCATGAAGAAGCGGGCAGAGAAAGATTAATGTAGGACGTGAAGACAAGGAGGAGGGACGAGGATGTCCAGCAAAGGGAAAGGCGAGACAGGGGTAGCGTTGAATAAAGGCAGTGATAAAAACAAACCCAATACACTTTTAAAACGTCTAGCAAACTTAAAATTTTTTCGTCAAACTCTGATTTAGGTGCTCCTTTAATCATATAACTTTCAAATTTGCCCACAGAAGCGATTCTGAGGTCAGGTCTTGCCCTCGGGGGTTAGATCTGGCTCAGATCTAAAAAAAATCCTGAGAAAACCCTGCAATCTACAAAACTAGAACAGATCCAAAATTATATGCACAAAAAAAAATAATTAAACCCTTACAGCCTAGAGAAAAAATACAAATTTACAAGATAATATACAGATCTGAGGCCCTCATGGCCAGATTTAAACCCATTTTAGCACAATTTTGAAGATATAAAATTTTTAAAGAGAGGCACAAGTCCTAGAAGACTTTGCAAAACCACAATTTCGTAAGATAGCTTTGAAAAATTAGAAACAATAGGCTTTTTCAGATTTACGAAATCTGAGAGTCGGCTGGCCCAACTGAAGACTTCCCCAAACGCTCAAACCTTTAAAAAAAAAAATTCCCTGCACACTTAGATCTGAACTTTAGATTGATAGAGATTTAAGAAAATAACATGAGATCCTTCAGAAAAATAGATAACTAGTCTTTCCGTTAAATCAAAAATGTCATTTTATGAACCCAGAAAACTGCACAAGATACCTGTATGCAAATTAATCCATGAAGGCCATCAACCATAAAAATTTCAAACAACGCAGCAGAGTTTAGAAATGAATCACCACATAGATCTGGAAAAGGAACACCAAAGTTTGTAACCCCAAAGTCTTTATGCTTTATTCATCAAAAGAAATCTTACAAGAGCTTCCAAGACAAGTGCACGATCCAAAGATCGGATGACTCAAGACTGACAAAGACCTCTAATTTATAAGACAAAATCTCCAACGGCTAGTTTGGTTGATCCATGTCAAAATAATCTCGACCGTCGATAAGATTTGATCATTTTTTAATCTGGACCGTCGAAATTATAAATTTGGGGAAAAAACGAATTTATCATTTAAATCCATTTTAATTAACTAAAAAATACTATTTTTGAGTTAATTACCCCAAAATTTTGACTTTGACTTAACCACCTAGGCACAAGGGTCCAAAATTTCTTAAAATTCTCAATATTCCCTTGGTCTGGGGCCTTTAAAAAATCATTTTTTAAGGACCAACGAATTTTGTCTTTGAAGGATTTATACTCACCTAGGACCTAAAATTAATTAAATTTCTGGCTTAGGATTTTTAATTAATTTGGCCAGAAATTTAATTAATTAACTTAGAGGGGATTTTAATTATTTTTTCAACCCTCTTTACATAAGATAAATACATTTAGACACATGAAGGGGGAATACCCATTCGTATAGACCCTCAAATATGTACCCAATTCTACGACTCAAAACATGATCTAGTAGACCAAGTAGCTTGTAATAAAATAATCTAGCCAACTAGCTAGGATTATTCCCAAACTACTTTTATAAGGACTCGATAGAAAACACTAGGACTCACTTAGCATGCTGATGACAAAATCCACCCTAGCTTTGGGGTGAAGCTAGAGGGGAAAACTCTGCCGATAACTTGTGTTAAAAAACACAAGTAAATCAGTGAGACAAAAAACCTCCTAGGATAGAAATCGTCACCAACATACTAGGCTTACCTAGGTTGTTACATACATGACGGTCTTACTTAGATCATTTACATCATAAACATGCAGAATGGGTTTACAAAATTTATAAAAATGTCATCTAATGATGGAATCTGAATGGCGCGACCACGTCGAACATGATGAATACCATTTAAAAAAATGGGGGTGTACTGCTATGGGGTCGTTGACAAAGTGTGGTCAACATCTGGCTCTACTTGGGGACACGTTGCTTCATCGGAGGAATGTGAGAATTCAGAATCTGTATCCAAGAACACACAAGATTACATAAGTAGCGTCCATCCAAATATCATCATATAACATTAGGCACATGAAAAATAAAAGCTCTTCTTTTATTTACTATTCTACTTAACATAAAAAGTAAATCTACTCTAACTGCAAAATGAAATGCTGAAATAACAAGGTGTAAGGTTAGAGATACAATACAAAGGATGCCCTGTGGCATCAGATGTGCTCAATATAGTGCATGTTGAGCATTTGCTTGCTTTCAGGCAAATTCTGTAGGTTGCTTTTCAGATGTGCCATGCCCAATCTTGCATACGGTAGGATTCTGTCTTATCCGAATGTCAAGTTGCTCTCGTCCATCAGACGAATCAAACCGCTTCCTTATTCTTTTTATTTTTCGCTTCAGGCTCTTCTTCGTGGAAGACTGCATTGTTGATGATGTGGAACATTCTGCTTGTGAACTTTCAGACGAAGTAAACAATATATGTGTGACATGCCTCTCTTCATTCTGCATCTGGTCTGTCAAGGGTGATGTATTAACCTGATTCCCTTCAGTTTTCCTTTTATCCGGGTCGCCTTCAATCAACCACTTTTAAATGGAAGAAATGGTCTCCTCATAATAGGATGGAGCTTGATTCAGCAAACTAGGAGGCCTATGATCTGTTGACAATTCTGACCTGGGTTGGACATTCTGTATATGTTATCTTTCCATTTTTTCCAACTTATTTTGAATAACAGTCATTTGATTAGAATGCTTAACCTTTATAGTACTGATTTCCTTTGCATGACTCTTTTCAACAGTCAATAACCTGTGCTGAAGAGACATTTGACCGGTTTCCATGTCCTTTACAATTTTATCATTACTCGCTTTCATGGCCATGAAGCAATTATGAATATAGTTCATTTCTTTCTCATGATTTGCCTCCATGGTGATCAAATGATTTTGCATGGTAGCCATTTGATTAGAGTGACTAAATTCCATGATCGTCATTTCTTCAATATGATTTTCTTCCATGGCAATCATTTGATTGGAGTGATTGAATTCCATGATTGTTATGTTTTCCTCTAAGGCTAACAACTTGTTTTGTATAGCATCAATTTCCCTGGTATGATCAGTTGTTAATCTTGCTTGGTTAAGTTCCATATTCTTAATGATTTGAGCCTGGTTGGCCTCCATATTCTTGATTACCTGTGCTTGATTTAGCTGTATATCCTTAACCATTTGAATCAATTCGTTAACAAGATGCTTATCGTCGTCAACACTGATTTGACAACTTGTTTTTGTTTCACCACTATCATGGATTTGTGCTGTCGTGGTACAAGTGGATTCATCCTGAGAATTGTCTGGAAAACTCCTGCTGATAGTTGAATTTTCTACAAGATCAATTTCATTATTTTGCACAATACTAGGAGCACAAGGCGAGTCATCTTGTTTTATATATTTATCTGTAAAAGCATTGATGATGTCTTGTAAACAATACTCTTCAGGACAATTTCGAAACCAATCGATAGCATCACCTTTTAAGGAATAGCCAAAGATATGTATCTTGACATCTTCATGATTATATTGTGAAGGACGACAATATTTATATATAAAATAAGTGACCATCTTTAGATGCACTAGAGCATTCCCTGGATCACCACCTGAGAAAAAAGGCAATTTAGAAATGATCTCTTTTGGCATGTCATGAAAGGTGT
Source organism: Pinus albicaulis (assembly GCA_034641835.2). Classification (NCBI taxonomy): domain Eukaryota; kingdom Viridiplantae; phylum Streptophyta; class Pinopsida; order Pinales; family Pinaceae; genus Pinus; species Pinus albicaulis. Next base: position 975,648,351 of record CM076569.1, read on the forward strand.
CATCCATGATGACCTGCTTAAAAGTTAATAATTAGTTCCGTATTCAAGAATAGTCAAAAGGTCCTCAAGAAGCGAACTTCTTAGCAGGAACTCTTGTAAGAAATGAAAGAATTGGAGTCGCCACTTGAACATGAAACTAATTCTGAAAATAGAAGAAATAATCGAGAATAACAAATGGATATTAGGGGGGATTTTTGTCTAGGAATAAATAGATGAATAAGTGGAGTCGCCACCCAAACAAGAAGCCAACCGAAATGTTCAGGTGCTAAAGATACAATGATGAAATGATTAGAGAGATGATGAAAAGATGAAGAGATGAAGAGATGAAATGACGCCAAAAAATGCTATACCTTGTGACAGGCTAATGAATGGTGAGGAAAGATAAGAAGATTAGAAAATGTCGTTAAGACCAAGGACAGAAAAACTCTATCCCCGGCAACGACGCCAAAAAATGTTGCGTTGCCAGCCAAATGAAAAGATTAGAAAATGTCGTTAAGACCAAAGATAGAACAACTCTATCCCCAGCAACGACGCCAAAAAGTGTTGTCACATAGATTGTCTAGGCACCGCGACAACGACTCAGATCGGGGGCTATCACCCTGATCCCCAATCTCTCTATCTAAGCTGTCTCCTTGCAGACTAAGCGAGGTAGACCCTTCTAACGCTGCCGTCCTCAACCTCCTTTACGCTGCCTCGTCCGCTCAGCCTTTTCCTTACATGTCCGAGCCTCTTTTCCTCTACGCATTTGCATTCGCCATCCATCCTTCCTCTCTGCCCTTGACCTCCTAAACGCTGCGTTACCCTCCTTGACCATCGGTTTCTCCACGTCCCCTGCTGCCTGCAAACGAAACCTCTCCTTCCGTCCAGCTCCGGCTCCTCAACCTGCGAAACAAGATCGCACATTTAAAATTCAAAGAACCCTTACGCATATGTTTTAAATTTTTGATGCGGATTCAATTTTTTTATATAGCGTTAGTTTTTTTTTTTGTTAAGTTTTAGATAGGATTCGATTGTTTTAGTTTTTTAGATAGTGTTAAGTTTAAAGTAGGCTTTTAGTTTAGTTTAATTTTATATTTCAATTAACTTCAGTTTTTGTTAGATTGTAGAGTTAGGTTTAGTTTTAATTTTAATTTCAAATTCAATTTGTTAGTCTAGTTCGATTTTTGTTATTTTAGCTTTGGGTTTTAACTTTTTTTAAATTCGATTTTTATTTAGTTTTAGATTTGACTTCAGATATCGTAATGTTAACTTTAGTATTAGTTAGGTTTTAATTTTTTTTTTTAGAGTTAGTTTTAAATTTTTGTTTTAATTGATTTTAGAAAATATTATAAAAATAAATAAATAAATATATAAAATTAAAAAATAAATAAAAAATAAAAAATAAAAAAATCTAAACTAAAGCTAAAACTGTACATTAAAAATGAATCCGATAAAAAATTAATGCATATACATGTGTTATTTGTTATGGTGTTATGTGCGTTCTCGTTTTGCAAGTTGAGGAGCCGGAGTTGGACGAAAGGAGGGGTTTCGTTTGCAGGCAGCGGGGGATGTGGAGAAACCGACGGTCAAGGAGGGTAACACAGCGTTTAGGAGGTCAAGGGCAGAGAGGAAGGATGGACGGCGAATGCAAATGCGTAGAGGAAAAGAGGCTCGGACAGGTAAGGAAAACGTTGAGCGGATGAGGCAGCGTAAAGGAGGTCGAGGACGACAGTGTTAGAAGGGTCTACCTCCCTTAGTCTGCAAGGAGACAACTTAGATAGAGAGATTGGGGATCAGGGTGACAGCTCCAGATCTGAGCCGTTGTCGCGGTGCCTAGACAATCTGTGCGACAACAAGACTGTTGGCATTCACAGGGTTCTTCATAGCTTGGACTTTAATTGTTAAAACAGATTCAACACTTTCTTCTTTTTGAAGTTGCTGGAGAAGTCAAAATTGTAGAAGTTGTTGGGCAAGTCGAAGTTGTAGAAAAATTTGTTGGGGAAGTCGAAATTGCAGAAATTGTTGGGCAAGTCGAAGTTACAAAAGTTGTTGGGAAGTCGAAATTGCATAAATTGTTGGGCAAGTTGAATTTGCTGGAAGTAACTAGGTTGAAGTTGCTGGAAGCTGCTAGGTCGAAATTGTTGGGGGCTACTAGGTCAAAGTTGCTCATCAAGAAGGAAAGTTGTCTTGGTCTTGGAGGGGTAATTGATAAGGGTCTTAGGTCTTCGAATTCGTCATTTGAAGTTCTATAAGAAGCAGTGTTGATAATATCTGTATCGACAAAATATCGGCGAGGGTCCAGAAAACAACTTATCGACAATATCGACAAATATTGGCAAATATCTGCAAACATAAAAAATGCATAATATATTCATTTTTTTCATATTTTTAAACATATAAAGCAATAACAACATGAAATAAACACATTGAAACATAAATATGAAGAAAGCATTGATTTATATGATGTAGTGGATGTAAAATAAAAATGATATATCAAAGGCGATACCAAATCCTGCTGATCCCTGATAATTTTCCAATAAATGACTCAAATGTGGAGAACCAATACAAAATAACATCACATACATAAAAGTAGCTCATCATCATGAGTTATATGTAGCAAAGGTGCAAAACAAATAAAACTAGCAACTATCTATCTGAGATTAGGATTCAGTTCCGTCTCCCTAGCCGCTATCTTTCTGTCTTTTTCAGCAAATGCTTCAAGAGCTTTTTGTATAATTTCCGCACTAGAAACTGTACAAGGTATTACATCATGTCCAAGGAGTCTAGCTAGATGGTATTTCAATCGTTGAACCCCTCCTGCCATCTTGGTCCCACACAATTTGCATGATAGATGTGCCTGATTTGTCCCACCATCATGCTCCCCGTACTCCCAAAATGGGTCCAAGGATTTTGGCATATTTGCAGTGAACTAATTCAAATTTCAAACCTAGGGCACAAAAAAAACAAATAATTGGCATTAAACATACATACAAAAAAAATGGCAATAAGAGGGTGCATAAGAAAGTAAAAAAAAAAAATGAAGCTTGCTGTCCAAATATGGAGAAAACCCTTTCATTGGCTCATGGGCATGAAAATCATAGCAAATGGAAAAAAACAAAAAAACAAAATCTTGGTAAGCAAAGAGGCAAGCAAGCATAACCCTAAATCTATGAAAAAGATCATTAACATAGGGTTTTTAAGAACATACCTATTAATGGAAGAAATGAAGTTTCTCTCACTGTTCTTCAATCTTTGATCAACAAAAAATTCTGAGTTGATAGTGATAATGGCTCTTTGATCCTCAGTCCCTCTTTGACAACCACCACAAAGCTCTTCACCTTCCTTCTCCAAGCCTCACAGACAAAAATGACAAAAAAAAGACAAAATTCCTTTTTCTAGCCGCGGCCCAGGAGTGCCCAGCGATATTTCCCATCGTCGCGCAATATTTTCCCGAAATATCGGCGAAATTTCGGAAATATCGAGATATTTTCAGGAGAGAAAATATCACGATATTTTCTTGGTGATATTTCGGCTCGTCGAAAATATCGTGATATTTCTGAATATCGTCGATATTTCGGCGATATTATCAACACTGATAAGAAGATAAGAGTTCTTGTGGATTTTCCTCTCAAAAGGAGAGGTTTTGGCCCTAGATTGCAACCTGTATTTTGTGTCCTCTTGTCTTATTGATCTTCATTGTTTGGTAGTTGTTTGATGATAGCAAACACAATAATAATCAAGAAAAAGAAGAAGCTAATCAAATAAGTAAAAATACATCACAAGTAGTTATCAAAGTAAGAAAAATCACCTAATCTAGCTTCCCCTAGATTTCTCAACAAATTGAAAGGGTCAAAATCAATATTTCGCTGAAAATATATCGTTACTAGAATCATTGAAGCAGTAACCAAGTATGTTATGGGTACGTCATATTTCTCTTGATGAAAACATCTCATTAGAAGATTTGAAATCTTGAATGGAATATTCTTGATTGGTTGTTGAGGTATTGGAACTCTATGACTATTGGACATTTGGATATGGAAAGTGAATTTGTACATGACAAAATCTGTTGGGCTTGCAAAGGGTATAAAATGAATAACTAGGGATTGTAAACCCTAGATTAATCTTGAAGGACAGTGAAACCCTAGAGCTAGACCTAGATTAACGTTCCCACTTAAATGAAGAAACCTTAGCTCATGCAAGGAATAAATGACATCATGCTTATGTTGAGGACGAGATTGACAAAGTTAGAAGATAGATGCAAGAAGGCTAAGATCAAGAAAGAGTTGACCTTTCCTACTATTCTCAAAAGATAATTATCTTATATCTCTCTTCCTTGATTTTTATTGTTATTTTACTATTAGTTAGTCTCTTGTCGTTATATCCTTTGTTTGGTTGTAATTGTTCTTTCATGGCCTCCTAGTGAGGATTGCAGGTACATAGAAAAGGTTGCCTAGACTCTAGCAACAAATGGAATTGGTGGAAGAACGGAGCAAAGCGTGTGACAAGGACTTTCCCAGAATCAATGAAGTGTATTAAGAGATATTATACTAAGATGAAATTTGAATTCAGAGGGAGCAAGAAAATTATTAAGTTTGAAGTATACCTTGATTGTGTCGAAGAGAAGTCAATGGTGACTTCCAAATGGATCTACAAGATCTAGCGTGTAGCAAATGGCAACATAGACAATTACAACTACAAAGAGAGAGTTGAGAATAGAAGGTTCTCCCAAAAAGAGAGAGGGGATCATGACAAAACGTTTGCTCCAGTTTTCAGGTACACTTCTATTAGAACTATTATCATTGCTTTGAAAATTGCACTAGGTGGATGCAGAGATCATTTTTCTCTATGAAATAATTAAGGAAGAAGAAGTGCACACAGAGCTACTTTAGAGCTTTGAGGTACATGAGAAGAAGTCTCATGATAGAAGAAGGCTTTGTACGATCACAAGCAGACACATTAGGCTTGTTATTTTTGGCTTTATAGATTAAGGTTGATCCTATTTGATTTTCCTACAACGAAAGTAGAAGGTTTCATGTGTCAGAGGGGGCAGCTATGGCAGAAAGAATTGCTTCTGTAACAGAGGGAGAAACCAGAGGGCCTTGTTTTAGCTTCAGAGGGAGTTGAGCTCTGAGTTCGAGATGATGATATATCAAGCTAAGGGAGCAGCCAGAATTACCACAATAGGATATAATTCAGTGTGAGAGGGAGCAACCAGTCAAGGTGACAGGAAACCAATTGTGGTTATGGATCCAGTGAAGGAAGCATATCATTTTATGGGTGAAAAAACACATGTTTCTCAACATGTGTTGGAGTACCAACATAGTACAGTTGGTCATGGCATAGTCAATTATGGTGGAGATATTCCTCAAACAATGAAGTACAACTGCAAGGATTCACAGATTCAGAGAGCGCAGAAGACATAAAGAGTTCATCACGATATTGCTTCAGTTTGGGCTCCGTTATGATATCATGGATGAGTAGGAAGCACTCATCTGTCGTGCACAGTATTGCAAAGGTCGAGTATATGCAGCTAGACTAGCAAGTTGAGAAGTTGTACAGATTCAGAGGCTACTTGCAAGATTATCTTGATCAAGTGCACGTGACGACCACGATGATAGGTCGACGCACAGTGAGATCTAGTACCGAGAAATGGTACAGAAGGAAGCAGTATGGATTCGATACTATTCTACAGTCAAGCATATTGTTGACAAAGCCTTTGTCCCAGGATGAAGTCTATATACTTTTAGGACAATCTTGGAGTAATTGAGAATGTCTCTCTTAGCAAGAGGGAGTGACGAAATTGCAGTATCCACGATAGTCATTCTCCGTAGGTCAAGTTGACTAGGATTAGGAAAATTGGTCCAGAGTGATAACATCAGGGACAAACATTCTCCTTGTGTCAACTATGTTGACCAGAATAGGAAGAATGGTCTAGTATAAGACAGACATTCTTCCTGTGTCAAGTATGTTGACCAGAATAGGGAGAATGGTCTAGTAGAGGATGGTAATTCTTCTTGTGTCAAGTATGTTGATCGGAATTAGGAAGAATGGTCCTAGAGGCCCAAAATCACGTAGTTGAGTAAGTTCCTTTCAGCATCAAGCTCAGATTACTCTTCAAATAGGTGAGTGAACCCATTTAGCATCATGGCCTAGAGTAAGGCTTCTAAATTTGGGACCAGATTACTCAAATGGATTAAGTGTGTCCCTAGGTTTTCACCATTAGTCAAAAAAATTGACCAGGATGATGGTGAACCAGGACTAGTCAATATACCATGGGTCAAAGGCATCGACCATAATCATGGTGACTAGTTGATGGTAAATATGTACCATGTGTCAGAAGTACTAAACAAGATTATGTGAGGATACACCATAGGTCAAAGGCACTGACCAAAATTATGGTAACTTGTTGATGTTGATGATTTACCATATGTCACAGTTGTTGACAAGACTAAGATAGTTGGATGATGGGGATTTACCACGTGTAACAGTGTTTGACTAGATCTTGGTAATCAGGTGATATTGATGTTGATAAATTTTTATAACCTTTTCTTAGAGAAATTTGTCAACATGAGAACATTTAGATAGTCATTATCAATACCTCCCTAGATAAGGAGTGTTGAATTTTTGTAGCTATGGTCAGTCTTCATTTTTAATACTTTATGTAATATCCCCAAATGGGATATTTTACTAAATTTGCAGAAATCACACTAACCCAGTATTTTAACATAAAATTACTAAATTAATAAACAGAAGATTGCCATGTAAAATAAAACACATAACACTGCAATCCAATACCACATAGAGCAGGAAGAATCTTAGCTTTTATTATAAATAATAACGGGGTTTACATATGAATTTGACCCAAAAAGAGCTGAGATGGAAAACTGGCCAACAATACAAGTTGTTGCACTGCTACACGGTGATGGCCTCCAAAACTGAACTGCTGCACTCTCCCTCCGGCAACAGCTACCACTGAATCCATTGAAGCACCTTTTGAAGATCTAAATGATCCTGACTCCAATATCCCTAAAGCTCTGCGAAACTTCTAAATGAAGTCTCCTCAAAGCGAGTTGGGTTTTCGTCCAACACTCACAAATCACCCGAGGGTTTCCGTCTTGGGGCTACGGCTGAAGTAGAGAACCACGTCTCAAACCTCTCATACAAGAAAATGATATGATCCAAAGATATCCCTCAATGGCCTCCTCCATTTCTTTTACAGATCTCTTGGAGCCTTCTAGAGCATTATTTTATTATTATTTTATTCATGGTGCACTTTTCCCTCTTATTAAAATATTCCTTTTTAATGCAGAAAAGAGTAAATCGGCTACCATGTCTCCTCTGGTCACTAAAACTCATGCCCACCCATCCCATCATGTAGGTATCCTCGTCCCGGTTCCAATGAGTTATTAAACTAAGGTGTTCCATCATGTATTCCTCTTCGAATGCCACCTTGAGCGTAATCAGCTGAGTTAAGCCCACAAATAACTCAAATTTCTGAAAGTTGTCCAAATGCACCGGAACGAAAGCCAAACTGCTCGGATGATGGAATATATCAAGCGAATGCTACTGGACACCATGGAAACTCCTCAAAACTCCAAAAAGCCCCTGAGCCCGCTGATAGCACCAATCTGTACCTGTGACATGTCTGTTCCTAACTCTGGAAGTCCAACCTAACCCTATCGTAGGTGACACCAAAAAAGGGAATATTATAGACCTTCTGCCCCAAGCAATCCAAATATGTGGGCCACCCTGTTGGCCCGATGTAACTAAGACCCAATGCCTGGATCCCATACAAACCCCTGGGTGGAGCTATGCACCTGCGTCAAGCCACTTGGAATAGACTCCTCAATGTTGGGATCCCAAATTGATCTCTCCCTGTATCTATCAACAAACAATCCTCCCAGACCCCAATGCCACCATGGCCAATCATCGCCCAAGTCCCACGACTCGGACTGCGCACTGCCTCTGGCTATAGATGATGCCCTAAGAAGTGAAGTCCGCCAACAAGAATCAATGCTCCCTTGGCTCCTGCGGTGTTGTACCTCTAACTGTATAAGCTGCCCCACCAACTGCGTACCAACTCATGACCTCTCTCCAATCGAAGTCCTGACTCAATCCCATGCTAATCCTGCTCTCCTGAAATCGGGATGCAATGTTGAAGAAATGACGACCTGTGCCCCACTGCTAGCTGGGATCTATAACATCTACTATGTCTAAAGGCCCCTGCACTGTTGTGCTCCCTACGAAGAAAACCATACCATCAAGAGGGTACCAACTCATGATCTCCCGCCAATCTATCCTAGAAGAAGAATCCATTGTAGTGTCGACCGCATACGGAACATGCCTAGAGAGTTGTCGCCAACTCATAATCAACTCATGTTGCTTTGTCCCGTTGACCAACGAGATCTGCTTGTAGAAGAAAGCCCCTCTCTCTATAATGGGCCAAAGCGGACAAGATATGCTGCAAGCCTCATCGATGTGCTCCTGGAGAGTGCTACTCCCTGAAAGTACTGCAACTCTGCTGACTGCATGTGCATCTGTCTATACCCCATCAGTGTGTTGGTCCAACGATGGATGCCCCACCATCTCCAATAGCTCATCCATCTCCTGATCGAGAATGTAATGCTCTTGTTGTCTTCTAGCCCCTTGCAGGACTATCCCATCAACCTCCAACATCTCCAAAGGATATGGATCTACAACTGCTGTCACCATACTCGGTGTCTGTACATCTGACTGTTCCTCTTCAGTGGTTGACCCCAAGGTTAGTCATATATCCATCATACACTCAATGTGAGCCTCCATCTGGCTCTCCCCCAAGGGACTACCATGCATGATGTGCATAGTATCCTCCTCTGCTGACTCAGGCTCCATATGCTGCTCTGGCTGAATCGTCACAAGTGACTCATCAGCCAGAGTCTCTCCTGTAGAGTCCCCTGACTGCTCACCCTGCACACTGGAATACAGCTCCGGCCTAATGTCATCATCTCTACATGATTGCTCTCGCTCCCTAGAAGCATCATCATCTGATCCCATGGACTCATCTGGAGAAGAGTCCTCATCCTGACATACAGAAGGAACGTCTACCTGGTCTACTTTTGCCACCTCATCTACATCTCTCAAACATGAGTGGTTAGGCCCCCATGGTCCTTTGCAAATGAAGCAAAGTCCCTTCCTCAGTTCATTTTTGATGCATGATCCACCACACTGGAACAACTTCTCCCTGGTCAACTGTCTCCTGAAAAGCTCAATGTTCTGCTCAACCCAACCCTTGGGCTAGTTCATAAGCAGCAGGTGAGACCAACTGCTCTCTCCTCCAAATGCTCAACAACCTAGTCTACAACTCCTAGCAAATGGCCTCACGAATTCCCATACATGACGACAGGATGGATTGCATGTGTGCTATGACTGTGTCAGAATGATGTCTCCTAATGCTGAAGAAGCATTGGAACATCTGCAGAATCAAACCATCACACTCAAGGTCAAACATGATCTCATGAGTCTGGGTCATGGCCATGACTTCTAAAACCTTAAGCTTCCTCCCAAATGTAGAGCCTGCACAGTTGTCCAAATCCCAAAAGGTTCCTACTATCAATCTGAAAATTCTTTTCATAATGTCATCATTGTAGGGAGGGAAGGGTGCTGTTATCCTCAAAATATCACTAAAACAAGAGGCAGCTATAAGCTTGACTCTCTCACTTCGATGTTCCAAGAATCTGGCTTGTACCAATGGAAGCATAGATGGCTCCAAGGCCCAATTTAAACTCCAATCAGATTTCTCTATCTTTGGAAGACAGGATTCCAATTTCTCCAACATGGGAAAGTCATTTTCTGATCTTCTGCTCTTTAAGTCCATCCCAAGTGCATAAATCCAATTTCCCACTTCTCTCTCCTTTTGTAAATTCCTCGGGTGTCTTTGTTGGAGCAAATTATGTACCTCCTTGGAGAAGGGTTTGTTTTTTTGTTTCAAGGAACTAACTTCTGCATTGTTTAATATTTTTGGTCTTTGGTTTAGATCGCAACCCACTGAGGCACTACTATGTTGATTTAGGAGTTGTTTTAAAAACTTCATTGTTTCAACGACATATATGGAAGTAACGGTGGTTTAGCTGGACTTGCACAAGGCAAGCTATAAGCACAATGCAAGCTACAAGCACCAGGTGATGAGTGCAAGCAAATCCAACCGCTCCAATAGCAAGCTCCTCCAAAAACTGCACTGCTACTCCAAGACTACACTGCTTCCTGACTTTGGCATCTAATTTACCCACTGAAAACTGCTCAGAAAATTCTAGGAATTTGGGAAGGTGATCCTTGCCCAAAACCCAGAAAAACCCAGAAAGGGTTTCCTCTAATTCCAACCTTCAGACTATGACCCTTTGTAGTTTGGCCCTCTTCCAATTTCGTTTTTTGGCACTGCAGCTGTTACTATCAATCATTGCTCTCCAAAATCCCTGCTAACCTCCTCAAATGGCTCTCCTATCAGTCTCCCAACACCCCAGCTCTAAAATCCCACAATGTAGCTCCCACAAATGAGCCTCCTCCAATGACTGCGTAGGCCCTTCTTACCAAAATAGTTGCAACCGAAAATGGAAAACATGCAGGCTAAGCCAAGATCGATGCTCTGATACCACTGTAATATCCCCAAATGAGATATTTTACTAAATTTGCAGAAATCACACTAACCCAGCATTTTAACATAAAATTACTAAATTAATAAACATTAGATTGCCATGTAAAATAAAACACATAAACACTGCGATCCAATACCACATAGAACAAGAAGAATCTTAGCTTTTATTATAAATAATAACGGGGTTTACATATGAATCTGACCCAGAAAGAACTGAGATGGAAAATTGGCCAACAATACAAGCTGCTACACTGCTACACGGCGATGGCCTCCAAAACTGAACTGCTACACTCTCCCTCCGGCAATAGCTACCACTGAATCCACTGAAGCACCTGATGAAGATCTGAATGATCCTCACTCTAATATCACTGAAGCTTTGCGAAACTTCTGAATGAAGTCTCCTCAAAGAGAGTTGGGTTTCCACCCAACACTCACAAATCACCGGAGGGTTTCCGTCCTGGGGCTACGACTGAAGTAGAGAACCACGTCTCAAACCTCTCATACAAGACAATGATATGATCCAAAGATATCCCTCAATGGCCTCCTCCCTTTCTTTTAAAGATCTCTTGGAGCCTTCTAGAGCATTATTTTATTCATGGTGCACTTTTCCCTCTTATTAAAATATTCCTTTTTAATGCAGAAAAGAGTAAATCGGCTACCATGTCTCCTCTGGTCATTGAAACTCATGCCCACCCGTCCCATCATGTAGGTATCCTCGTCCCGGTTCCAATGAGCTATTACACAAAGGTGTTCCATCATGTATTCCTCCTCGAATGCCACCTTGAGCGTAATCAGCTGAGTTAAGCCCACAAATAACTCAAATTTCCGAAAGTTGTCGGAATGCACCGAAACGAAAGCCAAACTACTCGGATGATGGAATATATCAAGCGAATGCCACCAGACACCATGGAAACTCCTCAAAACTCCTCCAAAAAGCCCCTGAGCCTGTTGATAGCACCAATCTGTACTTGTGACCTGTCTGCTCCTAACTTTGGAAGTCCAACCTAACCCTGTCGTAGGTGACACCAAAAAAGTGAATATTACACTTTAGCCCTTGATGTATTTGTAATGATAGATATAAAGCATGTTCTTCATGCCATTGTCAAAAGATAAAAAATATGACATGTTTTTCATGTCAGTTTTAAAAGAGAAATTTTGTGAATTTTAAATTTGAATTTTGGCTCCAAAGATGATCTGGTCGGTCCTCCCACAAGACAAGTTGGCCCAACCTCTAGAAGCACTCATTCGGCCTCTCAAGACACTATATATACACACCATTTCGTCATCATCCAAGAGAAAGTAACTTGGTATTTCTGAGGCAAGCAAAGAAGACGAATATGAGGCAAAGAAGAAGTCAGATCTTAAACAAAGAAGTCGTCAAATTTGAGGCAAGCAAAGATGTATCTGAGGCATATGAAGGACGAATCCGTGGCAAAGTTTATGGGTTTATCAAAGAAGCAGAAACAAGTTTTTCTTGAGAAAAGAAGAAGGTCCTTCCATAGGAGAAGACTAGGCCACATTTGTTGAGCAACAGATTGACTTGTCGTGTGGACAATTTGACTAGGCGTGACTAGGGATGTAAGTTTGACTTTATGTTTGACTTAGATGTATCTCTGTTGACTTGAATAATTTCTCTAAGGAAAAGGTTGTTGGGATTTTCCCCCAAGTGGGTTTTCCCAAGGTAAAAATATTGTGTTCTTGTTTGGCTATCTTTTTATGATCCTACTAGTGATTTGTTTTACTGTTGACATCCTTTGTGTAACTGCTTTATTATGAATATGAATGTAAGAAAAGATTAACCTAAGAGAAACCATAAGAAGTAATTATCAGTTTAGAGGATGCTTGAAAAATCATCAAGCCCAACTGAGAAAATACAAAACTAATCACCAGCTTTATTGCACTCTCTCGAACCCAGCACACATTCACTGAGAAGCCTCTCTCAATCTTGTGTTGCTATTATGTCTTAGCCTCAACACGCAGGCTCAATTTATAACTATCCTGAGTTGACATTGACAGCCAAAATTAGCTCGTCAAGTTAACTGAAGATAAATTACTTTACTTTAGTTAACTAACTTAACTTTAGCTTTCTTTACATTAACTCAAATGCAAGTCATAAATTTAGCTTGCTTTACATGCACATCTCATGCATGTCACATGCAACACATCCGCATATGTGCAACTCACTTGCACACTTTGCATGTCGCATGCATGCTCGTAAAGAGGCAAATCAAGGTCTTTCTAGTCAAGACACGAGACTAGAAGTACCTTTCAAGCTATAAAACGCAACACTCCCTCTTAGTGAGGGAGGTACTTTTGGAGGAGCCTCCTCCACCTGGATCTATCTCCAACACCACTATGTTATCCGTTGTTGTAGTTGCTCCCTTTGAATTAGAAGACTTCCCTACTACCTGCTTCGAAATCTGATATGAAGACCTACTCCTTCCAAACATGCTGCTAGGATCCTGCTCCTAAGCGTCTAATAATGTCATATCATACCAGCTGAGGCTCTTCGCAGTACCTGAAGAATCACTCTTCCTCACCACCTGCTCCCTCAACAATTAACATTGTTATGGTATCCAAGATCCCCTCAGTTATACTCATAGGCTGTCCCAACAACTTGTATGACTGCCCCTGTTTAAAAACAAGCACTACAGCTATATCCAAGGTCGCTCACTTTGAGTATAGCACTTGTCCATCCTGGAACAAAACTCTATATCCATCATCCTCCATAGTTTATACTGAGAGCACGTGTACCATCATCCATGGAACTAATAACATCTCTATCACCTCCAGAAATCCTCCTGGCTCTAGATGGAATTTGACACATTCGAGCCCCTTCACTGCATGCATCGTACTAGTTCCACTAAACACACAACAGTTTGAACCTGTCTTTGAAATACTGCAGAACACTGACCTCACCCTCTTCATGTGACTGGATGCTCTACTTTCCACTAGCCATAACCTATTGTCCTCATGCACAACAGTACTATTGTCAGACACATAGGCAACTAAAGAAAATTCCTTCTGGAATTTTTCCATAAAGTCATCAATCTCAGTTGATGTTGATGCAGCCACCTGATCCCCCTTCTTATATGGACACTGGCTCGCATAGTGATAGTTTTGTGACACACAACGCACTTCACTTTTCTCATGTCCTTTAAGGATGCAGATCCCCCACTTCCCTTTACTTTACCTTTGCCCTTTACAGCAAGAGAAAAATTCTCCTCATCATCCTTTCCATCATGTTGGCTTGCAGTTTTGGAACATCTCCTTGTCTCTTCCTGTATGAAATCATCTCACAATCTATCCCTACTGGGCAAATTTTCTTGTGCAACGACCCCATTTCAGTGGAAAGCCACTCAAGACTAATTTGACTAATTCTTCACTATCAATAGTTTCCCCAACTATTGCCAAGTCATCTCTCATCTGAGTGACCCTGGTTAGGTATGATGCAACTTTGTCAGTTTTAGACATCTTGGCGTTTCTCAATTTCTCTTTCAACGCCATTTTTTTGTTTTGGTTTGTACCCTGGTACAACTTGGTTAAGGATGCCCACATCTCAAAGGCATACTTCTTCACTATCCCATGAGGTATAACATGGTCTATAATGGAGTTCGGGATTATTCTCTTGGCCTTTACGTTTTTCTTATTAAACTCAACCAACTGAGTAGGATCTGCGGGAATTGGAAAACCTTCTCCATGATGTCCCACAAATCCTGCTCCTCAAATAGAAAAACAATTTGCTCCTTCCATGGGCAATAATTTCCTGCCCCATCCAACCTGTTCTTGTAACGCAACCTAGTAGTCATCCTTATCAAACTAACCTATAGTATCTTATTGGGTTGATGCAATCTACAAATACCCTGTTAACTAAGATGTTTGTCTCTCGTTCAATCTGCGTCAATTAAGCAGTCCTGTCATCGTGCACACTTGCCTACGCAATGAACTGTCAGCCTGGGCGATCTCTGTTGCAATTTTCAGCCACCACTTTGCAACACCCTTAGCAAGACCCCACTACCTGCAAGTTGTCGCACAAACCCACGACCTACAAGTTGTTGCACAATGTGCCCAACTTGATGCATGGTTCCTCTTGTGCGCTATCTCTCAACACCCAATGCTCTTGTTCTACACCCCAACAGTTGGGCTTGTTCTCGGCTCATTCTTGGTGGTTAGGTCTGGTGGTTGGTCAGACACTCATTCCACCTCCAATTGTGGTCGGAAGCCCATGATTAGTGGTTCCATGGTGTTAATTTTGGATGACGATGACGATGATATGATGCTCAGATGACGATGCCAATATTTTTATTGGGTTCCTCTTTTGGAGAGGTGCAAGATCGATCTAAAGATCATCTTGATCGGATGAGCAGAAAATGTATTTCGAATTTATACCACATGTGCAAGGTCGGCCTGTTTTATCCCACATGCATAAGAGATGTGTCACACACCCCCAAAGATGCCTATATATTGGAGAGACTTGGAGTTCATTATACACACAATGTGTGGAGGCATTTTCTTCTCTCTTGATGGCGATGGAGCTGCATTCTTGGTGTTGCGTCTTTGTGGAGTATTCTTGTCTGGGTTGTCTTGGAGTTGTGTGACATATGTGGGTGGCTGACCTTATGAAGACTTTGTTGGTTGAAGCATCCTGCTGATCGCCATAATGCCACCATTTTTTATCTCTGTTTTTGGCTTTTCTTCTATCGATCTATTGGTATGTTCTATCCGCATCTTACTTTCATTGTACCCTAGAAGGTCAAAGTATATTTGCATCTAAGCATAGAACATCTTCAGAATTTAACATGGTACCAGAGCTAGGAGAAGACAATGCCCAACTTATGTCAAGAATCTAGGGCAGTGTGAAGAGGGTTGTTCAAAGGGAAAAATTAGGGTGCTGTAATCTACAGCAAGGTTGTGTGGTAGGTCGCAGACCATACCACCACAACAAAAGATAGCGTGGGCAGTCTGTGGGGCTGCCTGGTGCCCTAATCCATGTGACTGTACCAGGTCATAAATCTGTTGATAACAACTCAGAGTCATCATAATGAGACATATGACTGATCGAATAATTTAACGAGTAGCATTCCACAGGTCGACTGGCCGCATTCGCAGTTTGTAGGACAAGTTCTGGTTGGGATTTGCACATTCTATTTTTGGAATTCAGAATTGTGACAAGTTGAAGATGTGCGACAATAAACTTTAAACGAAACATTAGGGAGTGTGGGGTCGTTTTTGTTTGGCAGAGGGACCACTAGAGCATCTTGTTAATGTAGATCATGGCCCGTCGTCTGACTGTATGCCCGAGTAGGAAGAACAGTTGGTGAATACAACTTATTGTGTACCAATGGCAGCAATCGAAGGATCTTAGGAAAGGAGCCAATACGTGCATGGAACTACATTGGATTGCGAGTGTTCGGTGTTTGATTGAGCGGGAATTGTTCAAGGCACAGAGTTAATCTCTCTCTCTATCTGGCGGTAGTGTTCTCTCTCTGAGCAAGTTGAGAATTAATTACAAAGGGTCGATTCATAAGTGCAGGTTTGTGGGGAGCACGCGCTACAAAGCAAGAGGGACCCTCCTGAGGTTGTAGACATAGGGGACCGCTGGCGATTGCTACATGAGCATTGGGAATTTACCCAGAACCAAAGGGAGTTTGATACTACGATCACATGGTCTGATAAATGTGAGGCGGAGGGGGCAGTGATTGTCTATCACCAGAACCTGTGTGCACCTTAAATAATGCTCGTGAAGGTCAAACGATGCGTAAAAGGAGCTACGTAATCTCTGGTGTGATTGAAGTAGGCGTGACAGAGATTTTGTTCAGTTACGTGACGTCGGTGTACACACAGGGAATTAGGAGCCGCCAACATCTGTGGGAACTAAGTCATTAAAGTTCCAAGTATTCTTCTATGGAGCTAAATAAAATTATGTTTGAGCATTAATGCCAAAACGCAAACTGAACATCGTGCGATTGCTCCTTGTAGAGGGGCCAAGTGTATTACTCCTTTACTCATTCAAGTGACGAGTCAAGCTGATCGCAAATAGTACCATGGAGTTGAACATACTGAATGGCGGGCGCAGAGTTCTGTAGCAGAGTTGAAGACACATTTACTTAGAATTACCTTCTCTCTACGGAAAGTTGCCAAGAAATCATTGCAGGGTCATGTTCCAGAAAGGGTGCAGCTTTCCAGCGACCCCGATAAGAAATTTAGGTGCTCCAACAGAAGCTAAACTTGAAGAAAAGTCCTTTTCAATAAGTCAAAAAGGAGTTGAATTTGACTTTATTGCAGATTTCAGAAGTATTTTGGAATCTGATCAAAAAGTCAAAGGATGATTTCATTCTCAAATTGCATTGCAGAATATTTCCAGAATCTACTACAGAAATAAAGATAATGGCTATAAAGGAAAAAGATGAAATATATTATTTTTTGCATAATGGACATTGAGATGGGCTATTATACCTCTTTTCTACAGCTGTTAGTCCTGTGTAATATATTTGTGATGAATTCTCTACCTGAAAAAGGAATCTGCCTTGTGCCACCTGACTTTAAACCATAGGCCAAAGTTCTAGTACAAAAATGGGTAGTATCAGCCTTTTGTACATGCTAAACATGGGTTTTGTTGCATCTCTGGTGATGTCAGTGATGATAAATGAGAATGGAAATGACAGTGAAGGCTATGGGCAGCAACAACCGCAGAAAGGAAGTAAGAATGTAATCTATGCTTCTATGTCACTGTCATTATGACAGTGACATGGAGAGTCATACCTATGTTTACAAAATTCATATTAGCAGTAAACTTGTGATAGTAACCTTAACTCAGGAAAGTTTCCATCATGAACAGCGTAGGAAGGAGGATCTTGTGGAGGTGAAGCCACAGTCCTCTAGGCAGTTGTTGGAGTGTTTAGGGCGTTGAAAAAATATGTGGGTTATGACAGAGTATGTATGACCTCACCATATGACAGATGGCAGAATCTATATCTGTGGTATCTTCAGAGGCATATGGAAAAATATATAACCATGAAGATTGATATCTTCTGATGACTATGATAAATAATACTATAGCATCTCTATAATCCATGATATGACAATATATGACCCCTAACAAGATATATGACATATGGCAGTATATGGCTATGATTCTTGAATGGTTTGTACAGTGGGTGAGTAAGATTTAGGCCCATGATTACAAATCCCTTTCCGAGTTAGTGTCTAGATGCCCAAATTCAAAATAATCATGAAGGCATATATCAGAGTTGTGCTGCAGGAAAGCATCACAAGCATCACAAGGGGGGACTTTCTTTTTTTTCCTCAAGTATCACAATCTGATGTCTAGCAGTTGATGCATTCTGGATATATTTCTTGAAGAAGAAGATCAAGATTCCAACGACTGATAATGGCACTTTTGTAGAGGAGCAAGCATTAAGAGGGAGACCACAACTATATATGCTCCTGAGCTAATATCATTGCTGAAAGAAAGAAGACTCATGGCTCAATGACATATGGCTTCAAGGGGGGAATTCCAGAAAAGCAAGAAGCCATATAAATACCAGAGGTATCTAGATGCCATGAGTACAACATGAAGAAGCCGTTAAGCATCAAGTCTGTAAGGATGCTATACACAAAGAGTACGAGCCCATTATGAAGGATGATGTCTGGGATATGGTCGCGAGATCGGAGGACAAAGTTGTTGTCACCTCGATATGGCTCTATAAGACCTAACATGGATCTTATAGGAGTACTGAAAAGTATAAGACAAGATGTGTTGCTTGAGACTGTTCTCTAGGAAGGCATTGATTATGATTGCACCTGTAATCTATTATTACCCTTGCTGCTACGCAAGGATGAAATCTTCATCAGATGGATATGAAGACCGCCTTCCTGCATGGTGCGATAAAGGAAGAGGTGTATGAAGAGCAACCTTTGGGATTCAAAGTCCAGGATCGAGACACCCATGTTTGCAGGTTGGCTAGCCCCCAGGGCTTGGTACGAGAGGATAGATACTTGATGAAGCTGGGCTTCACTCGTAGTAATGATGATTCAAACCTTTACTTCAAGGTTGATAGAGAAAAGCCTCTCATTCTGGTTCTCTATGTGGACGATCTCTTCTTGACAGATGCTGACTCTCTCATTCATCAGAGCAAGAGGGAGCTCGCTGTTGAGTTCGAGATGAAGGACCTAGGACTGATGCATTACTTCCTAGGCTTGGAGGTCTGGGAGAGACCTGGAGAGATTTTCCTTTCTCAAAGAAAATATATTATGAAGTTTCTGGAAAGATTTGGTATGGTGGACTTTAAGTCTGTGTCGATACCGATGGAGCTCAACCTTAAGAAGTTGAGTGGTAGAGTTGTTGGGCCCATGTTAGAAAATCCTACTGAGTATCGTCAACTCGTAGGGGCCCTGATATTCTTAGGGAACATTCGTCCAGATGCAAGTTGTGCAGTGAACACTTTGAGTCAACACATGGTTGATCCTCATAACATTCACTAGGTTGGTGCCATGAAACTCTTGAGATATCTCTGAGGCACGATAGACCATGGGTTGAGATACACTACCGAGAGTATGACACTCCATGGATATACCAATCCCGATTGGGTTGGCAGTGTTGTGGATTGCAAGAGCACATCTGGATGCTACTTCACACTTGGGTCTTCTTCGTGCAAGAAGCAGAAGCCGGTAGCTTTGAGCACCGCTAACGCCGAATACATTGCAGCATGTATGGCCTGTTATGAAGCCACATGGGTGCAAAAGCTCTTCAGTGAGATGTTCGAGCATGTGCTAGATGCCACCGTTATCCTTTATGATAAGCAGAGGGGCATTCGTTTGTCATAGAATCTCGGGTTTCACGATTGATCCAAGCATGTTGATGGCTAGTATGTAATATTCCCAATTAGCGATAGCTAATTGGAAATATTAATTTTGATCAATTTTGCCTTCTATAGTTAAAATATAAATAAAAGTGAGTAAGAGGGGGATATAACTCAATTAGAATAAAGTACACTCCCTAAAGTCACCTAGTGAAATCAACGTTGTGACCAAGGTGGGCCAAGGGGGGGCCAAGTGACCACGTGAAGAGGGACCCACTTGGACAGCATGAGCATGGGCAACACAGTTGAGTTGGCAATGTGGGCCAAATGGAGGCAACGTAGGAGATGGTGGGGCCTAGGGTTGAGAGAAGCCCATCGTTATAAAAAGGAGGAGAGCCTCCTCATTTCCTCATTCGAGTTTATGCATATTGAGCTAGTCACTTCAACTTAGAGCACGCTGGCTGTTTAGCTTGTCTGTAGCACTGTTTAGTGCATCGGGTGTCTCCGTTCGGAGATCCCACCCTCAGTCCCGGGAGACTTCGAGTGCTTGCTCGGGTGAGGTAGTCTCATTAGTATTTTGCAGGAGGATCGGTGTTGGCATTCGTGGGAGGAGCAGAGCCATAGAGACTATGCAGTCTTGAGAGGGAGGATGCAATCCACCTTGAGGGAGCTCTGGAGTGGCACTATTTTGGAGGATTTTCGCCGGAGGATTGAGCAAGTGGCCAGCCATTACCTATTGGAGGCTTTTGGCAAAGTGGGAGGCCATATTTTGGTGGATTTCATTCAGCATCAACGTGGCCCTTGGGAGGATAGTGTAGATCCTCAAGGGAGGTATTTTCGGGGGTCGGCCATTTCAAAAACGCTCTCTGGGATTTTCTGGGTATTGTGAGTAGAGGCAGATTCCAGAGTTTCAGCTCTTTCTGAGTAGGGGAGCAGCGCCAAATACTCATCTTGTTCCAGCAGTAGCAGCAGCAGGGCAGTTTTCCAGCAGCTTGGACGCAGAGCAGAGAGCAGCCATTCCATCGTTATTCCGAGAGTATTCCTACACTTGCCTAGTGCAAGTCGAGGTGCCATCACTCTGATCACCTCTTGTACTCATTTCTATTTCTCAGTATAATAAAATGGCTCAGTATTCTCTCTATTTCATGTGTATCTGCTTCATGTTCAGTTTATAGTATTTTGTATCTTGTCGTATTCTTTGTATTATTGGTTATTTCCCTTTCGGGATATTACATGGTACCACTTTATTCGGGATATGGTACAACGAGGCGTCGTAAAGCTCGATCATATAGGAACTGATGAGCAAGTCGCAAATATTCTCACAATGCCCTTAAGGAAGGTCATGTTCCTAACCTTCTGTAAGAATCTTGGAATTGTGGAACGACCCTATTTGGAGGGTCCTGTTGGACGATGAGCTCTGGGAGCTCCATGGGGGTTTTGGGGATAGCTTCTTGGTGCTATAAGCAACCACTGGGCTAGGCTTGCCGAACCTAGTTGGTGTGCTTCTACCCCACCGTGATGATATTGAGTTGGTTTACCTCTCTCTGATCTGTGCCCCGTATGCATCCTACCCATGGAGTTTCGGACTCATGGGAAGTACCTCTCATTTGGCCAATGAGGTGGGAAATGTTAATAGAGACCATAGCAAGACTGATGGACCCATCGGAGATTGTCGTACTCTCTATGTCTAGGATGGCACGTGTCCAACCACTTGATCTGAGATCAAGTTTAGCGAGGTTTCGGACCTCCAACTGACTTCGGGTCAGTGAAACTAACTTTGGGTTAGTATATGACTCTCTCAAGTCCAAGTGAGGTTTTGGACCTCCAATTGACTTCGAGTCAGTGAAACCAAGTTCGGGTTGGTGTGTGACTCCTTTGAGTCCTATAGAGGTTCCAGACTTCTGAGCTGACTTCGGGTTAGCCGTGAGTAATGTCTTTGTGACTCATCTTTTGTTTTGAAATAAAGAAGCCAGCGAAGCAAGTTACGGTGGGATGACGCACAATGTTTGGATAGCACTGGTGGATGGAGTTCTCCCTAGTTGAGAGGGAGTGTTAATTTTGGACAACTAGGTACAAACTCCATGATGTGATGCTCAGATGACGATGCCAATATTTTTATTGGGTTCCTCTTTCGGAGAGGTGCAAGATTAATCTAAAGATCATCTTGATCGGATGAGCAGAACATGTATTTCGAATTTATACCACATGTGAAAGGTCGGCCTGTTTTATCCAACATGCATAAGAGATGTGTCTCACACACCCAAAGATGCCTATATATTGGAGAGACTTGAAGTTCATTATACAGACAATGTGTGGAGGCATTTTCTTCTCTCTTGATGAAGATGGAGCTGCGTCTTTGTGGAGTATGTTTGTCTGGGTTGTCTTGGGGTTGTGTGACATATGTGGGTGGCTGACCTTATGAAGACTTTGCTAGTTGAAGCATCTTGTTGATCGTCGTAACGCCACCATTCTTTATCTCTGTTTTTGGCTTGTCTTCCATCAATCTATCGGTATGTTCTATCTGCATCTTACTTTCATTGTGCCCTAGAAGGTCAAAGTATATTTGCATCTAAGCATAGAACATCTTCAGAATTTAACACATGGGTTGACCACGATGGGACATGCGGGAGTTACAACCTATGAAGATTTCACTCGGAGGGTATTGGAGCATTTTGAAATGAGAGACCCGGAGGAACACTTTGGTGATCTGACACAACTCAAGCAAACTGGAAGTGTTGAGGCCTATATCCCTGAGTTTCTGAGACTATCAGAGGCTTGGAGGGTCTATATGTTTGTGGAGGGGCTAGCAGAGCCATTGTGGGGCTTGGTGAGGTCCAACAGGCCCACCACATTGCAAGACGCATTTGGTAGTGCCTAGGATTTGCAGGATGCTTTGCCCAGGACTAGAACACAGATACCCCCTGGACTTGCATTTTAGACGAGAGGGAGAGATATTAGGGCCCCACAACAAAGAGACACCCAGGGGCGTCGAAAGTTGGATGATGAGGCTAGGAGGGACCTTTGTTAGAGGAAGTTATGCTTCACTTTCCAGGAGCTGTAGGCACCATGACATCGGTGTACCAAGGGCAAGGCCCACTTCATAAAGGTGTTTTTCAACAATGAACTGGAGGATGATGTGGAGCAGTAGATGGATGTCGGAGATGATGATCCACATATGACGAGAGGAGGAGGTAGAGGCCCACCACCCCCACGAGGGGGAGCCCCTTTCTTGCTAGCAGCAGGGGTCATCGCTTCACTTCAGGGAGTGCTGAAGTATCTCACCTTTAGGATCAGGGGCACGGGGCAAGGGAAACGTGTTTCAGTATTAGTAGACAGTGGGGCTACCCACAATTTCGTAGATGCCCAGATGGTGGAAAGGAGGGGCATATGCACGAAGTCCTTTGAGGGGTTCTAAGTTTTGATACCGAGAGACTGTACTATGCAGTGCACCAGATATGTTCTCGGGATGACAGTAGTGATGGGAACTACTCTATGACAAACCACTTATTTGTGGTTGATGTTCCTGACACCAACGTGGTGCTTGGTGTGCAGTGGTTGTACTCATTGTGAAAACTTCAAGTTGAAATCCTACTGCATTATTTGATGTTATTTCTTCTACTTATTATTCAAAATAAGTTATTTGTAGAAAACTCTTCAGTAAATATTGAAATAAATTCAAATGCATACTTCACCATATAATTACTAAGCAAACAATAAGGGAAATACTAGCTCATTAATTACAGATATTTTGGACAATTGTCCCAGGAAAAAACCCAATGCGGAAAAACTGGTGCAACAGATGAGGGTTTTTATTACATAGCAGAATCTTCTTGTACAATTTACAACCAGTAGTGACGAACATAAATTATGATAACACTGGAGAAATTCCTCACAAAATAGTCAGATGAGAAATGACCTCGAAAGGACCCTCCTGAGCCCCCTGCATCACCATTGTGTTGGCTCTGCGTGGGGATTGCGCAGAACTGTATCACCCCTCTACATTGCTCCCTCCCAGCCTTTGCATTGTCTCTTCCTGGCACTGCGTAACCTGCTCCTGCACCCCAGATTGTTGTTGAACCATCTCTGCTTCTCCTCCACCTGCAACTCTCCCTCTAAGTCAATTTTCTCTTGCCAAACTTCGACCACTGAGAAAATCGATTTACTCGGACAACTAAGTATCTGCACTGGTGTGTTTTCCAAATGACCCTCAAGCCTTCCTTTATAGTCTTCTTGTTGAGAAATCAACGACCCATATTAGATCTCTAATCAATGGTTGAGATCATAATTTGACTTGATCCATGTTCTCTAGAAGATTCACACTCTGTTTTATTAATACCCATTAATTATTTAATTTCCCTAACTTTAGACTCAGGGTCCCCAACAAATAATTAATTTTCAAATAAAACAAAATCCGAGTGGAATTTCCACAAACGCTTTATGGGTTCTTTGGAATACTAGTGACTAATCCTCTACACCAAATTTGAGACTTAGAGCACATTCTGATGCTACAAAAATCAACACTCACTCTTAGCGAGGAAAGTGCTCTAGCAATAATGACTGCTGCATACTGCTCTGACCCTGAAGCATTCTCTGCACTATTGATGTTGTCCACCAACACTGCACCGCTGTTGCCACTGTACTGTTGCCCATGACACTATCAAGGCCACTGCTGCATCTGTACTACAGCTCCCTCTCAAGTGTTGCATTATCCACTTCTACTGAAACAGATTCTCAACCATCCCTATCTTCTCCCTAAAATAAACAAACTTTGTTCTCCCTAGGGCCTTGGTGAGAATGTCTGCCACTTGTTCTCTTGTACGAGTGTACTCTAATTGTACCGCTCCCCATTGAACACAGTCTCTAATAAAGTGACACCTGATGTCAATGTGCTTCGACCGATCATGAAAAACCGGATTCTTAGAGAGCTTGATGCAACTTTGATTATCACAGAATACTGGTCACTTCCATCTTTCTCCTAAATAGATTCACAAGTAGATTTCTAAGCCATATGGCTTCACATGATGCCATGCTTGTTGCCATATATTCGACTTCAGCTGAGCTCATTGCTATGGACTTATGTTTCCTGCTACATCAGGAGGTCATTCCAGATCCAATGCTGAAACAGTACCCTGTGGTACTTTTTCGATCTACTGAACTTCCTGCCCAATCTATGTCAGTGAATCCACTTAGTCTGATGTCATTGCCTCAGACGTACTTTAATCCATGCTCGATTGTTCCCTGTATAAATCTCAGAACGTGTTTGGATGCTGCCTAGTGTGCCCTCTTTGGTTCCACCATCAACTAACTAGGGTCTACTTCTTTGTCATCAGATGCATCAATCTTTTTCCAGTTGGTAATCATTGGAGTAGCCATGGGTCTACAATCTTGCATCTTGAATCTCTTCAAAATTTCTGTAGCATAACTCCCTTGTCCAAGGAAGATTTCACCCTTCTGTTGCCAAACTTCCGACCACAGGAAATAATGCATCAGCCCCAAATCCTTCATGTCGAATTCTACTTACAGGTTTCCGACCACAGGAAATAATGCATCAGCCCCAAATCCTTCATGTCGAATTCTACTTACAGGTTCTCCTTGCAGTCCTTAATGAGCCTAGATGAACCTATCAGAAATAAGTCATCTACATATAATACCAGAATTAGAGGCTCATTCTGTACTGTCATATAGTAGAGATTGGGATTTGCACCACACTTGACAAATCCCATCTTCTGCAAGTAACCATCAATCCGACCATACCAATCTCTAGGTGCTTGCTTAAGCCCATACAAGGCTTTCTTCAACCTGCATACATGAGTCTTCTTCTCATGTGTCTCAAAGCCCTCTGGTTGTTCAATGTATACCTATTCTCCTATCACCCCATTCAAGAATGCAGTCTTGATGTCCATCTGGCGAATCTCCCATCCCATCTGCATTGCAAAGGATATCACGGATCTGATAAAAGTATACCTAGCTACAGGGGCGAAGGTCTCTTCATAGTTGATTCCTTCCTTCTGAGCATACCCCTTAGCCAGGAACCTGGCCTTGTACATTTCTACGCTGCCATCTGCCGCATACTTAATCTTGTAGATCCATCTCGAACCTACGACTGATCTGTCCGGAGGCCTAGGTACAACTTCCCAGACATCATTAATCATTATAGAGTTGTAATCCTTCACCATGGCATCCACCCAAACTTGATGTTGTACGGCCCCTTGAAAGCTAGTTGGTTCCTCAACTTGAGCTACCAATGTTTGGTACCTATCTAACTGTCTACACTGTCGTTTTCCAGTTCTAGGAGCACCAACAAACACTTTTGCGTCCCTTAGCGTATGTCGTACCTCTCTGTTGATCCTACCACTGGTGGTAGGAGGCTCACTCATCTCCTCTTCTTGCTGTCCCATATGTTGCGAGCTATTTGGATTTTCTTCTCTTGAAGAAATACCAGTATTATTCATAGTGCTAGATCCTGATGGTTGTCCATCTGCTAGATCCTCTCCTAGCTGCCGTTGGACAAGAGGCACATCCTCAAACTGTTCTTCGGTAGGCATTTCTCGAAATCTTCTGAAGGCTCGATCCTCCATGAATTTCACATCCCTCCTTACTACCACTTTCCTATTCCCTGGAATGTAGATTTTGTATGCCTTGAATGTCTCGCTATATCCTACGAGATACCCTTTCTCAGTGGTCTGATCTAGTTTGCTCTGTTTCTCACCTGGGACATGACAATATTCCATGCTCCCAAAAATCCTGAGGTTACTTACCTCCGACTTCACCCATGTGAATACACTCTCGGGTGTTGTCTTGCCTAATGCTTGACGAGGAGTCCTGTTCTAGATATATACAAATGTGTTGCATGCTTCTGCCCACAGAAATGTAGGCAGATCCTGGTCATACAACATTGCCTTTGTTACCCCAACAATAGTCCTGTTCTTTCGTTCTGCAACTCCATTCTGCCCTGGATTGTAAGGAGTTGTCCATTCTCTTCTAATGCCTTCCCTTCCACAGAAGTCTATGAATTCTTTATCAGTATATTCACCTTCGTTATCTGAGCGCAACACTTCGATTTTCTTCCCAGTCAGGTTTTCTACCAGAGCTTTGAATTCTCTGAACCGATCAAAGACCTCATCCTTGGTCTTTAAGAAGTAAATCCAAGTCTTCATTGAATGGTCATCTATGAAAGTGACAAAATATTCACTTCCACCAAGAGCTCTAGTGGACATTGGTCCGCAGATATCTGAGTGTGTAATACCCCCAATTAGAAATTCTACTAATTAGAATATTAGTCTTTGATAAATTTTGATGTTTCTAATGTCAAGCATAAATAAGGTGGGTCAAGACCCACAATTAATAATTAAGGGAAAACTACAACCTACTCCTATAGTTTACAAGGAAAAGTTGTGGCATTAGTGGGGTTGTTGTGGCCAGCATTCGATTTGGAGGCAGCTCCCTAGGTGGCAACGTGGGAGAGGGTCTATGGGGGCAGCGCAATGAGTCGCCGAATGAGGGGATTGTGCAGTCCATGGTGGGCCCAAGCCAACGTTGGAAGTTCAATTGATAAAAGGAAGTGAAGGTAGCTCATTTCCTCATTCATTCATCTTCTATTTTGGTTTTCATCTTGACATAGCACGCTTGTGCCGGGTGCCAAGTTCGCCGTACTATTTAGAACACGAGATCTTCAGGCGGAGATCTCAACCTCTACCTCGTGGGACTTCAAGTACCCACTCAGGGGGATAGTTCCATAATTTTGGTGAGGAGTTGACATAGCAACAGCAGCAGGAGTGCATAGTCCCTTAAGGACTGTGTAGAGGCAACAGAGACTGCATAGTGATTGCGCAGTGCAATCTAGAGGAAGTGCAGGGAGTGTGGGAGAGAAGAGGAATTGAACCAGAGGATTTGGAGGGGAGGCTAGCCACCTCCTACCAGGGATTTTGGTAGCATTTTGGAGACATCTACCAGTAGTTCCATCCAGGAGTCGAATTTCCTAGCAGTTGGGTGAGCCAAGCCCAAGAGGGCCAATTTCCGAGGTCAAAACTAGGAGAAGCCACGATTAATTTCGCAGAATTTTATGGACAGGTTTAAAGTGTCAAATAGAGATCCTAACTCAGTCAGCAGCTAATGGAGCCAGGGGAAAATAGGGTCGAAATTTGGGGGTCAACATTTGGCCAATTCCTTCGCAGGTTTTTGTGGGTTTTATGAGTAGAGTTTGGGGTTAAAAGCCTAGAATTTTCTGAGCAGTGTAAGCGGCCAAACAAACATTCCGAAGTGAGCGAGCAGTAGCATTTTCCGGCAGAACAGCACAGCACTAGAGCCACGCAGAGCCAATTGCAGAGATTCTTTTAGCTTGGGTTGAGAAGTATTCTAGCCTGCCTTGAGTAGGCCCAAGTGCACCTATTCCAACACCTCTTTTGTACTCAATTCCCGACATTAATAAAATGGCTCAGCTCATCCTTTGGCTTCAATTTCTCATGTATTGATGGTGTAATTTATTTTGCTGTAGTTTTAGTCTCTAAGCTCTAGACTTGGCTCAGTGTGTGGAGCACGCAATCTATGACACTAGAAGATAGGCAGAACATTACCAACCAAAGGCAGTAGAGGTGGCAAATATGGGGGAGTCAATAACCAAAGGGGAAGCAGCATTTGGTAGCATCTTAAAGGCCCTAAATGATTTAGCCAAAGGACAGAAGCGAACCTTGGAAGGACTCAAGCAACAGAATAGGGATAAGAACAATCATCGTGAGCTCCTATTTGGGGAGACTTTAGGGGTCTCACAACAGTGTGACACCCTTTACCAGCAACTCACAACCTTCAATAGGCCAACCAAGACCACAATGCCTCCACTTTTACCTTCAGTACTGAGTGAGCAAGGTAGGCGGCATGATCATGTACCCATGGGAGATTATTTCCGAGAATGGAAGTCCATGGGGGAAAACTTCAGAGCAGCTTTGTCTTTCAGAGATGACTGCCAGCTCAAGCAGGATGAAAAAGGCAGGAATAGTGGGGTGTCTAGCAGGCAAAGCTCATAGTTGCAACACACCATTGGGAGGATACATTTTCCCAAGTATGATGGATCCACCGAGTGCACGGCTAGAGTTCGGGTGGAAAAGTTGCATACATTTTTTCAGCTTAACCGAATAATAGAGGGGGAAGCCATCAAAATGGCTACATCGCACTTGGAGGATGAGGGCGCACAGGATTGCGGGGAGCTCGTAGATACACCTAGTGTGAAGCAGGAGTCACTCTTGTTGGAGACTCCCTTGACTGCTCTGATTGACATCATAGAGGAGAGAGTGGAACATACACCCATAGGGCCATCCATTAATGAGGTGCCAAGGGAGACAATGGTGTTAGATGATGGTCACCCACAACAGTTTCATCAATTCCAGGCAAACCTTCTAGCGTTGAAGGAGAAAGCCACGATAGTTCGAGAGGCTATTCTACAACAGAACGAGGGGTTGGAGGTCATGAGAGCAGTTTGTGCCTTGTCAACAGCCAAACTGACTCACGTTGGGGAGCAATTGGATTCCCTAATGGTCCAACTAGAGTGCAAATTAGGGCATCAGAGCAGCCCTCTTCAGACATACATAGATGGGGCTGGTAACACTAGTAGGTTGACTTTGCACATTGGAGAGAGAGAGACGCAAAGTCACCTCGACATATTTTGGGTGTTGACCAAGATGGTGAGATGAGGCGACATGAGCTGAGCAAGGTGCAACACTCGCAGGATGGACGGCTTGCTCTATGTGCGGAGACTCTTTCATTCGATTCCTCTCTCAGGGTTGGATGGTGAGAGATTTTGAGTTGGTACCTGATAGAGTGGCATGGACTCGTGGAGATGATAGCAGTTTGGGGTAAAGCATAGTAGGGGCTTTCAGACACCGAAGGCACTAGAGATCCAGGTTGGAATTGGGATCCAGGTGGGGCATCCTATCCGATATTAGACATGCGAGATGGCTATGGCATTGATGAGGTAGTCGATCTAGTGACTGAGCACATGCATTCCTTAGGGAAGTTCCGGTCGGAACTAGCGTCTAGGTGGTTTGTGAGCAAACTCCATGAATTGTATTGGCATGTTGTTTGTGAATGGGATCACAAGATGATTAGCATTCCCTAGCAGAAGCTGGTGGGAGGAGGTGGTATTGGCAGGCCACCATACAAGGCATTACATAGAGGCAGTGCTCTCTCATCGGTATATGGGACACTTGAGCTATGGAGGATAGGCACAATGGTGTCATTTTCATTGTCATGTTAGGAGTCGAAACACTCCGGTCTTTCAAAGCACATGGGGATATGTAGCCCACATCAAGGGGGGTTTACTAGCAGAGCGGTGGATATTTTGGCCCATGCAAGATACTACACGTTACAGGGTGGTACAGCAGTGGGCATTGATACACAGGACTACACAAAGTTATGTTATAGGGTCCATTGTTATGTAGAGGGATGGAGACTGATGCATACAAACCCAATGTTAGGCCATAACATCCAGGGTTGTGCAGGGCTATCTAGCGAGGAGCAATGGCCTGCAGAGGAGCATGGAGATGCATGGGGCTGTGTTGTAGTAGGTCGGACTGCGCTGTGGAGTAGGAGTGCCTCACATCGCATTGGGTACAAGTGGGGAATAAGAGATGCAGTGACACAGGAGGGATACATGATGATATAGGATGGTACAATCGTAGCCGAGGGTATCTGGTGGTATACAGGGACAGGTTGCAACAACAAGTGGCATGTCAAGGAGTGCGGAGACACTTGGTGGTATGCAGTGACACATGATACCGCGCAGCGGGCTCTTGGAGCGTTGCCTCCAAAGGGACTTATGGAAAAGGGCATTAGGAGTACCATGGGATGCAGCTCACCTAGGATCAACGAGGATCTTGTTGAGCATCTGGAGACACCACATTTATCAAGGACAGGGCTACGAGGGTGTTATCAGTAGATTAGAGGCAGAGAGATTGTCATCCAGAGGATTACTCTTGGGCATTTAGGTAGACTCTTGATCATACCCTTTGGGACTTACCCACCCATCATCCTCCAGTGTTGATTACGGTCGCAGAGTGTTTGGTTGGTGTCCCTTGACACTCTCCATTCAGGAAATAGGGCATGGGAGACTCACCCTAGGTAGTTGGATGAAATACCACATGTCATGAGCCGGGAGGAGACTCTCCAGTTGAGACACTAGGTAGGTGCACGAGTTGAAGGGTACAGGCTTAGGGATGGCGTGGTTGATTGCCAAGGTAGCATATGTTCCACCCCTGGGCTCACATTTGAGGGATGGTGGATGGAAGACTTTGTATACAAGAGGGTACCCAGATTCTGAGCAGTGTCCCAGTGTATCATCAGGAGTTGGGATGGCGGATTTCACTACGTGGTCTGGCAGGAGCAGGGCAGGTACGCATGCGTGGGACAGACTCCTGATACTTGGGGTCCACCCAGGGGATACATACAGGGGTCAGAGATGAGGTTCACATGGGTTCTAGCAGGTAGCAGCGCTACACAGCGACATCCCGTGACGAGTGGGAGTTGTGAGCTCCCAATATGGTTGGGGAATCCAAGGATCTGTTGGGCCGGTAGATCACTCCACTATGTGATGAGCAGGGACATGGCAAAGGGTGATCCAGTCCACCTTGGTTTTGACACGTGGGGAGCACTTAGACCTCCACTGCATGGCGAGGCAGACTTATCATGTTGTTGCTCAGGGTCATGATTGGTAGTGGAGTGGTAGATATCAACATCATGGAGATGCCCGGGCAGGATGAGCTTGGCCTTCATAGATTTTTCGCAACAAGGCTCGAGGAGAGAGGGATACAATTCGTGCACGATGGGGAGTATCTCATAGTCAGAGCGGCGCAATGTTAGCATGGTGGCACCTCTCTGAGACTAACAGGGGACCCGAGCATTACAGCTCTACACAACTCAATAACCTTTAGGAATGAGTTGTATACTACATGGGGACGTCATGTAGATCTTCCATTGGGCTTTAGCAAGTCACTGATGGAGTGGCGGCCTTCATTAGCATGGCAGGTTGGTCAGCGGGATGACAGTAGGAGGGACTCATGTGAGCAAGACGCTATCTCTGCAGGGATTAGGTGGTATCTTTGAGGGTTTACTCTTGGAGTGCATGGGATAAACTATTTGGTAGGGAAACTTCATGAGGAGTTGAGCATAGTGCCATATTATCATGATTCCCTACTTATTGATGGTGTTCAGAGGGATCCTGCTACCTGTTCCTGGCAGGATGGTGAGTGGAACAGGGGCAGCTTCATGTTGGACAGGACAGTTTGGGATCTGGGTATTGAGGGGTCCCTTTATATCAGGGTGATGTAGAGGTCAGGGATGATTCAGTCGCGCATCTAGATAGTCGAACCTTGGCACATTTTTGTCGGGACAATGGGTGAGCGTCAGCTAGAGAGGATGCTTGTTTAGGCATTACTTGAGGACAAGCAATTTTTGGGCGAGGAGGACTGTAATATCTCCAATTAGCAATTTTGCTAATTAGAATATTAATTTTTGATAAATTTTGATATTTTTAATGTCAAGTAGAAATAAGGTGGGTCGAGACCCACAATTAATAATTAAGGGAAAAACTATAGCCTAATCCTATAGTTCACAAGGAAAAATTGTGGCCTTAGTGGGGTCCATGTGGCCAGCATTCGATTCGGAGGCAACTCCCTAGGTGGCAGCGTGGGAGAGGGTCTATGGGGGCAGCACAGTGAGTCGTTGGTTGAGGGGATTGCAAAGTCCATGGTGGGCCCAAGGCAACGTTGGGAGCTCAATTGATAAAAGGAAGTGAAGACAACTCATTTCCTCATTCATTCATCTTCTAGTTTGATTGTCATCTGGACATAGCACGCTTGTGTCGAGTGCCAAGTCTGTCTTGTTGTTTAGCACGCAAGATCTTCAGGCGGAGATCTCAACCTCTACCTCGAGGGACTTCGAGTACCCGCTCAGGAGAGTAGTTTGGTAATTTTGGTGAGGAGTTGACATAACAGCAGCAGCAAGAGTGTGTAGTCCCTTCAGGATTGTGTCGAGGAAGCAAAGACTGCGCAGTGATTGCGCAATGCAGTCTAGAGGAAGTGCAAGTAGTGTGGGAGAGAAGAGGAATTCAACAAGAGGATTCAGAGGGTAGGCTAGCCACCTCCTACTAGGGATTTTGGCAGCATTTTGGAGACATCTACGAGCAGTTCCAGCCAGCAGTCGAATTTCCTAGCGGTTGGGTGAGCTAAGCTCAAGAGGGCCAATTTTCGAGGTCAAAACTAGGAAGAACACTTTCTGGGTTTTTCTGGGTTTATTGAGTAGAAGCCAAGATTAATTTGTCAAATTTTTTGGCCAGATTTAAGGTGTCAAATAGAGATCCTAACTCAGCCAGCAACTAGTGTAGCTAGGGGAAAATAGGGCTGAAATTCAGAGGTCAACATTTGGCCAATTCCTTCACTTGTTTTTGTGGGTTTTATGAGTAGGGTTCGAGATTAAAAGCTCGAAATTTTCTGAGCAGTGTAAGAAATCAAACCAGCAGTCTGAAGTCAGCCAGCAGCAGCATTTCTGGGCAGAACAGCGTAGCACCAGAGCCACGCAAAGCCAGTTGCAGAGAGTCTTTCGCCTAGGTTGAGAAGTATTCCAAGCTAACTTGAGCATGTAGAAATTTCTGTTCCCAACTTTGGTTTTCAGTTTCTCCTTATTTCTCCCATAATGTTAAATGGCCATTCCCATTGCCATACATTCAACAAGCTGGAAAAATAAATATTTTCTGAAAACACAAATTCTAGAAATTTCAGTGTTGAAATGAAGAAATAAAAACTCAGAAAAATAAATCAGCCACACACAGAAAATTGACACGCTGATTTTTGGTCAATATGACCCTGGAAAAACCCCCTACAACTCTTGGGGAAAACCAGTTCGAAAGCTCTTCTTATTTCTGATAAATAGCTTTTATAGTGAGAGAGAAATACTCTGAAAATTTCAGGAAGTAAACAAATACATCTCGTTTTCCGTGCTTAACCACTACCTCGGAAAATGCACAAATAGCAAAACAGGAACAGCAATCAATGTTGTACAGTCTCCCTCATTTTTCGTGCCTAGAAATACAACAATTAATGTTGTTGTAAGACCTCTTTTTGCATGCAGAACAACAATAAATGTTGTTGTACAGCCTCCTTGGAAAGCGTGCATACAGTGATAAATGTTGTACAAATTCTGGAAACTGCCTCGATTTCTATGCACAACAATAGTAGCACGCTGTATGGCCTACCTCGAAATCTGTGCCACAAAAATAACAACTTTCCTCCCTCGAAATCTGTGCCAGAAACTGTATGGCTGCGTAGGAATTCGTACCCTTAGCTGCTATATGGAAACACCCTTGAAAAGCATGCCAAAACTACCTTGAACTGTGTGCCAACCCTGTTGTACGGATTTGTTGAAGTATTGCCTTGGTATGCATGCCAAGGTTCTGCTCCCCTTCACCTCACTACTCAGAAATCTCCTTTGCTCTCTTCTTTTCCTTCTCTCAATCTACTCATAAAAGAATGAAAGATCTTTTCTCTCCTTTTCCTCTTTTAACCTAACCCTAAGTGACTTTTGGGGAATCCCTAAATCCAATGGCTAAGATAGCTTTAAATCTAGGGCTGAGATTAAATGCTCGTTTAAATCTCACTTTCTATTTTTTAATTCACCCCACTTTAATAAAGACCCACTTAGTCATTTATTTCCAAAGTCACTTTTATCTTTATAATTTCACATTGACATTATTAAAGTCACTTTAAAATTAGACTTAGTAACTTTATCACTTTAAGTCACTTTTAAATTAGATTTGACTTTATAAATTTATAAAGTCACTTTAGGAGAAAAATTAAATTCTTTTAGACACTTTTCCCTAGACCAAAGATCAATGCCTTAGGGAACCACTGTCCTCTGGTAACCAAATTTCAACACTCTCTCTTACCGAGGAAGGTGTTCCTCACCACACCCATCTTGTCTCTGAAGTAGACATGCTTGCCCCGTGGTAAGGCTTTGGTAAGAATATCTACAACCTGCTCATCAGTGGGAATATACTCAAGCTTCACAACCCCCTTCTGAACATAGTCTCTGATGAAATGATATCTGATGTAGATATGCTTTGACCTGTCATGAAATACTGGATTCTCCGTGAGTTTAATGCAACTCTGATTATCACAATAAATCACTGAAGGTCTCAACGGCTGACCAAATAAGCCAAACAACATCTTGCGAAGCCATATGGCCTCACAACTAGCTAAGGCGGGCGCCATGTGCTGCCTTCGGCCCGAACTCAATGCTACTAGCGCTTCTTTCGGGCAGACCGACACCATTTGCAGACGACCATTAACACCACCGAAGTGCTCTTCTGCAAGCACATCTTGCCCAATTAGAATCAGTGTAACCTGCCAATCTCGCTCCATCCCCCTGCCTGTAGTCCAGACCATAATCCACTGTCCCCTGCAAGTACCGCAAAATGTGTTTTGCGGCCACCCAGTGAACCTTCCTAGGCTCACACATAAACTGACTCATCGTGTTGACTGCAAAACAAATATCTGGTCTAGTGTTGACCAAATACATCAAAGAACCAATCAGCTGTCTGTACAATGTGGGATCCACCAACTCGGAATCCGAAGCATGAAGCTTCTTCCAGTTGGTGATCATCGGTGTCGACATGGGTCTGCAATCCTCCATGTGGAATCTGCCAAGGATGTCCACAATATACTTCCCCTGTCCCAGGAAGAAATGCCCCTCCTCCTGCCACACCTCCAAACCCAAAAAGTAATGCATCAAGCCGATGTCCTTCATCTCCAAACTCGACGCAAAGATCTCTCTTCTGACTCTCTATGAGTCTCTGCGCCCTGTAATGACAAGTCATCCACATACGGCTTCACAAAATAGGCTCCTCACCTATCCCTGGCAAAGTAAAGGTTTGGATACGAGGTATCACTCTTTGTGAAACCCATCTCCTGCAAGTATGTATCTATCCTGGAGTACCAAGCTCTAAGAGCATGCTTCAGGCCATAAAGGGCCTTCTTCAGTCTGCACACATGGGATTCCTTCCCATGCACCTCAAAGCCTTGTGGTTTCTCAATGTACACCTCCTCCTGTATGAAGCTATTGAGAAATGCGGTCTTCACATCCATCTGGTGGATCTTCCAACCCATCTCTGTTGCTATTGATATAATGGAGCGAATGGAAGTATATCGAGCCACGGGAGTGAAGGTCTCCTCATAGTCTACTCCCTCTACCTGGGAGAACCCTCTAGCCACAAACCTTGCCTTGAATTTCTCAATGTTGTCATCTGCAGCATGCTTTACCTTGTAAAGCCATCACGAAGTAACCACCGATTTGCCCTCAGGCCTCGGCACCACCTCCCAAACATCATTCTTCATGATGGAAGAATACTCCTCCTGCATGGCCTCTCTCCAGACTTGCTGGCTAGCTGCCTCCTCATAGCTAGAAGGCTGAGAGTCAATGATGTTGGCAATCATTGCCATATAGCTACAAAACCTCTCAGGTGGTCTACTCTCTCTGACCGGCCTCTTCGGCCCAACAACAAATGTGGCCTCTCTCAGGGTATCCTGAAGCCACTTGGGCTTCCTCTTCCTTGAGCACACTTCTCCCACCGGAGAATGAAAATCCTCCTCCTCATCAGGAGCCTGAACTCCTAAATTTTTGTCTGTTGTCCTCCTGCTTGAACCTGAACCTGTAGATGTTGAAGTACCTTGTGGACTGTCCATCAGTGGACTCCCTAGTGAAATGCTTTGCGGACTGCTCTACATGCTGCCCGAAGCACCACCCCTCTAACTCTGCGAGCCACTGCTCACGGATGGACCTGACACTGTAATCGATGTACCTCCTGATCCTCCTGATCCCTGCCCACGAGATCCCTGTGCCTGACTCAACAGCTCTTGAGGGTCTGGCTGATCCAGATACTCTAACTCCCGTGACCTCCTAAAAGCCTTGTCCTCGTCGAACTTCACATCCCACCTGACAACAACTCTCCTATGTGCAGGAATATAAATCCGAAAGGCTTTCGAGGTCTCACTGTAGCCCACAAAGATACCCTTCTCTGCGATGGGCTCTAGCTTGGTCCTCTTCTCCTTGGTTACGTAGGAGTATGCAATACACCCAAAGATACAAAGATGACCAACGTCAGGCTTCTTCCCAGAAAAAGCCTCCTCCGGAGTCACATGCCCCAAGGCACAATGCGGGCTCCTGTTCTGCAAATATACAGCAGTGTTGCAGGCCTTTGCCCACAAAAACAATGGTAACACCTGATCATGTAGCATGGCTTTGGTAGCCCCTCCGATGGATCGGTTCTTCCTCTCCACAACCCCGTTCTGCTAGGGGTTGTAAGGAATTGTGAACTCCCTCCTAATGCATGTCTCCGCACAATAATCAACAAACTCACCAAGGGTGTACTCCCCTCCATTGTCCAACCTGAGGGACTTGATCTTCCGACCTGTCTGAGTCTCCACAAGAGCTCTGAACTCTTGAAACTGCTTGAAGACCTCACTATTGGTCTTCAAGAAATAAATCCAGGTCTTCCTGGAGTGATCATCAATGAATAAAACATAATACTCATATCCACTCAAGGAAACATGAGACATCTGACCGCTCACATCGGTATGAATCAAATCAAGTATCCCAGTCGATCTGCTATCACTACTGGGAAAAGGGGATTTGGAAACTTGCTCATCGCACATCCTCTGCATGTATCTAGGTGATCAGTACTGAAATCTGGCATACCTGTAGTGATCTCCTGCAATGTCCTCAAGGCTCCATGATACATGTGCCCCATCCTGTGGTGCCAAATCTAGCATAGTACTGATATGCAAACTTGTACACCTTTGCATGGGGTACACCAATCACTCTAGCTGACTCAGCTGGAGTGCCCCTGGGATATATAAGCACCTGTCCTCTACTGAACAATACCTCATACCCTCTATCCTCCTATGTGAGAAATATATAAGGTTCTTCCTCATTCCTAGCACATATAGAACATCTAACACCTTCAAGGGAGGTTTGGGTTCCCTATCAAATGTCAATGTCCCCACACCGACTGCTCTAACAACGCTGTCATCTCCGAGTACTACCTCTATATCAGTGCCACTCTCTGAAAGCTCTGAGAAGTACTCACGGACTCCTGTCATACGACGTGAAGCCCCACTGTCAACATACCAAATACCTGAAGATGCTCCACTAATGGAGGAAAATGCGCACTCCCTCTCACCCTCCGTGGCAGGTGATCCTGCACTAGTGGACTCACAAGCAATGAACCCAAACTCCCAGTCAAAGCTCTCCGAAAAGTTCTCTATCTCTGTTGATGCTGCCATGGTCTTTTTCTTCCCCTTCTTCTTCTTATCTGGAAACACAACTGCACAGTGTCCCATCCTCTGACAATTCCAACACTTCACCTTGGAATAGTCCTTTTGCATGTTCCTTTGTTTACCTTTACCTTTGCCTTTTCCCCCACCACTGCTTGTGGAAGCTTGCTTCTTTCCTTTGCCCTTCTTGCCTCCTGCTAACAGTGCTACATCCTCATCCTGCTCAACTGGTTTGGCTGCCCCAAGCTGGCTCTTTCTGATTTCATTCTGTGTGCAATCATCCCATTAGGGGAATTTTGAAGTCTAAAATGGGCCTCCTAAGGAAATTATAAAATAATAGTGGAAAAAATCAAATAAGATTTGATGACATCATCAAATTTTAGAGGGAAAAACACTTTCATCATATTTTCAACTTATCTCCCAAATTTTTTACTCAAATTTCGAGCAGGAGTACTCGTTGGATGCGAAATTTAATTCCTCATCCAAGGAGTACCCATGTTGCATACTTTCGATGGGTCCTAGTAAACGAAAAATGAGAAATACATAAAAACACGTGATTACAATCACGTTTTTTATGTATTTCTCATTTTTTGTGTAGTAGAGTTCATCGAAAGTATGCAACATGGGTACTCCTTGGATGAGGAATTAAATTTCGCATCCAATGAGTACTCCCACTCGAAATTTGAGTAAAAATTTTGGGAGATAAGTTGAAAATACGAGTTGAAAAAGTAGTTTTATTATTTTATTATTTTTTTATATTTTTACCCTTTTATTTAAAAAATGGTAAATCATCCCCCATGGTTGACATCATCATCTTGAATCCTATTGGTTGTTATAAAGTGTATTTTTGTTGTACATTTTTCTTAGGAGGCCCATTTTAGACCTCAAAATTCCCCTAATGCCAGAACCTCTCCCAAGTGGGAAGGTTCTCACGTGTAGCAATCCCATCAGCAAAGTTCAGCCATGAACTGGGAAGGCCATTCACTGCAATCCGCACCAACTCAGTGGGTGGAATGACCTCTCCAACTGCTGCCAACTCATTTCTCACATTAGTGATCTTTGTGAGATATGCAGTAGCACTATCAGTCTTAGCCATCTTAATGGCGTTCAACTTCTCCCTTAGGACCATTTTTCTGTTCTCATTGGTACTCTAGTAGAGATTGGTCAAGGTTGTCCAGATCTCATGAGCAAATCTCTTTCCTCTCACATGAGGAACAACATGGTCTTTAATACCATCCAGAATCAGTCTCTTGCCCTTGTTATTCATTTTATTAAAGTCTGCCAGCTAAACAGAGTCAGTAGGCACATTAACAGAGCGTTGTTGGGTATGCACCATTATACCCCAGACGTCTGCCTCCTCAAAGATGCTCTGCATTCTTTTCGTCCATACGCTGTAGTTGCTATGCCCATCCAACCTATCCTCCACCCTCAAGCCCAAAGACATGTTTGTTGTCCTAAATAAACTGAAAATGACACCGCTGTAGTAAAGGTTCTGATTTCTGTGTGTAAAATCAGCTTGCTGTAATTTTTCTTCTTAATGTCCCAAACTGCACTTTTCAGCAAACTAGCTTCGACACCATGTAGAAATTTCTGTTCCCAGCCCCGATTTTCAGTTTCTCCTTATTTCTCCCATAAAGTTAAATATCCATTTCCATAGCCATACATTCAACAAGCTGGAAAAATAAATATTTTATGAAAACACAAATTCTGGAAATTTCACAGTGCTGAAATGCAGAAATAAAAACTCAGAAAAATAAATCAGCCACACATAGAAAATTGACACGCTGATTTTTTGTCAATATGACCCTGGAAAAACCCCCTTACAATTCTTGGGGAAAACCAGTTCGAAAGCTCTTCTTATTTCTGATAAATAGCTTTTACAGTGAGAGAGAAATACTCAGAAAATTTCACTTCAGGGAGTGCCGAAGAATCTCACCTTGAAGATCAGGGGCATGGTGCAGGGGAAACGTGTTTCAGTATTAGTAGACAGTGGGGCTACCCACAATTTCGTAGATGCCCAGATGGTGGAAAGGAGGGGCATACGCACGAAGTCCTTTGAGGGGTTCTAAGTTTTGGTACCAAGAGACTGTACTATGCAGTGCACCAGATATGTTCCCAGGATGACAGTAGTGATGGGGAACTACTCTATGACAAACCACTTCTTTGTGGTTGATGTTCCTGACACCAACATGTTGCTTGTTGTGCAATGGTTGTACTCATTGTGAAAACTTGAACTTGAAATCCTACTGCATTATTTGATGTTATTTCTTCTACTTATTATACAAAAATAACTTATTTGTAGAAAGCTCTTCAGTAATATTGAAATAAATTCAAATGCATACTTCACCATATAATTACTGAGCAAACAATAAGGAAAATACTAGCTCATTAATGACACAGATATTTTGGACAATTGTCCCAGGAAAAAACCCAATGCAGGAAAACTGGTGCAACAGATGAGGGTTTCTATTACTCAGTAGAATCTTCTTGTACAGTTTACAGCCAGTAGTGACGAACATAAATTATGATAACACTGGAGAAATTTCTCACAAAATAGTCAGATGAGAAATGACCTCGAAAGGACCCTCTTGAGCCCCCTGCGTCACCATTGTGTTGGCTCTGCATGGGGATTGCGCAGAACTGTATCACCCCTCTACATTGCTCCCTCCCAGCCTTTGCATTGTCTCTTCCTGGCACTGTGTAACCTGCTCCTGCACCCCGGATTGTTTTTGAACCCTCTCTGCTTCTCCTCCACCTACAACTCTCCCTCTGAGTCGATTTTTTCCTTCCAAACTTTGACCACTGAGAAAATCGATTTACTCGGGCAACTAAGTATCTATACTGGTGTGTTTTCCAAATGACCCTCAAGCCTTCCTTTATAGTCTTCTTGTTAAGAAATCAACGACCCATATTGGATCTTTAATCAACAGTTGAGATCATCATTTGACTTGATCCATGTTCTCTAGAAGATTCACAC
This sequence comes from Pinus albicaulis, assembly GCA_034641835.2. Lineage (NCBI taxonomy): Eukaryota > Viridiplantae > Streptophyta > Pinopsida > Pinales > Pinaceae > Pinus > Pinus albicaulis. The sequence goes on from CM076569.1 coordinate 975,689,046, forward strand.
TTTGTTTTATTAATACCCATTAATTATTTAATTTCCCTAACTTTAGACTCAAGTTCCCCAACAAATAATTAATTTTCAAATAAAACAAAATCCGAGTGGAATTTCCACAAACGCTTTATGGGTTCTTTGGAATACTAGTGACTAATCCTCTACACCAAATTTGAGACTTAGAGCACTTTTTGATGCTACAAAAATCAACACTCCCTCTTAGCGAGGAAAGTGCTCTAGCAATAATGATTACTGCATACTGCTCTGACCCTGAAGCATTCTCTGCATTGTTGATGTTGTCCACCAACACTGCGCTGCTGCTGCCACTATACTGTTGCCCATGACGCTGTCACTGCCATTGCTGCATCTGTACTACAGCTCCCTCTCAAGTGTTTCATTATCCGCTTCTACTGAAACAGATTCTCAACCATCCCTATCTTCTTCGTGAAATAAACAAACTTTGTTCTCCCTAGGGCCTTGGTGAGAATGTTTGCCACCTGTTCTCCTGTACGAGTGTACTCTAATTGTACCGCTCCCCATTGAACACAGTCTCTAATTAAGTGACACCTGATGTCAATGTGCTTCGACCGATCATGAAAAACCGGATTCTTAGAGAGCTTGATGCAACTTTGATTATCACAGGATACTGTTCACTTCCATCTTTCTCCTAAATAGATCCACAAGCATCTTTCTAAGCCATATGGCTTCACATGATGCCATGCTTGCTGCCATATATTCGACTTCAGCTGAGCTCATTGCTATGGACTTATGTTTCCTGCTGCACCAGGAGGTCATACCTGAGCCAATGCTGAAACAGTACCCTGTGGTACTTTTTCGATCTACTGAACTTCCTGCCCAATCTACGTCAGTGAATCCACTTAGTCTGATGTCATTGCCTCGAACGTACTTTAATCCATGCTCGATTATTCCCTGTATAAATCTCAGAACGTGTTTGGATGCTGCCTAGTGTGCCCTCTTTGGTTCCACCATCAACTGACTGGGGTCTACTTCTTTGTCGTCAGACGCATCAATCTTTTTCCAGTTGGTAATCATTGGAGTAGCCATGGGTCTACAATCTTGCATCCTGAATCTCTTCAGAATTTCTGTAGCATAACTCCCTTGTCCAAGGAAGATTTCACCCTCTGTAGCCAAACTTCCGACCATAGGAAATAATGCATCAGCCCCAAATCCTTCATGTCGAATTCTACTGACAGGTTCTCCTTGCAGTCCTTAATGAGCCTAGATGAACCTGTCAGAAATAAGTCATCTACATATAATACCAGAATTAGAGGCTCATTCTCTACTGTCATATAGTTGATATTGGGATTTCTGTCACACTTGACAAATCCCATCTTCTGCAAGTAACCATCAATCCGACCATACCAATCTCTAGGTTCTTGCTTAAGCCCATACAAGGCTTTCTTCAACCTGCATACATGAGTCTTCTTCTCATGTGTCTCAAAGCCCTCTGGTTGTTCAATGTATACCTATTCTCCTATCACCCCATTCAAGAATGCAGTCTTGATGTCCATCTGGCGAATCTCCCATCCCATCTGCATTGCAAAGGATATCACGGATCTGATAAAAGTGTACTTGGCTACAAGGGCGAAGGTCTCTTCATAGTCGATTCCTTCCTTCTGAGCATACCCCTTAGCCAAGAACCTGGCCTTGTACTTTTCTACGCTGCCATCTGCTGCATACTTAATCTCTTAGATCCATCTCGAACCTACCATTGATCTGTCCTGAGGCCTAGGTACAACTTCCCAAACATCATTAATCATTATAGAGTTGTATTCCTCCACCATGGCATCCAACCAAACTTGATGTTGTACGGCCTCTTGAAAACTAGTTGGTTCCTCAACCTGAGCTACCAATGCTTGGTACCTATCTGACTGTCTACGCTGTCATTTTCCAGTTCTAGGAGCACCAACAAACACTTTTGCGTGCCTTAGCGTATGTTGTACCTCTCTGTTGATCCTACCACTAGTGGTAGGAGGCTCACTCACCTCCTCTTCCTGTGGTCCCATATGTTGCGAGCTATTTGGATTTTCTTCTCTTGAAGAAATACCAATACTAGTCATCGTGCTAGATCCTGATGGTTGTCCATCTGCTGGATCCTCTCCTAGCTGCCGTTGGACAAGAGGCACATCCTCAAACTATTCTTCGGTAGGCATTTCACGGAATCTTCTGAAGGCTCGATCCTCCATGAATTTCACATCCCTCCTTACTACCATTTTCCTATTCCTTGGAATGTAGATTTTGTATGCCTTGAATGTCTCACTATATCCTACAAGATACCCTTTCTCAGCAGTCTGATCTAGTTTGCTCCATTTCTCACCTGGGACATGACAATATGCCACGCTCCCAAAAATCCTGAGGCGACTTACCTCCGACTTCACCCATGTGAATACACTCTCGGGTGTTGTCTTGCCTAATGCTCGATGAGGAGTCCTGTTCTAGATATATACAAATGTGTTGCATGCTTCTGCCCACAGAAATGTAGGCAAATCCTGGTCATACAACATTGCTTTTGCTACCCCAATAATAGTCATGTTCTTCCGTTCTGCAACTCCATTCTACCCTAGATTGTAAGGAGTTGTCCATTCTCTTCTAATGCCTTCCCTTCCGCAGAAGTCTGTGAATTCTTTATCAGTATATTCACCTTCCTTATCTGAGCGCAACACTTTGATTGTTTTCCCAGTCAAGTTTTCTACTAGAGATTTGAATTCTCTGAACCGATCAAAGACCTCATCCTTGGTCTTTAAGAAGTAAATCCAAGTCTTCATTGAATGGTCATCATGAAAGTGACAAAATATTAACTTCCACCAAGAGCTCTAGTGGACATTAGTCCGCAGATATCTGAGTGTGTAATATCCCCAATTAGCAATTCTGCTAATTAGAATATTAATTTTTGATAAATTTTGATGTTTCTAATGTCAAGCAGAAATAAGGTGGGCCAGGACCCACAAATAATAATTAAGGGAAAACTACAGCCTACTCCTATAGTTTACAAGGAAAAATTGCGGCATTAGTGGGGTCATTGTGGCCAGCATTCAATTTGGAGGCAGCTCCCTAGGTGGCAACGTGGAAGAGGGTCTATGGGGGCAGCACATTGAGTCGCTGGATGAGGGGACTGTGCAGTCCATGGTGGGCCCAAGCCAACGTTGGGAGCTCAATTGATAAAAGGAAGTGAAGGTAGCTAATTTCCTCATTCATTCATCTTCTATTTTGATTTTCATCTTGACATAGCACGCTTGTGCCGGGTGCCAAGTTCGTCGTACTATTTAGCACACGAGATCTTCAGGTGGAGATCTCAACCTCTACCTTGGGGGACTTCAAGTACCCACTCAGGAGAATAGTTCCATAATTTTGGTGAGGAGTTGACATAGCAGCAGCAGTAGGAGTGCATAGTCCCTTCAGGACTCTGTAGAGGCAACAAAGACTGCACAGTGATTGCGCAGTGCAGTCTAGAGGAAGTGCAGGTAGTGTGGAGCATGCAATCTATGACACTAGAAGATAGGTAGAACATTACCAACTAAAATCAGTAGAGGTGGCAAATATGGGGGAGTCAATGAGAAAAGGGGGAGCAGCATTTGGTAGCATCTTAAAGGCCCTAAATGATTTAGCCAAAGGACAGAAGCAAACCTTGGAAGGACTCAAGCAACAGAATAGGGATAAGAACAATCATCATGAGCTCCTATTTGGGGAGACTTCAGGGGTCTCACAAGAGTGTGACCACCCTCTACCAGCCACTCACAGCCTTCAGTAGGCCAACCAAGACCACAATGCCTACATTTTTACCTTCAATACCGAGTGGGCAAGGTAGGCGGCATGCTCATGTACCCATGGGAGATTATTTCCGAGAATGGCAGTCCATGGGGGAAAACTTCAGAGTAGCATTGTCCTTCAGAGATGACTGCCAACTCAAGCGAGATGAGAAAGGCAGGAATAGTGGGGGGTCTAGCAGGAAAAGCTCATAGTTGCAACATACCATTGGGACGATACATTTTCCCACGTAGGATGGATCCACTGAGTGCACGGCTCGAGATCGGGTGGAAAACTTGGATACATTTTTTCAACTTAACCGAATAATAGAGGGGCAAGCCATCAAAATGGCTACATCGCACTTGGAGGATGAGGGCGCACCAGATTGTGGGGAGCTCGTAGATACACCTAGTGTGAAGCAGGAGTCACCCTCGTTGGAGACTCCCTTGACTGCTCTGATTAACATCATACAGGAGAGAGTCGAACATACACCCATAGGGCCATCCATTAATGAGGTGCCAAGGGAGACATGGGTGTTAGATGATGGTCACCCACAACAGTGTCATCAATTCCAGGCAAACCTTCTAGCGTTGAAGGAGAAAGCCACGATAGTACAAGAGGGTATTCTACAACAGTACGAGGGGTTGGAGGTCATGAGAGCAGTTTGTGCCTTGTCAACAGCTAAACTAACTCATATTGGGGAGCGATTGGATTCCCTAATGGTCCAACTAGAGTGCACATTAGGGCATTAGAGCAGCCCTCTTCAGACGTACATAGATGGGGCTGGTAACTCTAGTAGGTTGACTTTGCACATTGGAGAGAGAGAGACGCAAAGTCACCTCAACATACTTTGGGTGTTGACCAGGACGGTGAGATGAGGTGACATGAGTTGCGCAAGGTGCAGCACTCGCAAGATGGAGGGCTTGTTCTATGTGTGGAGACTCTTTCAATCGATTCCTCTCTCAGGGTTGGATGGCGAGAGATTCTGAGTCGGTACATGATAGAGTGGCATGGACTCGTGGAGATAATAGAAGTTTGGGGTAAAGCACAATAGGGGCTTTCAGACACCGAGGGCAGTAGAGATCCAGGTTGGCATTGGGATCCAGGTGGGCCATTCTATCCGATATTAGACATGCGAGATGGCTATGGCATTGATGAGGTAGTTGATCTAGCGAATGAGCACATGCATTCCTTAGGGAAGTTTTGGACGAAACTAGCGTCCATGCGGTTTGTGAGCAGACTCCATGAATTGTATTGGCATGTTGTTTGTGCATGGGATCAAAAGATGATTAGCATTCCCTGGCAGAAGCTGGTGGGAGGTGGTGGTATTGGCAAGCCACCATACAAGGCATTACACAGAGGCGGTGCTCTCTCATCGGTATAGGGGACACTTGAGCTATGGAGGATGGCGCAATGGTGTCATTTTCATTGTCATGTGAGGAGTCGGAACGCTCCGGTCTTTACTAGCAGAGCAGTGGATATTTTGGCCCATGCAGGATACTACACGTTACAGGGTGGTACAGCAGTGGGCATTGATACACAGCACTACACAAAGTTATGTTATGGGGTCCATTGTTATGTAGAGGGATGCAGACTGATGCATACAAACCCAATGCTAGGCCATAACATCCAGGGGTGTGCAGGGCTATCCAGCGAGGAGTAGTGGCTTGGAGAGGAGCATGGAGATGCATGGGGATGTGTTGTAGGAGATGCATGGGGATGTGTTGTAGTAGGTCAGACTACGCTGTGGAGTAGGAGTGCCTCACATCACATTGGGTACAAGTGGGGAGTGACAGATGCAGTGACACAGGAGGGATACATGATGATATAGGATGGTGCAATCGTAGCCGAGGGTATCCGGTGGTATATAGGGACAGGTTGCAACAACCAGTGGCATGTCGAGGAGTGCGGAGACACTTGGTGGTATGTAGTGACACATGATACAACGCAGCGGGCTCTTGGAGCATTGCCTCCAAGGGGAGTTATGGACAAGGGCATTAGGAGTACCATGGGATGCAGCTCACCTAGGATCGATGAGGATCTTGTTGAGCATCTGGAGACACCACGTTTAGCGGGGACAGGGCTACGAGGATGTTATCTGCAAATTAGAGGTAGAGAGATTGTCATCCAGACGATTACTCTTCAAGCAACAGGGCATGGGAGACTCACCCTAGGAAATTGGATGAAATACCACATGTCATGAGCCGGGAGGAGACTCTCCAGTTGAGACACTGGGTAGGTGCACGAGTTGAAGGGTACAGGCTTAGGGATGGCGTGGTTGATTGCCAAGGTAGCATATGTTCCACCCCTGGGCTCACATTTGAGGGACGGTGGATGGAAGACTTTGTATACAAGAGGGTACCCAGATTCTGAGCAGTGTACCGGTGTATAATCAGGAGTTGGGATGGCGGATTTCACTACGTGGTCTGGCAGGAGCAGGGCAGATACACATGCGTGGGACAGATTCCTAATACTTGGGGTCCACCCAGTGGATACATACAAGGGTCAGAGATGAGGGTCAGATGGGTTCTAGCAGGTAGAAGCGCTACATAGCGACATCCCGTGACAAGTGGGAGTTGTGAGCTCCCAATATGGTTGGGGAATCCAAGGATCTATTGGGCCGGTGGATCACTCCACTATGTGATGAGCAGGGACATGGCAAAGGGTGATCCAGTCCACCGTGGTTTTGACATGTGGGGAGCACTTAGACCTCCACTACATGGCGAGGCAGACTTATCATGTTGTTGCTCAGGGTCATGATTGGTAGTGGAGTGTTAGATATCAGCATCATGGAGATGCCCGAGCAGGATGAGCTTGGCCTTCATAGATTTTTCGCAACAAGGCCCGAGGAGAGAGGGATACAATTTGCGCACGATGGGGAGTATCTCATAGTCAGAGCGGCACAACGTCAGCATGGTGGCACCTCTCTGAGATTAGCAGGGGACCCGAGCATTACAGCTCTACACAACTCAATAACCTTTAGGAATGAGCCGTATACTACATGGGGAGGTCATGTAGATCTTCCACTGGGATTTCGCGAGTCACTAATGGAGTGGCGGCCTTCATTAGCATGGCAGGTTGGTTAGCGGGATGATAGTAGGAGGGGCTCATCTGAGCGAGACGCTATCTCTGCAGGGATTAGGTGTTATCTTTGAGGGTTTACTCTTGGAGTGCATGGGATAGACTACTTGGTAGGGAAACTTCATGAGGAGTTGAGCATAGTGCCATATTATCATGATTCCATACTCATTGATGGTGTTTAGAGGGATCCTGCTACTTGTTCCTGGCAGGATGGTGAGTGGAACAAGGGGAGCTTCATGTTGGACAGGACAACTTGGGACCTAGGTATTGAGGGGTCCCTTCATATCAGGGAGATGTAGAGGTCAGGGATGATTCAGTCACGCATCTAGATTGTCGAACCTTGGCACATTTTTGTAGGGACAATGGGTGGGCGTCAGCTAGAGAGGATGCTTTTTCAAGCATTGCTTGAGGACAAGCAATTTTTGTGCGGGGAGGACTGTAATATCCCCAATTAGCAATTCTGCTAATTAGAATATTAATTTTTGATAAATTTTGATGTTTCTAATGTCAAGCAGAAATAAGGTGGGTCGGGACCCACAATTAATAATTAAGGGAAAAACTATAGCATACTCCTATAGTTCACAAGGAAAAATTGTGGCCTTAGTGGGGTCCATGTGGCCAGCATTCGATTTGGAGGCAACTCCCTAGGTGGCAGCGTGGGAGAGGGTCTATGGGGGCAGCGCAGTGAGTGGCTGGATGAGGGGATTGCGCAGTCCATGGTGGGCCCAAGGCAACGTTGGGAGCTCAATTGATAAAAGGAAGTGAAGGCAACTCATTGCCTTATTCATTCATCTTCTATTTTGATGAGGAGTTGACATAACAGCAGCAGCAGGAGTGTGTAGTCCCTTCAGGACTGTGTAGAGGCAGCGGAGACTGCGCAGTGATTGCGCAATGCTGTCTAGAGGAAGTGCCAGGAGTGTGGGAGAGAAGAGGAATTCAACAAGAGGATTCGGAGGGGAGGCTAGCCACCTCCTACTAGGGATTTTGGCATCATTTTGGAGACATCTACAAGCAGTTCCAGCCAGCAGTCAAATTTCCCAACAATTGGGTGAGCTAAGCTCAAGAGGGCCAATTTTCGAGGACAAAACTACGACGAACACTTTTTAGATTTTTCTGGGTTTATTGAGTAGAAGCCAAGATTAATTTGTCAAATTTTTTGGCCAAGTTTAAGGTGTCAAATAGAGATCCTAACTCAGCCAGGAGCTAGTGTAGCCAGGGGAAAATAGGGCTGAAATTCAGAGGTCAACATTTGGCCAATTCCTTCACGGGTTTTTGTGGGTTTTATGAGTAGAGTTCGGGATTAAAAGCCCGAAATTTTCTGAGCAGTGTAAGAAGCCAAACCAGCAGTCTGAAGTCAGCCAGCAGTAGCATTTCTGGGCAGAACAGCGCAGCACCAGAGCCACGCAGAGCCAGTTGCAGAGAGTCTTTCAGCCTGGGTTGAGAAGTATTCCAGGCTACCTTGAGCATGTACAAATTTTTGTTCCCAACTTTGGTTTTCAGTTTCTCCTTATTTCTCCCATAAAGTTAAATGCCCATTCCCATAGCCATACATTCAACAAGCTGGAAAAATAAATATTTTCTGAAAAAACAAATTCTGGAAATTTCAGTGCTGAAATGCAGAAATAAAAACTCAGAAAAATAAATCAGCCAAACATAGAAAATTGACACGATGATTTTTGGTCAATATGACCCTGGAAAACCCCCTACAACTCTTGGGGAAAACCAGTTTGGAAGCTCTTCTTATTTCTGATAAATAACTTTTACAGTGAGAGAGAAATACTCTGAAAATTTCAGCAAGTAAACCAATACTCGTGCTTAACCAATGCCTCGGAAAATGTGTAAACAGCAAAATAGGAACAGCAATAAATGTTATACGGTCTCCCTCATTTTTCGTGCCTAGAAATATAGCAATTAATGATGTTGTAAGACCTCTTTTTGCGTGCAAAACAGCAATAAATGTTGTTGTACAGCCTCCTTGGAAAGCATGCAGACAGTAATAAATGTTGATGTACGAAAACTGCCTCGATTTTTGTGCACAGCAACAGCAGCAAGTTGTACGGCCTACCTCGAAATCCATGCCACAAAAATAGCAACTTTCCTCCCTCGAAATATGTGCCAGAAACTGTACCGCTGCCTAGGAATTCACCCCACTTTAATAAAGACCCACTTAGTCATTTATTTCCAAAGTCATTTTTCACTTTCTAATTTCACATTGACTTTATTAAAGTCACTTTAAAATTAGACTTAGTAACTTTATCACTTGAAGTCACTTTTAAATTAGATTTGACTTTATAAATTTATAAAGTCACTTTAGGAGAAACATTAAATTCTTTTAGACACTTTTCCCTAGACCAAAGATGAAAGCCTTAGGGAACCACCTGTCCTCTGGTAACCAAATTTCAACACTCTCTCTTACCGAGGAAGGTGTTCCTCACCACACCCATCTTGTCTCTGAAGTAGACATGCTTGCCCCGTGGTAAGGCTTTGTTAAGAATATCTGCAACCTGCTCATCAATGGGAATATACTCAAGCTTCACAGCCCCATTCTGAACATAGTCTCTGATGAAATGATATCTGATGTTGATATGCTTTGACCTGTCATGAAATACTGGATTCTTCATGAGTTTAATGCAACTCTGATTATCAGAGTAAATCACTGAAGGTCTCAACAACTGACAAAATAAGCCAAACAACATCTTGCAAAGCCATATGGCCTCACAACTAGCTAGACAAGCTGCCATGTACTCTGCTTCTGTTGAACTCAATGCTACTAACTGCTTCTTTCGGCTAAACCACGACACCATTGCCGAACCCAACCCAAAACAACACCCTGAAGTGTTCTTCCTATCAGAAGCACAACTTGCCCAATCAGAATCAATGTAACCTCCCAATCTCACTCCATCTACCTGCCTATAATCCAGACCATAGTCCACTATCCCCTGCAAGTACCGCAAAATGTCTTTTGCAGCAACCTAGTGCACCCTCCTGGGCTCACCCATGAACTAGCTCATGCTGTTAACTGCAAAACATATATCTGGTCTAGTGTTGACCAAATATATCAAGGAACCAATCAGTTGTCTATACAATGTGGGATCCACCAACTCAGAATCTGAAGCGTGAAGCTTCTTCCAATTGGTGATCATCAGTGTTGACATGGGTCTACAATCCTCCATGTGGAATCTGCCAAGGATGTCCACAATATACTTCCCCTACCCCATGAAGAAATTCCCCTCCTCCTGCCACACCTCCAAACCCAAAAAGTAATGCATCAAGCCCGTGTCCTTCATCTCAAACTTCGACGCAAGATCTCTCTTGCAGCTCTCTTGCAGCTCTCTATGAGCCTTTTTGCACCCGTAATGACCAAGTCATCCACATACAGCACCAGAATGAGAGGCTCCTCACCTATCACAATAAAGTAAAGGTTTGGATCTGCATCACTCTTTGTGAAACCCATCTCCTGCAAGTATGTATCTATCCTAGAGTACCAAGCTCTAAGAGCTTGCTTCAAGCCATAAAAGGCCTTCTTCAATCTGCACACATGGGACTCCTTCCCATGCACCTCAAAGCCCTGTGGCTGCTCAATGTACACCTCCTCCTGGATGAAGAAATTGAGAAATGCGGTCTTCACATCCATCTGGTGGATCTTCCAAACCATCTCTGTTGCTATCGATATAATGGAGTGAATGGAAGTATATCAAGCCACGAAAGCGAAGGTCTCCTCATAATCTACTCCCTCTACCTGGGAGAACCCTCTAGCCACAAACCTTGCCTTGAATTTCTCGATGTTGCCATCTGCAGCATGCTTTACCTTGTAAAGCCATCTCGAAGTAGCCATAGATTTACCCTCAGGCCTCGGCACCACCTCCCAAACATCATTCTTCATGATGGAAGAATACTCCTCCTGCATGGCCTCTCTCCAGACTTGCTGGCTAGCTGCCTCCTCATAGCTAGAAGGCTCAGAGTCAATGATGTTGGCAACCATTGCCATATAGCTACAGAACCTCTCAGGTGGTCTGCTCTCTCTGACCGGCCTCTTCGGCCCAAGAACAGATGTGGCCTCTCTCAGGGTCTCCTGAAGCCACATGGGCTTCCTCTTCGCTAAGCACACTTCTCCAACCAGAGAATGAAACTCCTCCTCCTCATCAGGAGCCTAAACTCCTGAATGTTTGTCTGTCGTCCTCCTGCCTGAACCTGATCCTGTAGATGCTGAAGTACCGTGTGGACTGTCTATCAGTGGACTCCCTAGTTAAATGCTCTACGGACTACTCTACATGCTGCCCGAAGCACCACCCCTCTGACTCTGCGAGCCACTGCTCACGGATGGACCTGACACCGTAATCAATGTACCTCCTGATCCTCCTGATCCCTGCCCATTGGATCCCTGTCCCTGACTCAACTGCTCTTGAGGGTCTAGTTGATCCAGATACTCTAACTCCTGTGACCTCCTAAAAGCCTTGTCCTCCTCGAACTTACATCCCGCCTGACAACAACTCTCCTACGTGCAGGAATATAAATCCGAAAGGCTTTCGAGCTCACTATAGCCCACAAAGACACCCTTCTCTGCGGTGGGCTCTAGCTTGGTCCTCTTCTCCTTGGGTACGCAGGAGTATACAATACACCCAAAGACACGAAGATGACCAACATCAGGCTTCTTCCCAGAAAAAGACTCCTCCGGAGTCACATGCCCCAAGGCACGATGCGGGCTCCTGTTCTGCAAATATACAGCAGTGTTGCAGGCCTCTGCCCACAAAAACAATGGTAACCCCTGATCATGTAGCATGGCTTTGGCAGCCCCTCCGATGGATCTATTCTTCCTCTCCGCAACCCCATTATGCTAGGGGTTGTAAGGAACTGTGAACTCCCTCCTAATGCCTGTCTCCGCACAATAATCAACAAACTCACCAAGGGTGTACTCCCCTCCATTGTCCGACCAGAGGGACTTGATCTTCTGACCTGTCTGAGTCTCCAAAAGAGCTCTGAACTCCTGAAACCACTTGAAGACCTCACTCTTGGTCTTCAAGAAATAAATCCAGGTCTTCCTGGAGTGATCATCAATGAATAAAACATAATACTCATATCCACTCAAGGAAACATGAGACATCCGACTGCTCACATCAATATGAATCAAATCAAGTATCCTAGTCGATCTGCTGTCACTGCTGGGAAAAGGGGATTTGGCAAACTTGCTCATCGCACATCCTCTGCATGTATCTAAGTGATCAGTACTGAAATCTGGCATACCTGTAGTGATCTCCCGCAATGTCCTCAAGGCTCCATGATACATGTGCTCCATCCTGTGGTGCCAAATCTCACACGGTACTGAAATGCAAACTTGTACACCTTTGCATGGCATACACCAATCACTCTAGCTAACTCAGCTGGAGTGCCCGTGGGATATATAAGCACCTGTCCTCTACTGAACAATACCTCATACCTTCTATCCTACAATGTTGAGACAGATATAAGGTTCTTCCTCATCCCTGGCACATATAGAACATCTGACACCTTCAAGGAAGGTTTGGGTTCCCTATCAAATGCCAATGTCCCCACACCGACTGCTCTAACAATGTTGTCATCTCCGAGTACTACCTCTATATCAGTGCCACTCTCTGAAAGCTCTGAGAAGTACTCACGGACTCCTATCATATGACGTGAAGCCTCACTGTCAACATATCAAATACCTGAAGATGCTCCGCTAATGGAGGGAAATGCACACTCCCTCTCACCCTCCGTGGAAGGTGATCCTGCACTAGTGGACTCACAAGCAATGAACACAAACTCCTAGTCAAAGCTCTCCAAAAAGTCCTCTATCTCTGTTGATGTTGCCATGGTCTTGTTCTTCCCCTTCTTCTTCTTCTCTGGACACAACTGCATAGTGTTCCATCCTCTGACAATTCCAACACTTCACCTTGGAATAGTCCTTTTGCATGTTCCCTTGTTTACCTTTACCTTTGCCTTTGCCCCCACCACTGCTTGCGCAAACCTACTTCTTTCCTTTGCCCTTATTGCCTTCTGCTAACAGTGCTGCATCCTCATTCTGTTCAACTGGTTTGGCTGCCCCAAGCTGGCTCTTTCTGATTTCATTCTGTATGCAATCATCCCAAAACCTCTCGCAGGTGGGAAGGTTCTCACGTGCAACAATCTCATCAGCAAAGTTCAGCCATGAACTGGGAAGGCCATTCACTACAATCCGCACCAACTCAGTGGGTGGAATGACCTCTCCAACTGTTGCCAACTCATCTCTCACATTAGTGATATTTGTGAGATATGTAGTTGCACTATCAGTCTTAGCCATCTTAATGGCCTTCAGCTTCTCCCTTAGGACCATTTTTCTGTTCTCATTGGTACTCTGGTAGAGACTGGTCAAGGTTGTCCAGATCTCATGAGCAAATCTCTTTCCTCTCACATGAGGAACAACATGGTCTTTAACACCATCCAGAATCAGTCTCTTGCCCTTGTTATTCATTTTATTAAAGTCTGCCAGCTAAACAGATTCAGCAAGCACATTAACAGAGCGTTGTTGGGTATGCACCATTATACCCTAGACTTCTGCCTCCTCAAAGATGCTCTGCATTCTTTCCTTCCATACGTTGTAGTTGCTATGCCCATCCAACCTATCCTCCACCCTCAAGCCCAAAGACATGCTTAGAGTCCTAAATAAACTGAAAATGACACTGCTGTAGTAAAGGTTCTGATTTCTGTGTGTAAAATCAGCTTGCTATAATTTTTCTTCTTGTTGTCCCATACTGCACTTTTCAGCAAACTAGCGCCGACACCATATAGAAATTTTTGTTCCCAACCCTAGTTTTCAGTTTCTCCTTATTTCTCCCATGAAGTTAAATATCCATTCCCATGGCCATACATTCAACAAGCTGGAAAAATAAATATTTTCTAAAAACACAAATTCTGGAAATTTCAGTGTTGAAATGCAGAAATAAAAACTCAGAAAAATAAATCAGCCGCACAGAAAATTGACACGTTGATTTTTGGTCAATATGACCCTGGAAAAATCCCCTACAACTCTTGAGGAAAACTAGTTCGAAAGCTCTTCTTATTTTTGATAAATAGCTTTTACAGTGAGAGAGAAATACTCAGAAAATTTCAGCAAGTAAACAAATACAACTTATCTCGTTTTCCGTGCTTAACCATCGCCTTGAAAAATGTGCAAACAGCAAAACAGGAATAGCAATAAATGTTGTATGGTCTCCCTCGTTTTTCGTGCCCAAAAACACAGCAATTAATGTTGTTGTACAGCGTCCTCTTTTTGCATGCAAAACAGTAATAAATGTTGTTGTACGGCCTCTTTAGAAAGCATGCATACTGTAATAAATGATGTTGTGTAGAAACTGCCTCGATTTCTATGCACATCAACAGCATCAGGCTGTACGGCATGCCTCGAAATCCGTGCCACAAAAACAACTTTCCTCCCTCGAAATCTGTGCCAGAAACTGTATGGCTGCCTAGGAATGCATATCCTCAACTGCTGTATGGAAACTACCTTGAAAAGCGTGCCAAAACTGCTTTGAACTGTGTGCCAACCCTGCAATACGGATTTGCTGAAGTGTTGCCTCGGTATGCATGCCAAGGTTCTACTCTCCTGCTCCTCACTACTCAGAAATCTCTTTTGCTCTCTTTTTCCCCTTCTCTCAATCTGCTCATGAAAGAATGAATGATCTTTTCTCTTCTTTTCCTCCTTTAACCTAACCCTAAGTGACTTTTGGGGAATCCCTAAATCCAATGGCTGAGATAGCTTTAGATCTAGGGCTGAGATTAAATGCTCATTTAAATCTCACTTTCTATTTTTTAATTCACCCCACTTTAATAAAGACCTACTTAGTCATTTATTTCCAAAGTCACTTTTCACTTTCTAATTTCACATTGACTTTATTAAAGTCACTTTAAAACTAGACTTAGTAACTTTATAACTTTAAGTCACTTTTAAATTAGATTTGACTTTATAACTTTATAAAGTCACTTTAGGAGAAAAATTAAATTCTTTTGGACAGTTTTCCCTAGGCCAAAGATCAAAGCCTTAGGGAACCACCTATCCTCCGGTAACCAAATTTCAACAGAGCAGGCCTAGGTGCACCTATTCCAACTTCTCTTTCGTACTCAATTCCCGACATTAATAAAATGGCTCAACTCATCTTTTGGCTTCAATTTCTCATGGATTGATGGTGTAATTTATTTTTCTATAGTTTCAGTCTAATGTTGCTTGTATTATTGTCATTTTCCCATTTGGGGATATTACAGTGTATTAGTCCCAATACACTCTTCGCCCTATCGTTGCTTCTGGAATATGATGCTTTAGCATACTTGCCTAGTACACACCCTCTGCACACATAAAAATGTTTGGTGCTAAGAACTGGAACTCTTGTAACAGTTTCTCTAAGCATTCTTAGAGCTCCATGGTGTAGATGCCCCATTCATCTATTCCATAGCTCATTCAGATCTGATTCTCCAGTTAGATTGTTGCCTATCAATGCCATTGGAGACTCGAGCTACAACTTGTATAGCCTGTTGCTTCGAGCTCCAATCTGAGCCTTCTTCTTCCAGCTTGGATGCTTGACATATACTTTTCTTCCGATAAAGTATACATCATATCCCTTGTCCTGCAATTGAGACACTGAAAGTAAATATACCTGGCACATGCAGCACATTTGATGCTTGGATATTGTCTCCTGCCTCTATCTGAAATGCTACAGTCCCTTTTCCTACAGGGGTACACTTTGCCTTGTTTGCCATAGTAATCTGGAAGTCCATCCGTTCTTCCTGATAGCTAGAGAAATGATCTCTTTCTCCAATCATTTGGGTTGAAGCCCCGCTATCAATATACCAATCATCTGATGATGCAGTGTTTGATAAGCACGCACATTCCTTTTCCAACCTAGAGGCCAGCTCTGACAAAACTCGATCTTCCATCTTCTTCATGCTTTTCCTTTCCCGAACGATTTCTGCAGAAGGAATGCGTAAGCCCTTGGGTATACAATTTTCTGCCAAGGCAACACCACAAATCCCCTTTGGTGTAGACCCTCCTGCTTCCTTGACTAGCCTTGCTCTAATACCATGTGAAAATTTCAACTTGAAATCCTACTACATTATATGATGTTATTTCTTCTACTTATTATTCAGAAATAAGTTATTTGCAGAAATATCTTCAGTAAATATTGAAATAAATTCAAATGCAGACTTCACCATATAATTATTGAACAGAACAGTAAGGAAACTACTAGCACATAAATGACACATATATTTTGGACAATTGTCCCTAGCAAAAACCCGATGCGGGAAAACCGATGCAACAGATGAGGGTTTCTATTATTCAACAGAATATTCTTGTACAATTTATAGTCAGATGAGAAATGACCCCAGAAGGGCCCTCCTAAGCCCCCTACGTCACCACTACGTTGGCTCTGTGTGGGGACTGTGCAGATTTGCGTCACCCTTGTGCGTTTCTCCCTCCCAACTTCTGCACTGTCTCTTCCTGGCACTGCGTCATCTACTCCTGCACCCCAGATTGTTGTTGAACACTCTATGCTTCTCCTCCACCTGCAACTCTCCCTCTGAGTCGATTTTCCCTTGCCGAACTTCAACCATTGAGAAAATCGATTTACTCGAGCAACTGAGTATCTGCACTGGTGTATTTTCCAAATGACCCTCAAGCCTTCCTTTATAGTCTTCTCGTTGAGAAATCAACAGCCCAGATTGTATTAGACAGATCTCTAATCGACGGTCGAGATCATAATTTGACTTGATCCATGTTCTCTAGAAGATTCACACTTTGTTTTATCAATACCCATTAATTATATAATTTCCCTAAGTTTAGACTTAGGGTCCCCATTAAAATAATTAATTTTTCAAATAAAACAAAATCTAAGTGGAATTTCCACAAACGCTTTATGGATTATTTGGAATACTAGTGTCTAAGCCTCTAGACCAAATTTGAGACTTAGAGCACTTTCTGATGCTACAAAAATCAACACTCACTTGGGCGTGTTATCACTGATTGGAAAGAGTTGAAGATGGAGTTTATGGGGCCTGGCGGGAAGATGGTCGTATTGAGAGGCATGCAATCATACCTTCCACAGGCAGTGTCAGCGAACAAGATGGAGGTTGATTTGAGACATGGTGATATAGAGTGGGCAATGGAGTTGATGATATCTGATGTAGCGAGTAATCCCCTACCACCACACCCAGATGTACAAGCTATTTTAGATAGGTATCCAGCAGTGTTTGGAGACATTCCACAAGGACAGCCACCTGACAGGGGGTTTGAGCACACTACTGAGCTCGAACCAGGAGTATAGGTAGTGATTACAACTCCATACTGAAATCCCAAGGCTTGTCGGGATGAGATCAAGAGGGCCATTCAAGATTTGTTGGCATTGGGGCATATCATGCCCAGTTCTAGCCCTTTCGCTTCATCGGTTGTCCTAGTGAAGAAGAAAGATGGCACACTAAGGTTGTGTATTGACTATTAGGCTCTCAATAAGAAAACGTTGTAGAACCAGTACCCCATTCCCCGGATCGACGAGTTGATGGATGAGCTTAGAGGATCTAAATACTTCTCTAAGATAGAACTACGTTTAGGGTACCACCAGATCAAGGTGCACAAGCACGACATTCCCAAGATAGCATTTCACTGCCATTATGCCCTTCGGGATAACCAACGAGCCAGCCACATTCCAGTCTTGTATGAACCATGTATTCCAGAGGCAACTGAGCCATTATGTTTTGGTCTTCTTTGATGATATACTGATCTATAGCAGGACATGGGAGGAGCACTTGCCACATCTGGAGGAGGTGCTCAAGACTTTGGCGAGGCAACAGTGTAGAAATTTTTGAATCCTTACACTTTATGTAGAAATTATTATTGTTAATCTAGTTATGCCCCTCCTACTTAAACAAGTTATTAACTGAATAAATTCAAGTTAAAATCGAAGCAAAACACATAACAGATCTCTACCAATCCAGATCTAGAACAAGTTCATGCACACATAGACAAAGTGACACAGTTATTTCTGGACAAATAGTCCCCGGAAAAACCCAATGCGAGAAAACCGGTCTCTGGCTGCTAGAGGGTTTTATAATTAAGAATTTTCTAAATACAACAAGCCTGGGTTCTAGATCTGGAAAACTCGACAGAGAAATGCTAGATCTACAGCTCACTAGCTGATCTAGGGCCAAAATAATGACTGATCCACACCCTCAAACGAGATTTACAGATCTCAATCAAGATTAGGGCCTAGAAACCCCAGTGCTTCCCCTGAAAGCCTCTGCGTCAGCCTCTGCGTCAGCCTCTACAGCCCCTCAAACCCTCAACGCTGCTCCAGAAGAGACTGTGTTTACCCCGGACTGGGTGACGCAGTCACTACACTGCCCCTTAGGATCTCTGCGTAACTCTCTGAGGGCTTCCTGCTGAAAATCAGGTTGTCCTTGGAGGGACTGCATTATCCTTGCTATTGTTGTTGCTCTCCTCTTCTGCGTTGTCCTTGAGCTGATCTCTGCCTCTTGTGTATTCTAGACCCCGAGATCAGATCATCACCTTGGCCTAAATTCCCCTCGCTGCATATGAAACACTTCTGAGTATTCTTAGCAAACCCTGCCCTAGAATCTCAGCTTAGCTTCAGTGCTCTGCCTCCGTGTGTCTTTACAAATGACCCCAAGCCTTTCCTTTATACTTTTCTCATTGACAAATCAACGACCATGATCAGATCTTGAATCAATGGCTAAAATTAAATGAAAGCTTGATCCGTGTGACTTAAGACAATTTCATCACATGTTTAATTAAATTCACTTTAATTATTTAAGTTCCCTAAGTTTTAACTTAGGAAATACATTAAAATAATTAATTAATTTAATATCTCCTAAACCAAATGAAATTTCCCAAATCCATTTCTGGGTCTTGTGGATCAAGTGTACTCTAGTCCCTCCAAAAAGTTTGGGAGCTAGAGCACAATTGATGCTACCCCAAATACACAAAATCTAAACACTCCCTCTTAGCATCAAGGGTGTGCTCTAGCAATACATCACTCTCATGTATTACATGATTTTGGGCACTGGTTCTGTGTTGCTGAAGCTTGGCCTGCTACCACACAACTCTGCACTGCTGCTGCCATTCTGTACTGTTGCCCATGACTCTACCACTGCCACTGCAACCTCTGTACTGCAACTCCCTCTCAATATGCTGCATTTGTGCTGCTCATAGCACTGCACTGTTGATCTGCTACACTGCAACTTCAGTTGCTAAGAGAAAAAACTGAATCTCCTGCCCAATCTTTGACAGACAAGTTAGATGCGCTGCATCCTCATCACTGAAGCTCCATAAGCTACAGATCTGTGCTGGCATCTAAAGAACAATGCACAACTACAGCTCTTCCTGCGTAATCAGACTCCCTCTGTATTACTGAAGACACATCAGCCCCTTGTGCTAAAGTCTATCACGTTGCTGCTGCACTGCACTGTCCCTCTGAAGCCTTTTGCGCTGCTGTAGCTTTGTACTGTATAAGCAGCTCTGCTCTGCGCTAATGTTGCTTCTATGCTGCTACTGCTCTGGTCTTCCCAGTCTTCAGATTTGCCTCTGCTCCAACTCTGATCTATGCACCCACTGCTCCTCTTGTCCCGCTACTGTCTTAAGGTTGTCGTAGCTCGCATGTGATCCAAGAGATGAGCTGCTCAAAGATCCCTTCTTACTTCTATGTAGCTCCTCTACATATCCATATCATCCCACCTCCGTGGTTCATGAGCACTCATGGTTGCATCATCTCCTGACCCATCATCTGCCACAGCTGCTTTGGAAGAAGATGCTTCCTTGTCCCTTTTCTTCTCAAGACAATTGCTGGAAAAATGTCCCATTTCACCAAACTGGAAGCACTTGATCTTTGAAAGATCCTTTTTCTTCTTTGGTTGCTTCTTTGATGCCAAGGCTGCATCTTCCTCATCTTCCTTCTTCACTTTGCTCAATGCACAATTGTGCCGCCTCTTGGTGAATCTGCAGAGTTCTTCTTGACACAGAATTGACCACAAGCTGTCCAATTTGGGAGGTCTGCTCTGCCCAAGATACTTTGGACAAAGGTTTCCCACTCATCCGTGACTGCATTGAGGGAAGTCCTGACTATCACAACATCATCCACCGTTGCACCCGTTGCAGTCAGATGATCTCTGATTGACTGCAATCTGAAGAGAAAATGCTCCATGTCTTCTCCCTTGGTCATCATGAATCACCTCATCTAAGTCTCCAACAACATTTTTCTTTGGACAGAGTCCAAACTTTCCCTCGTACAGGGAGGTCAAGGCCTTCCACATCTCTTTAGTTGTCTTCTTCTCATCTACGTGTGGTACAATATGGTCCTTGATACCATCCATAATCAGCCGCTTGGCATGCCCAACAACCTCCTTATGCTTCCAAAGGAGATCCGGATCTATCGATGTGGCCAGAGTTTTCTCTGCATGGTCTCTAAGATTGTATGCCTCGAGGACTATCAGGATCCTTGCCTTCCAAACTGAAAAATTTGAGAGCCATCCAGCTTATCCTGATCATGCAGTCCATGAGGAGCCATCTGATCAGAATGTGTCGGAACTTCCTTTTCTCTTTGCTAGAGAAATAGATCTAAGGCCCTTGGTGAAACAGGCACCTTCTGTTCCCTCTGACAACTGATTTCCCTTTCCCTCCTTGGAAATCTACCAAATCAACTATGATTCAGCTTCTTCTTTGATCCTCTGATCAAACTGCAAGTTTCCTTTGGTTAGAAACTCTCTGAGAAGCTGATCTCCTCCCGATCTTTGTCACTTGTGCTAAGGCTAAAAATAGAAAAACTTCAGAAAATATAGCCCCACCAGCATCTTCTAAATTTTTGCAACTTTTCTGCAGTCTTTTCTGGATCTGACAGATTCAGATGTGAATCACACTGGTTGGCTTCAAACCAAACCAACGTTCTTTCTGAGCTGCCTTTGCGCAGTAATTGTGTGGGCTTGCTAGGAGACAGCATTAGTCAGCGTCACCCTTCCCTCTGCGTGAATTTACCTCTGAAAACTGCGTTGTCCCTTCAAATCTGCGTTTCTACTCCTTTTCCAGCTACTTCCTGCAGCTAGAACCTTCAGTCTCTTCTGCTGGTGATCCTCCTAGATCTGCAATTGCTTTGATACCATGTAGAAATTTCTGAATCCTTACACTTTATGCAGACATTATTACTGTTAATCTGGTTATGCTCCTCCTACTTAGACAAGTTATTAACCGAATAAATTCAATTTAAAATCGAAGCAAAACACATAACAGATCTCTACCAATCCAGATCTCGAACAAGTTCATGCACACATAGACAAAGTGACACAGTGATTTCTGGACAAATAGTCCTCGGAAAAACCCAATGTGGGAAAATCGGTCTCTGGCTGCTAGAGGATTTTATTATTAAGAATTTTCTGAATACAACAAGCCTGTGTTCCATATCTGGAAAATCCGACAGAGAAATACTACATCTACAACTCACTCGCTAATCTAAGGCCAAAATAATGACTGATCCACACCCTCAAACGAGATTTACAGAATTCAGCCAAGATTAGGGCCTAGAAACCCCAGCGCTGCCCCTGAAAGCCTCTGCATCAACCTCTACAGCCCCTCAAACCTTCAGCGCTACTCCGGAAGAGACTACGTTACCCCAGAGTGGGTGACAGTCACTACGCTGCCCCTTAGGGTCTCGCGTAACCCTCTGAGGGTTTCCTGTTGAAAATCACGTTGTCCTTGGAGGGACTGCGCTATCCTTTTTGCTGTTGCTGCTCTCCTCTTCTGCGTTGTCCTTGAGCTGATCTCTGCCTCTTGTGTATTCTAGACCCCGGGATCAGATCATCCCCTTGGCCTAAATTCCCTTCTCTGTAGCTGAAACACTTCTAAGTATTCTTAGCAAACCCAGCGCTAGAACCTCAGCTTAGCTTCAGTGCTCTGCCTTTATGTGTCTTTACAAATGACCCCAAGCCTTTCCTTTATACTTTTCTCGTTGACAAATCAATGGCCATGATCAGATCTTGAATCAATGACTAAGATTAAAAGAAAGCTTGATCCGTGTGACTTAAGACAATTTCATCGCATGTTTAATTAAATACTCTTTAATTATTTAAGTTCCCTAAGTTTTAACTTAGGAAGTACATTAAAATAATTAATTAATTTAATATCTCCTAAACCAAATGAAATTTCCCAAATCCATTTCTGGGTCTTGTGGATCAAGTGTACTCTAGTCCCTCCAAAACGTTTGGGAGCTAGAGCACAACTGATGCTACCCCAAATACACAAAATCTCAACAAACAATTCAATGCTAAGTTGTCCAAGTGTGAGTTTGGGCTAACAGAGATGCTTTATTTGGGACGCATCATTGGGGAGGATGGCATGAGGGTGCATGAGGAGAAGATTCAAGCCATGCTGGATTGGTCGATGCCCCAGAATGTGACCGAGCTGAGTGGATTTGTGGGCATATGCACTTATTACAGGAATTTCATGAAGCCAATCTCACATTTGGCAGCTCCCCTCTTTGATTTGACCAAGAAATAGGCATTTGCATGGACAGACAAAGCACAAGCAGCATTTAAGCACCTCAAGGAGGTGATGAGTAGTTGCCCGGTATTGGCACTCCCTGACTTTATCCAATCGTTCACCTTGGAGTGTGATGCATCGAGTGAAGGCATGGGCGCAATATTATCACAGGGTGGTCATCACGCTAGTTTTGAGAGTCGAAAGCTCCTTCCGCACGAGAGACTGTACTTGATTTACGACAAGGAGATGTTGACCATCATGCATGTGTTGGCCAAATTCCAACAATACTTGGTGGGAAACAGGGTTAGAGTAAGACTGATCACAACAGTCTTCGCCATTTTTTGGGGCAGAAAGGCCTCAATGATAAACAGCAGAAATGGGTCAGCAGGATCCAGGCTTACGATTTCGACATAGAGTACGTCAAGGGCAAGCATAACATGGTATTTGATGCACTGTACAAGAGGCCCGCAACACTTTCCCCCATGAGCATCTGCCATGATTGGAAAGCACAGCTTTTGGTGGAGTACTCCAAGGATCATCGGGTGTGAGATCTTGGAAGGAACTCATGGGGATGAGCACTACCGGGTGATAGCAGATGTCATTTACTACAAGGGGCGCATATTCTTGGTACCAGTTTCGCAGTTGAGGGAGAGAATTATCTAGGTAGCCCATGATTCACCCTTGTCGGGACATCAGGGGTTCCTGAAGACCCACAGGACAGTCAAGGAGCGTTTCACGTGGAAGGGCCTCAAGGGGGACGTGTTGAGGCATATTCAGAGGTGTGAGACCTGTCAGAGGAACAAGGGGGAGTTAACCCATCCAATTGGGTTACTGTAGCCGCTTCCCATTTCGGAGGGGAAGGGGAGAGTATCTCTATGGATTTCATCACAGGGTTTCCCATGGTGTAGGGTCGTGACGCCATTTACGTGGTGGTGGACAGGCTGACGAAGTATGCACATTTCTTTGCTATTCCCTCCCAGTACTCTGCTTCGCAAGTTGCGGAGCTGTTCTTCATAGAGGTCTTCCGTCTGCATGGTCTTCCCAAGACCATAGTTAGTGATAAGGACAGCCATTTCATGGGAGCGTTTTGGCAAGAGCTTTTCAGATTGTTGGGCACTAAGCTCACTGCTAGAACCAGTTACCACCCTCAAACGGACAGGCAAACCAAGATCGCCAACAAGTGGTTAGAGGGGTACCTGCGAAGCTACGTGACAGGGAAACAACGGGCTTGGATGAGGTGGTTACACTTTGGGGAGTATTGCTACAACATCAACTACCACATGTCCATTGGTATGTCACTTTTTCGTGCTTTATATGGGTATGATGCTTTATCTTTTGTTGGCCTTGTTTTTGGAGACAGTAGGGCTCCAAGGGCCAAAGACTGGATTCAGGAGAGCCAAAAAATCCTTAAGGATCTCAAAGAAAACTTGCATACCACCCAAAATGAGGAGAAGATATATGCAAACATGCACAAGGTTCAGAGGCACTTTGAGGTGGAAGACTTAGTCTTTTTACACCTCCAACCATAGAAGTGGTCAATGTTCAAGCAAAAGGGGGTCGAAAAGCTACAACCACGCTTTTATGGGCCTTACAGGGTGGCTTGGAGGACTGGAGAGGTGCCTTACGAGTTGGAGCTTCCACCCGGAAGCAAATTCCATCATTTTTTCCACATCTCATGCCTCAAGAAGGTGTTGGGACAACATGTGACAGCTGCTACAGAATTACCCCCACTTGATGATGAGGGGCACTTAGTGCTAGAGCCGAAGGTCATCTTGGAAACTAGAGAGAGGAGATTGAGGAGCAGAACTATCAAAGAATATCTGGGACATCGGAGTAACTTACCAGATGAGGATGCTACTTGGGAGGGCGAGCACATACTTCAAAATTCGGCATTGCAGTTGCTTGGGGATAAGCAACATTTGGGGGAGGAGGACTGTCATGTCCCATCCTAAAATAAATTTTGCTAGAGAAGATTCACCATTTTTGTATTTTTTTCTATTGTGGGGTACCCACAAAATTTTGGAGATAATACTTAGGAGAAGGGGGTCAATATCACTTGGTAAGTGGAACGTGGGGGCCCCCCCTCATGAAATACGCACCCCCTTGGAGAAAAGTTGAATTTCCAAGGTGAGGGGGTTGAAATATTAGATGGATGGACCCACAAGAGGATACATGGGGAAATCATAAATAGGAGAACGATGGCAGTTACAGGGGCTTTTTGACAATTTAACATTTACTTGCACCTAGCGAGCTTGAGCTATTTAGCCGAGTCTGCAACCGAGATTCTCAAGCAAGTTTCATATCCCTTACATCGGTGGACTTCGAGTGCCAGCCCAAGAAGGGAGGTCGATTTCCTTGTGAGCCTCTTCAACATCAATTTCAGGAAATTTCATGGGGGTTTCATAGCAGTTTCAAGAGCATAGTTGGGGAGTATGAATTGCTTGGAGAGGCCAGCGTAGAGCAGAAGTTTAGTTGAGGTTTCTAGGGGAGTCTTGCCACACTATTTGCTGGAGCAAAGCAGCCATCTGGGTGACTGTGTGGGCATGCGCGGGAAGCTTTTCTGGGCACACGTGGGAGCTAGGGAGGTGACGATTGGGAGCAGATTTGAGTTGGGGATTTGGGGAGTTTTCCGGAGAGGTCAAGCCTTGGCATTTTGCAGCATTTTGAAGGGTTGAATCAGGTGATTCTTCAGGTGGGCCAAAATTCTCAGTCAGTTGGGGAGTACGTTGAAATTGTGGTCAATTTCGGGGGTTGAAAGTAGGCCAAACCCTTTTTAGATTTTGGTTGGTTATTGGAGAGGAGTCTCGGGTTAATTTTCCAGAATTTTCTGAGCACCGAAAGAGGGTCAATCAGCCATTCCTTGCAGCCAACAGTGCAGTTTGTGAAGGGCCAGTGCAGAGCTATTGTGGGGGAAACTACCTAGCAGTTGGAGGAGCAGATTTCATCACTTGGGCTTTGCTAGATTGCCTTGGGCAAGCCCAGGTGCAGACATTCTGAGCTTCTATTGTATCCCATTTATTTATAAAAAATGGCTCAGTTCAGCGCAGTTTTTGGTGTACTTTTTGGTGTTTAATTTGTGTGAAATTTTTGTGGGTGTTTTACTATGCACGCTTTGTTCATCACTGTTAATTTCCCTTGGGGATATTACATACACTTATGGCCTATGGTTTGAAGATTTGAATCTGCAGTGCTTATTTGAGATCAGCAGCTTATGGTTGAGTCATTCCAAACTTGAAGTTTAAGTGAGTTGACAATGACACCTACAGCATTCACCTGTGGTTTTATAACAGCAGTACCATTGCTTTGGTGATTTCACTTTACATTGACAACATAATTTGACAAATGATATATTAACCTTATGCCGCAGTAGAATAGACCTGATATATCTACTTAGCTTGATTAAGTACATTGACCATGACTTGAGTTGGAAACTTACATTTAGTACATTGATCTTATGTAGATAGTAGTACTTGTATAGAAGTCTCCTAAGAGTGCAGCAACTAGACAAGTGTCTCCTAAAGATTGCAGCAGTAGTATTGACATGATTCGTTGACCTGACACATACAAATTGACACTTACATTAAACATTGAGATAATATCTTGACTTTGACTTGACATATTAGTGAGATTGTAAACATGACTCTTGTCTTGTCAAACATGTTGCATCATGCTTAGTGATTTGATGCATTTACATGGTAGCATTGATTAACTATTGATGTGACATCAACATATGTTGATGTGATGGTCTGATATAACAGCAGTTGTATAACAGTATTGCAGTTGGTTTATGACAGCCTCATTGGACAGTGATATACGTGATTGCAGTGGGTGAAAATGGGTCCAGGGCATTGACAATCTGAGCAGCAGTGATTACACATATGTTGGTAGCCCTACTTGGGCCGAGCCTGAGAGCTTTGAAGGCAGGTCATAGGGATGACCTGAGGCATCTGGGTTTGTGCCATTATTTGATAGCAGTGCCAGATGTTTGCAGCATTATGAGCAATTTGCTATAGTGCGGCAGAGTGATGTGTTAACTGCATATGAGCTTTGATGCTTATTCATTCGTGAGCAGTTAGGTACAGTGACGTGCAGTGGTAGCCAACATTGTGAGCTCTTGATGATGAGCAGTGCAGTAGTTCAGTTATGATGTATAGTGACCTCTGCGAGCAGTGACACACAGTGATGTGCAGTTGAGCAGAGACAGTGATGTGCAGTTGAGCAGTGAGTTGATGCACAGCCTTGTGCAGTGGTTAGTGGCTACCAGGATCTAACAGATATACAACATCTTCTTTACATATTTCCTATATTGATTCAAAGCACGGGGGGATCCAATCTCAAAATTGCAAAATGTGGTCCGTCAACTCTACAGGGTGGCAGGGTGGTGCAAGGCAGGTGATTGGAGTCACCTTCAAGTTGTGTCCTGAGAACACTTCAAGGTGGCAAGGCGCTGCTAGGGAAAGTTGTGGCTTGCACAGGGCGGTGTGGCGTCCATTCAGTTGTGGCTGATAAACTAATAGGGCAGCGAAGCATCCTCTCCAACAGTAGCTGGTAAACAGAGTGTTGAGGCACTCATCGGGTTGTGGCCTAATCTACTGGGTGTTGGGGCATCCTTCTGGTTGAAACAGGATATCAGGGTCTAGTAGCGTCCTACAGGTTGTGGCCTGTGAATTAGGGGGTTGATGACTCCCTTTGTTGTAGCTGAAATCTTGATGTAAGTAATTTTTCTTTTAAAGAGAGGAGGACAATTACTAAGAAGCGTTCGGTGGTTTTTGACCCGGAGGGGGTTTTCCACCTAAAAATCTTAGTGCCCATTGTTTTATCTTTCTGCATTGTTGTATGGTGTTGTCAATTGTTGATTATTGTTTATGATCATCTAAAGAAGAACAATAATAATAACTAAAGATTAACTAATGCTCTGAAAAGGATTAATAAAGTGCTAATTGCTAAGAAATACTGATTCACCTCTCGCCCCGCCCCCCCTCTCAGTGTAATTGGGAATTATTTCAAACCCATTAACCTACAACCATCACCAATCTTTGTGATGGCCAAAAACATCTCCCAAGCAAAAAATAAAAGACAGCTTGTCAAGTCTATCACAACTTCACAATTCACGTTGAACAGCCCATATTATGTTCCTTTTCTGTATTTGTATTCTTTGAAACCATCATTAACAAAAATATATCCTCCATATTATTTATGTTTGTTTTGCACCTATTATCATGTCAACTTAGTTCTCAGAATAGTCCCAACTTGTAGGCAACAATATCACCAGATTAAATTTCAAATCTCTGCATACTATGAACCTGAGAAAATACTTTTTTCTCTCCCCTTGCTTTTCAACTTTCTATAAAACAATTATTTTTCACTATGATAGAGAAGTTAATGCAGTTTCCAAGAGTAAGCTTTCTCATCCAATATCTGCTACAAACGAAAAGCTAATTATCTAGTATTATGCAGCATTGCTTTATGTTTTTAATTTAGTTGTATTTTTAAGGGGGCAATGTAAGGAATATCCCAGCATAGAAATGTGCTTACCTCTGGATAAAGGACCCCCTGCAAAATTCCCTAACAATATAAAGTACAAATATGAACAAAAATGTCAATATGGGGCAAAAATACTACCACTGATGCATGAGCTCTGAATGATGAAACAACTGAACCCTCCACCAGATCCCAAAAAAAAATGCGACCATCCTCAGAACCACCAACAACATGCGCATCTGTATTAGTGAGGCAGCTATCCATTTTATAAGACTGAAAAAAATAAAAGACAACTTCAGTCAAGCTATAGAATCTTGGGATATAATTGAAATAATATTCTCTTGAGAAATCACACTTCTATAGCTTTCAATTTACACTGCAAAATTCAAAAACAATTTAGCAACAAATCTAAAGTTTACAGCACTTTATGTAGATTATTAATATCAAAAAAAATATTTTTCATCGGCATTTTCACAAAGAGACTGTCCCCTGTTTTATGCTTAAAAACTACGTATTTAGGAACTTAATACATGACCAATAGCAAGTCAGTTTTAACATACCAGTTTAGCAACAGTACACTCTTTTTAAAACAGAATGCAAATTAGATGAGAGATAAGATAGGATAGATCATTTTATTAAAATCCAACAAATGGTAACAAAAGTAGGTAATAATTCCACACATTAGACATTATTCCAAGAAAAATCTTCAATGAAATAGCACTTACAAGATGACAAGAGATATACCCAACCATAGATCAAAGAAGTAGCTCCAAGAAAGATCGAAAATCTAGCTTCCAAAGATATCGAAATGCATCAAAGAGTCTCCAATTCATCCAAGAAAAGAAGTGCAAAATTCTTTTTACAAGAGAAGTCCAAGTGATGATGATGCTCTCTCTCAATGAGAGCTAGTTCTATTTATATGAGACCTTTAAGAGGTCGAATTCCTATTCTAAGCCCTAAAAAAAAAAAAAATTTGCAAAATCGTAAGGCCTTGGTGACAAGCCCACCAAGTAGCTTCATAATTATGAGTAGACCATCCAATAGTAGGCCAAAAATGATGACATCATGATGAGATGAGGCCGTTTGAAGGCCGAGTTGAGTCCTCTAAGTGCCAAGATAAGGGAGAGTGCTCCATAAGTGATGCATAAGGGGATGGCCCCTTAATGTCCTTGTAGGTCATCATGTGGTGTTCTAAAGTGGTTCTGGGGCACAAAAACTGGTCTCGTGGGTCTCCTACTGAAAGGTAATGCCTATAGACTGCTCCACATGAGGGCACTGACAATGGTGCTTTTCGTCCCATATCTCAAGGGTGAGACAAGCCTCCATTAGGCCTTGGATCCACTGCCAAACCATGTGTAAACTACTAAGTTGGTTGAGGGAAATGTTGGTCCAAGCGCATCATCTCACAAATAATGTGGGGCAATGAACAAGTTGTTGAAGAGGTGTTGAGGGTGCCCATGAGATGAGATCATACTCTATCACATGACGGAGTCCCATGGCTCTCAACGCATCCCCTACAAGTGTCAATATGATCCTCTAGTGGGCTTAGGCTTCAGTTAAGTTGCCCAACCCAAGATGAAATCGCCTGCCAATTACGCATAAGATCCAATGCGTGTAACATCCCGTAGTTGATTTTCCAAGTAAAAAATACAAGACCAAGGTCATGGGACACGTATTCCAAGCTTAATGTTGGGCAAAACATAAAGATGGGTATCACTTGTGATTAATTAGTGGCCAAGGAAATTGGCAAAGGCATTGGCAAACGAAAAGAGGCATTACTTGGGATTTAATTATGGAAATACAGGAAAATAGTAGAAAAGGAAGGTGAAGAGACATAGATTTGTATGTTAAAAAAATTAGACAAAAAATGAAGGAAAATGAAGAAAATAGAGGCATCAATGATAAGAACGCTTGCTAGCTTTTCTGAGTTCAGTTTTGGAGCTCTCATTTCGTTCTCTCAAACTCTTGCACACTTAGAGCATTCTTGGAGCACTTTAGCATTCACTGGGATTGGAAAAAGAAGGCAAAGGAAAGAAGGAAAGCACAAGGAAACAGTTGAATCAGCAACTACAGTTGCATTTCTTTGCAGGAATAGGTTGCATGTGTGATTTCCTTGCTGATTTCTGGATGCATAGTATATGCATATGATTTTTTTGTCATGTGTTATCATTGGCATGGAGATTTGCCTGGATTAACAGTGGTTTTATCATTGCCTTGTCATTTGCTATATAGCCATGGTGTTGTGAGTTTTTCCACTTGTTTTCCAATTGCTGCTCAGGTTCCTTATGTCTATGGGTTGGAACAAACGCTCTGGGAGCACTGGAACAACTTGGGTTGAGTTATTATTCCTGGAGCCTAGGTTGGGACAAACACTCTGGGGCCCTTGGTGGGTTGTGTTACTAATTCCTGGAGCCCTGGAAAGCTTGGGTAGAGACCGATCTAGTTGATGTTAGTGATTTTCGACAGTAGAGGTGGAATCATTATGTTTGAGGATTGAGGTGGTTTAGCCTCTGGAAGCCCTGGTTTGGTTTTGTCTTGGTTTATTCCATGAGATCCTACGTTCATGCTTGCAATATGGCGTTGGGGTGATTGGCTGAAAGAGATTTGGTTCATCCCAATCTATGGTCGGGAGGTACCTGGAAATCCCTAACTTGGTTAGCATTTTCATATGTTAATATGAGATATTTTCCTATTGTGATCTATGAGCATTTGTAGTGATTATGTTGGTGATATTATGGCTGAGTTGCCATGGCTTCTATGTTGGTTATTTTATGTTATATGTTGGTTATATGATGTTTATTATCTATGGCTCTTGTCATGAATTGTTTAGTTATTGAACGAATGATGAATGTAATGGACTAATAAGTGTTGTTGCAGCTATGTGGAGAGGGCATAAAGCCTTCTTGGTGATTATCAAATGAATCTCAAACTATTATGACCAAATATGCATTCCTGACTTGTAGCTTCTATGCTTTCCATGTGTTTGATGAAATGTCTAGTGTGTTTTAGGCAGTCTATGTCAAGTTTTTGATTCGAGATTGAATGTTTAGCTTTGTCATCATGTTAATAATGATTCTGGAAAGTCTCAGGCAATTTTGGGTAGTGGTCTAGAGGCTAGCCTGAAAAGATGGTATGAAAATTTCTAAATCTAAACCAGAAACCCTACTACAATAAATCTGATTTACTTCTCCTACTTGTGTTTCTTTAATTAACAAGTTATTTTCTGAATAATTCAGGAAAACATCAAACTAAATACACTACAGCCTACACAATTATACAAATCAAGTGCTGAAAAATAAGTAAAGCACACAGGCAAAGGACACAGATTTTTCGAACAAATGACCCCAGAAAAACCCAATGCGGGAAAATCGGTGTAGCAGTTTTGAGGGTTTATATTATTAAGCAGATTTCTAAATACAAACTAGGGTGCCAAATCCGGCTCACCCAACAAAGAAAATCCTCGATAGAAGTACCTCTATCCGAAGATAGATGTTATGGTTGATCCAGCAACTGGATGAAGAAACCCCAAAGGTGACCGCCCAGTCCCCAGTGCAGTTGAGCGATGGCTACAGCAAGCTAGACTACGTCACCCTTCATAATGGCTGTGTCACCCTCTTCGTGAGCCTTTCCAGCTCAAAAAATGATCTGTTGGATAGCTGCCTGATCTGCCCCACAGAAACCTTAGCGCAGCTCTACGAGTGACTGTGTCACCCTCTATAGCTCTGCGTCCCCTCTGCGTGAGCCCTGTTGGCTTTGCATCACCCCTACATGAGCCTTGTAGGCTATGAAAATTTCAATTCTGAAATTATATTGCAATTATAGATTTATTTCTCCTGCTTATTTCCATAATAAGTTATTTACAAATCCCTTCCAGTAAATATCAAAATAAACAGTACTGCAGTTATCACTTAAGTACATATAGAGAAAAGAAAAGTAAAATACAAGCACAAGAATCAATCACATTAACACAGTTATTTTTGGATAATTGTCCCCGAAAAAATCCAATACGGGAAAACCGGTGGAGCAGATGGACAAGAATTTCATGGGAGAGCTAGCTAAAGTTCACCACTAGGACTATCATTCACATGTTATCCATGAATAATGCATGCAATAATGACATCTAGATGCTTTCAATAAATTAGGACACAAAAGAAACCCTAGATTCAATACATTTCATAAATTAGGTATAAAAAAAAGATTTACTCAACAAAATAGCTCACTTACAAGA
Source organism: Pinus albicaulis (assembly GCA_034641835.2). Taxonomy (NCBI): domain Eukaryota; kingdom Viridiplantae; phylum Streptophyta; class Pinopsida; order Pinales; family Pinaceae; genus Pinus; species Pinus albicaulis. Next base: position 975,721,109 of record CM076569.1, read on the forward strand.
TAACATGCATGATATCCATTCCATAGATCCAAGACAATAGCTCCACAGGAAAACGATTTGCTCCAAATATCAAAGTGCATTCATAGGTCACATCTCTACCATAAGAAAAGATGGTCGAAATTCTCTCAAGAGAAATTGAAATCTACAAGTTGTGATGATGAATTGATACAATGAATGATTCCTCTACATATATGAGGAATTCAAGTTCCAATTTTGGCCCAATGCCCCTAAAAATCATAAAATAATGTGCTACAAACAAGCTAGGTCATAAGCTGACCCAGTAGCCAATGAGAAAACATAACCCTAGCCCAAACATGTGAGTTGCAAGAGAGAGAAAGTAAGATGTCATGCATGTGTGAGCCCTTTTAGGGCTAGTGTTGAAGCTTCATGGTGCCAAGATGTGAGTAGAAGCCTTCAAAAATCATTTCCTAAGGGTTGACCCTCTGGTCTCTATCAATGCTCCTCTATGGACCCCAATTTTCATTTTGGGGAATAAAAGTGATCTCATGGGCCTCCAAGAGGTCAAAATGTCTGTCTCTACTCCAACGTTGAGGGCTCTCAAGGTGGTTCTAGCCCTCCCATGTCTCAAGGTGTGAGACCATCCTGCTATGGGCCCTAGATCAGCTACCAACCCCTCATGAAGTGTTAGGTCAGTTGGGGGCATGCTAGGTCGAGGTGCATCATCCAATAAAAGTCATCAATGTAGTGCAAAGTGTTGGAACGTTGTGGGTGTTAGAGGAGCCCATGGCTATGTGTGATGCTCTGCTATAGCTTGGAGACCCATGGCTCTCAATGCTCCATTTGTGGGTGTCAATATGATGCTCTAAAAGACTTGAGCCCCAGTTAAGTTGCCTAAGCCATAGTTGTGGAACCACCTGACAATTACACACAATATCCAATGCTAGCAACTACATCATTAGGTACATTTAATCATTTTTTCATTTATGTGAACAAAGCTTCAAAGTAATGGACAATTTGACATTTCAAATAAAGATTCCCTTCCAAAATTAAGGCTTTGAACTCACAATGGTGTTACCTTCATAGATAGAAGTGGCTAATAGACCACCCTACTAGGTGTTTCCAGCCCCAAAAGGGAAATGAAATGTCCTTGGTCCACCCTTCAATTGATAGGTGTCATATGAATAATTATGGAACAAAGGGGAGGATACTTCATGGCCAAGTGACATGGTCAAATGGACCAGCTATGATGGCATCCTCATCCTAAGCGTATGTATGTGGGGAGGGAGGAATCGTGGATGCATAAGTTAACAAATCGGCCTTTGTTTTTCCACCCCTCTTGTGCGCCTTTTACTTTTTCTTGATTTTTCTTTGTATTAATGTTCATAGCTCAAAGGTTTAGAGCTTGCTTTGTATGATGTATAGTAGTTATTACCCCCTTAATGGTGAGGCAGCTCATTTCCCACCAAGGTTTGGGACATGCAAGGATTCCTTCTCACAATATGAAGAGCAACATGTGCCCAGGAACCGAGTGATGGCCATAATGAGTGTGGTAGAGCTCATGCTAGGCTTTTGCCCATGTGCTAATGTGTATGTCCCGACCATCTTTTGCATTATTATCTTCTTTTGTTATCGCTTTTGGCCATCATATGCTTTTTCTTCTTCTTTTAGCTACATCAACCTCCCAGGGCCATTTTTTGAGCCCTACTCGAGTATGAGGGTGTATGGTTCCAATCCCAAAGAACCAATGTTTAGTTGAACCCGAAGGAGGGAGGTGGAACATAGGGCTTGTAATGTAAGATGGAAAGTGGTAAGTATGGAATGGGGAAAAATTGGACTACACTATCTCAATTGGGGTTTCCCAATTAGTGCCCCTCCTATACCCATTGGGCCATTAGGGGAGCTCCCACTGGACTAGGATGAAAGATTAACCCCCCATTTAAGGTGAGGGAACAAGATCACGTTCAAAACCCATCTTCCTTCTAGATTACCCAATAATCCATGGCAAATTCCCAAAATACAAACAAGCATAAGCACCTCATTGGAAAATGAATAAAGTACCTTTTGATCGGAAGCCCACCTTCCAGCATGTGCTCTTGCCAAATGGGCGAGGAAACATATGATTGATCCAGGTGGCAAAGATACGAATGGCACATCATCATCAGTTACTAGTGGTTGTCAAGGGTTGTTAGCTGACCAGCTGGAAGAGATGATGGGAGAAAAATTCATCTTGTGGGGTCACCCACTTTTGGTGTGTAACATATGGCTCTAACAAGGACATGAGCTCACCATAGAGTGCATGATCCATGTGCTCAAACTGGGAGTTCATGAGAACTCTAGCAATCTCCTGGGACTGCAGACCTGCAACCTGCACATGGCAATAGACTTGTTTGGGAGCATGTGCACTGGGCATAGGGTGTCACCCATGTTTTAATGAAAGTACTAAATCCATTCAGAAAGTAAAATATAATCTAAATGCAATCTAATCTACATGAAAACATGATGAGTGATATTAGCATGCGAAAAGATTATGCAATGCACCTATCCTACAAACACAATGCTAACATACTATGCATGAGATAGGCGTAGTCATACAGCCAATGCAACAAACATTATTAGATCAATATAACACCCCTTCTCCATATGATTAGTAATGAGATGGGACAAGAAAGCATCGTAACCATCCATGCAAGATTCATATACAAGACTGTTGGGTGTGTTATATTCATTCCATGCGTCACGGGGTTTGGGCAGTAGAGAAGAAATTATTTTATGCAGACCCAATAATAGTTGGGCAAACCCAAGGATGGGGGGCAGTGTGAAAATTTCTTAACTAAGAAACCCTACCGTTAAATATCGATTTACTTCTCCTACTTAATTAAACATACAAGTTATTAATCCGAATATTCAGAATTAACATCGAAGTAAATACAATTAACAACCTACACATACAAATCACTTACTGAATAGCACCCTCATATGACAAAGTGACACAGATTTTTTGGACGAATGTCCCTGGAAAAACCCAATGCGGGAAAACCAGTGCAGTAGATATGACGGTTTATTATTATTAAACAGCATTTTCTGAGTACATCTAAGGCGCCATAAACTTGGCTAACCCAGCAAAGAAAACCTCAGCAATCAGAGAAAATCTGAGATATACGTCACTCTCGCAAGTCGACTGATCCGGATGAGCAACTAGTGAAACCCCAGCTAGCTCTGCGCAGCAACTGCGTAAGCCCACGTAGCCTGAACTGCATCACCCTAGCTCTGCGTAGATTTGCTTCTCCTAGATCTCGGTTTCAGCTTTGTTGGCTCAGAAACTCTTCTTCCGACAGATTTTCGAACTTCTGCTAGGAGATGTTGCGCTGCCTCTACGTGGGCCTGCGTCACCCTCCTGAGCGACTACGTCACTCCCTCTGATGGTTACGTTGCCTCCACTGCGTCTCTGCTACCCTTGCCCTACACTGTACTCTTGGCCCTCCTGACCAATCACTGCATCTACCCCTCACAGCAACTCTGAGTCACTCAGATCTAATCTTCGTCCGAGCACTGCTCTGTCAAAAGAATTCGATCTCTTACAGTATGTGTGTGTGTCTCCAACTGACCCCAAGCCTTTCCTTTATACTTTCTCAATGACACATCAACGACAGTCATTTAATCTCTTATCGACGGCTTAGATTAAAAGACTGCTTGATTCGCGTCACTTAGAAAATTTCATCACATGTGTTTAATTAATTCACTTTAACTTTTCTAATTCCCTAAGTCAGACTTAAGGTCCTCATTAAAAAAATTAATTATTTTAATATCTCACACACCAGATAAAATTTCTCCAAACGCTTTCTGGGTTTTGGAGGTCTTGTGTGTCTTAGCCCCTCCACAAAATTTCAGGGCTAGAGCACACCGATGCTAGCTCAAAATCTCAACACTCCCTCTTAGCACGCAGTGTGCTCTAGCAATGCATCCACACCATGTATGGCAATATCTCGGCATCATTCTCTATGCTGCTAATGCTTGGCATGCTGAACTCCATCCATTGTGCTGCTGCTTTCTGTACTGTTGCCCATGTCACTGCCACTGGCACTACTACATCTGTACTACATCTCCCTCTCAATTTGCTACATCATGATGCCCATAGCACTGCCACTGCTAACTGTTGCACTGCAACTTAGTTGTTGAGAAGTAAGCAACTGAAGGACCCCTGCCCAATCATTGACAGACAAAGTCAAGCTGCATCTCATCACTGAAGCTCCCTTGGTTGTTTCTCTACGCTGTCCTCCTGAAGCCACTGCGTTGCTGCAGCTTTGCATTGCGTAAGTACTGCATCCTCTACGTTGCTGAAGTCCCATCATCCCCTCTACGTTGCTGCTACCTCTTCTTTGCATTGCTCCCTCTACAGCGTCTCAGCACTGCCCTTTGCTTCACTGTGATCTCTTACACCCACTGTTCCACTTGTCCCACTACCATCTTAAGGATCTCGTAGCTCGTATGTGATCCAAGAGTTGGGCTACTCAAGGATCCTGCCTCTCTTCATCTATAGTTTCTCTACAAATCCATATCGCCCCACTTACGTGGCTCATGAGCACTCATGGCTACGTCATCATCACTCCCATCGTCCTTTGCTGCTATAGCCTTCGATTCAGAAGATCCCTTGTCCTTCTACTTAGGACAAGTGTTGGCGAAGTGTCCAAGTTCGCCACAATTAAAGCACCGGACCTTGGATAGGTCCCTCTTCTTCTTCCCTTGCTGTCGCCATTCCTTTGATGCAAGGGTTGCATCCTCCTCCTATTCTTTCTTTACCTTGACTATTCCGCTGTTGCTGCTTTGCCTCTTAGTAAATCTCTTGATTTCCTCCTGACGAAGGATTTCTCACATGTCTGTTGAGTTTTCTTGATTGAAGGAGTAGAATCAGATGTGCTCCAGCTCCCAAAAATTGTGGAGGCACTGAGTACATGAGATCTCCAATACCCTGAAAAGGATTTGGGAAATTTCATCCGGTTTGGGAGATAATTAATTAATTAATAATTTTAATTAAGGACCCTAAGTCTAACTTAGGAAAATTAAATTATTAAAGGTTATTAATTAAAACATGTGATGAAATTGTCTTAAGTCACACGAATCAAGCTTTCTTTTATTCTTAGTCATTGATTCAAGATTTGATCATGGTCGTTGGTTTCCCAATGAGAAAAGTATAAAGGAAAGGCTTGGGGTCATTTAGAGAAGACACACAGAGGCAGAGCACTGAAGCTAAGCTGGAAGTCTAGGGCATGGTTTGCTAAGAATTTCCAGAAGTGTTTCAACTGCAGAGAGGGGAATTTAGGCAAAGGGGATGGTTTGATCCTAGTGCCTAGAATCACCAAGAGGCAGAGAGCAGCTTCCAGAGGCAACGCAGAGAAGCAGAGGCAGCAGCACCAGAGAGGGCAGCAGCTTCCTCTACTTATATGAGGAATTCAAGTTCCAATCTTAGCCCAATGCCCCTAAAAAGAATATAATAATGTGCCACTAACACGCTAGGTCACAAGCCGACCTAATAGCCAATGAGAAAATGTAATATCCCGAATGGGAAATAGACAGCAATCCAAGCATACAACAATATAGAAAAATGCCGGAAATAGAACATAAAGCAAATACACATAAAATGTCGGGAATGCTAAGCCATTTTATTAATCTGAGAATATAATGGAATACAATGGATAATCAGAATAATAGCACCTATCCTTGCACAAGGCAAGTGAAGAGCCCTCTCAGAAAATAAGAAATGGCTGCTACAGAAACTGTGTCCCAGCTGCTGGAAGAAACTGCCGTAAACTGCTGCTGCTGGAATGAACTGGAACTAGGGGTTGATCCCCTTGCCGGAATGAGCTGAAAATCTGCAGAACACCTGAACTCACCACCCCGGACAAAACCCAGAAACCATGTAGAAAATGATCAGCCTCCGAAAATCACCTCCGGAACCCTCCTCAAGGAAAAACGTTGTCTCTCCAAGCCCAGCGCAGAAGCCAAACGATATATGATGAAATAGGGCCACAAACTCCCCGGAAAATCTTCCACTGATGAAGACTGAACCTCCACACCGAATCTCATTAAATCTCCTGCAGAAAACCCCGCAATAGAACACCTCCTCCAAGAACTGCGTCCTCTCTCCCAGGGACTGCGCAGTCACCAAAAGAAGCCCAGCTCCTCCGCAAAACAACAACCAAATCTCTTGCAAAAGACTTAAGGAAAAACCTTGCCCGAGCAGGCACTCGAAGTCCCCCGGGGCTAAGGGCGAGATCTCCGACCGGAGACACTCAATCGCACTAAACAGTGCTGCAGACAGGCTAAACAGCCAGCGTGCTCAAGAAGACAGAAGTCTAGCTCAATATCATCAACATCAATAATGCCCCAAATGAGGAGGCTCCTCCACCTTTTATAGCATTGGTTTCCCTCCAAAACCAACGTAGTCTCTCTCTCCCCCACGTGGTGTGTGGCCCCCCTTGGCTCCCCCCCTTAAGTTACAACGTTGCATCTACTAGGGAAACACTTTATTTTATTTAAGTGAGTTGGACCCCTTTTCTCACTTTTATTTATTAATAAACTATAGTCGGCAAAACTATACAAAAAACAAATATTCCAATTAGCGGTGCTAATTAGGAATATTACAGAAAACATAATTGTAGCCCACACATGTGAGCCACAAGAGAGAGAAAGGATGACGTCACGCATGTGTGAGCCCTTCTAGGGCTACCATTGAAGCTTCATGGTTCAAAGATGTGAATAGAAGCCCTCTAAAATCATCTCCTAAGGGTTGGCCCTTAGGTCTCTGTCAATGCTCCTTTGTGGACCCCAATTTTCATCTTGGGGCACAAAAGTGGTCTCATGGGTCTTTAGGTGGTCAAAATGTATCTCTCTACTCCAACTTTGAGGGCTATTAAGGTGGTGCTAGCCCTCCCAGCTCTCGAGTTGTAAGATCATCCTCCTATGGGCCCTGGATTAACTACCAACCCTCTATGAAGTGTTAGGTCAACTGGGGGCATGTTGATCCAGGTGCATCATCCCATAAATTCAACAATGTAGGGAAAAGTTCTAGAATGTTGTGGTTATTGGACCCTGGAGGTGCCCATGGCTATGTGTGATGCTCTACTATAACCTGGAGACCCATGGCTCTCAACGCTCCACCTGCGGGTGCCAATATGCTTCTCTAAAAGACTTGAGCCTCAGTTAAATTGCCCAAGCCATGGTTGTGGAACCACTTGATTATTATACACAATATCCATTGTTAGCAACTAAATCATTAGGCACATTTAATCATTTTTGCATCTAAGTGAACCAAGCTTAAAAGTAATGGGCAATTTGACACTTCAAATAAGGCTTCCCTTGCAAAATTAAGTCTTTGAACTCACTATGGTGTTACCTCCCTAGGTAGGAGAAGCTAATAGACCACTCCATTAGGTGTTTCTAGCCCCCAAGGGGAAATGGCATGTTCTTGGTCCACCCTTCAATTGATAGGTGTCATGCAAATAATGATGGAACAGAGGGGAGAAGACTTCATCGCCAAGTGTCAAGGTAAAAGGGACCAACTATGATGGGCTCCTCATCCTAAGTGTATAGATGTGGGGAGGGAGTGATCGTGCATGCATGAGTTACGAACTCAGACTTTGTTTTTCCACCCCTCTTGTGCACCTTTTACTATTTCTTGATTTTTCTTTGTATTAATGTTCGTAGCTCAAAGGGTTAGAGCTTGCTTTGTATGATTATAATAGTTATTATCCCCTTAATCGTGAGGCAACTCATTGCCCACCAGGGGTTGGGACATGCAAAGGTTCCTTCTCATCATATGAAGAGCAACATGTGCTCGAGAATCAAGTGATGGCCATAATGAGTGAGGTAGAGCTCATGTTAAGCTTTTTCCCATGTGCTAATGTGTATGTCTCAGCCATCTTTTGCATTTTGATCTTCTTTTGTTTTCGCTTGTAGGCATCATATGTTTTTTCTTATTCTTTTAGTTGCATCAACCTCCCAAGGCCAAGTTCCAAGCCCTACTCAGGTACGAGGGTGTATGGTGCCAAACCCTAAGAACCAATGGTCAATTGAACTCGAAGTAGGGAGGTGTAACATAGGGCTTGTAATGTAATATGGAAAGTGGTAAGTATGGAATGGGGTAAAAAGGGACTACGTTATCTCAATCGGGGTTTCCCAAGTAGTGCCCTCCTGTTACCCACCACCAAAAGTGGGTAACCCTAGGAGATCATTTCTTCTATTCATCTTCTTCAAGTTGGCAACCAGCAGCCCCTAACAGCCACCTTCTACCTGATGTGATGTGCCACTTTATCATCACAACCTACATCAGTTGTATGTTTCCTCGCACATGTTAGAAGGTGGTCAATCTAACCCAAAAGGTATGTTTTTCATTGTGCAATTGAGTGCTTACGCTAAATTTTCATTTGGGCATATAAATTTTCATTTGGACATTTGGCATAAATTATTGGGTGACTTGGAAGAAGGAAGGGTTTTGACTATGGCTTTGTTCCCTCACCTTAAATGGGGGGTTAATCTTCAATCCTAATCTAATGGGACCTCCCCTATTGGCCCATGGCTCTAGAAAGCGAACTACTTGGGAAGCCCCGATTTTGGTAGTGTGATCCTGTTTTCCCATTCCATATTTATCACTTCCCTCTGCACATTACAAGTCCTATTCATTATCTGCTCTCTCTGGGTCCACATGACCATTGGATCCACAGGGTGTTGGCACACCCCCTCCCCTTGTCCACATATCTAGGTCGGGCCTAGAAAGGTTGCCTTGGAGGTCAATGCAGCTAAAAGGAAGTTAAAAGAATATCATGGCTAGAAGCAAAAAACAAAAGAAAACCAAAATCATAAAATGCAAAAGATGGTTAAGAGTGACTCGAGACAATAATATAATGTCCAAAAAAGCCAAGCATGAGCTCTACTCTTATTATTATGGCACCCCATCACATCATTAAAGGAACCCATGCACGTTCCAACCCATAGTAGTCGATGAACTACCCCACCTTTAAAGGGGTAATAATTGTTATACATCATTCACAACATGCTCTCATTTCCTAGAGCTTCAAGCAATAATACAAAGAAAAATCAAGAAAAAGAAACAGAAAAATAAAGAGGGGTGGAAAAACAAAGGATGGAATAACTCATGCAACCACGATTGCTCCCTCCTCACAGTTGTACACCGAATATGTGAACTTCCTCTTCATTGCTACCCCTTTGCCCATAGCATTTGGCCCTAAGACCCCTTCATCCCCATTCCATTCCATCATTATTCACATGCCACCTATTGATTGAAGGATGTACCTAGGACATGTCTTCCCCCTTAGGGGCTCGGAACACCTAATAGGGTTGTCTATTAGCCACTCCTACCTAGGGAGGTAACTGTTGAGATTTTGGGGTAGCATCGAATGTGCTCTAGCTCCGAAATTTTGTGGAGGAGCTGGAGTACATGAGATCTCCAAGACCCAGAAAGCGTTTGGAGAAATTCCATCTGGTTTGATAGTTATTCTAATAATTAATCTTTTTAACTAAGGACCCTAAGTCTAACTTAGGAAAATTAAATGATTAAAGTGAATTAAATCAAACATGTAATGAGAATGTTCTAAGTGATGTGGATCAAGCAGCTAGCCACTCCTACCTAGGGAGGTAACTGTTGAGATTTTGGGGTAGCATCGGATGTGCTCTAGCTCCGAAATTTTGTGGAGGAGCTGGAGTACATGATATCTCCAAGACTCAGAAAGCATTTGGAGAAATTCCATCTGGTTTGATAGTTATTCAAATAATTAATCTTTCTAACTAAGGACCCTAAGTCTAACTTAGGAAAATTAAATGATTAAAGTGAATTAAATTAAACATGTAATGAAAATGTTTTAAGTGACGTGGATCAAGCAGCTTCTAATCTTAACCATTGATTAGAGATTAGATCACGGTTGTTGGTTTGCCAACAAGAAAAGTATAAGAGAAGGGTTGGGGTCAGTTGGAGAACACGCACGATAGCGGATGCACTGAGCTAAGTCAAAATTCTAGGGCGGGGTTTGCTAAGAATTTCGAAGAGAGTTTGCAATGCAGTGAGGGGCAGAGATTGGCAAGGGATGATTTGATCCGAGACCAAAAATACAACAGTGGCAGAGAGGCAGCGTACCAGGCAGCACAGAAGCCAGCCAGAGATATGTAGATCAGCCAAAGCCACGCAGAAGGCAACATAGAGGCAGCGACAACCCTTCAGGGGTGACGCAGGCCCAGCCAGGGCAGCGTAAGCCCTGAGAGGCCGACACAAGCCCAGCCAGGGCAGTGCAGGGGCAGCGTAAGCCCTAAGAGGCTAACGTAGGCCCATCCAAGGCAGCGCAGACGCTGACGCAGGCTAGAGAGGCTGAAGCAGAGGGCTGAGGGACAGCGCTGGGGTTTCTGGTGGGCCAAAAAGGGTTCGAGTTCTGTAAATCTCATTTGAGGGTATGAATCAGCCATATTTTTTGTCTCTGAGTGAAAGAGGTATTACTGTTGTGTAATTTCTCTGTAGGGCGAACCATTTTGGTGCCCGGATATTCTTGTATTCAGATTCTACATAACAATAAAACCCTTTAGAGCTAGCTGCACCGGTTTTCCCACATTGGGTTTTTCTGGGGACATTTGTCTGAAAAATATATGTCACTTTGTCATGTGTGCGTGATGTTCAGTAAATGATTTGTAAATGTGTAAGTTGAAGTTGTGTTTACTTTGTTGATTTTGCTGAATAATTCAGAAAATTAACTTGTAATTTAAATCAAGTAGGAAAAGTAGATCAAGACACTACAGTAGGATTTCTGTTTAGAAATTTTCACATGGAATCAGAGCATTGCAGATCAAGTTGATCGACCAGCAGAGCGACTGAAGAGGATTTTTGCAGAGAAGACAGCTGAAGTCGCAGAGTTCCAGAGAGGGCAGCGCAGCACCAAGAGTACGCAGTCCCAGCTAAGTAACGCAGAGGTAGTGCAGAGCCTTCCAGAGTGACACAGGAGCAGCCTGTGTTGCGCAGAGGCTGCGCTAAGCCAGTCTGCTCACGTAGAGGCCAGCCAGAAGGACGCAGTCCAGTTTTGAGGTTGTTGTGCAGATTTGCCATAGTCTGGAAGCGGAGCTTCGAATCTTCAGAGGTTGCTGGTGTGGCACAGGTTCTGTCGGTGCAGAACAGTGCCTAGCTAAGTTAACAAAGAGCGGGAGGAGAACAGTTGCTCAGCAGATTTTTGCCAAAGAAATCTGAGGATCGATCAGGAGGGTGATCGAAGAGGGCTGATTCAAGGGATTTGGCAAATTTCTGAGGAGGGAAATCAGTTGTCAGAGGGAGCAGTTACTATAGAGGGTGCCTTTTTTGCAAAGGACCCTAGGGTTGGGCTTCTGTTGAGAGTAGCAACAGCAGCAGGGAGAGGAGCATCTGTTTCAACATATTGTTTTGAGCTAGATGGCCTCGTACGAACTGCATGATCAGGATAGGTTGGACGGTTTGTCCAACTTTGCTATCTGGAAGGCCAAAAACCTGACGGTCCTAAAGGCATACGAACTTCTGGAGCATGCAGAGAACGTCTTGGCTACACCAACCGATGTTGCTCTTCTCGTGAAACATAATGAAGTGGAGGTGCATGTTAAGCACTTTATCATGGACGGGGTCAAGGATCATGTGGTCCCACACATTGCCAAGAAGAGGACGGCTAATGCTATGTGGACAACTTTGACCACAATGTATCAAGGAAAATTCGTCCAGAAGAAGGTGATTCTAGAGAACCAAATGAGGTTGTTCGTGATGAATAAGGGGGAGGAAATCGATACTTTCCTCTTCAAGTTGCAGAAAATCCAGGATTAGCTAATTGCCATGGGGATTAAAGTGGAGGATGATGTCATGGTGAGTACTGCTCTAAATTCAGTCTCAGATGAATGGGAAACGTTTGTCCAAAGCATCTTGGGCAGACAGGATCTTCCAAGCTGGGACAACATGTGGGTTATCCTCCGACAAGAGGAAATCTGTCGGATGACCAAGAGACAAAACAACACCAGATTCAGCAAAGTCAAGAAGGAGGAAGAGGAAGATGCAACCCTTGCATCCAAGAATTAGTAAGGGAATAAAAAGAGGGATTTGTCCAAGATCCGATGCTTTAGGTGTGGTGAACTTGGACACTTCGCCGCCACTTGTCCTCTAAGGAAGAAGGACAAGGAAGTTGATTCCAAGGTTGTGGCGGCTAAAGAAGACGATGGCTCTGGTGATGATGTAGCCATGAGTGCTCATGAACCTCGAGAGAAGAGGTGGGGCAACTTTGATCTATAGAGTGGTTATAGATAGAGAAGGCAGGATCCTTGAGGAGCTCAAACTCTTGGATCACATACGAGCTATAGGAGCCTTAAGACAGTAGCAGGATGACTGGAGTCAGCGGGCGCAGAAGATCACAGAGAAGCGAAGGAATGTTGGGACATTGAAGAGATGAGCAGCACAGTGTAATGGCAGCGACAGCGTGGAAGCAGCAGCACAGAAGCTGATGGGACTTCAACAGAGGAGCAGTGTTTACGCAGTGCAGAGTAGAAGCAGTGCAGTGGCTCAGAGAGACAGCGCAGAGCAGCCGCAGAGGGTGCTTCAGTGATGAGATGTAGCTCAACTGACTTGTCTGTCAGTGATTGGGTAGGGGTCCTTCAGTTGCTTCTCAGCAACTGCGTTGCAGTGCAGCAGTTGACAGCACGATGTAGAATTTGAGAGGGAGCTGCAGTACAGATGTGGCAGTGATTGTGGCAGAGTCATGGGCGGCAGCGCAGTGATGGATGGCAGCAAGCCAAGCATCAATGCGGGGACCGATGCCAGAGATCAGGGAAATTCTTCAGTGTGGAAGTATTGCTAGAGCACATTTCTCACTAAGAGGGAGTGTTGAAATTTTGGGGTAGCATAGGATGTGCTCTAGCTCCGAAATTTTGTAGCAGAGCTGGAGTACATGAGATCTCCAAGACCCAGAAAGCGTTTGGAGAAATTCCATCTGGTTTGATAGTTATTCAAATAATTAATATTTTAATTAAAGACCCTGTTGGGCCTCAAAATAGTCCCTATTCTCACTCCATTATTCACCAATACCTTCACATTACTTCCATATTACCTTCATATCACCTTCATTCCACCTCCACATCATTACATTTACCTCATCATTGGGTTAGAACTATGCTTTTCTGAAGTTTATTAATTCTTAACATTTTTAAGTGGAGTTGTGGTTAAACTTTAGAAGATAATATGCTTATACTTATACCTAACAATTAGAATGAGTTTGTTGACATGTGTAGGTACAAAGGAAGCTTCCAAGGCATCTTTATGTGGCACTCTATGTTCAAATTCGAATTTGAGGAGATCATGGACCTCATGGAGGAGATCATGGAGGATAGGGTTATGTGTCACCATTGGTTGAGAAATATGTGGGTCAAAGGAGGGAATAGTGGATTTACATTTATGAGTTTGTTATCATAGCTTTTGTATAAATAGGAGTGTTATCTCCTTCATTTGTAGTCTTAATCTTGATTTGTAATCTTAGTATCTTATAGGTTGGTAGTGAGAAGTTAGATTGGAAAATCAATGTAATGGTTGCAATTGCAATTTGCAATTGATGATAAATAAGATGGAGCTTCTTTGATCCTCTACATTTGACTTTTCTTTTTGTGTGCTTGTGAATCCTTGGAAGGATCCCCATTGCCTAGCAAGTACACTTTTATTTTAGTAGGCTTTTATTTTATGTTTGTTTGTGAATTTCATTAGATTAAATTATTAAGTTCATATGTTTGGAATATTAACGAATGACCTTTCGTAAGAAAGTATTAATGTTTCCTTCAATGAATCTGATTTTTTATTTAATATTAGATTTCATTAGTTTAAGTTTCTGATTTATATGCTTGAGATATAAATGAATAGACTCTTATAAGAGAGCTTTAACATTTCATGCAATCAATCAAAATTAGGTTTAAGTGCTTTAATTTCATTAGTTTAAATAGTTTGTTGATTAAGATGATTAGAAATATTAATGAACAGTCTCCTGTAAGGAAGCCTTAATATTTCTTACACTTGTCACAATGTCTTTAGATTTCATTTTGATTAAATAACTAAATAGGTGTTGGAGATCCTAATGAACAACCTCCTGTAAGGGAGCTTTGGCATTTCTTCACCTAGCTTAGTTTAGTTTGTCTCTAAGTCCATATATATTGAATGATCCTCGAAGTTTACTTACCCGAATTGATAGTAAATGAAACTCTAATTTGCATCCGCATTTGAGACCAAACAGACCCTAAGTCTAACTTAGGAAAATTAAAGATTAAAGTGAATTAAATTAAAGATGTGATTAGAATGTTCTAAGTGACGTGGATCAAGCAGCGTCTAATCTTAGTCATTGATTAGAGATTAGATCACGGTTGTTGGTTTGCCAAAGAGAAAAGTATAAGAGAAGGGCTTGGGGTCAGCGGGAGAACACACACGATAGCGGATGCACTGAGCTAAGTCGAAATTCTAGGGTGGGGTTTGCTAAGAATTTCAAAGTGAGTTTGCAGTGCATTGAGGGGCAAAGATTGGCAACGGATAATCTGATCTGAGGCCAAGAATACAACAGCAGCAAAGAGGCAGTGTACTAGGCAGCGCAAAGGCCATCCAGAGATACGCAGATTAGCCAGAGCCACGCAGAAGGTAGCGCAGAGGGAGCAGCAACCCTTCAAGTGTGACGCAGGCCTAGCCAGGGCAGTGCAGGGGCAGCATAAGCCCTGACAGGGTGACGCAGGCCCATCCAGGGCAACGCAGAGGCTGACACAGAGGGCTAAGGGACAGCATTGGGGTTTCCGGTGGGCCAGAAAGGGCTCGAGTTCTGTAAATCCCGTTTGAGGGTGTGAATCAACCATATTTTCTGTCTCCGAGTGAAAGAGGTATTACTGCCATGTAATTTCTCTATAGGGCGAACCATTTTGGTGTCCGGATATTGTTGTATTAAGATTCTGCATAATAATAAAACCCTCTACAGCTAGCTGCACCGGTTTTCCTGCATTGGGTTTTTATCCGAAAAATCTGTCTGTCACTTTGCCATGTGTGCGTGATGTTCAGTAAATGATCTGTAATGTGTAGGCTGCAGTTGTGTTTACTTTGCTGATTCTACTGAATAAGTCAGAAAATTAACTGGTAATTTAAATCAAGTAGGATATGTAAATCAAGACACTGCAATAGGATTTATATTTAGAAATTTTCACAGTAACACTATTATGTGATCAAAGCCCCACATTTGGAGAGAAGCCTCGTATGAAGTGTCAATTTGCCCTTGATTAGCAAGCTTGGTTCACTTAGATGCACTAATGATTAATCGTACCTAATGGTGAAGATGCAGCATTGGACATTGTGTGTGATTGGCAAGTGGTTTCCATCATGGGCTAGGCAACTTAACTGGGGCCCAAGTCCACTAGAGGAGCATTACGTAATGTCCCAAACTAGGAAAAACAGTGATATGCAAAGCAAACAATAAATTCAACAACAGAAATTTTTACTTTTAGTGCACATCCACAAAAAGAATGGAAATAAGAAGCAGTTGAGCCATTTTATTATAACTCTGGAGCTATAGTACAATAATGTGGAAGGAGTGCACCTGGACTTTCCTCCAAGGCAAGCGTGACAAAGCCCAGGTGATAAAATGTCAAGCCTGGATGACAAGATCAACTATCTCTATGATGCCCTACGCTGCCCCAGTGAAACTGCACTATCTGCTGCAAAGATGTTGTTGAAAACCCCACCTTCGGTGCTCAGAAAATTCCACCAAATTAATCCCAAACTCCTCAAGTAAAACCCACCAAAACCAAAAAAGCGTCTGGCCTACTTTCGACCCCCGAAATTCGGCCCCCAAAACACCATGTCCTCAAACTGCTGGAAAGTACAGCGTGCCTGTACACCGGTGAAATTCCTCCCAAATAACTCCAAAAATGTTGCACAATACTTCCCCAAGGTTTCCCTTATTTCTCCCGGCAAGTTCTATCCTCACCAAGCAATCCTCCAACTCCCACGTGTGCCCAGTGAGAAGCTTTTGCACTAGCCCAAGAGCTGCAAATTCGTCCCACTATAGTTGTCACCTCCTGCTCCCAAACTCCACCCAAAGTCTGCTATACCACTGAGCTTCCTTCACCAAAATTCTCCCGACAATTTCTCCCCAAAGACCCCTAAAATGACTCCCGCATGAGTAGCTACTATGTCCTCCAAGAACACGCTATGGCTGAGCAAATGTTGGAGTGTAAGTGTTGAAATCTCCTCAGCTCTCCTCTGGAATGATGTGACAAATCCTCTCTAGGGTGGCACTCGAAGTCCCTCGAAGAAAGGGTGAGTTCTCCACTCGGAAAACTCGTGCTAAACAACAAGTGACCCGGCTAAATTGCTCGAGCAACCAAAGTGAGTTTGATAGGAAAAAGATACCAAATGAGGCTAAGCTCCTCTTATTTATAATTTTGTGGGCCTTCCTTCCCACGTGGGCTCCTCCACTTTGCCATTCGACTTCCCTCCTAGGATATTCGAACTCTTCACTTGGCCAAGTGCAATTTCATTCATGCGAGTGGCCCCCACACTTTACTAACAAAATAATACAACCTTCTTTTCCTCCCTAAGCCTTTTCATCAAAATTGAGTGGGTCCCACAGCCTCCAAAATTATCCAAAATTGTGGAAAATAAACTTGTAACAAAATAATTTAGGAAGGGACATTACACATTATGACACCATACAAGTGAAGTGTTAAGAGCCATGGGACTACGATCACTCCATTTCATGGGCACCATCAGCACCACAACAATTTTTTCCTTGCCCAAACATTATTCATGAGATGATGCACTTGGATCAGTGTGCCCCAACCAGCTTAGGCAGTGATCACATGGTTTGGTAGTTGATCTGAGGCCCAGATGAGGTTTGTCTTCTTGAGATTTTGTGTACTTGGGGTAACATCAGTTTTGCTCTAGGTCCCAAATTTTGAGGAAGGACTAGAGTACACCTGATCTACAAGACCCAGAAATGGATTTGGGAAATTTCATCTGGTTTAGGAGATATTAAATTAATTAATTATTTTAAGTGTATTTCCTAAGTTAAAACTTAGGGAACTTAAATAACTGAAGTAAATTTAATTAAACATGTGATGAAATTGCCTTAAGTTACACAGATCAAGCTTTCTTTTAATCTTAGCCATTGATTCAAGATTTGATCATGACTGTTGATTTTCAACGAGAAAAGTATAAAGGAAGGGCTTGGGGTCATTTGTAATGAGACACCGAGGCAGAGCACTGAAGCTAAGTTGAGATTCTAGGGCAGGGTTTGCTAAGAATACTCAAAAATGTTTCAGTTGTAGAGAAGGGAATTTAGGCCAAGGGGATGATCTAATCCCGAAGTCTAGAATACACAAGAGGCAGAGATCAACTCAAAGACAGCGCAGAGGAAGGCAGCAGCAAGGACAGCGCAGTCTCTCCAAGGACAGCATGATTTTTAGCACGAAACCCTCAAGGGTTACGTAGAGACCCTTCAGGGGCAGCATAGTGACTACATCACCCAGTTTGCGGTAACACAGTCCCTTCCAGAGCAGCACTGAGAGTTTGGAGGACTTCAGAGGCTGACGCAGAGCCTTTCAGGGGCTTCAGAGGTTGACGCAGAGCATTTCAAGGGCAGCGCTGGGGTTTTTAGGCCCTAATCTTGGCTGAGTTCTGTAAATCCCGTTTGAGGGTGTGGATCAGTCATTATTTTGGCCCTAGATCAGCCGTTGAGCTATAGATCTAGTATTTTCTCTGTCGGGTTGTCCAGATCTGGAAACCAAATTTATGTATTCAGAAATATTCTTATAATAGAACCCTCCAGCACCCAAAGACCAGTTTTCCCACATTGGGTTTTTCCGGGGACTATTTGTCCAGAAATAACTGTGTAACTTTGTCAATGTGTGCATGTGCTTATTCTAGATCTAAATTGGTAGAGATCTGTTATGTGTTTTGCCTTGATGTTAACTTGAATTTATTCAGTTCATAACTTATCTAAGTAGGAGGAGCTTAACCGGATTAACAGTAATAAATTCTGCATAAGATATAAGATTCAGAAATTTCTACATGGTATCAGAGCAATTGCATATCTAGGAGGGTCACCAACAGGAGAATCTGAAGGATCTAGTTGCAGAAAGCAGCTAGAAAAGCAGCAGAAACGCAGATCTGAAGGAACAGCGCAGTTTTCAGGAGCAGACTCAGGCAGAGGTAAGGGTGACATTGTCCAGCGTTGTGTCCTAGCAAGCCCACGCAATTACTGCGCAGAGGCAGCTCAGAAACAGTGCTGGTTTGGTTTGAAGCCAACTAGTGTGATTCAGATCTGAATCTGTCAGATCCAGAAAAGACTGTAGAAAAGCTGCAGAAATTCAGAAGAGCAAGTGGGGTTAAAATTCTGAAGTTTTCAGATTTTTAGCCTTAGCACAAGTGGCAAAGATTGGGAGGAGATCAGCTTTTCAGGAAGTTTCTTGCCAAAGGAAACTTAGAATTTGATCAGAGGATCAAAGAAGAAGTTGAATCATAGTTGATTTGGTAGATTTCCAAGAAGGGAAATCAAGTGTCAGAGGGAGCAAAAGGCACCAGTTTCACCAAGGGCCTTAGATCCATTTCTCTAACAAAGAGAAAAGGAAGTTCCGACACATTTTGAGCAAATGGCTCCTCATGGACTGCGTGATCAAGATAGGCTAGATGGCCTCTCAAAATTTTCGATTTGGAAGGCAAGGATCCTGATTGTCCTTGAGGCGTATAATCTAAGAGACCATGCAAAGCAGACTCTAGCAACACCAACAGATGCGGATCTCCTTCGGAAGCATAAGGAAGCTGCTTGGCATGCCAAGCGGTTGATTATGGATAGTATCAAGGACCATATTGTACCACACATAGCTGAGAAGAAGATAGCTAACGAGATGTGGAAGGCCCTGACTTCCCTATATGAGGGAAAGTTTGTCCAAAGAAAAATGTTGTTGGAGACCCAAATGAGGTCATTCATGATGACCAAGGGAGAAGACATGGAGCACTTCCTCTTCAGACTGCAGTCAATCAGAGATCAACTGACTGCATGGGTGCAACGGTGGATGATGTTGTGATAGTTAGGACTTCCCTCAATGCAGTCACGGATGAGTGGGAAACCTTTGTCCAAAGTATCTTGGGCAGAGCAGACCTCCCATATTGAGACAGCTTGTGGTCAATTCTGCGTCAAGAAGAACTCCGCAGATTCACCAAGAGGCAGCACAACCCAGGTTTGAGCAAAGTGAAGAAGGAAGATAAGGAAGATGCAGCCTTGGCATCAAAGAAGCAGCCAAAGAAGAAGGATCTTTCAAAGATCAAGTGCTTCCAGTGTAGTGAAATGGGACATTTTGCGAGCCATTGTCCTCAGAAGAAGAAGGACAAGGAAGCATCTTCTTCCAAAGCAGCTGTGGCAGATGATGGGTCAGAAGATGATGCAGCCATGAGTGCTCATGAACCACGGAGTTGGGGTGACATGGACATGTAGAGGAGCTACATGGAAGTAAGGCGGGATCCTTGAGCAACTCATCTCTTGGATCCTGTGATCACATGCGAGCTACAGCAGCCTTAAGATAGTAGTGGAACAAGTGGAGCAGTGGGTGCATAGATCACAGACGAAGCAGAAGCAGAGGCAGATCTGAAGGTTGGGAGGAGCAACGCAGGGCAAAGTAGCAGCAGCATAAAAGCAGTAGCAGCACAGAGGTTGATGTGACTTCAGCAGTGCAGAGCTGCAGCGGCGCAAAAAGCTTCAAAGGGACAGTGCAGTGCAGCAGCAGCGTGATAGATTTTAGCACAAGGAGCTGATGTGACTTTAGTAGTGCAGAGGGAGTCTAATTACACAGGTAGAGTTGTAGTTGTGCATCGTTCTTTAGATGCCAGCACAGATCTGTAGCCTATAGAGCTTCAGTGATGAGGATGCAGCCCATCTGACTTGTTTGTCAAAGATAGGGCAGGAGATTCAGTTGTTTCTCTCAACAACTGAAGTTGCAGTGCAGCATATCAGCAGTGGCAGTGCTATGAGCAGCACAGATGCAGCATATTGAGAGGGAGCTATAGTACAGTGGTTGCAGTGGCAGTGGCAAAGTCATGGGCAGCACTACAAAATGGCAGTAGCAGTGCAGAGTTGAGTGGCAGCAAGCCAAGCTTCAACAGCACAGAACCAGTACTCAAAGTCATGTAATGCATAGTGTGATGTATTGCTAGAGCACACCCTTAATGCTAAGAGGGAGGGTTGAGATTTTGTCTATTTGGGGTAGCATCAGTTGTGCTCTAGGTCCCAAATTTTGAGGAAGGACTAGAGTACACCCGATCTACAAGACCCAGAAATGGATTTGGGAAATTTCATCTGGCTTAGGAGATATTAAATTAATTAATTATTTTAAGTGTATTTCCTAAGTTAAAACTTAGGGAACTTAAATAATTGAAGTAAATTTACTTAAACATGTGATGAAATTGTCTTAAGTCACACGGATCAAGCTTTCTTTTAATCTTAGCCACTGATTCAAGATTTGATCATGGTCGTTGATTTGACAATGAGAAAAGTATAAAGGAAAGGCTTGGGGTCATTTGTAAAGAGACATAGAGGCAGAGCACTAAAGCTAAGCTGAGATTCTAAGGCAGGGTTCGTTAAGAATACTCAGAAGTGTTTCAGCTGCAGAGAGAGGAATTTAGGCCAAGGGGATGATTTGATCCCGGGGTCTAGAATACACAAGAGGCAGAGATCAACTCAAGGGCAGCGCAGAGGAAGGCAGCAGCAGCAGCAAGGACAGCATAGTCTCTCCAAGGACAGCGTGATTTTCGGCACGAAACCCTTAGGGGTTATGCAGAGACCCTTCAGGGGCAACGTAGTGATTGCGTCACCTAGTCTGGGGTAATGCAGTCCCTTCCAGAGCAGCGCTGAGAATTTCGAGGACTTCAAAGGCTGATGCAGAGCATTTCAGGGGCACAGCTGGGGTTTCTAGGCCCTAATCTTGGCTGAGTTCTGCAAATCCCGTTTGAGGGTGTGAATCTGTCATTATTTTGGCCCTAGATCGCCGGTGAGCTGTAGATCTAGTATTTTCTCTGTCGGGTTGTCCAGATCTGGAACCCAGATTTGTGTATTCAAAAATATTCTTAATAATAGAACCCTCCAGCAGCTAGAGACCGGTTTTCCCACATTAGGTTTTTCCAGGGACTATTTGTCCAGAAATAGTTGTGTCACTTTTTCAATGTGTGCATGTGTTTATTCTAGATCTGAATTGGTAGAGATTTGTTATGTGTTTTGCTTCGATGTTAACTTGAATTTATTCAGTTAATAACTTATCTAAGTAAGAGGAGCTTAACCGAATTAATAGTAATAATTTCTGCATAAGATATAAGATTTAGAAATTTCTACATGTCTCACTCCTTGAGACATGGGCGGGCTAGCATCATCCTCTGAGCCCTCAATGTTGGAGCAAAACCAGGCTATTCTATCACCAAGAGACACATGAGACCTATTTTGTGCCCCAAACACAAAATTGGGGTCCACATGATAATTTGCATGGAAATCTAGGGGCCAACCCCTAGAGTGATTTTTGGAGCCCTTTTCACTCAACTTGGCACTAAAGGGGCCCAACGCATGTCCTCAAGAGGCCTACACATGCATGACATCAGCATTATGGCCCCCTTGTGGATGATTTCTTATGATTTTACATTGGCTATGAGGTTGGCCTGTAACCTCACTTAGTTTTTCCCATCACTTTACAACAAAGAGGGGCTTTTAGGCTAAATTAGAGGTCATTAGACATGTATAAATTAGAGAGAGATCATTTAATCCTCTCATCATCATCACTTGGATAATTCAACCTCTTGAGAGAAACTCGCACTTGTTGTTTCTTAGCTATCGGAGATTCTTGAAATACATTTTGATATTTGGAAGCTATTTTGGATTGTCTTTGGAGCTATTCCCTTGCTGACTAGATGGATATAATACATGATATTTTCTAAGTGCCTATTGTGAATATTATCACTTTTATTTTGTCTAATGTATAGAATTTTTGCTTCTAGATTATGCTTAGTTGTGCCCTAATTTGTTGAAAATAAATTTTAAACTTTTAAAGGCTATCTAGTTGAGAATTGCATATGTTACTCATTGTATAACATGTGATGAATGCTCCTAGAGGAGGAATTTTTCTAACTCTCCATCAAACTCCATTTATCATTTAATGGGTAAATACTAGAATTTTGATACTTAGGGCATCAAATTTGGGCCTCCTTAGCAACAAATTTGGCTTATCTATTACCTTTACTCCATATGCCTAAAGGAAGAGGCACTAGTCCAAGTCATTGGTGATCAATTCTAAAGTTTCTCCATAATTTTCTCTCCTTAAAATCGGTCCTTTTAAGCAAGGGCGAAAATATAGGGTTTGCAATGAAATGTTAGGGAGGAGGCTTTTTGGTGAATTGAAAGCCTAAACATCAAGAGATAGGGCTACCTAACCTATCAATTTGGTGGCCATCCACTCAAATTTCATCCATAAAATCTCTTATCCTAGGTATTGCTACGACAGGGAAACCCTACTCTCCTTTCCCCTCAACTTGAGGACTTTCTTGAGGGTTTCATGAGCCTTGGCTTAGTTGAATATCATCATAAGAAACCCTTTTCCTCGGGCCTTGACCTTGTGAATACCTATCATCAATGAAAACAATCAAATCCCTAGGTCTTTAACCCCCTTTTCTAGGGCTTTTCTTTGAAAGCGTTTTGTTTCTTTAAAGCCTTGAACCATTATTGAGTCCCTCTCTTGAATGAGCTCTAGCTTGATCACTTTGTGTCTTATACCTAGCATATATATTTTAAGTGATTTCCTTCTTACTGAGACTCCTCCCATCAGTGAAAATTCGTGAAGAGCAAAGGGTTTTGGCTGAGGTGACATTGGGCTCCTACCCCATTGTTAGCACTTATCTAGCTTTTTTCTTGTAGGGTTTCCCTCTCCAAGGCTTGCTAGATTTTGTGATAACACCTTCTATACCCATTGGACCATTAGGGGAGGTTTCACTGGACTACGATGAAAAATTAACCCCCCATTTAAGGTGAGGGAACAAGATCACAGTTAAAACCCATCTTCCTTCCAGGTTACCCCATAATTCATGTCAAATGTCCAAAATACAAACAAGCATAAGCACCCAATTACAAAATGAATAAGTAACTTTTGATTGGAAGCCCACCTTCCAACATGTGCTCTTGCCAAATGGGTGAGGAAACATATGACTGATGCAAGT